>CM077220.1:37349435-38064435 GCA_039654775.1 Spinibarbus caldwelli
CCTGAATAATATCTGCATGCACAATAATGAAAAGTACACACATAAGAGCCTCCATATACAGCAGAGTCTGATGTGGCAGGTGAAACTAGAACTGACTTCATGAACTGCCCTGAAACAGAATTGAAAAACGATTTTCATAAATATAAATATAGCTTCACAATGCTCATTTTGGCTTCTGTCAGACTGATATTTAGTCTTTACTGAATCGTTTCAGTGTGCTTTTTTAAATTCTTTTTAAATTGTAAACGCCTCTCACAGGCTCGCGTGAGCATCCGGGATCCACCACAAAGCCTATTTTACCAAAGTATTCTATAGTCTTTGATTTTACTACAAGAACAAACACTTCACACCAGATAAAATATTAAATATATTATTGTAAAGTTACGTGTTTTAGTGACCAATTTAAACAACTAAAAGGGATAAACATAAATTTACCTCAGACTGTATCTTGAACCACCTCAGGCACAAATAAACCAACAGGGATAGCCTATGTAAAATAACAAAGAGGGGAATTTGAAAACTTATTAACACAGAACAATATAAATTTAGTGTGAAATTTAACATTACATGGACAACAACGAATAAAAATAGATTTATAAAGCGGATTACCTTTGGATTCGCACCATCCTTCATTCCTCTGTCAGATGACCGTTAGAGCTGCGCCACTGTCAGATGACCGTTACGGTTTGAATTTCAAACTGCGTCATGTTAGTGAAGGCCGCTGAGTCCCATCCTCTGTAGGGTTTATAAAGTGTCCTAAACGCAGAATAAAGTCATACAGAGTCTATCACGGTGGTATTATCTTCAGTCTTTGGTAATATAAAAAATTAATATCTTCAGTCTTTGCGGTTGCTTGCGCCATCATGTTTAACTTACGTCCCTTCAGAATGAGACAAGTTAATTTGGCGGCTAATTTCAAAGGGTTTATTTTGCTTCAATTACCACCTGACAACACTTTAAGCATTACCATTACAGTGTTTCTGCTTACATATTTATAGACTGTGGAAGTAAATAACTTACCGCTGTTTGACAATATGAAAAAAAGCACGCACAGTGTTGCCAACTAATTTTCAGGGG
This sequence comes from Spinibarbus caldwelli, assembly GCA_039654775.1. NCBI lineage: Eukaryota > Metazoa > Chordata > Actinopteri > Cypriniformes > Cyprinidae > Spinibarbus > Spinibarbus caldwelli. Next base: position 37,350,513 of record CM077220.1, read on the forward strand.
AAGTTGCTAAAGGAGGGTTGATTTGTTGCTAGAAGTTGCTAAATGACATTGTGATGTCATTGTGCGATGACGTCATTACGTAATCATGATGCAAAATTGTGTCACTGCGTCACATCCCAGCAAAAAAATATATTTTATATCATTTTAAGCAGTGTAGGCCTATTATTAGTTAGTATGCCACACTCTAAGAAGAGTCTGTAAAAACAGGGCACAATCTACTATGTTAATATGAAGGAATTTTCAGTATTGATTTTTCACAGGTTTTTTTACCTGCATTTTAAATTGCGCGTTGTATTTTGTGTTTTTGGGTTACAACGGATAATGGATAATGGATAACAGATATGTCCTGGAAAATTACTAGTACCTTTTCCATTTTTCCAGATATTTTTTCTTACAGTGTACTAACTGATCAGCAGTCGCAGGTACAAGCTACTAACAAGGTGTATCATAAATGAACAATGATACAATGATTCAATGATTATTATTATTAAATTGAGCAATTACAAACAGCAGCTAACTTAATTTATGTGTTGTGTGTACTGCTAAACATCTTTGGTTTCCTCTTTTTGTGTAATTTAGCTGGAAAATGTGTCTCTCTTTATCGTTTGAGTCACTTATCAAAAGTTGCCAAATAAATTAAAAAAAAAAATAGTTCAGTTTGTTCCTAGGTGCTTTTGGAAGAAAAAGTTGCTAGGGTCGTCTGAAAAGCTGCTAAATTTAGCAACAAAATTGCTAAGTTGGCAACACTGAGCACACAAAAGTCTTTGGAAAATGCCCGCGGTGGCACAAATGCTCGTGCTCGCACGCGTCTGTCGGAAGCGCCGGCAACCCGCCAAAATAAAAGCCTTCTGATTTTAAGTTTGAAAATGATGAAAATTCATATAAAAAAAAGGAAGTAAATATTAGCATTTTATTTTTAAGTTTACTATATAATAATTCTATTTGTATTTAATACTCACTTTTTATTTTAAAATATTTAAAATTATGTATATTAGTATTATCACACTTTATTATTGTTTATTATTTTATTTAAAAAAACTAAGTAATGAATAAAGAATACTTCTCTCTTCTCGCAGCACTTCGACCTCGGCGCAGTAATATCATCACTCCTGAAAACTCCCCCTCTCCCTCTAACTTCCATCAGTAGAACCAATATTACTGCGCCGAGGTCGAAGTGCGGCAAAGTGATCTTCCGCCATACATTATAGTTATCATTTTTTATTTGCTTAGAAAATTGCCCCGTTTTATTTTGTGTCACCATACTTACTCATGTAACTACTCATGTAACCGTCTTTAAATAGGGAAAACATGGAAGTATTTGGTAGCTTCTAAATTCATCTCTGTTTGGATCCTAAGGAATGAATGGTGCTAAGCTAAACGCTAGCATAGTGGCACCGCGCGCTAGAGTGATTAAGTGCACGCACTGAGACGGGAGAGGTACGTATCAACTCGTCTAAGTTGAGGGAAAAACATATTGGAATATGGAAAAACGGTGGTGTTTTCCTTTAAACTACTTCAGTCTGTGTGCATTGAATTTATTTAATACACGAGTTTCACAATTTGAGTTGAATTACTGAAATAAATTAACTTTTCCACGACATTATAATTTATTGAGATGCACCTGTACATTTATATATTTATATTCTTATAATTTATATTATATATAAATATATTTAATATATAAACATATTTTTCTTAAATATATACATGCATGTGTTTGTATTTATATATACAAAATAAATACACACAGTATACATATATGAAAATAAAAACTTTTATTTTGAATGCGATTAATCGCGATTAATCCTTTGACAGCACTAATTTATTTATTTATTATTTAAAGGGTCACACTATGTGCAGTCTGAGGACCAAACCAAATCTCCATGTTCTCTTATGAGAACCAGGCTGAAAAACTAATGTGCACCCCTGTCTTTAACACATGCACAAAGGAGCCAACATGTTCAACCTTTTCATTGAACACAAAGAAATTAAGTTTATTGAAATTAATTGCAATGCTTTAAGTAACAGAAAGTAATAAAAACTCAATCAAACTGAGTAATGTCAACAGAGCAGAAACAAATAAGTAAGATTCAATTTCAATTCAATTCAAGTTTATTTGTATAGCGCTTTTCACAATACAAATCGTTGCAAAGCAGCTTTACAGGAAATTAAGTTTCTACAATATATTTATATATTGTAGAAACTTAATATATTTAACTTATGGCGAAATTTGGTAGTTCTGTATGTCGTCTGAGGGTAGGCATCATCTGAGGTCCTCTGAGGGGTTGGCATCATCTCTTCTCAGGTGTTCTGGATCCAGACTGAAGCTTGTGTAAATCCTAGTTACCACGGGATGTTAATGGTAATGTTAATGATGTTAATCCCGTGGCAGAAACAGAGAAACAAATAGAGACATAATTGGCGTAGCTGCTGTTCCAACCAAGCAAAAATGATTTGTTCAATCCAAGCTAAAGAACAATAATGTGTGTTTGATCAGATATAACTGCAGTACAAGATTATGAGATGCATTATGTGAATGCTTGGCTAAAGAGATGTGTCTTTAATCTAGATTTAAACACAGAGAGTGTGTCTGAACCCCGAACATTATCAGGAAGGCTATTCCAGAGTTTGGGAGCCAAATGTGAAAAGGCTCTACCTCCTTTAGTTGACTTTGTTATCCTAGGTACTACCAAAAGTCCAGAGTTTTGCGACCTTAGGGAGCGAGATGGATTGTAGCGTGGTAGAAGACTAGTTAGGTATGCAGGAGCTAGACCATTAAGGGCCTTATAGGTAAGTAATAATATTTTGTAACTGATGCGGAACTTAATAGGTAGCCAGTGCAGAGACTGTAAAATTGGAGTAATATGATCATATTTTCTTGACCTGGTAAGGACTCTAGCTGCTGCATTTTGGACTACCTGTAGCTTGTTTATTGAAGATGCAGGACAACCAGCTAGCAGTGCATTACAATAGTCCAGTTTAGAGGTCATGAATGCATCAACTAGCTTTTCTGCATTAGAAACAGGTAACATGTTTCGTAGCTTGGCAATGTTTCTAAGATGGAAGAATGCTGTTTTTGTAACATGGGAAATATGATTTTCAAAAGACAAGTTGCTGTCTAATATAACACCCAGATTTTTGACTGTAGAGGAAGTAACAGTACATCCGTCTAGTTGCAAATTATAATCCAATAGATTCTGTGTACTGTTTTTTGGTCCAATAAGTAATATCTCTGTCTTATCTGAATTTAATAAGAGAAAATTATTGATCATCTAATCTTTTACATTTTTAACACACTCTGTTAGCTAAGATAATTTAGAAGTTTCATCTGGTCTTGAGATATATAGTTGAGTATCAACAGCATAACAATGGAAACTAATCCTGTATTTTCTAATAATATTACCAAGGGGCAACATGTATATTGAAAATAGCAGAGGACATAGGACAGATCCTTGTGGTACTCCATACTTTACTGGTGATAACTGAGATGACTCCCTGTTTAAATAAACAAAGTGGTGGCGATAAGACAGGTAGGATCTAAACCATCTTAAAGCCTGCCCTTGAATACCCGTATAGTTTTGTAATCGATCTATGAGTATGTCATGATCTATAGTCGAATGCAGCACTAAGATCAAGTAAAACTAGCAAGTCATTTGTAATTTTAACAAGTGCGGTTTCTGTGCTATGGTGGGGCCTGAAACCTGACTGAAATTCTTCATAGAGATCTTTTTTTTTTGCAAAAAAAGAGCACAACTGAGCAGACACAACTTTTTCTAAAATTTTAGACATAAACGGGAGATTAGAAATGGGTCTGTAATTTGCTAGTTCATTAGGATCTAGTTGTGTTTTTTTAATAAGAGGCTTAATAACCACCAGCTTGAATGATTTTGGGACGTGACCTAAAGATATTGATGAGTTAATAATATTGAGAAGCGGTTCTTCTGCTACAGGTAACAACTCTTTCAGTAATTTAGTGGGTACAGGATCTAATAGGCATGTTGTTGGTTTAGATGCAGTGATAAGTTTATTTAGCTCTTCCTGTCCTATAGTTGTAAAGGGCTGCAGAATCCACATTTGTTATTGTATTTCTGATGTTATCTGTCTTATCAGTGAAGAAATTCATAAAGTCATTACTATTAAATTGTTAGGAAATTAGATCGGGTTTATTTGTTAATCTAGCCACTGTGCTAAATAAAAACCTTGGATTGTTTTGGTTATTTTCTATGAGTTTGCGGATATGCTCTGTCCTGGCAGCTTTTAAAGCCTGTCTATAGTTGGACATACTGTTTTTCCATGCAATTCTAAAAACTTCCAAGTTAGTTTTTCTGCATTTGCGCTCAAGTTTACGAGTTTCTTTCTTGAGAGAATTGGTATTACTGTTGTACCATGGCGCAGTACGTTTTTCTCTAACCTTTTTCAATTTGATGGGTGCAACAGCTTCTAATGTATTAGAAAAGATAGTGCCCATGTTGCTTGTCATTTCATCTAGTTCATGTGTATTTATGGGTACACAGAGCAGTTGAGATAAATCAGGCAGGTTATTTCTGGATCTATCTTTAGTGGTTGGAACAATAGTTCTTACTGGACGATAACGCGGAGCCATATAGTTAAAATATCAGTAATAAATACTCAGCATGCGCGATACTAGGAAATGGTCAGTAACATCATCACTTTGAGGTACGATATCTATGTCAGTAAGATCAATTCCATGCGATATAATTAAATTTAGCGTATGATTAAAACGATGAGTGGGCCCGGTGACATTTTGCTTGACTCCAAAAGAATTTATTAGGTCAGTAAACGCAAGTCCTAACGCATAATTTGTATTATCAAATCTCCGACAATTAGTGCTTTATCAACAGTAACCAATAGGTCTGAGAGGAAATCTGCAAATTATTTTAAGAAATCTGTATTCGGCCCTGGCGGTCTATACATAGTAGCCAGAGCAAGAGATAGGAGAGATTTCTTTTGCATATCTGACAGTGTAACATTAAGCAGAAGTAATTCAAATGAGTTAAACCTGTATCCTGTTTTCTGGGTAACACTGAGAATATCACTATATATTGTTGCAACACACGGCCAGTCTGACGGGGCTCATGCTTATAACAGTAGCTTGGTGGAATAGACTCATTTAGACCAATATAATCATTTGGTTTGAGCCAGGTTTCAGTCAAGCAGAGCACATCAAAACTATTATCTGTGATCATTTCATTTACAATAACTGCTTTGGGTGCGAGTGATCTGATGTTTAGGAGCCCAAGCTTTAAAAATTGCTTTTGTTTATTTGTTTTGCATTTTTCTGGTTTAATCACGATCAGATTATTTCTAGATCCTGCATTAAATTTATATTTTGGCTTCACTGTTCGGGGAACAGACACAGTCTTTATAGATTGGACAGCACAAGTATTTCTATCATTTAAGTGGGTAGAACAAAAGTCCTCATAGCAGTTATTGGAGAATGGGCTTACTAGTCAGATGGAGCGTAGAGTCTTGGAGATGTTGTCCGACAGGAGTTCTGCTCCGACTCTGCTGGGGTGCAGGCCATCAGCGCGGAAAAGCCTAGGACGCTCCCAGAAAAGATTCCAATTATTAACAAAGAGCAGTTTCTGTTCTTTACACCATGACAATAACCAGTCGTTTAAAGCAAAAAGTCTACTGAACCTTTCGTGTCCTCGTCGATACGTGGGAAGCGGTCCAGACACGATGATCGTCGCCGCGGGTGATGCGCTGTGCACCGTCTCGATCAGGCTCCTGAAGTCCCTCTTCAGTGTCTCCGTTTGCCACAGCCTGGTGTCGTTCACCCCCGCGTGCAGCACGATCGCGCCGATGCTCTCGTCGTCCTTCAGGATCGCGGGTATCTGCGCAGAAACATTGAGAACACGAGCGCCAGGGAAACAGTAAGTGTGCGCTTTACCTTCAGCTAACGTAGCACGGATGTACCGGACGATGGAGTCTCCGACGATCACAGCGTCGCGTTCCGTCTCGCGGAGGGGAGCGAAGCGGTTCCGGGTGGAGATCTCGAAGACCGGAGGCGGTGGAGGTCCTCGCGCGGGGCCTGGCTCGCGTCTTCCGCTGCTGCTGCTGCTGCACCCAGGGTCCGTGGTGTCCCGGCACCAGAGTGAAGGACATCTGGGAAGATCGCGTCCTGGGTGCACAGGGTCAGTGCAGAGAAACACAGGAGTAGAGGTGGTGGGAGTGTTAGCGGCACGCTGTATACTTACCCCGGACTTGTGAGCGTCAGCCCAGGATGTTTCCAGAGCGGCTCTCCGCTCTCTCAGCTGGGCCTGCTTCTCCATCAGCTCATGGATCTGCTTCTCCACGGCCTCCAGCTCCAGCTGCACCGAATGCAGCTCGAACGTGTCCTCGCCTGCACTCAAAGGTAGACACATATCCGCCATTAAACCAAGTAGCAGTGAGTAAAACAATGGTAATGTGTGTGAATAAAGTATTAGCAATGTAAGCGAGATTAGCGGCAACCTTCCTTGGTTGCAGCTAATGCAACCACGCTGGCGATGCTAACGGGCTATAAGCTAGTAGCGGACTCTGGAAATCAAAATAAAACTAGTGATAACAAGGTGCTTTGATTGTTTTTGTTGTAGAATACGATAGGGATATATTCAAAGGTTATAGAAACGAAAATGATGGTGTGTAAAATAGATTTCAGGATTAGAAAATAGACGATAAAGAATTAACTTGACGGAGCTCAAACTCAAAACACGCAGCAGCAACAAACAGGAAGAAGAACGTAATTTTACTAAGTTAACAGTGCATCATCTTTTACAGTGTAGGTGGCGCAAAGTAATTACTTATTCAAAATAAGTACTCAAGAGAGTATAATTTCATGTCAGAGAGCAAGCGAAGCCAAACCAGTAGAGCAGGGGTCAAAAAACTTGATCCCGAAGGGCCGGTGTCCTGCAGAGTTTAGCTCCAATTTGCCTCAACACACCTGCCTGCACTGTAAAAAATTACCTGTAAATTTTACAGCAAAATACTGGCAGCAGGGTTGCCAGTGCGATACTGTAATTTTTACAGCAGTGGTACTGCAATTTAATTTACAGCATGTCCCTGTATTTCCTGATTACAGTAAATAACCATTTTTTTTTTAATTGCTGTATTTTTTTTTTACAGTAAACTACTTTAATGTGTGTATGATGTAGCAGGTAAATTTTAAATTTAAGCTATTCATTAACTGCATAAGCCTTAAACAACATTTAACTGCATAAAGTGTTGTATGATGCATAAATTAATTAATTTGTTAACAAAACAAAAAAATGACAATTCTTAAACAGGTCAAAATTTATTTAAACTTTCAAATTTACATTAAAGGAATGCATAAAACAGTGTATTTAGTAATACTTTTAATTCCAAAATAAATTGGACATGAAGTTTAATAATATTAAATTACTTGAAATATATATTACCATGCATAACTTTAAAACCACAAGTTAACCAACATGGTCATAATTTAACAGTTCTAAAAACCACAAAGACTGATGAATTTTCACCATTTCATGAACAGTCCAACATGCCCAAACAACAAGGCCCCAAGTGAGTCCAACAAAACTTCAGATCAAAAAAAGGAGAACAGTTAAGCTCCAGATGCTGTTCCATCCCAGGATGCAAAGGGTGGCTAGAAATATTAAAAAGAACAAAGAGGACAATATATGAGACATATTACAAAACATAATAATAGAGTCAGAAACAGAGGGATGACAGGTACAGTCAAATAAAGATAGAGAGTAATAAAAGGGGGGAAAAAAGATCTTGGGGTGTGTGTGTGTACTTACATTTCAGAAATTCCACTGAAAATCCTTCACTTTGCAAAGAGTGGCAACGTGGGTTCACTTCAACCTGTTTCTATAGCACCATTTGCCCTTTTGTTTTTTTCAATACTTTCAACTTCTTTGTTCTTCTCTCTGGATTAATACCAACAAAACACCTAAAGGGTCAGACAGACAATATGTAATTCACATTGGTTTTTGGTTTTGAAGCATGCAATCATGTTTTTGAAATCTGAAACACACACACAAGATTTTTTTTTAATGTTTTTTTTTTAAATAATTCTCTTCTGCTCACCAAGCCTGCATATTTGATCCAAAATACAGCAAAAGCGGTAATATTGTGAAATAGTTTTACTATTTATAATAACTGCTTTCTATTTTAATATATTTTAAAATGTAATTTATTCCTGTGATTCCAAAGCTGAATTTTAGCATCATTACTCCAGTCACATGATCCTTCAGAAACCATTCTAATATTCTGATTTGCTGCTCAAAAAACATTTATTATTATTATTATGTTGGACACAGTTGAGCAGAATTTTTTAGGTTACTTTGATGAATAGAAAGTTGAGAAAAACAGCATTTATCTGAAATAGAAGTATTTTTTGTAACATCTTTATCATCACTTTTGATCAATTTAATGCATCCATGCTAAATAAAAGTATTAATTTCTTTAATTTCATAATTTAATAATTATATATAATGATTTAAATATACTGACCCCAAGCTTTTGCATAGTATAGCTTATGTTACAAAAGCTTTTTATTTCAGATAAATGCTGATCTTTGGATCTTTATTAATCTAAGAATCCTAAAAAAAATATATACTCTGTCTTGAATATTGATAATAATAATAAGAAGAAATGTTTCTTGAACAGCAAATCACAATGTTATAATGATTTCTGAAGGATTGTGCAACACTGAAGACTGGAGTAATGATGCTGAAAATTTTGCTTTGATTACAGGAATAAATTACATTTTAAAATATATTAAAATAGAAAGCAGATATTTTAAATAGTAAAAATATTTCACAATATTATTGCTTTTGCTGTAGGCTTGGTGAGCAGAAGAGAATTATTCAAAAAAAAAAAAAAAAAATCTTACTCTCCAAAAATGTTTGGCTGGTAGTACGCTATATACACTGTAAAAAAATAAATAAATTCCGTAAAATTTACTGTAAAAAAACGTCAGCTGTGGTTGCCGTAATTCTACCGGAAAAAATACGGTAAGAATATTTTAGGTTTTAACTTAAATTTACGGTTAAATACCGTAATTTCATTATCTTGTTTAATGTTAATATACCAACCTATTGAAGTACTAAAATCTGTTTTGTACCTTTGAAATACACTGATAACCACCAAATGCAGGTGGTGATGAGAAAGTCACATGATGAGCCAAAGCCACACAAGCAGCTTTTACATAACGTATATAGAAGGTGCACAGTGTCATTCACAAAAGCACTAAACACCATCATGGTGAGACTCATTAAACTGAAATATGCAATAAACATTAATTTAACAACATTAGATGTAACATACAACCCTAATAAACATAACTGATAAGAAAAAACTAAGAAACAGTTATTTCAAAGAAAAAAACATCAAATTCAAACAAAATTTGAAATGCAGCGCAGGGAATTCTGGGAATGTCAGTTCACGGTTTTTCCCTGTAAATTTTACAGGAACTTACCATTAACCATTTAACAGGTTTTTACTGTGGCATTTTCACAGTTTTTTACCGTTAAAATCACAGACAATTTTTACAGTGTGTGTGTAACTGATCCTGTTAGAATTCAACTATTACCTTTGAATGTCCAAGGCACCAGCTGTCTCCTCCTGGTACTCCAAACTGAATATGAAATATGCTGCGAACAGAGTGCCAAGGCAGGAAACTGGGCTGGATTAACTCAAAGTTTAAAAGAGGCATTACAAACAAACAATACGCAATTTGGCAAAGGACCTCAAGTACACATCTCACTGGTTAGATTAGCAGCACCGTTCAGAATTTACACGGCACACACATCCTCCGTGAACGGGCTGCCGCGAGACTTTAGCATGACTTTTACATGAAAGATGATGTTTTGGTGCTCAGTGCAAAGTATGTACTAAAATATATATCTTCAGAAATTGCTCACTGAATGTCATTACAGGACAGAAAAGTGCTGTGCTGGTCTAGAACTTTGCTTGCTAGCTAAAATTAGCTACTTTTTCTATGGACAAAATTTTTAAAGGGTCTTTATGAAATAATTTTCAAGTATTAATCGCTTTTTATTGCCAATGTCTGAACAGCATGTACAGAAACTTAAAAAATGAGAGCCTGTAGACTAATTTTTATGTGAAGGACTCAGGGCAATTCAAGGGCAAATCCAAGGGAAACTATCATAACAGTGTTATTTTAAAGAACCTCCTCTGTCGACATGTTGGTGAATCACATTGGTCATCACTTGCTTACATTACTAGGAGTGTGTGCAAAAGCATGAGCAATAAGTTGTTGGCCACAACTCACTTAACAGTCACCACTATCGCTAATAACAAGGGTTTCTTAATTCTACATAGAGCCCTTAAACAGCTAAATATCATCATTTTTAGAAGTTAATCTTTACTGTTGAAAGTGAAATAGCTTGAGCCATCCTCTTGAGTATAGGACTAGGCAGTATGACAATAGTTTCACAGGACTGATTAATTTTTGACAGATAAGCCTAGACATGCTTGATGTAAGTAAACAAAAGTAAACAGCCAGTTGTGTCTTAAGTGAACATAAAAAATTAGAAGAAATAAGGATCTATACTGGATATATTGTCTAGTATTAGGGTTAAAGAACGTTGTTTATTAGTTGTTAAAGGAGGGAAAAGCACTTCTCTTTCTCATATATTGTACTATAAATGCATTAATAGCACATGATTGAGTTATTCATTCATGTGTTTAGATGTGTACCAAAATTCACTATTTAACAGCAAGTATACTTTTAGCATAAAATTCTTGAAGTGCTATATTTTTAATGTGGAAAAAAGTGCTACTAATGACAGTAATAGTGTGATTGTAGGCTACTATTTAAAGACACCATAAACATGTAAAGTATATCATATAAAGGGAATGTTAATTACAGTTCATTTGAAATAAATTAATCTATAAAAATATTTGTAAAAAATCTATAAATACATTTTGTATATATACTCATATTAATCGTATATTTTAAATTAAGTGCATTTTCTATGTATGACGAATATATTTAAAAGTGTATGAAAGTATTTTAAAAGCACATTTTAGTTCATATTAATGGTGTCCCAAAACAGCACAGTTGAGTCCACTTAGATGTTCTCAAGATTATTTTAAAATGTAGTGAACAATTTTTAGTATATTAAAGTACATTAAAGTGTACTGAAATTGTGTATTTGACTGCATTTTTTTCCACCTGGGAAGCTTTTTTTTTTTTTTTTTACACAAAGATCCACTGAGCGACAAAATGGAAAAGCAAAGCATGAGACTTTAACATGCCACTGCATCAGCCACAATTGCAAACTTTTAAAGCAACAGGAATTGCATGCTTAACTAAATTATAGATTGAACCATTTTGATTGTAAATTTTTTTAAAGAATTTTTTTTTAAACCAACTATCAAAGTAAACTTACTCCAAATTAGATACGGGTGAGATATAAGATTGTTTAAAAATGGACCAAGCTAATAACATTAGTCTACAAAAAGGGACAATTTGATGATCTTCATATGCAAATGTATTTGCCCATGTCAGCAATTCCACAATGTCCAAATAAGCAGTATCTGGAGCTTGGTTAAATAATGCTTCGTTTATAAAAAGGAGATTTTAAAGATGAAACAGGCAGAGTATTTTAATGACAAACACCTCCAATATGTCAAAAGATAAAGGCAAATGTGACAAGCCATGACCCATTTAAAAGACAATAAACTGGTTTTGAGAAGCAGACACTTTTTCGGAACCATCTGGGCAGTGAACATTATATCAGGGTCAAAGCATATTAAAAATCACAATCATTGATAGAACTCCAAAAGACTCCAGGAGTTTAAAATACTTTTATTACAAAAATAAAAAGAAACATTCAACAAATAGTGCTACAATAGTGCTTCAAAGCATGTAATCAGCTTGGCTTTTTCCTTAGAGATGTTGTTGCCCTTACAGACTTTTTAATGGTGCGACATAGACTTCCTGTAGATTGTGGCGTCATTGATTCTTTAATGTTGACCAGCAGACCACACCTTGGACGAGGCTGTCCTACAGAATCATTAGCCAGTTTTGCAATTTCCTGCCGCAAACAGTTTATCTCCTCCTCTTTGGCCACGACATCACTTTGCAAACACTCCATTTTTTGCTCCTGTTAACAAATAAAAAGCTTTCATAATGAGCACATGGCCGTACCTACATACATGCCTACAATGCTGGGTTAAACAACCCAGCGCTAGGTAAAATATGGATGAACCGAGCGATTGGGTTTAGACCCAGCTGTTGGATTACTGCCCAGAAGGTTGGGCTAAACATTTAACCCAACTGTTGGTTGAAAACAACCCAGCATGTGTGCTGTCCAATATTTAGCCAGAACTGGGCAGTGGTGTATTGTAACGAAATAATACTTCGTTACAGTACTCAAGTACTTTTTGGGAGTATCTGTACTTTACACTAATAAAAAATAAAATATATATATTTTAATCATAATATATAGATGGCAAGAAAGCAGGTTTGACGAATCAGTGGTCTGGCGTTTGAAAGTTAGACTCCTAAAAACACCTTTGCTCATGTGCATGCACAACTGCGGATGACTTCATTTTTCATTCAATTAGAGTCTGCGATATACAGCATCGTCTGTGATACTATGGTAAGTGTTGTAATAATGATGTGCCATCTGACATTTTCAAGTAGGCTATAATCACCAAATCTCTCACACACACACGTTGATTTATAAATCTATTAACACTCAAATCCAGGCATTCTTGTACACGGCAAAAATGATTGTATGCTTTTTATATTTATATAATTTAATGTTAACTTCTATATCTATCCATCTGTAAATCACACAAAGAGTACTGCTTTTCTGCAGGTATCAGCATGAACATTCAATAAATTTTAAATGTTCGGTAAAGCAATAAGTGACTTACATTTTAGACATATTGCTTGTTTTTGCTCAATTTTGCCAACGAAAAGAGTTCCAAACAAAGATCACAGCACTATTTTGAGTCTCTGAGCAATGGACAGTGTTTACTTATTGAATAAATCAGCTTTTTGAACGAATCTGTTGAATAAATGATTCAGTGATTCACTCCTTAACACTGTCAAATGTGTTTCTGAATGAATCAGTCGTTTGAATGAATCGGTTGAATCTCAAATGACTCATTAAGTCACTTGCTGTCACCTACTGGCGGTTTTAATTTCACATTTCAACTTTCTTCGTTTTTAAAATTTCAAATATCAGTATTCAACATTGTTAAAAACAAAACATTAGGCCTATTTATGCATCTGTAACTGCAGTTTAAATGCATCCATGTCCCCTCCAAGATATAGAAACTGTAAATACACCTAAATGCTGTTTCAGATGCAGATTCCAGAAATGTTTTCTTATGTTGGAATAAAAGACACTAAGTACCGGATGAAATTCTTACCCAAAAGTACAAAATGGAAGAAAAGTTAACTGAACATTTCTACTCCAGCTGTATGAACTTTTTATTATATTATTATTAAAAAAATAAATAAATAAGAGTAAGTTTCATCTGTGTATTCTCACCTGATTTGAGAGCCTGTTTTGTAGATTTTGGATCTCTGCAAGTTTTTCCATGTAGCTCTCCCCAGCTTCCTGCAGAGTCTCATTCAACTCACTGATCCGCTGCTCGAAAGACACAATCAACTTAAAGAAAAAAAAAAAAAAAAAAAAAAACCCTCAGATCAAATCATGAAACTGCTACAGAAACTCAGTTGTCCATTTACCTCTTGTTTCTCAACACATAGTTTCTCCACTGCACATTTTTCCTTGTACAGCATTTTGAACCTTTCTGCAATGGATGGAATTCAGTCAATGGATGGATTAGTACACACGACTGTACAAACCTAAAACTAATCCCCACCCCACACACACCTTGCTGCCTTATTACATTTTCCAGTCCCAAAAAAAAAAAAAAATAAAAAGGGGGGCTCCACCACAACTCAGAGAAACATGTCCAGTCACACACTAAATAGATGATACCTGTCTCTTCTGTGGCAGGAACTGGATTTGTTTGCATGGAGTTGTCCTGCATGAGTGGTGGAGGACCACAACACTGGCATTTCTGTTCCAACTCTCGAACAAGCTTCTCTAGCTCCTATATTAAAATGATGTTAGACTAACATTCTATACATAAAACACCTGATTTTAGCCAGTCAATTTATTAATATAACAGGCAGCTAGGTTGACATTGTGCAGTTACAATGCTAGACTGCTGGCCTATTATATTCTCATACCTAGATATGGCTTTTTTATATATTACATACACACATTTATATTACAGACAAATGTAGCACACCCAGTGCTGTTACACACTAAATAGTTGGGAGTTAATTACATTTGAACAATTGTGCATATACACCTTGACTCGCTCTTGCTCTTCATTGTATTCCTCTATAGGGATGTAATCCTCTTCTAGTCTCTCCAGAGCGCATTGGTATGCATGCTCTTTCAACGCCTCTTTATACATCTCAAATGTGCTGTCCATCTTCTCTTCATAACTCTCCTTTAGGTCCACCATCTGACGACTTATATATATATATATATATAAAAAAAAAAAAAAAAAAAAAAAAAAAAAAAAAAACCACACACACACACAACACCTTTCACAAGTCCATGTTACTGTGACTTGCCTTTCTGTTGCTTCTACATTCAGAAGAACATACCTGTGCAGTTCCTCTGCCTCCATGATTTGTTGCAACATTGCATCTCCCATCTCCTTTCGTATCTGAATCTCCTGCAGCAGATTTTTCCTGCGCTCAGCCAACAGCTTTACGCGCAAGCTTTCCACCAAGCTTACCAACTCCTAAATTTAAAAAAAAAAAACACACACACACACACACACACACAACACACACACCACTTGAGCACCTTATTGAGGAGTTACAGTAGTGAAGCATCAGCTGTGACACTGCAAGTATTCAACAAAAGCAATGTCACCTCTTGAGGCAATATTGACATATCTGCCTCATCTCCATCCAGCAGCTCTTCCTCTGACAAGTAGTCATCCACAGCCTGTTCATCAATAACTCCATTTTTCAGCAATGGCTTCCCATCCAGACCAACGAGACGTGGTGCCAGAGACTCAAGAGATCTTTGAGGTATAACCTGTAAGACCTAATATATACACAGACCTCAGATGGCACACACGAGTGAGTTGTGTGGTCATATGCATTATGCAACCATCACTATAGAATATCTCATTTGATTCAGCCCATTGCAAAGCTCACGTTACAAATACAGATTTAAAACAAAAATAAATAAATAAATAAAATAAAGACCACACACACACACACACACACACACAACCATCCTCCCAAACCTGTCTAGCAACAGCAGAGAACTTCATCACATGGAGGGTCTCATCATAAGTTGAGGCACACTGATTAATATTCACAATCATGGAAGCCCTGCCACGCCCACAAAACATTCCTTGAAAGAGCCTTGTCAGTTTGCTTTCTCGAAATGGGATGTAACTCATCTTCATCCTAGAGAAGCAAACAGGAACAGTTTTGAAGACAGCACATATAAACCAGACACTCTTAACCGTCTAGTAAGTATTTGCATGTACCTGCAACCTTGGTTATTCCGGAGTGCTGCAATACACTTGCCTAGAATCAGCAATGAATTGTTTATATTACCAGCTTCTTTCAGACGCTCTCCAAATGTTTTGGTTTTGTTACACCTTTCAGAGCCAGCTAAGTCACAAAGTGAGAGACTTATGCAAAAAAAGAAGAGAAGAGAGGTGTTACACTTTCAAGACAACAGGCGTTTCAAAACGTATGCATTTCACTTACTCTGACAGTCCCTGAACATGTCCTCCCTCCATGCGTATTAGTTTGATGGTGAAAATGCTATGACTGCAAACAGACCAAAGCGGGGTTTTTTTTGGCAGCTTCTTTTGCTTTAAATTTACAGGTTGCACTAAACTGCAACATACTGTATTAAGCACCTTTATACTTGGAATACACAGTTTTATTTTTATTTATTTTTTAAAAATGTGTAAACAAATGATAAATGACCTTCTGCTGGATGACTGGTTCATCTTGGTTGCTGCTGCACTGCGGTTCTTATTGCCCACACGTAGGATCTTACTAGCCTCCTCTGCAGTCTGCACATTAACCCATCTTAAATCTACAAAGACCCCAATTTAAAAAAAAAAAAAAAAAAAAAAAAAAAAAAAAACACACACACAACACATTAAAAAGCAAAAACATCTCATTTGCTTTTCTTTTAATGAAGAAACTATACCTCTAATGTAAGAGCTCCCTGTGCTGTCCTCACAAACCCGCAGTGCAAGACGTCTTTTGGTTTTGCTGGTGTGGGCTAGCTGAAGCAGGTCATACACATGCTCATTGTAGATTTCATAAAACGCCACCCAAACAGAGTACAGACATTGCCCTTCAACCATCCCATCAACACTGTCGGCTAAAAGACATGGGCATAAATCTGAAACCAGGACCTTACACATGGTCTTTTCCACACATTTTAGTGATCATAATGCTTATTACCTGTGTGGTCATATGAAACGCTGGAAAATGACAAACTACTGACTGAGGATGTTGAGCTTCTATTTCTACTGGATTTTGTGGGTTCAGGCTCCTGAAAAGACATACAAGATTTAACAATGACTTTCATAAGCAGTAAACGAGATATAGGAGTGCCCTCCAAAAGTATTGGAACAGTAAAGACAAAATTGCTCTGTTGGCTGTGGAGTCAAGACATTTACCAATATGATTAAAAGATGAATGAGAAAACTACAGAAGGTCACATTTTATTATTGGGCGATTCAACAGCTAAATGATAGCTTTTAATGTTTTATATCTGCCTTATGTTCAACTGTCCCAATACTTATGCTCACATCAATGAGTGGGATGAACTCTAAAAGTGCTGTTCTTTTTATTTGGTAAAACATGTGTTGAAACGGCTAATAATAAAATGTGACATTCTGTAGTTGTGTCTCATATTCATCTTTTAATCATATTTGCAAATGTTTTGACTCCACAGCCAACAGAGCAATTTTGTCTTTACTGTTCCAATACTTTTGGAGGGCACTGCATGCATAAAAATAGCACTGGAATCTGTTTTCAGCAAACTACAAACAACTATATAAAAGAATGACTATTTAAGCCAAAACTTAATGTCACGTGCAGGCCAGTCTTACCTCTTTTAGCAAACTGAAGAGTGCTGCCTTGGTATTCTTCTCTACTTTTAGCTGCTCAGAGTCCAATTTTTGCACATCTGAGCTCAAATATGGCTTTAGGTCCATATGCTCATACTGGTAGCCAGCAATGTGCTTAAACACAACCTCTAAAGCACGTGGCAAAATGCCAGGTTCTTTCTGAGAACCTTAAAACAGACAATTTCACATGTAACTATTACAAATACCCAACAACAGAATATATATCATAGGATGCATATCCCGTGTGAATGTCTGTTAAGTTTACCTTGTATGGTGTATGTTTTTCCAGCATTAGTCACACCATAACTGAACACCAATGCATTTTTGCCATGAACAAAATCATGCACCTGTGAACTGATTGTGCCTTCAAAAAACTCTGCCTGAGTGCATGTTGGCCCAAAGATCTGCATTTCATTACAAAAAAAATAAAAAGAAACATTATCTGTAGAATTAAGATTCGTCCAAATTCTGAATTTTTAAATAGTATTTTACCTGGGTAAAGCTAAATTTATAAACCTGTTGACCAATTCCTTTCTCGCTACTTTTCATGGTGGCAGATCCTTTAGGAGCATGAAGGACAATGGTCTCATTGTCTTCCAATACAACACAACCCTGGAAGAAAAAGGATGCTCATAAGTCCAACATTTCCTAAAGCAAACACAAAACTTGATTAACATTTGGCTGATGATACATGGGGCAACTTTGAGCAATGTTGCCGAGCAACTTTGGTTAATGTTGCGGTCAACGAGCAACCAGGTGAGACAAACCAGGTGGGCCCAAAACCGATCTAAAGTATCCAGATTGAAATTTGTTGCCCATTCTTGGTTGGAAAGTACTCAAGCAACATTGCTCAAAAAAAGAGAGTTGTATCATCAGTCTTACACTAAGTTCTACAATACCTGATCTTCATTGCTTTTGAGCTCCTCTTCACTGAAAGGGCGTACCTTCAAGTAAACTCGAAGTTGCTGTTTTTCAGAGATTTCAGCAGTCTCACTCTGCACATAGTAAAGACACCATACAAAGTGCTATACTATATACATAAAACAAGAATACACTATGTTATTAAAAGTTCATGACAACATTAGTACTTGCAGTCTTATGACCTGTGATGTTATGGAGGAAACTCCAGAAAGTTCAGGTAGAGCTGCATGATGAGGCTCACAAGCAGTTGACTCCATAGCCACTAACACAGTGTCCTCATTTGTCATGTCAATAACTGTTGTCATGACTATACAGTAATAAAACCGTTCTGTATTTAAAACAATGAGAGTTAAATTTGAAAGTCTTCAACTTGACATTAGCATGGGTCAGAGATTTAGACAAGACAGCAAAAGCAAACTGATATAACTTGCAACAACTGAAACTATTTTAAACAATAACATAAAATTGCTTTGATAACACAGGTAAGACAAGATCTTACCCAAAATGCATTTGTCACACCTGCTCACCAATCAGTACTTAATGATCAGATCCTAAAAAGACATTCAGCACACCTGTAAATTCTTTTCAGGATGTCTATCGACTGTGGTGCAATCAAAAATTACAGGTGCAATTTGGGATGACATCTTGCTCTTGGTTTAAATTTTTAATTAGTCCTGACCAAAACAAGTTTTAGATAAACAGATATATTTATATTCATTCAACATCAAGACCAAAGTTTTGCCTAAAAACAAAATGTAATTTTTGTATGATTTCACATTTCAGTTGCTGTGATGGGCTCCATATTTACTTTAATTTCAATAAACATTTAACTTTTACGGTTCATGTGAATAAGCTGTACACATTTCAGTAAAAACACTTGTCTATTAATGACAAAGACTGCTTCAGTATTTTTTATTTTTGTAGTTTAGCAATGGCACTGCAAAAGATCTGTAGTAATTTAACTTCACATATCTTAAAGTTTCAGAGTACTCATTCTTCTGACACACCCTCATACAGCTGCAAGCCTGTATGCTTTTTTTCTTCTGCAGAACACAAAAGACATTTAAGAACGTTGGATTCCAAACAATATTGGAATGCACTGACGGTCCTTTAAACGTCACTATGCTCCACACAATGAAATAAATGCATACAGGCTTCTAGCAATATGAATGAGTAGACGAGAAATTAATTTTATGGGAGACCTAACCAGTCTGAGATCAGTTGGGAAAAGAAAAAAAAAAAAAAAAAAAAAAAAAAAAGACAGAAATCCAAAAACTTTAATTTTATTGAGTTGATGGCAAACACAGCTGATTAAGTGGGAAAACAGCAATTATGCATCTGCAATGGTGACCTCCACCTCAACACCAGGCTCAATGCTGATGCTGGTGATCTGCTTGACGATCTCAGATGGACTGTGTAGATCAATGAGGCGCTTGTGAATCCGCATCTGGAATCTGTCCCAGGTCTTTGAACCTTCACCACATGGCGTCTTGCGAGTAGTGATACGAAGAGTCTTATTGACGGAGAGAGAATAAGAAAATAGAACCAAAATTAGAATGACAGCCTGATAACAAGCATCTTAAAAACTGGGACATTCTCTTAGCAAATGTCTGTCTATGAATGATAAGAGTATTTAATTTAAGTCCTTTGAAACTTCCATTTGTTTAGATATGAGAAGATGAAGACAAAAAAAAAAAAAAAAAAAAAAGTCAAACCTGGGACTCACCTTGGTTGGCATACGCACAGGTCCCTTCACCTTCAGACTCTTCTCCTTGGCACCTCGGATCAAATCAGCACACACTAAAGAGAGAAGAAAAAAAAAAATACATTTACAAAAAAAAATAAGAGTTAGATGACAACATGCCTGACCTATTCAGACACACAAATCAGTTTTGTGAAAAAAGGCTCAGAATAGCGTATAATATAGCTCATGTTTATGTCATTCATATATTATTATCCTCACTGCCATCAGTTTAGTACCACCAGAGCACTGGGGCGCAAACACACCTTTTTCCAGAGATTTGACATTGCGGCTGGTCAGAGTGATGCGGATACGGTGAATTGCCACCTCGGCCTCAACAGGAGCCTTACCAGTGTCTTTGAATGCCTGCAAAACATACATGTGCTGTTAATAAACTTTTTAAAGTGCAAACACTGCAATTCTGATACTCACTAAATACTTGCTCTTTTTTTTTTTTTTCTTCCTAAATCACTTATGTTTTAACCCAGAGGGCTGACATACCCACTAAACTTAAACAGGTCAAACTAGGCAAGTCAGGGTATCAGCAGAGTTTCTACAAAAATCTAATTTAAGACCTGCACAAGTAAAATGAAAGCTGTATATTAATTCAGAACAAACCCATACAAATTTAAAAATAAATCCTGTATCAAATTATTTTACTTAAACAGTCTGGGACACACATTTAACTGCAATTCTCAAATACGCAGTACATACATGCATTGAAATTGGATTTATGTACAAATATATCAATTAATACAAAATACAGGGCAATCACTACATTTGCAAAATCTTTATACTGAATGCCAAATGTTCGTAGTCTTTCCTCCTAGTGAGGAGGTCGATAAAACATCATTCACATAAAACATTTAATAAACAAAACAGAAATGTTCAACTCTTGCTATGAAACGTCCATGCGCTACTTCCGTAAAAAAAAAAAAACCCTCCGGCAATGCTGTTATTAATGTGACTATACAAACATCTCACTTTTATAACCTTGAATACAGCAATGAGGGTTCTACTGAATACAACATTTTTATTTTTTGCTTTACCACTCATAACTGCTCATTCAAAAAGATGGAAGATAAAATGTGTACTCTTACAACCATATACACTAATTTACAACATAAAACACAAAATAAAGAGTGTCATAATTTATCAACAGAAGATCATAAGTACTCTCTTGGCATAACAATTTTCACTGATCGCAAACTGCTCAAACTCCAAGCCTTAAAAACATGGATCAGCCAACAGTTCAGAAACACGGTGCCGCACGTGTTTACACGAGATGCTTAACACCTAAATACAGACACAGAAGACAATAAAGACTGCCTCTCTCTGTTAATACAATATTAGTAAAACTTCAAATTACCATGGTTACTAATTCCTGACCGACTTATTCGTGGAAATGGTTCAAACGCGAACAGCGGTGAGTCAGGAAGCGAACAACACGACTTCGCTCCGGTCCTTCAAGAAAAGAAGGCCTGAACCCCTGCTCGTTGATTTATATGATGCATCCGGGTACTGTGTGACAACAACACCGCGTCAACATTTCCGCCGGAACAAAAAGCATTTTGCTGGATTTTTGCCGATCACTGGGGACAATGGCAAATACAACGAATAAAAAATGAACATGGATTTTTTTATATATTTTTTTTTTATATATAATAAATGTTGCAAATAAAATGAAACTGAATAATAAAAAAAGCAACTGAATAAAAAAAAAGCATTCATAAAACAAACTACCATAATGTTTTAAATTTGAACAATGAACAATGCCTAAATAATTTCCACGATAAAAAAATAAATAAATAAATAAGAATAAAAAAACACACTTTGACAAAAATATTCAGACCCTTAACTCCGTTTGTACTTTGTTTGGACTTTTTGGGTATGTTATGAAAATCTTTGCTAATTACTTGCTTACGTCAGTTTTTACTTATTTATTTATCTATTTGCTCATATTTGCAAAGTTAAGTGAGTGTATGTCCTGGTTCCCTACATTACAGCACCAAATATCCCCACAATTACAGTAATACCATTAAATTTTGACTTTGTGGGGACATTTGTTTGGTCCCCATGAGGAAGCTTATTTATCATAGCCTACAGATTATTATTATTTTTTTTTTTTTAAATATAAAAATGTTTTATGTGAGGGATAGGTTTAGGGATAGGGTTAGGGTAAAGGAGTAGAAAATACAAATTGTAAAGTATAAAAATCATTACATTTATGGAATGTCCCAATAAAAATGGAAACCAGTGTGTATGTGTGTGCGTGTGCATTTACACAAACACCTGGTAGAGTGAGTCTTTCTTGTGTTTATTGATCACTCATTACTGTGGACAGTATTAACACTGGACCAAATCTCTCCTCTCCTCACATAGCAGCAAAGGTCGTCTGAACATACACAGAAACACACACTTTTCATCAGAAACATGCACAACTGCCAACAGCCTGCCTTCCTTAACACACACCTGACTCAGCTAGTCAGTGAATAAATAACTTTCTCTTTGGATGATGTTATCATTTAGGAGACAAATTAATTGTCAGCTGTGGCAGCAGGCTCTCATGACGGAGACAAATGCATAACACACATTCATACACATAGATATATAGGATTCTGTCTGTCTTAGGCTATACATGTACAACAGTAGTTTGTAAAATACATTAAAGTAAAATATACATGATTAGCAATAGCAGGCCATTAACACAGAATGGCATTAAAACAAAAAGAACACAATGACACACATATGGCTGGAATGCTGTCTGTCCTTTTCATCTATCTATATCATCTATCTTGGATCATAGGTCAGTACCTCCACGGCCTTCCCCATCCTGTGGTGTCATCCATCCTCTAAATGGTTTGTGTCATATGCACCATATTACAAACACATTAACAATATGGCTCACGTAACCCCCAACCCATGAGACACACACACACACACACACACACACACACACACCTATTTTAAAACACAGTTTGAAATGTTGGGGGGTAAAAAGAGGAGAGAGAGTCAGTTGCACCGCCAGGGGCTATTCACTGTCCATTAGCAGCATTATCCATCAGATTTATTGCAGGAGTGTTGCTCACACACTCTGTGTTGTGATTGTACCAATGACAATAAACAGGAGAGTTTGTGGCTCCCAATGATAAAGTTTTCTTTTTGAGTAATCCTATAGATTAACAAAATAAGTCCATGATTCAGCAGCAATATAAATGAATGACATCACTCATTCCGATGACCTCATGGTAGCAGGCCACCTAGATCTACACAATTTTGTCAATACTGAAGCTACCAGAAACCTTAAATGTCGTAAGTACTTGCTAAAGGAATCTTGCTGGAATTGGCCTTTTTTCTTTGTTTGGCTGAAGCCTCAATCGAGAGACACTGACAATTAGATATTTTGTGCAATAAAGCAAAACAATAATATCAAAAACACTGTATTAAGTGTACCTGTAAAAATATCACACATATAGCATTGTGTATGTATGCTTAAAATATTCTAAAAGCTACTTATGACATCTATACTATTTACTTTCACAAAAAAAGGCATATTATTTTTTTCTGAAAGTGCTATTATGAAATATATGCCCCAAATGGAGGTTCTCTGAATGTTTAAGCTTTTAACAACCTTCAGCTTCCGAGGAAGTAAATCAAAACCCATCAAACAGACTTTTAGCCAACACTCTGTCCAAATACCTATAAACACACACACACACACACACACACACACACACACACACACACACAGATCCATCTCTAGAGGATGTCTATAGAGGAAGATGCATTCACACTGACAGCAGTTACATTGCTGGAGATCAACCACTTGCTGTACTGTGGGTTACTAGCAGGTATTCCTACTCAACTTCGTTATTCAGTGACAGATCATATGATCTCATCATATGTGTGCAGACTTCCTTTAGTAACCAACACATTGCTTCACTGGCCATTTGCATAAAGATGAGGTCTCGGTCACTTGTGTCGCCTCAAATTGCCAACTCTAATTAAAACTAAATGGCAAATGGTTGCTTTGCAAATCACTGTCAATGTGAATAACCTTTATGTTCAATGCAAACTTCAATGGATTTGATACTGAGATCAACTACATCCTCAGCTTATATTCAGGTAAACTGTAGAGAAGTCAATATAATGACACACTCTGTCACAGACTGTATTTTGTCTTTTGGAGTTATATAAGCTGTGAGCTTAAACTGAGACAGCAAAAACTTAATATGAATGTTTCTTTCATTGACAGCTTTGATCAGTGCAATAGCCAGCATTCTGGTGGATGAGGTTGAATGAAGTAAGAACATAAAAGGATGTGAACGTGTATGTGGGTGAGAGAGAGAGTGTCTTCATCTTTCTTTCCCTTTGTTGATGTGAATTGTGAAGCATTCCTGCACTGGTATCCTTTGAGGCCCTTACAACGAGCAGCAGCATGATGGCAAACAGCCATTAAAAAAAAAAAAAAAAGATGAACCTTCCTTTTATTTATTTATTTTTTTTAGATATGAAGGTTTTGGTTACCTTTGGCTGTAAATAGTTGTGACATAGTCACTAAAACGGTGGTAGTTCAGTACCCAACAGTTTGAGCTATATATTAAAAAACAAGATGGAAACAACATTAGACAAAATATCTTTTAGCTTTGATGGACCTTCAACACCGCTAGAAGTTTAAAGTGTTAATGACTTAAAAGTGTTAATCTCTCTCTCTCTCTTTCTCTTTCAGTATTTTGAGAGTGAAACGTCACTGCAAACTGAACTCTGCTCTTACAAATCACATAACCATGTATTTAATGTTCAGTTATATTTGTCAGGTGATTGGCATCCTCCATTGTTAAAATGATTGCCTAAACACCTCTAGACGGAAAATAAAATGAGTATTGCATTTTCAACTTCTTGAATGACCAAAAGTGTGATACTGTCCTCAAG
Organism: Spinibarbus caldwelli; assembly: GCA_039654775.1. NCBI lineage: Eukaryota > Metazoa > Chordata > Actinopteri > Cypriniformes > Cyprinidae > Spinibarbus > Spinibarbus caldwelli. The sequence continues at coordinate 37,375,288 of CM077220.1, forward strand.
ACTTTCCTTAAAAATGTGGTACTGGCTTGAGGAAGCAGATTGTTGCCTTGGCGGGATTTCAGAGACTCTATGCTTGTATGAATCTGATTAAGGGCTAAGTTGATAATAAACATAAGAGTGTTTTAATAAGTGCTACAAAAATTGTAAGTGTGTGAATGTATTTGGGTTACTGGAAGGCTTGGTGGAAGCGAGGCAGGGTGGTGGTTGTATTCAGAGATGGTGGATGTGTATAACTCGGAGTGAGTGCATTGGTTTGTGACAGTGTGTGTGAATGTGTGATTGTGTGAAGGAGGCTAAGAGGCTCTGGGGTGTCTTGCATGGGGGTGGTCAGTAGCCCCTCCTCCTGGCTGTAGGCCACTCCCAAAGTAGGCCCTGCCCCTTGGTTGTAAGGCAGAAAATTAAACAGTGGAGACAGAAAGTCCAGGGACGATGTTGTCTCTCCAGTCACCGTTGCAGAAGCACTCAGCTTGGGTGTATCTTCAGCCTGTAGCTCTAAGAGATAACTTTCAAGCTCCGCCCTCAGTGGCGGTGGTGGCGAGTAAGAAGCATGACCTACTGGATACCTTAGAGAGAGAGGCCCAGATGTTGGCAAGGATTGTGACTCCATCAAATCTACAGGCTCTGCCTTAACCCTCAGCAGCTCATGAGCGTGGCTTTTCTTAACATGCCGGGTAAGGTGGTCCTTACGGCCGAATCGTTGTGCGCAGTACTGGCAAAGGAAGTCCTTGCGTCCTGTATGCACAACCAAGTGGCGTCGCACATCCTTACGGGTGTAAAAACGCCTTTCGCAGTGCTCACACTGATGTCGCTTTTCCTTAGTTGCGGTAGCGCTTTTCCCTGCGTGCCCACGTAGGTGCTCCAGCAGTAGGGGAGTGCTTGGGTATGACTGCAGACACACCTGGCAGGTGAGGTCTCCACGGTGTGCGGCGTGAAGGGCTTGGTGCCTTCGAAAGCCTAATTTGGTATTGTAGCTCTTGCCGCATTCTGTGCAGCTGAAAGCCTCCTTGTTGGGGTCGTGTGTGTGGAGGTGGTTCTTCAGGTGATCTTTACGGTGGAACATCTTCTCGCAGTAGCTGCACTTGTGTGTCTTTTCTGGAGAGTGTGTGGCCATGTGCCTATGGACACAAACGCATTAGCGTACATTGACCAGACTAGAAACTATTAATGTCCAAATGTCATAAAACAAACCTGAGTATATCTGGTCTTGTTTAATAAGACTTTCAAGTTACGGGACCAGCATTCTTATCAATCAGTCAATCAGATTTTTGGTTTTAGATAAGGAGGTGGAGTTAGGATCGCAGTTTGGGGCTTTAACATTCCTTTTAATCAATTATTACCTTCTGATATTAGGTCTAAATTGAGATTAGGGCTTCAACAATATAATAAACTTATTTTCCTCTGAATCTTGTAATAGTTAAAAGGATAAAAAGTCTATCCACAAGTTTGGTGATGTGGTTTTGACCCCATTTAGTTTCAGAAATACCGTTTGAAACAACAAGAGGGAGAGTTAATGAGAGAATGTTTAATTTTAAGTGATCTATCCTTTTAACCTGTTTAATCCCAAATTTTTCCCAGACATGACAATACCTAAATGATGTGTCATTAGTAACCCTTTGAAATAATCAATAATTATTTTTTGAAAATGTTTTGGAAAAGTGTGTGAACAATTGTGTTTTATGGTCGGTCACAATTGTGACCTGTGGGATAAGGTGAGTACTGAATTAACACATTTCTGCAGTCAAAAAAATTGTTATATTTTAGCTCAGCTGCAAGGCCGTTTCTAGCCATTTTGACGCCCTAGGCGAAATCCCTATTAGAAGCCCCCCATCCCCATCCAACTCCCACACCCAAACAAGATAATTAAGATTACATACAAAATAACACAAAACTGATTATGTAACTCAAATCTTAAATAACAACATTGATACATTTACAAATTATATTTGTATATAGGTTGTATACAAACCCGATTCCAAAAAAGTTGGGACACTGTACAAATTGTGAATAAAAAAGGAATGCAATAATTTACAAATCTCATAAACTTATATTTTATTCACAATAGAATATAGATAAAATATCAAATGTTGAAAGTGAGACATTTTGAAATGTCATGCCAAATATTGGCTCATTTTGGATTTCATGAGAGCTACACATTCCAAAAAAGTTGGGACAGGTAGCAATAAGAGGCCGGAAAAAGTTAAATGTACATATAAGGAACAGCTGGAGGACCAATTTGCAACTTATTAGGTCAATTGGCAACATGATTGGGTATAAAAAGAGCCTCTCAGAGTGGCAGTGTCTCTCAGAAGTCAGGATGAGAAGAGGATCACCAATTCCCCCAATGCTGCGGCGAAAAATAGTGGAGCAATATCAGAAAGGAGTTTCTCAGAGAAAAATTTCAAAGTGTTTGAAGTTACAGTCAGGTCCATAAATATTGGGACATCGACACAATTCTAACATTTTTGGCTCTATACACCACCACAATGGATTTCAAATGAAACGAACAAGATGTGCTTTAACTGCAGACTGTCAGCTTTAATTTGAGGGTATTTACATCCAAATCAGGTGAACGGTGTAGGAATTACAACAGTTTGCATATGTGCCTCCCACTTGTTAAGGGACCAAAAGTAATGGGACAATTGGCTTCTCAGCTGTTCCATGGCCAGGTGTGTGTTATTCCCTCATTATCCCAATTACAATGAGCAGATAAAAGGTCCAGAGTTCATTTCAAGTGTGCTATTTGCATTTGGAATCTGTTGCTGTCAACTGTCAAGATGAGATCCAAGAGCTGTCACTATCAGTGAAGCAAGCCATCATTAGGCTGAAAAAACAAAACAAACCCATCAGAGAGATAGCAAAAACATTAGGCGTGGCCAAAACAACTGTTTGGAACATTCTTACAAAGAAGGAACGCACCGTTGAGCTCAGCAACACCAAAAGACCCGGAAGACCACGGAAAACAACTGTGGTGGATGACCGAAGAATTCTTTCCCTGGTGAAGAAAACACCCTTCACAACAGTTGGCCAGATCAAGAACACTCTCCAGGAGGCAGGTGTATGTGTGTCAAAGTCAACAATCAAGAGAAGACTTCACCAGAGTGAATACAGAGGGTTCACCAAAAGATGTAAACCATTGGTGAGCCTCAAAAAAAGGAAGGCTAGATTAGAGTTTGCCAAACGACTTCACAGTTCTGGAACAACATCCTATGGACAGATGAGACCAAGATCAACTTGTACCAGAGTGATGGGAAGAGAAGAGTATGGAGAAGGAAAGGAACTGCTCATGATCCTAAGCATACCACCTCATCAGTGAAGCATGGTGGTGGTGGGCATGTATGGCTACCAGTGGAACTGGTTCTCTTGTATTTATTGATGATGTGACTGCTGACAAAAGCAGCAGGATGAATTCTGAAGTGTTTCGGGCAATATTATCTGCTCATATTCAGCCAAATGCTTCAGAACTCATTGGACTGCGCTTCACAGTGCAGATGGACAGTGACCCAAAGCATACTGCAAAAGCAACCAAAGAGTTTTTGAAGGGAAAGAAGTGGATTGTTATGCAATGGCCAAGTCAATCACCTGACCTGAATCCGATTGAGCATGCATTTCACTTGCTGAAGACAAAACTGAAGGGAAAATGCCCCAAGAATAAGCAGGAACTGAAGACGGTTGCAGTAGAGGCCTGGCAGAGCATCACCAGGGATGAAACCCAGCGTCTGGTGATGTCTATGCATTCCAGACTTCAGGCTGTAATTGACTGCAAAGGATTTGCAACCAAGTATTAAAAAGTGAAAGTTTGATTTATGATTATTATTCTGTCCCATTACTTTTGGTCCCTTAACAAGTGGGAGGCACATATGCAAACTGTTGTAATTCCTACACCGTTCACCTGATTTGGATGTAAATACCCTCAAATTAAAGCTGACAGTCTGCAGTTAAAGCACATCTTGTTCGTTTCATTTGAAATCCATTGTGGTGGTGTATAGAGCCAAAAATGTTAAAATTGTGTCGATGTCCCAATATTTATGGACCTGACTGTATCATCATCTACAGTGCATAATATCATCCAAAGATTCAGAGAATCTGGAATAATCTCTGTGCGTAAGGGTCAAGGCCAGAAAACCATACTGGATGGCCGTGATCTTCGGGCCCTTAGACGGCACTGCATCACATACAGGAATGCTACTGTAATGGAAATCACAACATGGGCTCAGGAATACTTCCAGAAAACATTGTCGGTGAACACAATCCACCGTGCCATTCGCCGTTGCCGGCTAAAACTCTATAGGTCACAAAAGAAGCCATATCTAAACATTATCCAGAAGCGCAGGCGTTTTCTCTGGGCCAAGGCTCATTTAAAATGGACTGTGGAAAACTGTTCTGTGGTCAGACGAATCAAAATTTGAAGTTCTTTTTGGAAAACTGGGATGCCATGTCATTCGGACTAAAGAGGACAAGGACAACCCAAGTTGTTATCAGCGCTCAGTTCAGAAGCCTGCATCTCTGATGGTATGGGGTTGCATGAGTGCGTGTGGCATGGGCAGCTTACACATCTGGAAAGGCACCATCAATGCTGAAAGGTATATCCAAGTTCTAGAACAACATATGCTCCCATCCAGATGTCGTCTCTTTCAGGTAAGACCTTGCATTTTCCAACATGACAATGCCAGACCACATACTGCATCAATTACAACATCATGGCTGCGTGGAAGGATCCGGGTACTGAAATGGCCAGCCTGCAGTCCAGATCTTTCACCCATAGAAAACATTTGGCGCATCATAAAGAGGAAGATGCGACAAAGAAGACCTAAGACAGTTGAGCAACTAGAAGCCTGTATTAGACAAGAATGGGACAACATTCCTATTCCTAAACTTGAGCAACTTGTCTCCTCAGTCCCCAGACGTTTGCAGACTGTTATAAAAAGAAGAGGGGATGCCACACAGTGGTAAACATGGCCTTGTCCCAACTTTTTTGAGATGTGTTGATGCCATGAAATGTACAATCAACTTATTTTTCCCTTAAAATGATACATTTTCTCAGTTTAAACATTTGATATGTCATCTATGTTGTATTCTGAATAAAATATTGAAATATGAAACTTCCACATCATTGCATTCTGTTTTTATTCACAATTTGTACAGTGTCCCAACTTTTTTGGAATCAGGTTTGTGTGTGTGTGTGTGTGTGTGTATATATATATATATATATATATATATATATACATACATATACTATTTCAGACATCAGTTTCTTGTCACATTCAAATTGGTTATCATAGTAAAGACCCTAATTTGTGGAAACTCAGCGCATTGTGAGTTCCACAAATCTGAACGCATTAGGCCTATTTGTAAATTGACTGTTAAAACATTTTGCACAGTTTATAATCTGTGATACCATTATACCCACTGGATGCCTGTATAGCCATAGACCTATATAGACGCCCTATTCGACCGCTCCAGGCACGTAGATGCGGCCGCCATCTTGGAACGGTCCACTTGACGTCATTCACCATCCTGTAGGTTTGCACAGAGCCATTGGGTTCGCAGACCATCGGCTGTGCAGGATTGTGACAGCTTTCGAATATTCAGTGATTAATATGGTGAATGACGTCAAGTTGACCACTACAATATGGCGGATGGCTTACTATAGTGGCCCATAGAAACAGTCGCTAATGAGGCATCTACGTATATATATCTATGTGTATAGCTCTATGCAACAATCCCTAGTTGCTAAGAAATTTTCATCACATATAAATGAATATAAATTAATTTTATTACATTTGGATTTGGATCCATGTTTAGATATTATCAATGGCTACTTTTTGACTTTATCTGTTTTTTTGTTCAATTGTTTTGTTGTTGTTGTGTCAGTTATTGCATTATTATTTCAGTCAAACTTATAAAACCCTTTGTTACCTAAAACTACATAGGCCTATAAAAGCCTGATCAGTAACATAAAAGTAATCAGAATGCAGCTACTTGTTCTTTTATTACTCATTGACGCGTGAACTTCCCCTTTAAATAACGCAACGCTCTGCCCTGTATATGTATGACGCTGCTCCCTTTAAGCGCTGTTGAAAGCGAATAATTATTATTATTATTATTTTTTTTTTTTTTGGAAGCGAATTAATTGATTCAGCATTTTGACACTTCTGTAAGGATGCGTTAAATTTGACAAAGCGGTTTAAAAAATTGCGAATTTTACTACACCAATATTTTTAATTGGCTGTAAAAGTTTTATATGAGAATATTACACGACACACTGAATATTAACAATGCATTGGTGCAAAAACGCACACCTTTTAGACCAGTTTCACATGAAACATGATTTCTTGACTGCCACAAATACTGCCTAAACAAAATATTGATTTTGTGCACTTTTTATGTAACGTACCAAAAAAAAAAAAAAAAAAAAAAAAAACCTTACCTTGCCAAAACACTGACAGAACCCACTGATCTAATGGCATTGTTGAGCGCTCCAAATCCGAATGCAAACTTTGCATGCAACAATCAGAGGCAGCAACTGACAGCACTCTGATCCAATGGCATACAGGCATCGTCAGAATGACAGTACTCAAGCCCAATGATGTTGGGGGATCCAGTGGGGGCGGCAATCATATTTCAGGGTGTCCGTGTCACTCATGATCACAACCCAGTTAAATTGTAGTGGCAGTACATGCCCCCTCCAGCTGGTGGCGCTCTAGGTGACTGCCTAGCTTGCCTATGCCTAGAAACGGTACTGCCCAGCTATTTTAAACTGTTTGATCACATTCTAGGGTTACTATTATGCATAAAAAGCCCTTATACAACATTGATAGGAATACTGAGATAAAAGACAAAAAAAAAACACAACCATCAACATATTTCAAAATTGTTCATTTGTAAAAATTGTTTTTGTAAAAAGCATCATCAAATTTTTATATTAGTGATACCAGTATTACAACATCAATATTGTAACTTATTTGTAACATTTGAACTTTTAATTTAGTGCAATATTTTGTCATTGCAACATTTTATTGCAATTTTGACTAACAACTGCAATTGGATTTATACTGTATACCTAAGTTCCCTGTTATCCCACCGGTTACTATTGTGACCATCAAAATGTTTACTCATTCTATGACCACACTCAACAAAACTGAATATATGTGAATTCATATATCAACACTAGACACCTTAAAGATAATGTGTACCAAAAATCTTTGTCATATCTTCATGTTAACATACTTTACTAGCCTTTCGTTTTGGAGCTTTGATGCAGCCATCATCTTCTCAAGGTGCAAACAGGAAATAAACTGCTCTGGTCATGTGACAATTTGCACTAACCATGTGAAACGGCACATATTTAATTGAGACCCTTTATTATTTTTTTTTTCATATTTGCAGGTAGTGCACTAAACCATCAGTCAGTTAGGTTTTAGAGCTTTATAAATGAAAACCTTTTTTATGGTCACTATTGTGGGATCAAATGGGTTAATGGTCACAATTAAGATGTAGATAAGAATGTTGTTCCAAGACCACTGAACTAAGAACACCTTATTTTGCAAAATAACAATTACCATATGATTTCAGACCACTCACCTATTTGCAAATTTTGACTGAGACAAAAACAGTGAGTTATCATCAGAAACATATGATGGCCATGGAATGGTTTGTGAAAGTATAAGTACCTACCGTAAGAGTTTATACTTGGAGACAAAGGCCTTGGTGCAGTCAGTGTGTGTGCAGTGATACGGCCTTTCCCCTGTGTGGGAGTACGAGTGTACCTTCAGCTTCTCCAAGCTGTTGAAGGCCTTCTCACACAACTGACAGGAGAAGTTCTTCTTCACTTTACCCTCTACTCTCCTCTTCCGCACTCGACAGTGTTCTGCCGTGGTGGGGAAGTCATTTGGAGATACCGTTGCCATGGCAACTTAGCGACAGCAAGCCATGTGGTGGACACGAGTGATATGTCCCAGCACAGAGAGAGTGTGACAGGCCAAATCTTCAACACAGCAGAGACACAAGGCCCTAAGAAAAATACAGCACACAGTGAATTGACTAGATGAATGAACTGACTACTTTTTATGTAGTACTGTGTCAGTAAAAAAATACATTGCAATAGTACTTTCACAGCTTGTACAGCTGAAGCCCAAAAAAAAAATGAATAAAGAAACAAACAAACAAACAAACAAACAAACAAACAAATTAATTAATTCATTAATAATAATAATAATAATAATAATAATAAATTACTGTTTTCAAATCTATAATTGATTACAGATTACCTTTTAAAAAATTTAAAAAATTTAAAAAACGTATCACCGAGCCTGTCCTCCAACAAAAAACAACCCTATAGGCCTTTATCACACTTTCGCGTTCGAAAAGCGGAAGATTCAAAAAGTAGCGTAAAATAACTTCCGCTGCAGCCTCTATCAGTGTGCCCATAGCACGGCATTGTTGTGGATTATTTATGTAGAATTCAGCACATACATCTTCTAAAGACACCAATCTCAGTTTACAACAATTAATTGAGTATTATGAAACGAAGGAATATGTTGTCACGATATCTCAAATAGCGTTTAAAAAGCTCATTTTTCAGGCTAGACCAGCCAATGCGCATGCGTTGTTCCAACGTGCTTTTTGTCCGCATGCGCATCGGCTGTTCTAGCCTCAGGTTTCTATGGGAACCGGAGCTTCTAAGGGCCGCTGCAGTGACGCAATGAATTTACCAATCAGCGATTGGCTCTTTAATTTAGAAGGCGGGACTATCCCGCCATATTGCGCGTTGCAGTTTCTCCCATTCATAAGTATAGGAGTGAGTCTTTGTATTTCTATAGTCTTTGACCTAATAACGACCTATATTTACGTTTTAAAGTTAAGCCCCTCTATCGGGCGTAAAAATAATGACAGTGTCGTGTTGCGTCTGTCGTCATGAAATTACGTATGACTGTCATTACCAATCAAAATGCGTGTTTATTTAAATGCAATGTGTGGACTTTTCACACCGATCTCACAGTAATTCGTACATATTTTACTAGGTGTAATTCGTAGGAATGACCACACCTAACCCCACCCCTAAACCTAACCATTACCGAAATCGTGCAAAATCATGATTTATGCATATACAGGTGCATCTCAATAAATTAGAATGTCGTGGAAAAGTTCATTTATTTCATTAATTCAACTCAAATTGTGAAACTCGTGTATTAAATAAATTCAATACACACAGACTGAAGTAGTTTAAGTCTTTGGTTCTTTTAATTGTGATGATTTTGGCTTACATTTAACAAAAACCTACCAATTCACTATCTCAGCAAATTACAATATTTCATAAGACCAAAAAAAAAAAAAAAAAACATTTTTAGTGAATTGTTGGCCTTCTGGAAAGTATGTTCATTTACTATATATGTACTCAATACTTGGTAGGGGCTCCTTTTGCTTTAATTACTGCCTCATTTCGGCGTGGCATGGAGGTGATCAGTTTGTGGCACTGCTGAGGTGGTATGGAAGCCCAGGTTTCTTTGACAGTGGCCTTCAGCTCATCTGCATTTTTTGGTCTCTTGTTTCTCATTTTCCTCTTGACAATACCCCATAGATTCTCTATGGGGCTCAGGTCTGGTGAGTTTGCTGACCAGTCAAGCACACCAACACCATGGTCATTTAACCAACTTTTGGTGCTTTTGGCAGTGTGGGCAGGTGCCAAATCCTGCTGGAAAATGAAATCAGCATCTTTAAAAAGCTGGTCAGCAGAAGGAAGCATGAAGTGCTCCAAAATTTCTTGGTAAACGGGTGCAGTGACTTTGGCTTTCAAAAAACACAATGGACCAGCACCAGCAGATGACATTGCTCCCCAAATCATCACAGACTGTGGAAACTTAACACTGGACTTCAAGCAACTTTGGCTATGAGCTTCTTCACCCTTCCTCCAGACTCTAGGACCTTGGTTTCCAAATGAAATACAAAACTTGCTCTCATCTGAAAAGAGGACTTTGGACCACTGGACAACAGTCCAGTTCTTCTTCTCCTTAACCCAGGTAAGACGCCTCTGACGTTGTCTGTGGTTCAGGAGTGGCTTAACAAGAGGAATACGACAACTGTAGCCAAATTCCTTGACACGTCTGTGTGTGGTGGCTCTTGATGCCTTGACCCCAGCCTCAGTCCATTCCTTGTGAAGTTCACCCAAATTCTTGAATCGACTTTGCTTGACAATCCTCATAAGGCTGCGGTTCTCTCGGTTGGTTGTGCATCTTTTTCTTCCACACTTTTTCCTTCCACTCAACTTTCTGTTAACATGCATGGATACAGCACTCTGTGAACAGCCAGCTTCTTTGGCAATGAATGTTTGTGGCTTACCCTCCCTGTGAAGGGTGTCAATGATTGTCTTCTGGACAACTGTCAGATCAGCAGTCTTCCCCATGATTGTGTAGCCTGGTGAACCAAACTGAGAGACCATTTTGAAGGCTCAGGAAACCTTTGCAGGTGTTTTGAGTTGATTAGCTGATTGGCATGTCACCATATTCTAATTTGTTGAGATAGTGAATTGGTGAGTTTTTGTTAAATGTGAGCCAAAATCATCAGAATTAAAAGAAACAAAGACTTAAACTACTTTAGTCTGTGTGCACTGAATTTATTTAATACATGAGTTTCACAATTTGAGTTGAATTACTGAAATAAATGAATTTTTCCACGACATTCTAATTTATTGAGATGCACCTGTATATTTTATGAACACGTGCGTTCTCTGAGATCGAACCCATGAACACATGATCATATGATTACATATCATCGTATAACGCAATGCTCTACCAACTGAGCTACACAAAACTCGAACTATGACGCAGATAAAAGAGTACAAAACATTAATATGAAAATGTCCTGTTGCCTATAGGGGCGCAATTGTAGTATACGCTCTGATGGGTCGAATTTCAGGGATTTGGACAAACGACCTATACTGGCATATTAGTTGGAGCAGGTTGGAGCCACCTGGGGACACTCCGTGTACCACTGATGGTGTTCGTACCACACTTTGAGAACACTAGACTAGACAATGATAACAAGATACAATAATCTGTATCTAGGCAAAATGATGAACACTTAATGAAAAACTTTAGCTAAAACCTTACTAAGTAATAAAATACTTGCTTTTCTTTAATCAAATACTTATCATATCTCTCAAAATACTCAAAATGTCATATGCTGTGTCACATAGAAGCCACTTGTAGGTTGATTTAGGCTAATTGTAAAGTGTAAATATTGTTGAAACAGTAAAAACTGTGTGAACAAATTGGCACACTGCATACATATAAAAATAAAGAAAACATGCAATAAATACAAAGTTGCAAACTACACTTATTGGCATAAAAAAATTACAGAATACATTCCACATTCCATGTGTGTTTTGCTAAACTGTTTCAGTGGAATATTTGCAATGAAAAGACAAAGAAGAGGAAGTGTGAAAATTTAAAGCTAAAAGGTTATCACAATTGTTTTGCTTTTTTCCAATTAAGTTAAAATTATGAATGTTTTCTCTCACATTAATCTCTCACATTGTCCTTTCCATACTGGATGGATTAAAGACTACCATTCAACAACTCTTTAAACATTAAAACAACAATGACAAACACATTCCTTAAAAAAATAAAAATAATATAAAAAAGTTAAACCAGTTAACTTATTCTTCTATGCCTCATCTTCTATGATTTATTAAAATATGTATATTAGGCTATCATTTAGAACCAAATGGGTTGTTACTTAGAATTGCATACACTTTTTTGTCATCAAGATTTTTATAGCATTGTAGTAATTACTAATTAAATGGCAAAACACAAAACATACAAACTTTTTAGAATTGTGCCAGCACAAAACTGAAATGCTAGGCTATGTCCAATATATTCTTACAAGTAAGTTCAGTTTTTTGAAATAATAATAATAATAATAATAAGAAGAAGAAGAAGAAGAAGAAGAAGAAGAAGAAGAAGAAGAAGAAGAAGAAGAAGAAGAAGAGCATTAAACAAATATTGTTTAATATTAAAAAAATCTTACAAGGAAAAAATAACATATATTGTAATTGTAGTCTCCTTGGCAAGACAAATTACTAATGTCTGCAGAGTTTCATTAGTTAGGCTACATACCTTATTACATATTTTAATGTAGTTCAGTAAGAAATTTTAATACAAGAGAGCATAAAGCACCATCTATATCTAAGAATTCATTACTTGGTTAAATTGTGGCAGTTTTAAGCCTATACAGTCAAGGCTATGAAAACAAATAAAACGTAGCCTAAACAAACAAAAATAAAGCATAAAATATTCTACTTCTCTGATGAAATAAGCTTTATTCATTCATTCACATTTAATTTAATAGGCTACATAATACATTTAATTTGGCAAACGCTTATCCAAAGCGACTTATATTGCATTCAGGGCACAAATTTTATCTAGGTAAAGGCTCTAGCTTTCTCTAGGAATCAAACCCATGGCCTTTGTGTTGCTAGCTCTATTTGAACTGCAGGAAGTCTACAAAAAAAAAAAAAAACATACAAATTTCCCGTGAAGCCTCTTATAGGCTATTAGGAGTGCGAAGTGCATGGACCAGTTTTGCAGAAAAATATTTAAATTATTCAGTTATTCACATTTCAAAATCGTATTTCACAATGCTCGCTGCATGCACCCAATCTTACAACTTCGTTACGCGGTCCAACAATTATTTCAGCTTTTTGATTACCGAAATAAGGTATGAGGTCTAAATATAGCTACAAATACGACATTTCCTGAATTCTAAATCTTTGGCTTTTTTTCTCCGAAACTGATCCATGCAGTTCGCACTACTAATACAGTGGGATACACGGAGGGTTTGACGTCTTTTGAGTTTTTGAAGGACTCCGAACTTCACATTCACAACAACTGCGCGGTAAACCCGATGACCCCATTCAGCTGAAAGGCTATTTTTTTTTTTTTTAAGAACATCCAGGAGCAGTAAGTATGGAGGTGCTTCATAGCCCAGATGGAGAATCTTAACTTCCAACCTTCCACCGCACCTGGCCATATGCCGTGTAGGCTATATGCTTATAGGCTAAAACTTCTATCTCTAATTGCAAACACACACACACGCTCGTACCAGCTCTACAATGTATTTTGCGCACAATGCCGCTGATGCTCTTGCGTTACCACACGCAGCGCCATCACATGCACGATTCATATGAAATCTGATTGCAAACTATAAAATATTTACGCTGACATTCTACAGAAACGCACCACACCCCGTGTCGTAGCAACCAACAACTCTGATATTCTTATTGACTTCTCGGTGTCGAGAGAAAAATCACACTATTACTAAAGGATTCTGCCATTTAAGATTTAAGATCAATCACTCATCCTGGTCCTAAGTGGGACTTTCTCTCGGAGTAGAATCTAGACAGATGAACACTGAAGAGCTCTGCTCAGCATCTCCTAATTAGTCCCCCTTCACTTCTCCCACCATTTTGGTTGTTTTTGATATTGACAAGCAGCTTTCTCCTCCTATAATGACCCATAGTGCAACTTTGTATAACTCATTGGCACCCCTAATATAGCCTATAGTCACTGACTGTGACTCCCAAACAACTAACTTTGTAAATTGTGCCAAAATTGAGCAGAATTATGCCGCTTTATTTATTACATTTTGTGTTTAAATGTGATTACAAACATGGAAAGGTGCTTCTATCACAAACTCGTGTTTGCGTTCGATTCGCGTGCATGTTTGTGTCAAAATTTTCGCACCATGTATGCAGCGTGCTTTTTTAATATTTAAATACGCATGAGTTTGCTACGGCTATCACCGTAGCCTTGTCGTTGCTGTATATTTGGAGAAAATCTCAAAACTATTTTTTCAAAAACTTTTTTTCAACTTTTTACAACTTCACGCGTTTCTCTGTTTACTGACATTCGCCCGAGCGCAACCTGACTTGACAGAAACCAATAACAGAATTATGTTAGATTTTCTATATAATTCAGTCTTTCGTTGCTATTCTCTCAAGTCCCAAACTAGGCGCTGATTAACCCAAAACTTTTTTTTTCTCTAGCTCACCCCTCTCTCATAATTTGAATAACCCCGATATTTTAATTAAAGAACGTCGTAACAATTTTCTAAATATGCATAAAACTCACCGTGGGAGCGTTAACATCCTTTCTATGGTATTTTTCTTGACTTTCAACTATTTCCCGGATTTTTAATCATTTTTTTCTCATATTTTTTGCTGGACGCGGCGGGCCTAAAAATTGTTTGCTTTCCCCTCTTTCCAGCAGCCATTGTGTATGCGCTGCGATGCAACCAAACCAAGACTTGGACACGCCCACCACGAAACCCTCCTTCCTCGCTCTTGTGATTTGTGTAATAAACTGTCATTTTCAGATTTTACTGCCACTGACTTCCCTTTACGAAAATCTAACATTTAGGACTCGTCGGTAATTCTGTCAATCGGTATGACTTCGTTTAATTTCTGTTTAGTCAATAGGAGGGTAAAACAGTTATCATCCTTATTTCATTGGCTGAAAGAGGTGACAAATCATGCAACCGTTACTGGTGACGATTTTCAACTTGCTGTTTGATTGGCCATTCATGCCTGTCAATCACATACAAATAAGTTAAGTTGTGTTGTGCTGTGTTGTAACATACGCTCTGTTTTGACGTGACGAGGGAAGGTTGAGTGTTCATATGCGACACGTAAATTGTAAGTACTTGCAATAATAAACTTATTGTTCAGTGGCAAGCACAGTTTATTTGTGTTTTGCTGTTGAACGTGTTCCTTTTTATTGTGATTTGGCAATAGAATTTGTAGAAGTGTACGTCGCAGTGCATTCGGCTGGGTTCACCGGTCCTCTGTCCACTAATTTCAATGGCAGATTTCTGGTCGTTTTCCATGCTATCGTGCTTTGTTTTAAAGCGAGTTAAGGTACGACTAGGTGCTCATTTTTGTATTTTTTTATTCGTATTTGAGGCGTTTAGTTTGCAATAGCCTCTAATGAACTGAACCGGTTAGGTCTGACGAAGGTCGTGGAGATCTGACGTTAAATTCGTTTGCATTACCCGACAATACTAGCTAAGATACCCTTACGAAAATTAACCATGGTTTTATTGTAGTAAAAGTGTAGTAACCATGTTTTTTTGGCGTATTGATTACCATTTGTATAACCACAATTTTACTGCAAATAACATGGTTAAACTATGGTTAGTGTAGCAAAACTATGGTTAATTTGTGGTTATCATGGGTTAACTAGTAACCATGTTATTTATTTATTTATGTATGTATGTATGTATGTATGTATGTATGTATGTATGTATGTATTTATTTATTTATTTATTTATTTATTTATTAAAACCATGGTTAATTTTCGTAAGGGATGACTAGAAGTGTCAGTGCCATTTAAACTGTTAACACTTAGAGAGTTAAGTCATCTCATATTTTGTTTAGTGAGTTTTATAATAGCACAAAAAAGAAATAAATATATATCAAGAAATGGAATAATTCATGAATGACATGCATTTAACCTTGTTATTTTAGCATCAATAAGAGGGCTACTATTAGAGTTTATATAAATATTTTAAATTAGTTTTTATTTGTATATTTTAATTGAATTGAATTTCATTTAAGTTTTATTACCTTTGTTGTATGTTTGTAATTTCTTTCTATCTATCTATCTATCTATCTATCTATCTATCTAACAAATTCTGGGTTTAAACCTTATTGACCCCTAATACTGTACTGTTGAACACGTTGCCTATTTTTGTTTCACTATCAGCTATAACACCTCCTATTTAATGAAATATATTGTTATTTTAAAGAAATTTATATGCAGGCACAATTTAGATTTGCCTACAAAACCTATTAACATGCACCTAAGCAGAAACCAACAACATCACATACAAAATCATGCTGTCCCCATCACATTTTTTGTTGTTTGTTTGTTTGTTTGTTTGTTTGTTTGTTTTAATCAACATTCAATCGTCATGTCAGCAATCATATGTTCTGTATTTTGGATTTATTCAATGAATCTGCAAAAATACTTAGCAAAACTTCAGCAAAAGTTCATGCTCGCAGTGCATTGATAAATGGCTTGACAAAATTATAAAACAATACAAACCAGGGTTTAATAATGGAGTAATTGTAAATTGTATTTACTGACTTTTAAGTGCTCCTAATATATTACATATAGAGAAAACATGTTGACATACTGGTTTCCCTTTAGTTTATTATTTTATTATTTATTTATACTTGGTCTTAAAAAGGTCTTAAAGTCTTAAAAATTACCCTCAGAAAACCTGCAGAAACCCCGCAAACACAAAGTAAAAAAAAAAAGAAAATACACAGTTAGGTCCATATATATTTGGACACGGACACAATTTTCATAATTTTGGCTCTGTATGCCACCAGATTAGAATAATATGAAACAATCAAGATGAAGTTGTAATGCAGACTTTAAGCTTTAATGCAAAGGGTTGAACAAAAATATAATATAAAATGCTTCGGAATTACAACCATTTTTACCATTTTCAGGAGCTCAAATGTAATTGGACAAATAAATATAATCATAATTTTAATTTTTAATATTTTGTTGAGAATCCTTTGCAGGCAATATCTGCCATAAGTCTGGAACTCATGGACATCACTAAAGATTGGGTTTCCTCTTTTGTGATGCTTTGCCAGGCCTTTACTGCAGCTGACTTCAGTTATTGTCTGTTTGTGGGTCTTTCTGCCTTTTGTTTTGTTTATGAAGTGCTGTCCAATCAGCTTTGCTGCATTTGGCTGAATCTGGGCAGACAGTATATCCCTATACACTTCAGAATTGATCCGGTTGCTTCTGTCCTCCATCACATCATCACTAAACACCAGTAATACAGTGCCACTGGAAGCCATGCATGCTCATGCCATCACACTGCTCCACCATGTTTCACAGATGATGTTGTATGCTTTGGATCATGAGCTGTTCCAAGCCTTCTCCATACTTTTTTCTTCCTGTCATTCTGGTACAGATTGATCTTAATTTCAGATGTCCAAATAATTCTTTTCCTGAAGTGGTCACACAGTTCTTCTGGATTTAGTCTGTCTCAGTTTGTTCTGTTTCTTCTCATTCCAGACAGACTGATGGTGATGAGATCAGATCTCTGTGTGGAGCACTGGCTGTTGTCAGACTCTTTGTGCAAACAAAAATCTCACTGGATTATTACAATTAATGGCAAAATGAATGTTGGGAAATGTAAACTGATATTTCCTACTGACACACTACAACAAAATATAGAAATAACTGACTTAAAACCATTTTTTTAGCTGGTGAAAATGCTACTGTTCTAATAATTTTGTCCACCACTCTATACCTTGTTGTTGTACCAAAGACAGTACAAATGTACCATGCACATACCATGGCACATGAATATGGTAACCTTATGTTAATGTCATATTAGTCTATATATATATATATATATATATATATAATTTTTTTTTTTTTTTTTTTTTTTTTTCTTTTTCCTGAAAAGTAGTTTTGAGGAAAAAAAAAAAGATGTTTGCTTGACACAGAGCTGTCACTCGAGGCGTGAATCATGGTGATGGTTAAAGGAGTTGTTTATCTATCTGATTTATCCCATACAGGTTTGAGTTTATTAACCTGTTAGCAAAGCACTTCAGTTTACATTCACTTCAGGGTTCATTCACTAACTTTAACTCATGCAGTCTCAAATGGTATTGCACAACATTGATTATGATTGATTTATTTCAGGGGAGTCCAAACTTGTTCCTGAAGGGCCATTGTCCTGCAGAAGTTAGCTCCAACCCTAATTAAACACACCTGAACTAGATCATCAAGGTGTTCAGGATTACCAGGCTGTCCGAAATCACCCCCATACTCTTAAATAGGGCACTATTTGAGGAGACAGCAATGTGTAGTGGGGTCTGAAACCATAGTGGACATTATCAAGTGCACTCATTCAATCCCGCAATGGACCACAATGATGAGTGTACGACCAATGTTAACCATAGCACCCATAATGCACTGTGAGGGTCGTGCTGAATGAGTTCACATGTCTCGCCAGAAGATGGCGCCTGCAGCTGAATCATTCTTCCATTCATCCATTTATCCATTTTCCAACCTGCTTGTCCAATGTGGGTACAGCGTAATGTCATACGGGTATACATTTATTTTTAATTGATTTTATATTTTAATTAAGGTTTATACATCCTAGTTTTCATGACGGAGTTCAAGATAAATCTTTTCCGTACTAGTGGAGCTACCAGTTTGCTAAAATTAAAATTATTATTAAACAGCAAGCACAAACTATGCAAAAGCAACAGCCCTTCCGGCAAACTCGGTGTCTGAATTCGCTCACTTGTGTTTTCATTCACTCTTTCAACTGGACTATATTAGTGGACTAATGAAGGAAATGGTGAATAAGGGTATGGGTTGGAGTTATACTTGGCAGGACGCTGGCCCTCCTGGAGCAGGATTGGACAATCATGATTTATTTAAAACCATGACATTCCTTTTTATGTTTATTTTTCAAAAACATTGATGCATTTTTAATAATCTAGTAGTGTTACTTTTCTCTCCACAGTTGTCAAAAGTATGTTTTAATTAAAATGGTTTCATTATCATTGTGACTTGCACATCCCAGTAGTTAAGTAAATGTTTTACAGATCTGTCATGTACTCAAAAGTAAAAACAATAAATGGCCATCCCTGATTTCTTATGTAACTGGAGCTCTCTGACATTCCAGCTGTGACACAGATGCAGTTGGAGAATGGCTGGCAAATCAAGTGCATGCAAAGTTCGGAATGTGGATATCAACCCATGCATTGAGGTCAGTCAATGGAATGTGTGGCTAAATAACGTTAAATTTAATGTAATCTATATATGTTGTTTTGTCTAAATAGGTTTAAAATTGATGTGAAATTTTGCGCTCAGTACCACGTTAGTGAAGAGGTAGCAATTGTAGTATTGTAATAAGTTTTATTTTAATTAACTACTTTGCCAGTTATATCATGACGTTGTAAAATGAGATTTGTATTTTAAAACGTTATTTCCTCTGTGTTTGCATTGGCATAGGAGAGTGATGGTTCTCAAAAATGTTTGGATGCATACAACTATGATAAGAGCATGTGTTCTGCGTACTTCATGAGGTATAAAAACTGCAGGAAGTACTGGGTAAGTATACTGGCACTCTGTGGGGGGTGGAGGGGGGGAATTATGTTCATGAGGATTAGATTGCATCTTTTTAAGCAGAATTGATTCTTAAAATCTGTCCTAGCCACTGCTACTTTATTACAAGAGTACCCTACTGGTCCAGGGACAATTAAAATAATAATAATTAAAAAATTCATTTGAAAATAATATAACAATATAATAATATAATATAACTATGTTCTGTAGTCTATAAAACTATAGACACAGCCAGTTTTACTTATTGAAAGATATATTAGTGATGAAATAATTACTTTATAATTGTGTTTGAGTCTTACACACATGCTATAAAGTTAATCTGAATCGTGCATTAATTTGAGTGGTGACAGCTATTATGAGAGTGGCTTGATGGAGCACGGAGATGCAGATAACTGGATCTCGAAGAAACTTTAATGCTGTCACATAAGAAATTTGCTTCAAAGATAAAATTAAATAAATTGCTAATTACAACATTGAAATAAAAATGTAAAGCCTGTACAAATACTAGAAATCATAAATATAAATAATTGGGAATCATGTAAAAAAAAAAAAAAATACAAATAAATTAAAAACCGTGCACATTTCATTTACCTATTATAACATTTATGTAGTTTTGTTCGCTTGGCTGTTTCCTTATAAAGGTCCAGAAATTTGTAAACTTTTTCGTCAGGTGTCTTTTTTAACGATATGATGTCATTACATTGCTGTCTTGCCGCCAGCCAATAGCTGCATTGCTGATCGTGGTTTCGAGGATCAATACATCTGCCATTTTCGGGGAACGCGAGAACGCGCAGTAATCTTAGACAAACTTAATCCAGATATTTCAATCTAATATGCAAATTCGTTTGAAGAACCAAATTAGCCAGAGATCAGTTATCAGGATTAGAAGATCTGGAATCTTTCAAATCATCTCAGATGTGATAAGCGACGTATGAAGAACGGGCCCCAGGGGCCGATCAACCAAACCCTGACTTGTTGCTATTGACCAAGATTTCTACTTGAGAGCATTATTATTGGATTAAATAATAAAAAATAATAATATAATAAAATTGTATATGTACCTGAGCAGGACATGATATCTACCAAACTCTTTTGTTATTTTGAGGAGCTTCCCTAGCTGAGTTTGGTTCATCTCCATTTTTCCCCTTACCACAGTCACTTTGGCTTCACTGGGGGCTCGTTGATATAAACATTTTCTGTAATGCTGCTCTAAAATGCTGTCTTGTGAAAAGTGCTAAAAAACTCCCCCGTATTTCACTTTCTCAGCATGGTGTGATGCTGCAGCGTAGGCGTGATGGAGTAAAGCCTGATATGCCAACTGCTGTGGAGCGAGAGCAGATCATCACAGCCCTTGGAGGGAAGCCCTACTAACTGCACAGTAGCAGTTAGAACATAAGTGTGTTTGGACTCAATAAAACTGAAATTTCTTGCAGAGGAGACGCACTACGAATCTATTCTTCTGGATTTATGAAAATGTATTTCAGTCCTATGGGGAAAAAGATTAAATGTGTACTTGCATAATTTCAGCAATTACGTAGTTGTGTAACAACTAATGCTGTATTTGTATGTATGATACTCTCAATGGCAGGCTGTTACAGCCTAATTTAATGTATTCAGTTATTAAAAATAGAACACATTTTTAATATGTGTGGGTGTTGCGTCATATGTTTTATTTGTATAGTGCTTTTCACAATACACATTGTCATAAAAGCAGTTTTACAGAAATTCATAATGTTAATGATATACCTTAATGACTAAATGTCCACATTTGGCAGTTGAGAGATGGGTGATAGGAATGTTTACATATGGTGAGGGTATAAACAGTTAAGCAGTGACGATTTGTTATATTGCTTTATGTGAGTATACTGATTGTATGCAGATGAAGCTGGATATATTTCCATTTGGAAGTTGGAGTTAATTCAGTGTGTGGTGATATGGAAATCTAAGGTTTTGTTAAAATTTATAACAATTTGGTGTGATGATGAACAAATGTGTATTACTACCACAGTTATATGAGGCATATAAACTATGGAGTTTAAAACTGGTCATATCACTCACATCTAAGCAGTTTAATTGTCATTCCATAATACTTGTACAAGATGCATCATAATACAAAATATCTTGAGTTCCCTATTATGCAGGCCAAAGAGCAACTGTGGCAAGAAACAAAACTCAATTTGATGTTGAATAACAGGGGAGGGGGGGAACTTGTGATAAAACAGGCTACAACAAGGGACAGTTCTCATTCTTATTATTAAACAGATTTTTTTTAATAGAAAGAAAGAAAGAGAAAAAGTTCTCATAAGAAAGACCCACAACTGGCAAATCAACATGCTACTTGTTTTCTCTGCATTAAGGTAAGAGAAATTTACAGTGACAGAATGCAGGTATCTGTGATAATGCAATTTCATGACATAGTTAAGAGCTTGCCTAGGTCTAATCTTCTACTCAAAAGTATCTATTCTTTATTTACAAACAGTGTACATACTTTTAGGGCATAGTGTAAAGTAGCTAAAGCCTGCTAAAAACAAGTCACTAAATTTCTAATGAATGTGTGCTAATTAGCATATTCAATATGTCATTGTAACTGCACATAAATATTCTGTTATATACAGTGGGTACGGAAAGTATTCAGACCCCCTTAAATTTTTCACTCTGTTATATTGCAGCCATTTGCGAAAATCATTTAAGTTCATTTTTTTCCCCCTCATTAATGTACACACAGCACCCCATATTGTCAGAAAAACACAGAATTGTTGACATTTTTGCAGATTTATTAAAAAAGAAAAACTGAAATATCACATGGTCCCAAGTATTCAGACCCTTTGCTCAGTATTTAGTAGAAGCACCCTTTTGATCTTATACAGCCATGAGTCTTTTTGGGAAAGATGCAACAAGTTTTTCACACCTGGATTTGGGGATCCTCTGCCATTCCTCCTTGCAGATCCTCTCCAGTTCTGTCAGGTTGGATGGTAAACGTTGGTGGACAGCCATTTTTAGGTCTCTCCAGAGATGCTCAATTGGGTTTAAGTCAGGGCTCTGGCTGGGCCATTCAAGAACAGTCACGGAGTTGTTGTGAAGCCACTCCTTTGTTATTTTAGCTGTGTGCTTAGGGTCATTGTCTTGTTGGAAGGTAAACCTTCGGCCCAGTCTGAGGTCCTGAGCACTCTGGAGAAGGTTTTCGTCCAGGATATCCCTGTACTTGGCCGCATTCATCTTTCCCTCGATTGCAACCAGTCGTCCTGTCCCTGCAGCTGAAAAACACCCCCACAGCATGATGCTGCCACCACCATGCTTCACTGTTGGGACTGTATTGGACAGGTGATGAGCAGTGCCTGGTTTTCTCCACACATACCGCTTAGAACATTTTGGCCTTAATTCTATCTTGGTCTCATCAGACCAGAGAATCTTATTTCTCACCATCTTGGAGTCCTTCATGTGGGCTTTCATGTGTCTTGCACTGAGGAGAGGCTTCTGTCGGGCCACTCTGCCATAAAGCCCCAACTGGTGGAGGGCTGCAGTGATGGTTGACTTTCTACAACTTTCTCCCATCTCCCGACTGCATCTCTGGAGCTCAGCCACAGTGATCTTTGGGTTCTTCTTTACCTCTCTCATCAAGGCTCTTCTCCCCCGATAGCTCAGTTTGGCTGGACGGCCAGCTCTAGGAAGGGTTCTGGTCGTCCCAAACGTCTTCCATTTAAGGATTATGGAGGCCACTGTGCTCTTAGGAGCCTTAAGTGCAGCAGAATTTTTTTTGTAACCTTGGCCAGATCTGTGCCTTGCCACAGTTCTGTCTCTGAGCTCTTCAGGCAGTTCCTTTGACCTCATGATTCTCATTTGCTCTGACATGCACTGTGAGCTGTAAGGTCTTATATAGACAGGTGTGTGGCTTTCCTAATCAAGTCCAATCAGTATAATCAAACACAGCTGGACTCAAATGAAGGTGTAGAACCATCTCAAGGATGATCAGAAGAAATGGACAGCACCTGAGTTAAATATATGAGTGTCACAGCAAAGGGTCTAAATACTTAGGACCATGTGATATTTCAGTTTTTCTTTTTTAATAAATCTGCAAAAATGTCAACAATTCTGTTTTTCTGTCAATATAGGGTGCTGTGTGTACATTAATGAGGAAAAAAAATGAACTTGATGAAATGATTTTAGCAAATGGCTGGAATATAACAAAAAGTGAAAAATTTAAGGGGGTCTGAATACTTTCTGTACCCACTGTGTGTATATATATGCGTGTGTGTGTGTATACACGGTCAAATCTAAATTTACTCAGACACCTTCAACATTTCTCACATTATCACGTTTATTCGCTATAGTTAAGAAGATGGTAATAAAATATGACAAGAACTAAAGAGTTAAACTGTGTCAGAAGATATTCATCTTGATAATGTCAGATAACTTTGATAGAAAGGTATGTAATGGATTACAATCCACCAAAAATAATTCAGCTGTTAAATTTAAGTACACAATTAGATAATGCCAACTTAGGTCAACCAAATACCGAGCAGTGCTTAATTTTGTTCAGTCTGTGGTGTAAAAAGTTTGCATTAGCATAAGAAATAAACACTTAAGCAAAACATGGTTAGGTCAAAGTTTCTGAATAATTTTTGGTCCTACATTTTTTCAATTTTACTGGTACTCCACTGCATGAAGAATTTTTGGGTATAATATGTCACAGTTCACTTTATTTTGCTATCCTCACATAAATGAACTATAGTGTCCTGCACCCTCTAAAAAAAGTATCAAAAATTATATCTGGTGTCTGAATAATTTTTGGTTTGACATATATATAGTATAGGAGGCCATCCCTCTATGTAATCTTCTAAAATGGCTGAGATTGTAATGGAGATTCTGGGAATGTTCCTGCATGCAAAAGAATAAAAAAAAAAATTAAAATAAATCATAATAATAATAATAAAAAATCCTGACACACTGGGATTGAATGAACTTGTTTTCACTGTTTAATGTCGTCTGCATGTGAATGTGGTGGATGATGAAGGAGGCGGTCCATCTGATGCATCTCCTGTATCATCACTAGATGTCTCCCTGTGTCTTCCAAATGTGCCTTCTGCCTCACAAGATACAGGGGTTGCACAGAGCGCTGTAACAATTACGTTCTGTTTTAATTTAATTTTCATTGTGTTCAGTTCATGTTTTTTCTGCCTTAGTTATCTAGTTGGTCACTTTTGTTTCTCTGTTTTCCCACCATTTGTTCATCACCATGGTTACTGAATAATTTGACCACATCAAATTATTGATGTGGATAACAGGTGTATTCTACATTTATATTACATGTACATTTAATCATTTAGCAGATGCTTTTATCCAAAGTAACATACAAATGAGGACAATATAAGTAATCAAGCCAACAAAAGAGAAACAATATGTACAGGTGCATCTCAATAAATTAGAATGTCGTGGAAAAGTTCATTTATTTCAGTAATTCAACTCAAATTGTGAAACTCGTAAAATTCAGTGTAAATTCAGTGCACACAGACTGAAGTAGTTTAAGTCTTTGGTTCTTTTAATTGTGATGATTTTGGCTCACATTTAACAAAAACCCACCAATTCACTATCTCAACAAATTAGAATACTTCATAAGACCAATGAAAAAAAAATCATTTTTAGTGAATTGTTGGCCTTCTGGAAAGTATGTTCATTTACTGTATATGTACTCAATACTTGGTAGGGGCTCCTTTTGCTTTAATTACTGCCTCAATTCAGTGTGGCATGGAGGTGATCAGTTTGTGGCACTGCTGAGGTGGTATGGAAGCCCAGGTTTCTTTGACAGTGGCCTTCAGCTCATCTGCATTTTTTGGTCTCTTGTTTCTCATTTTCCTCTTGACAATAGCAAGCAAACTCACCAGAGAATCTATGGGGTTCAGGTCTGGTGAGTTTGCTGACCAGTCAAGCACACCAACACCATGGTCATTTAACCAACTTTTGGTGCTTTTGGCAGTGTGGGCAGGTGCCAAATCCTGCTGGAAAATGAAATCAGCATCTTTAAAAAGCTGATCAGCAGAAGGAAGCACAAAGTGCTCCAAAATTTCTTGGTAAACGGGTGCAGTGACTTTGGTTTTCAAAAAACACAATGGACCAACACCAGCAGATGACACTGCACCCCAAATCATCACAGACTGTGGAAACATAACACTGGACTTCAAGCAACTTGGGCTATGAGCTTCTCCACCCTTCCTCCAGACTCTAGGACCTTGGTTTCCAAATGAAATACAAAACTTGCTCTCATCTGAAAGGAGGACTTTGGACCACTGGTCAATAATCCAGTTCTTCTTCTCCTTAGCCCAGGTAAGACGCACAAGAGGAATACAACAACTGTAGCCAAATTCCTTGACACGTCTGTGTGTGGTGGCTCTTGATGCCTTGACCCCAGCCTCAGTCCATTCCTTGTGAAGTTCACCCAAGTTCTTGAATCGATTTTGCTTGACAATCTTCATAAGGCTGCGGTTCTCTCGGTTGGTTGTGCATCTTTTTCTTTCACACTTTTTCCTTCCAATCAACTTTCTGTTAACATGCTTGGATACAGCACTCTGTGAACAGCCAGATTCTTTGGCAATGAATGTTTGTGGCTTACCCTCCTTGTGAAGGGTGTCAATGATTGTCTTCTGGACAACTGTCAGATCAGCAGTCTTCCCCATGATTGTGTAGCCTGGTGAACCAAACTGAGAGACCATTTTGAAGGCTCAGGAAACCTTTGCAGGTGTTTTTAATTGATTAGCTGATTGGCATGTCAACATATTCTACTTTGTTGAGATAGTGAATTGGTGGGTTTTTGTTAAATGTGAGCCAAAATCATCACAATTAAAAGAATCAAAGACTTAAACTACTTCAGTCTGTGTGCATTGAATTTATTTAATACACGAGTTTCACAATTTGAGTTGAATTACTGAAATAAATGAACTTTTCCACGACATTCTAATTTATTGAGATGCACCTGTAAATGTTGTGACAAGTCCCGGTTAGTCTAAATCAGTATGTATCAAGATTCATATATAATATAATATATGTAGCAAGGTTTATATAAATAAAAATAATAAAAAGTAGATAGAATAGAAACAATAGAATGTTAGAGAGTCAAGTTTTTTTTTAATAAAAGAAAACAAGTAGAGACAATATAAATAGACTAAAGAGTATTAGTGTTAGAGGGTCAAGTTTTTATAATAAATAAAAATAAAACTTCTTAAAGACTTTCAATCTTCATTTACTAACTGCTTCTTAAAAAATAACACTAGCTTCTTTATTCTTTTTGTATTTTAACTATTTGATTTATTTTTATTTATTATGCAATTAACAAAATGCAAAAAAGGCCTCTAACACTAGCTCGCTTTTTCTGTTCTATCTGTTTTCTTTTTATTTATTATTTAATTTTAAAAAAAAAACTGCTATGTGTACTGCGTTAGGCTAACTGCGACTTGTCATAGCACTTTCATATCATTGTTCTTTTGTTGATTTTGATTGCTTCCATGGTCATTCCATCAGCAGGGAACAGTTAAGGTAAAAGTCTGTGAAAGTGATTTTGTGCTTCTTTGGGATGGCAAAATAATGTGCTGTTCATTGCAGAGCACAAGCTTCTGGAAGGCACATAAGTCTGAAGTAGCGAACTTAGGTAAAGAGGTGCAGAGCCAGTTGTTTAGTAGGCAAACATCTCTTAAAAGTCTCAAATTGCAAATAAAGTTTCTGGAAATTCAACATGAATATTGATATTACATACTAAAGCTGATAAGATTAAACCGCAATGATTGTATGTTTTGAGTAAATAAAATATGATGATAACAAATTTGATGTATTGTTACATATTTTCAACAAGTTATGTAAGCTAGCAAAGCAGTCCCATATCGATGCTTTCCCAGAAACACTCAATAATCTGTGGTCGGAAGCATCCTCATCATTCTCATCAAAAGTAATCATGATCACCATCATCACCAAGGAGAGGAAGGTTGCGCGCTTTGCAAATACTGTGTAAAATGCCACTAGCCATAATAATGTGTCTAGCATGCTCAGGGGAGCGTTGAATCTTGAATCCTTTTTGACTGGGGACTTCTAGGATCTAATTACAGAGGGACGTGATGAGGCCCAGCAAGTTTAGCTTGTCAATGAACTTAAAACCGTGAATAGGACTGGCTGAGTGCATATGGGAGGGAAGTGTCATCATCATAGTCGGTAATGGTCTGAATTGCTTGCCACAGGCTCTATGTGTCTCAGATTGGTTCTTGCTGTTTTGAGGGCAGCTTCATATCCTGATGTGAATGCATCATCCCAGGTCTTTAGCAGCCCATGGGCATCTGCTGTCAGCCATGGCTTCTGGTTGGCACATATGGTGATGGTCTTGGTGACTGTCACATCATCAATGCACTTTTTGATGTAAGTAGTCACTGATTCAGTGTACTCTTGCAGGTTTGTGTGATGGTTGTAGGTTGTGTCTTTAAACGTTCCAGTTTGTGTCCTGGAAGCAGTCCTGTAGTGCTGAGGCAGCATCATCTGGCCATACTGTTATATGCTTTTGAACCGGTTTGGTGAGTTTGAGAAGAGGTCTGTATGCTGGAATTAGCATGACAAAGATGTGATCCGAGTACCTGAGGTGGGGGCGGGGGAGTGCTTTGTATGCAGTATTTTGCCTTTATTTTTTGGTTGACTTGGTTGACGTCACCAGTTACAATGAAAAAGCCATCACGGTTGTTGGGTTGTTGGTTTGTTGCTTGCTGATAGAGCTGTAGAGTATGTGAGCGTTAGCACATGGGGTATATACACAATGATAATAACAATGGCTGAGAACTCCCACAGCAGATAGGAGTGTCAACATTTTACAAACATGAACTCTGCCAGTGACGAACAGTGTTTGGAGACTATGACAGCATTGTTTCACCATGTTGATATAGCAACACAAACTGCCTCGGCAAACCGTACGGTCTTGTGGGGTTTGCCTTTAGCCTAGCTTGTATGCCTCAACGTTTATGTCCCCCTCACACCTCTTGTGGTGTCTCCCTGAGCAGGTAGCATTAGTGACCAAGGCTGAGGTCTCAGGTTATAGCTTCTGCAATAAACAAAGTCCTTGTTGCTCCTCAGTAGTCATCCGCAAGGTATGATATACATGCACTGTCAATTTCCAGAAGGTGCTGACATTGTGGACATGTTGCAGTGTAGTTTTCTGATAGTTTGAGAATAAATGACATAAAAGCACCATCTTTAGGACCCAGAGTAGTAGGCCCCTATGATTTATGCAATGCGGAAAACATGGATGGAATCACAGAATCCAGTTATAAAAACGGAATTTACAGTTTAACGCAGAATTTCACAGAATTTGTCAAAGTTTGGCTTAATTAATCAAAAGGTCATTACACTTAAATCAAAATTGCGATATGGACTAGTATTTGTAAATATTAAGCTGCAAAAAGAGTATTTAAATATGAATCCTGGATGTTCTGCATGTCTCTGTGTAAATGAATGGCGCAGACGCACGGTTTTGTTTACTAACTTTACACGTGAAGCTCGCGGTGATTTCAGCGTCTACAGTCTCACTAGGACATAAATACATGAACAACATCTCCAGAACTGCTCTGAGAGTCACTTCATGAGCATTTTACTGTTGCATTTGAGTAAAACTAGCAGCATATCATATACACACAGAAATGTAAATTCACGGCAACTCGTCAGAATAAGTTTGGTTTAACTCTAAGACATTAACTACGTCCCAAATGATGCACTATACACTATGCACGCATATGTACTTATACACTATGTACTCAAACATGTAGTTGTATGAATTTTATAAGGTTATTTTGTCATTAATAATTGGAGTTTGATAGCCCCTCCCCCTTCGCAACATAATTAAAGCTGCGACAGTTGAGTGCATGAAGTTTCCAACATTCCACACTTAATTTTTTTCGGTTATTTAAAGTGCACTTTTTCTTTTTGGAATTTTCAGAGTGAACGCACTACTCGCATTATTTATACTACAAAACGTCATTGAATAGTGCATAAGTACGCAATTTGGGACGCACCTATTGTGGCAGAAATAAAAGTAGGCCTATTGTTCAGTAGAATGTACTTAATACTGCTACTACCACTAAAATGATTAAAACCTTATTTTTGAAGGAATAATCATACAATATTTCTTCAGTGTTTTAATGTTTATTTACAAAATAATTTTATTTGTTTAATTTTCATTCATTAAAAACTAAATTAAATTAATGTTTTATGTCTTCATTTGATAACCAGAAAAATTTAAATGTACAACACAATTTCTGAAAAAAATATAAATAAATAAATAATTTAAAAAAATCATAAGGCTATTGTATTGGTTTTATGCATTCATATAATTAGACATGCTAAAACAGAATTTGGTAACAATAAAACATAAGGTGGGGAAAAAAGAAAACATTTCATAGGGCCCTAAACATGTATTTTTTGCTAAACTTAAATTGATGTTAAATTGTTTCATGATTATAATTATGTTTCATGATTTTAATTAATTAGACATGCTTTTTGATAAATAAAATTTAATTTAACCATTAAAAAAATTTAAATGAAAAAAAAAAGGAATTTGGGAAAAATTAAAATGGATTTCATAGGGCCCTAGAGTAGTAGTTGCATCTGCCCACCCCACCATTTTGGATTACATTACATGAGTGCTATCGATAGCTCCAACAACTTTAGGGAAGTCCGCAATCCTCAGAAAAGAGGCTAGCTTTTGCCGTATGGTTTGAAGGTCAGTTGGGAAGTCAATGAACTGCCGTACCATGTTTGGTATGGTTAGGGCTGCAATAGTGGTATTTAATACTCTGCTTATTGTGGACTGTGTTGGGCTCCAAGTCATCACTTGTGCATTGCTACATTTTTCCAGTTGCCAAAAAATGTCATTATAACTTTCATTTCTGCAGTCAGAGCATTGTTTCATAGAGTTGTTTCATAGAGTTACTGAATTTCTTACAAGGTCAGTAACAAAAAGAATACCTTCACAATCTGTATCATTTTAGCAACTCTGTGTCATCATACATTTCCAACACATTCTTTCTTTAATAGAAAGTGCATGGTCTCCGACACCTTACTGCCATCTTGTTACTCTTAACAAGGTTAGGATACCTTAAATCATCTTAAATCATCTAATTTTGGAGCTGAGTCTAGTCTTAACATTATGAACCTCTTTTGACATGCATACGGCCCCAGATTTATAACCGAGGCACTGTCTGTCAAAATTACAATAGACATAAGATAAAGGAAATTGCCTGCTGGTGATTTCGGCTATTTCTACATCTTAGAAGTCAGAAGAAAAATAATGCCTTATTTATTTATTTATTTATTTTGTTTGTTTGTTTGTTTGTTTGTTTGTTTTATACAAAGCACAGCCTCAACTGAATAAACTGCTTCGCTCAGTTTATTCAGTGCCTCAGTGGGAAACCAAGACTTTGTGATATTGCAGTATTGGTGAGTGTCTGAAACTATATAAGGTTTGTCCTAGACGTTGCTAACTTGCTACATTTTTTTTTTGTTGTTGTTGTTGTTTTTGTTTTGAAAAAAAGTCTGTCCCCTGTCTGAGTGGAGGTCTGTGCATGCCACTGTGCCTGAATAATCAAAAAGACACTGTAATAAATTCATAGTAAGTAAATATTTATAAAGCTTAATGCTGGTACCTGGTTGTATATAAATCATCATCAATCATCAGTGAACTTGTGGGTTTTGTAGTCCTTCTTCATGCATGGCCCTAAAAATTTGTGTCCACATAGTGGAGCACTGCTCCTACAACAGATACTGCACTGAGATGTAATGCCCCAGCTAGTTTAGACAGCTTTAATGGTCTTGTCACAAGGCCAATGGACAGTCTGATTCTACATTTAGAAGTCTAATTTATTTTTTATTTATTTGTGTGTTTGTAACATTTAATAATCCCACGTAGGTAAAAACAATAGGAAGCCTTTAGTGTCCCTTCATTGGAATTACTGATATACTGGGATTGTACACTCCTACTCATGTCATGATCCCTAATGACTAATTTGTTAGTCATTTACAGATGAGTCAGACCCTATTGCATTTTGAACATTGTTGACTCCACGATGAAACATGATTACATAAGATCAAAGAGACAATGTCATCGAAGACAGGACTTGAGATTTAACAAAATGTCTCATTCATGTAAAACCCTTAGTGTCAAATTAGCAGGCATTCGGAAAAAAAAAGAATTCACATAAATTCGAAATTTTAAATAAATGTTCTCTCAAACAATTAAAGCAAGTGATTTAAGGAAATTATGATAATTTCCTCTCCTAAAAGTGACACAACACTGCAGTATACCTGCAGTATTCTGAAACCACACTGCCAAAAGAGCATAAAAGCATTCTGCGTAGACCTTAACACTGCTCCCCAGGTTCGCCTCCATTCTGGTGTAATGTATACCCACTTTTAACATTTCAATAAAATTATATATTTCAATCAAATAATAAATAATAAATCATTGCAAATGCAAATTTATATTGATTTCAATTATATTTGAAGCAGTCATGTTTTGTCTCTTGTCAACACTGCATTATAATTTCTAATTATAATTTATGTAGATATAAATGTTTAAATTTAATTTTACATTAAATATATTAATATATAAACATATGTAAGTAAATACATTAACAAATGTATATAATATTATGGTATAGATTTTAGGATATGGCAAAATTCCACTGAGACCAAAATGTAGGCCTATTTACTGCACTTCTCTAGTGTAGTTATACTAAATGTACACAGATCCTGTTGTATAAATAACGTTTTAGTGTTTTATGGTGTTGTTTTATTTTCATAGTAGTGCATTGATAAAAAAAAAAAAAAAAAATCAAATTCTCAGCAACCAATTGTAACATACAGGCAACAGAGAAGTTAAGGCAATGATCGAAATGCCACAGATTTATTTAAAAAATGAAAACAAGGTAATCCTAGAAGTCGGAAGTATCGAAAACAATGGAAAGGGAAAATGGAAAGAAATTAATGGAAAGAAAGTGTGCTCTGTTCTGTGGATTCAACCCAGCCAAAAGGAATGCCCAGAAGGAATCCTCTGGATAATGCGATATGTACGCCAGAGGAAGTGTACTGCTGTTGGCAGATCCATTCCTTTGTTGTGGTCGATTATCCTGTAATGTGCAGGCTAAGGGTGAGGATCAAAATGCAGTAGATTTATTTAATAAATAAAAAAATAAATAAAAAAATAAATAAATAAAAATAATTTAAGCCATATGTATCAAAAAACAGGCAAAGGTAAACATAACAGATCTGCTTAGCAAAGACAATAATCAGCCAACAAAGGAATCAAACACAGGGCTATAAATACAAGAGATAAGTAATTAAACAGGATACAGGTGAACAGAATGGCTGTGTCTGAAATTGCCCCCATACCCTTAAACAGGGCACTGTTTGAAGGGAGAGCCATTTGTAGTGGTGTCTGAAACCATAGTGGATGTTATCGAGTGTACTCATTCAATCCCATAATGCACCGCAATAATGAGTGTATAACAGATGCACACTCAATGGACTGAGAATACCCATAATGCACTTTGAGGGTCGTGCCAAATGAATTCCTACATCTCACCAGATGACTCTTGCAGCTGAATCATCTATCCATCCATTTTCCAAACCGCTTGCCCAATGTGGGTACAGCGTAATGTCATACAAGTACAAATTTCCCCTTTAATAAATTATTAGATAGTTTAATTAAAGTTTACGAATGCTAGTTTCCATGATAGAGTTTGAGATAAATCTTTTTTACTGGAGCTGCCAGTTTGATAAGTTATGATTATAAACTGCAACCACAAACTATGCAAAAGCAGCAGCCCTTCCAGTGCACTCAGTGTCTGAATTTGCTCACTTGTTTTCATTCACTCCTTCAAGTGGACTATATTAGTGGACTAACGTAGGGAATAGTGAATGAGGGTATAGGGGCCATTTCAAACACAGCAAATGATTAACTATGGAAACCAACAAAGGAACACTAGCTACCAAGGACACAGAAACTAAGCACAGGAACTCAGAACATAGGGACAATGGAAAGCAATGAACATAAAAACAAAACAAAATATGAACAATGCACAAAATAAGAGTCGTAGAACAGATGATTTGTGACACCAATATTATTATTATTATACATTTATTAAGGAGCCATAACAATAAGTCAACTGCTTCCATGATACAGTCAGTCATTAAATAAGTAATTAGAAAGTAGTTTGGTTCTGGTCAAAAATACATAAAAAAAAAAAAAAATCAACAGAAATAACTATCTATAATATGTAACCTCTAAAGCCAAAGAGACTGTTTTTCTTCATCAAAATGTTTTATTGGATGCAAATTATGTGCAAATGGCTCAAGATGAGTTTATCGCTGTTGTTAAAAAATAATAAAAATAAAAAAAATTAAAATTGGTTAATTGTAATGGTTAAAACAGTGCTGAATGTAAGAAGTACTTTTATGCTTGTTTTATGTGTAACAATTCCATCCACTCTCTAGGTACTTTGTGGCAGAACATTGTTTTGTTTCCTCAAACATCTCTCTGTGATTTGTCCATCTGGTCCACTGGTTGGTTCTGAATTCTTCTGGTGGTGGAAATTATTTGCTCTTTTTTCCATGGCCTTTGAACTTAGTCATAAAGTTGAACGCTCCTAGATATTCACCAAGCAGCACACCCATTTTAGTGGGTAAAAGACTGTGACAGAGTAAAAGCAACACAGAGATGGAAAATGTTATACATGCAAAATGAACACACACACACACACAAATGAAACCATTTAAATTTCTCAATTATTTCTTTTGCACATCAACCAGAAAGCAGCATTAGATTTAGGCTTCACTGAGAAAAAAGACTTTAGTAGTCTTGCATGCGTCTGTCATACTGTTTGTGAAGAGACAGGTGAAAGACAACCCCAGATCAGAGAGGTTAAAAGATAGGTTTGCTTTGTATTCTCACATTGTTGTAAATGAACAATGCATACTCTTTCTCAGTGTTACCTGTACTGAGATTATCCCTGTTTATTGTGAGAGCACAATAAGAAAAAAAAACAAACACCTTTTTACTGTATATATAGCTAATTTTTATTAAAACCCAATTGTGTCAACGGTGATACCACACTTTAAGTTGTATAGCTTTAGCATAGCAGCTATTATATAACGGCTTAAAATGCTGTTATTATAACAGATAAACATGAAATTAAAATATATAAATATAAAAATATAATATAAATAAAATATTTAACACTGAGGTCCAGCGTGACTTACTTCTTCAAAACGATGGCAACGTAGATGCTTCGAGGCATATAAACATAAACCTGTTCCCTTCTAACAGCATCCACAATTTTCCTACAGGCATACTCCGGCTCAAGAATAGGCATGATTCTGGGCCATCTGCAAAAAACATATATACACACCAGTATAAGCACTTTGTCTTTGAAGACATTTGCAAAGCAGATAAGAGGAACTACAGGAATAATAAGGCATCCCAACATGCCCAAATATTAATCGCAAGTGGCAATTAACTTCCCACATTCAGTTCCAAAATATTCACATATCCATCATTCAAAAACATTCTACACGTTCTCTAGCTCCTTCTGTCTATCTATGAGATATTTTATCTGATTTGAAAATACTTGTAGTTACCAATAATACTGTAGCACCCTTTGCTGAACACATTTTAGTTTTAATTTGAATTGAACAAATGTACAAAAGTTAAATAAAAACCTCCTTAGAATCAAACATTGAAATGTATTAATATTACAGTGAACTACACAGATCCTACAATATGCAAAATTATTAACATGATATAGGCTGAATGAGAAAACTGACCATTGAATTTCAGTGATTTCATGCACTGAACCCACCAGCAGCCCATCTTTTGGTTGTGAGAAATGTTAGACAATAGTTCCTAGTTGAATTTAGCATTGCCCTATTGTCTGCAAACAGACCTGTAACCCATCTTTGGGTTGTGACCCACTTAGACAGTTCGACCAGCAATAAATTCCAAACATATGAACACTCTTCCATGTTGAGAATAAGAGAAAAACACACACACACACACACAGATCTTAGAGAGCACTGGGTGAATTACATGACCTCTGTCATATTCTGTCTGATCTACATGAGTGTCTCTTTCTCAAACAAACTCACCGTTACTCTTATTTCATCATAATCCAGTTAATAATTAAAATTGCATAATGCATATAAGATATGCATAAACTCTGGATAAAACTGTTTCTATGTTTTTCAACATATTATATAACAATGTAATGCATGTTTAAGTGCACTGTATGTTTGATGTTTGTGTGCAGAACAGCCACTGGCTCTGCACTCTCTTACCTCCACTCATACAAATTTACATCCCCTCCAAAAGCCTACAGTTATAAAGTGAGCTGTGACTCATACCACCACAGAAAGACACATTATCACTTTCCCATGTATTCACGAATTTCATGTACATTGTTCCTCACTGGTAGAATGTTCTTACTAACCCTAGAGACAGATGATTCCCTTATAATGTTCAAGAAATGTTTAAAAAACTGCCATAAGAACATGACATTATTCTGTTGATGTTAAATGTATTAAAAAGAAAGCTCTATGCTCACCATTTCTTATTGTTCTAGCATGTACTCTTATAGATTTTGTGTTTTTAGCACTTCTCATGTTATTCTTTCTATAGGATGAAACACTTTTTATTTCTCATTTGTAAGCTGCTTTGGATAAAAGTAGCTGTTAAATATAAAGTTCTGTAATGAAACTCTAGATGGCGCAGGCCAATATGTTCTAAAGCAATCTGATGTAATTACATCATCATTCAAATAGCGCAGTTGATTGGTTTCTTTTCACATAAGCAGCCAATGAGCTTGCTACTCAACATTCATATACTTGGCTAGTGCTTGCTGTAGCAGTTGCAGCATGCTCAGAAACCCTACACCTTCTCCAGCCCCACCTGCATAGATCTGCTACAGGTTAATTTTATGCATTTTACATATGGGGGTTATTTCATATATGTTATATGTGCAGCAGCAGTATTTTCTACATGCTCACAGCAGCATGCCTGTGGACGTACTGGCAGTAGTACTTGCTGTGTAGTAGATCTATTTCGCCAAGACCAAACACATTAACATTGGCACGTTTATTACCATGCTAAAACTCTCTTCTGAGAGTTGTCATGACAGAAATTAATAAATGTAAATGTACATGCTTCTCTGATGTACTGGTGCAGATTGTACATGCTACATTGTCACAGATCTAGCATTCATAAATAATGCAGCCATGTCCACAGGTTTATCATAATAAAAAAAAAAATAATAATAACTAAATAAATAAATAAATAAAAACGTGTGCCGTGCAATACAGAAAATGTTTGGTTAAGTAGGCAGGAAAAGTAGGTTATGTTTATTTTTTAGAAACAGTATGTTTCTTACTTTGTGTTGGCACCATCAAACATGCCAGTGTTAATGAAAAATGGGCAGACTATGGTGGTCTTCACTCCATCACAGCCCATGGCCAGCAGCTCTAGTGCCATAGACTCAGCAAAGCCAACTGCAGCAAACTTACTTGCACAATAATCTGTATAAAACATTCAAAAGCACAATTGTCATATGAAATGTGTATGAAATGTGAAATGTGTAAGTGAGAAATTTACATTGTTAACTGAGAACATCTACCTGCCAGTCCATTTACTCCAATAAGTCCAGCGGAGCTTGCAATACTGACCAAATGGCCATGATTAGCAGCAGTCATTGCTGGCAGAAATGCCTTGTACATCTAAGAGGAGATATAGGCTATCATGCATGCTTTGTTTTAGCATCATTTAGAAACAAACAGACAGACAGACAGATAGACAGATAGATAGATAGATAGATAGATAGATAGATAGATAGATAGATAGATAGATGGTATACATACCCAGAAATGTGCCAGACTATTGACCTCCATAGACTTCTCTATGAGTGAATCAGGAGATTCCATGAACTTCTTCCCAGTAACAATTCCTGCATTATTTATCAAAATTGTGATATCACCAACCTCACGCTTTACCTTAATAAAACAAATTGATCATGAATTACGCAGGATCTTATTAGATTGTCAAAATGTAAACTCACTAAAATTTAACACTTAAGGGATTACTGTCCTAAAGTTGAAAGTGTCAAAGAGGTGCCAAATTTGAACTTAGTCACAGCAGTTCATTGTGGTTTTTCAACCATGTTGATTATACATACTAATTAAGAAAATCAAGCTGAAACCATTAAAAATGATTAACAGACACTGTTATAATGATAAAACATGTTACAGTATACTGAAAATAAACGTTTAAGCAAAAGAGAGTGAATGTGTATAGTATGTTTATGGTCATTACAAATTTGGCACTTGTGTAGGTCCTATGGCACACAATGACATTGTTTTCCTGACCTCAAATAAATCAAAAGGCAAATCCCATTAAAATTCACAGATAAATAAATCATAATACACCGAAAACATGAATGTGAAATATATAAATAAAATATACTGTGTCTAGGCCTATGTCCAGCTGTCAGCTATGTACACTGCAGTTACCTACACAATGTAGACGGAAGATTACATGTAGTGTACTATATGTCTTTGTACTGAAGTGCAACCGTGTATTCAACCTGGTTTGCGATTCTGTACACTTCCTCGCGGTCGCTGCAGTCGCAGGTATATGTGTACGCTCGCGCTCCGTGCGTTTCTTTAATCATACGAGCAGTCTTTTTATTACCGTCCTCATCAATATCCCACAGCACAAGGCGCGCGCCCAGGCGCGCGAACTCCAGGGCCATGAGGCGACCTATGCCGCTGCCCGCCCCGGTCAGCAACACGATCTCCCCGGACACATTCTTCTTTCGAGGCGGTATAAATAACCTAACGAATGCTTCTAAGCTGTAGACCAGTGACATCAAAAGCACCTGAAGAGTCTCCAAGAGAAAGTTCATGATGATAATGAATAGATCCTAGAGACAATGGTTATACGTTTAGCAAGTTTATTCAATTTTTCAACAATAGTAAATTTACGATGTCATCACAAATTAATAATTTTTCTATTAATGCGCAACAACTGGTGTCTTACCTCACTCTTTTCGATTAGCGCTCACTAATACAACAACAGGTTTGCTCCATTCATTTAGAATTTAACCGAGTGGATGGATTAACGACTTCCGCTCTGGCTGTCCAATTATTACATTTAGTGTTTACCGAAAGACAAAGTTCAGTATTTGTGTAGGGAGAGTAGCCTACTAACGGGACAGGATGTGATGGGCGCGGCATATGTTTAACCATTTGACGCCCGCGAGTTTCCTTAACAACGCGCATAGGAGAAAATAACCTGGCTGACTATTGAATTAAACCTTTATCATTTGCCTTGAATAAATTCATAAAGTGAATTACAGCTGCAGACAGCTCATTTTATTATGGTGGTGGAATTAATATGCGACATTTACAAATCTTTTCTAAGCTAGCATTGTAACTTGTTCTGTAACAATATTATACACGATTAAGGTCTGCTCAAGCAAACACTGATAACCATAATCATAACAATAACCATATAGTTTACCAAAAACACAAAAAAACAAAGCGAGAGAGAGAGAGAGAGAGAGAGAGAGAGAGAGAGAGAGAATATAATAGTAAAGTCCGTATCACTAACATCAGAGTAGCCTAACAATGTAATTGAGATCACTTACAATGAATTTTGTCCAGCTGATGAATGATAGGCTAAACACAGAACTGCAGCGCATAAATAAAATGAATGTTTTTGTCTGTTAGTGTGGATGTTAATATAGGCAAGTTATTTCGTTACAGTTATCATCAGGCACCTGCACACATAGACATAAAAGGGGGCTTGAGCACCTGCCCTTTTTCTTCCTCAAGAGAAAGTGCCCTTTTTTTCTGGGGAGTTTTTTATTTATTTATTTATTTTTAAAATAAATTAATATAAGTAGGCCTATGTATATATGTGTGCGTGTGTGTTTCTGTTTGCACACAGAAAATCAGGTCAGGTCGGGAAATGTTGAGACTCTCCCTGTGTTCCATTCAGAAGGGCTCATCCCTATGCCCTAATCCCTTCAAAGGGTTTACCCTCTGGAGTGAGAGCTTCGAAGGGTTGAAGGGTGTATGGGACCAAACAACTTGAAGTGCCCTTCTGTGTCATCATCCCGTGCCCACACGGAGGCACCGCCATTATGCAAAGAATCTGCGCAAAGGATCATGGGAGCCCGAAGAGTCCATTAGTTGTACCCTTCGAAATCCTTCATTCCGAAGGGCCCTTTGAAGTGGCTAGTTTTGAGCACTTCGGTTTGGAGCGACCCTTCAATATGGTGGCCATGATTGTTTTCACTCCGAAGTGCCCTTCGGAGGGCGATATATTCCGTTTGGAACGCACCGTCTGTCGAGTTCCGATGCCTTTCTCCCCTCCGTGTCTCTGTGCAGGCGCGCAGCACAGCGGTGTAGCACAATTAGCACATGCGCATCACAGACAGGCAGAGAACCGCAGAAGTGAAGCCCTCCCTTCCTTTCCAGTTGTGTTTGTGTTGGTGTGGAGGTGAGTGGTGATGAACAAAATACCTGTGCTTCGAATTTATAGCTAATTATCCAAAAGGCAAATATAGTTAATTTGTCTTGCTAACATCCATGACTCATGAGAGCTACCAAGTAAGTTAGCTAAAGTTTAGCTAAGGCAATAGGAAGTCTAGTAGGTTAGGCCAGTGCGCATTCTTTCACTGCATGATTTGGTTTATTAAAATGCATTTAGAATGATCACAAAATTCAAGATATAGAGGCAGAAATGTATATATTTATATAATTTCATATAGTTAATCAGTATCACACGAAGACTGATGTTTTTTCCACCAAAAGCAGCATGATTACAAATGTGATATTGATTTTATACAGCAGTTCAATAAACAAGAATTTAATATTAAGACACTTACGTTTTAGATACAATATTGACTGTTTTTGATCTATTTCGCCAACAAATATAATTCCAATTTGAGTCTCTGAGCAACATGATGCTGTTTTGTTCCTGAATGAATCAACCGTTTAAATGATTCGGTTCAATCGCAGTGACTCAGGCCCCGTTTACACCCGTTTACTCACTCACTTATTAACAGTGACTTGCTGCCACCTACTGTCAGTTTTAATTTAACATTTAAAGTATCTTTTCATTTTTTAAAAAAAAAAATGGTTTCAAATATCAGTATTCAGCATTTTATATTTAAAATATCAAAACAGTATTAATTCATTTGTAACTGCAGGTTAAGTGCATTCATGTTCTGCACTAAACAGTAGTGTGTAAATACATCTAAATGCCACTTCTAATGCAGCTTCTGTGTTTTCTCTGCATTGCAAAGATTAATTTTGTCAATACTGATTTAATTTGCTTGGTAACAGCCCAAATGACGTCTTATTCTAATTGACTGATTCACTGAAAATATGATGCACACTTTTAGAAAAAAGGCTTTATAAAGGTAAAAATGTCTATAAAAGGTAAAAAAAAAAAAAAAAAAAAAAAAAATTAAACTTATTGGAAAAGATTAATTTCTATCACTGCTATGAACTGATCACCACACAGCAAATGAAGAATATCAAAAACTTTAGGAGTCAGCTGTCCACGGTAGTCCTTAAGATACCAGCACAATAACACACTCAGCAAATTATTGTCTAATTATCATTATCGATAAAATCCCAGAAAATATTGAGATACATTTTTTTGTCAATATCGCACACCCCTAATATATTTAATGTTTTGTTTAGAAAAAAAATAAATATGAGAAGTGCCCTTTTTTTCCACTTGAGCCCCTGCCCCTCAAAATGTCTGTGCACGTTCCTGGTTATCATCCTTGGTTTGAACAAGCATTTAGTTGTTGCAATCCAAATAAACAGTGTATGAAAGATACTTGTGAATATCATGAGACTTCTCAGTTCTCACATTCACA
The DNA here is from genome assembly GCA_039654775.1 of Spinibarbus caldwelli. Lineage (NCBI taxonomy): Eukaryota > Metazoa > Chordata > Actinopteri > Cypriniformes > Cyprinidae > Spinibarbus > Spinibarbus caldwelli. The sequence goes on from CM077220.1 coordinate 37,416,407, forward strand.
GAACAAAGGTTAGCCTATATCTTGCCTTGATACCATTGACTTTCATAGCACTTAAGTGACAATTAGTGCAATAAAAGTGGGATTTGGGAAGAAGATACACTTCTATGAATTCTCATTACTTGATATTACTGAGTGAACTATGGAGAACCTACAGCTTTCTTGATAACCCTTTGATTTTATATGCCGTATAAGATACCCAAAATACATAAGACTTTTCATTAATGCATGACAGACCTCTTGTTTAGCAATCACAGGGTTATGCTAAGGATTAAAGGTAAGAGACATCTGGCCTAGATATGCCACGTGTAAAATACATTCAAACAGAGAAAGTGATATGCTGTATTTATTGCTTCTTCACACTAGTGGTGCTTAATCTGTATAATAAAGACCTTGCATGGTGAATTTTCCATGCAGGATAATATTTTTGAAAACTGCTTCACAAATTCAAATCCCCCTTAAAGTGTACTTTTGCCTTGATTGTATGAGTTCCGTGATAGTCATGCCATTAGTAGAAGTGATTTTCAGTTCTAACTCACATCATAAAACATTACACTACCACTTCAAATAAGCGTGTTTGGTCCGAATCATAATCTCAGCACAATTCAGAAGAGGTAATGCAACTTGCTTTTACTCACTAACAAAAGGCTGCTGAGGCACAAACCTCAGACAGAAAATGCTGATTGATGTCTTGTGCACAAAAAAAAAAAAAAAAAAAAAAAAAAAAGCATTTCTATTCAAGACGCACATTCTAGTGCAGTTTCGAGCAGTTTATTCAAGCTATACATCAAATGACAATATTCAGACTGGTACCCAAAAATATACATCTGTGTGAAACACAAGTGTCGTGAAGAAATAATCACCATGTAATGGAGAAGTAAATGTCTGTCGTTTTCTCTAAAATTTTCCTCTTTTAAGACTGAATGAATGTCCCATGTAAACCAGAATTGTAGTGTTGATTAAAAAAGGAAAATGGATGTGATACAGCAGTTGTCAGAAGTAGGTAATCCTGATTATTAAAATCTGCTACACAACTTGTAAATGTAAATTTGAATTCAGATTCGATATGTAATGTTAAGACAATATATGCATGGTCTTTGAGGTCTTTAATAGGTCTTATTCACATTAAATCATATCACCACAATAAAGACATAAACACTTCATTAAAACATTATGAGCACATTTAAAGCGTGTCTCCTCTTTCGGTTCTCAGGTGGTATCTAAGGGGCTAGAGAGGAAGTGGACTAGGGCACAGGAGAAAAGACCATTTTAATATCCCATGAATCCACCATACCTCTTTTCTATCTCTGATGAATTTTCATCTTCATCTTCCTCTTGGGAGCGTTTTAAGAAGCCTCCATAGCGTTTAGACTCCTGCCACCACTGTGGTCGACCTACACGCCTCATGAAGCCCCCATATCGTTTTTGTAGTGCCTTAACCCCACTTTCCAAGTCATAAAGCTGTCCCCTCTTCATAAAGCCCCCATAACGTTTTGCCATACCCTTTACATCCTGTGCTTCTCCCTTTGAATCAAGGACGTCTGTCAGAGCCTCCTCCTCCCTCTCGCCATCAGACTCAACTTGATTGGCCAGCATTTCAACATCATGATTAGTCAGGATTGCTCTGCCATGGTCAATGTCCTCTGGCTCCAGCCCATAGAGCTCTGCAGTCTTCTTCATGAATCCTCCATAACGCTTCATGAATCCTCCATAACGCTTCATAAAACCCCCATACCGCTTCATGAAGCCACCGTATTTTTTGTCTACTGGGTGCTGTTGGGTGTCCAAGTGTTCCGTTTCTGTGGATGCTCGGTTACCCTCAGGAGTGTTATCAGCATTCTGCATAAAACGCTTGCACAAACTCCAAGAGCTGCCTGCACTCAGATGCTCCTCACACTCCACCACGCATTCCTGTGAAAAACGTGAAAATATAGTCAATGAGACATACAGAAAATTGTTAGAAAATAATGGATGTCTCTTTTGCCCAGACACTAACGTTAAAAGAGGATATGAAACACTTGCTCAAACATACTTTTTTCTCTCTCTCTCTCAGCCTTCATCTCCCAATTCATAACTTGGCTGTTGTCAGGGTTCTGTCACTTTGGTCTAGTTTATTCGTGGTTTTGTGACAGAGCCCTGACACTCCCCTCTTGTCTGGTTTTCTTGTGAGCACGCGGCTTCGAGTGTGCTCGAGCCACACGCTCTCACGTCTGCGTGCTTTGTTTCATGTTGGAGCGTGGTGTTCGGATCCAGGCACTCATGTCTTGTTCAGGCTCAGTTTTGGTTTCGTGTCGGGGTTCGGACACTCACGCTCCAGGTTCTTTCTTCTTGTGGGAGCGTGCGGTCTCAAGTTCGCTCGGGACGTGCGCTCCTCTGTCCATGTGTTTTGTTCGGCACGCGGTTCGTGTTCAGCCGCGTGCTTTTTCGTTGTGTTGTTTTGTTGCACGCAGCTCATTTTTCGGCTGCGTGCTTTCTCTTGTTTTGTCTTGTTCTGTGTGGCACGCAGCTTGTGTTTTTCACTGGCTGCGTGCTTTCATGTTGTCATGTCTTGTGTGAACACTTGGCTTATGAGTATTCTCATTAGCTGCGTGTTCGTGTCCTGTTTTGCACATGGCTGGTGATTTGTTTTGCTGGCCATATGCTTGTGTTTTTGTTTTGTGTGAGCACATGGCTTTTGTCTTAGTTTTCTGTGTGCCATGTGCTCTCATGTCAGTTGTCTTGACCCCACCCATCTTGTTATCTGATTATTGGTTCATTTGCCCCACCTTTGTATCCCTCGTTACCCTCCTCATTTGCTCCCTAATTTATTCTCTTTGTGTTTGCAGTCCTGTGCCAGTTGGTCGTCGATGTTTACCCTGGTCCTGTCCTGTCTTTCCAGTTTTTGCCAGTCTGTTTCCCCTACGGGGTAGTTTTCGTTTATTTTATTTTATTATTAATAAAGCCCTGTTTCCTCCTGCAAATTGAGTCCTCGCTCATCTCCTTCACTCCAACCCTGACAGGCAATATGCAAATGAATGAGTGTGTTTTGGGTGATATGGGGATGAGTAGGTGTAGAGTGTGTGCTAAGCTTGTGGGAAACCATGGAAACACTAATACAGAGTGACATACTGAATTTGAACAAAATACACCAATACCCTAGTCTCTACAACACACAAACATCAATTTTTAAGTGATATAACATCTGGCGAACTCTTGGAAACATGGAGAGAGCAGGATCCAGTTGCCCATTATTTAATGTATTAAAGTAAAAAAAAGTACACAAAAGACTGGAACCAGGAAACGTATAAAACAAAACAGAGCCAAAACTTAGCCTCCATTTAAGAACAAGCCCTGACACACAAAGTAAATGACAAGGACTTATATACAGCATATTCTGTATATACCAGGGATAGCTCCCGTCATGCCAAAGGACAACAAAACAAGAATCAAATTTCAGCCGATGGATGACAAGACGATGGTCCAGGATTTTGAGGTGAACGTGGGCCTGGGCTCTGGGGCAATGGAGGAACTGGAGACCAGAGGGGAGCAGGAGACCACCACAGTGCAGCAGAGATCACCACTGCAGAACAAGGGACCACGGAGGCGCCGGCGGACCAGAACACCACAGCAAAGCCAGAGACCACCATGGCTGAGAAGAAGATTACCTCAGCAGAGAACGAGACCACAGGGGTGTTGGCCGATCAGAGCACCACAGCAGAGAAACAGACCTCCACGGCGGAATCAGCAGGACTGGGACATATCATGATTTTTTATTCAAAACAAGTTTTTGAGCACACAATCCCTCCAAGTCCACATAGCCAGCCAGACTACAGAACGATTCAGTGGCCATACCTCGTCGAAAGCTCATGAGTTCATCTGCTACATTCATAATTGGTCAGGTCTTCCAATTATGAATGTTGAAACTAAACACTAAAAGTCCATAACACAAGCACAAATAACAGGACAACAAATGTATAGTTCTGTTTACATTAAATTTTCACACATTGACAAGAACACATCCATGATGTTCAACCAAAATTGAAAAATGTTATTTTCACTCCCTCATGTTTTCTCTCTCTCTCTCTCTCTCTCTCTCTCTCTCTCTCTCTCTCTCTCTCTCTCTTTTGTTGTCTAAAACAAATTAAAATTATTTTTTTCCCCTAAAATCTTTGTGTGTGTGTGTGTGTGTGTGTGTGTGTACGCGTCACTCAATAAAAACAGCCTAAAGGTGATGTCAGTTTTATATTCATTTATTGTGGCAAAATGTTACAATTGCTGACATTTATTTGAGCACTTAACACTTAATTGTTCTGCAAGAATGTCAGAGTTCCAGACTTATTTAGATGAAAATTATTAACAGAAAGTGTAAGATCTTATGAATTGTTGCTTTAAATAAAGTAGCTCTATAGCTCTTTTAAGATGTATAAGATTCTGCTATAAAATTTCAGTTACTTGATCACGCCATTATTCTTTTGAGCCATTAGGTGATTAATATTAACAGCGGAGAACATCTTTCTGTTCCGACTACGCAATTTTGACTCAACTCGCTGTTCTTTAAGGTAGGATTTAGGGTAAATTAGTGCAGTCTAGTGGTGGTCTGTCTCACAAACAGTCTGGTGCGTTTCACGATTTCAGACTTTTTTTAAATTTTTTCCTCAGATCAGTTCTTGATCACATTAATAGCCTACATATCGCTGTAAAATCCAGAAATTTCTATCCTGGCCATGTAAATCGCTGTAAAATATAATTTTATATTCACAATATGTGTTGCCACTGCTGAAAATAGGCTAAATAATCGTAGACCCTATAGTACCTAGAATAGGCCTATATGAACTGTTCTTTGAAAAAACAACAACAAAAAAAAAAAAATCGACTGTCTATTCGACTTTCTCTAAGCAAGAGTTGATGCGTATCATCTTCCAGCTTTTTTTTTCTCGAATAAGCCATTATAGATATATATTATATTACTTAATAAATTAGCTAATTTAATAATGGTTTACAATGACTATCTGATAAATTAGCTTATCCAGAGTATTGCAATAATTAATGAAATCATAGTTTATATGTTTTGATTAAACAAATATAAAAAGACTTATGTAAACGTATGCAAATAGCTTAAATAAAAATTAATAGTAACAAAAGGGCGCTTCAGATCAGACATCGATACTTTGAACAGCCTATATAATTTTGTATTTATACAGGACTGAATTCCAAATAAGTAGCCTACTTTCATCCTGTTTTCTTCACATATGCGCGGTTTTATTTATATATGTACGTGCATTAAAACAGTAGACTTACTATTGAGTGTATTTTTATGAGTTGAAGAGGCAGTTGCTGCGAGCAGTACGCGCAGTCTTCGCCACAGTCCGCGCTCGCAGTCAGCGTCAGATACGCGCTCAGCAACAGTGTCCACCTGGAGCTTACAGGAACTGTCAGGGTCTTTAGCGGAAAAGAAATAACAGATTACACTAAGTTTAATGCTTCCAATAAATTTATTCAAATTAGTGCCATGAAAACAATCAACAATTAACAATATTTCTTAATTCATATCACTGGAAATACCAAAAAAAAAAAAAAAAAAGAGAGAAAAAACATTTTGTATTTAAGCAGGATTACTAACCTTCATGACGGCAAGTTACTCCAGTCTCTTTGGTGCATGTAAAATCTCGTCAATACTAAACGTACAAATGTGCGTTACTCCCTAGAGTGCATTGAGTGTTTGGGGAGGGAGGGAGGGAGAGAGAGAGAGAGAGAGAGAGAGAGAGAGAGAGAATAGCGGCATATGGGGATATTGAATCAACTTACAAAACCAATATAAGCACTACAAAAAATAAGCCAATTTATTCAGTGAAATTCTTACACTAGAAGATATAGTTCCTGACAAAACATAACAATGCTAGGCGTGAAAAACAACAATTGACTGTGGGTGTTAGGCAGTGATGTTTTATGTTTTCGACTGTTATAGTGTACAATCGCCTTAAATTTATTGTTAACTGATGTGCAAATGCTGAACTAAATCCTAATGGTATTTTTTTTCTCAAGATTATGCATGCACAATGTGCAGTGTTTGACAGCTGTTTATTTCTCTTCATCAAAGCACATTTATGTCTGCAAATCAGATTGTTCTTGAACCTACAAGAATAAGGTTGTGAAAATATCCGCAATATTTCTGCATTGATTACTAATAAAATGTGTTGGTTTCAATTTAGCTCACAAGTAAACAAACATAATTAGACTCAACTAATAATACAAACAGTTTTATAATATTATTTTATAATTTTCACGTTTCACATAATAGATTAACCATTCACAGTGTGGAGTAACCGAACCCTTGAATTTAGTGACTTCTAGCCTCCTTTTAGCAGCAAATCCTGCACCAAATGTTTCAGTAGAGGAGATATCAAGAATTATTTAATGGTCATATAAATATTACATACATGTGTTGTTATGTGGTTAAATGTTTTTTCCTTAATTCCTCATCTGACAGTGCAACAACAAACAGAAACAACAACTAATTAAGGACCTACACATACATGAAATGATAATGATAATGATAATGATGATGAAGATGATGATGATGATGATGATGATAATAATAATAATAATAATAATAATAATAATAATAATAAAATGCGAAAGAAAAAGAAAAGAAGGAAACAATAAAAAGAAAACAAAATATATGGAAGATAGTAGAGAGAAAGATTAAAGTATATATATATATATATATATATATATATATATCTCATCACCCTCACAGTCAACTTTCCTTAATGAGAAATGGAAGCAAACCAAATTTTGCTGAGATTGGACTACGTTTGTCGTGTGCTCAACAAAGTTGAAATTTAAGTCTTAATGACCATAACAGCATGTAATTAATAATTATACAAAACCATTAGTAAACTGTGAATTAGGTTAAAAACACGAACACAGAACAGTGTTGTTAGTCTTAAAATGTTAAATTATGTTTAACTGTGCCAATAGCCTTGTGAGCAGCCCACTGACATGTATAGTGCCGTTGGGCTTCAGGTGTCCCAAGTTTGGGTCCCGGCTTGCGGACCCTTCCCGATCCCGTCCCCCACTCTCTCTCCCACTTTGCTTCCTGTCCACTTACTGTCCAATCGAAATAAAGGCATACAACGGCAAAAACAAATGTAATAAATAAATGTAAAAAAGTTACGTTACAATGTTGCTGATGAGAACCAGTCTTTGAAAAATTGCGATCTGATCAAGATCATGATGGCAATCCAACATATGCTTCAGCCACAGAAACTGGAAACAGATTGCATTGCTCTCTGATAATCTGTATAATGAACTGCCTTTGATTTTCAGTCTTTGGGAAGAGTCCGTCAAAAGAGGAGACAGTCAACATTTTCTCAGTGAACAAAACTGGTGGGTTGGCAGTGGCTGAAATCACTGGGGTAGGGCAGTTATTTCTTGGTTGAAATCGAGAGGGGCACATTAGCATAGGTGTGGTGTAAATAGACCAATATTGGTGTTTGCAAACAGTGATGACGTTTTTGTGGGCAGAGTCTATCTGGTGGCAGAAAGGGACAGTTTTCAAGTAGCAGTATGTGGAAGCCATGGAGCAAAATAATTAAAAATGGTAAATTTGACTTCATATTTCATAATTCTGATTTTATTCTTGTAATTCTGAGATTATATCTCACAATTCTGATAAGAAAAACCAACTCGTCATTCTCTCTTTTCTCCTCGGCTCAGAATGATGAGTTTATATCCCACACTTCTGTTTTTTTTTTCTCCTCAGAATTGACAAACTCACTATTGAGTTAAATTGAGTTATAAATTCAGAACTAGAAGATATAAACTTGTATTTGTAAAAAAAAAAAAATAAAAAAAAAATGTCACAATTGTGAGAAAAATAGGTAAATTTTATGTGAAATGTTATAGGTTCAAATAGTATTTCATGCTGTAACTGTAGGACTAATAAAATATGTCCCCTATGAACTGCATATATCAATATTGTGTAGACCTATTGTTTAAATCAAATTGTTGCTTTAAAAGTAAAGTCATTATAGCAGGTTTCATCCATATGTCCTTTTAAACATCTGCATTTAGCTTCAAATGGCGTCTTTGACGACAGTATTCTATAAAAAATTGTTCTTCGGATTTGTATTCCAATTCTGACATCCAAAGGCACAGCAATACATTTTTTATCTTATTCCATGGATTTTAACTGTTTCCCTCCACTTGTTACCAGTGTTTTTCTGCCATCACAATGCGCACACAGCTGCAAGTGATGTAACTGTGACGTCTGCTCCAAATTGGTCTATATGGTTAAATAATGCCTTGCCCTAACAGCCACATGTGGGCCACTTAAGGGCCATCAGCCCTTTACAGAACACACATAATAACTATACAAGATACTGTTTTGGTTCAGTTCTGACTGAAAAGAAATGGATCAGATTTGGATGGGCCCCTCTTTTATCATGATTAGCCCCTTTTCTGATCAGGGCCCATGGAATCATCCTGACCTTCCCCCCTGTTACAGCGGCCCTGCTTCATACACACACACACAGACAGAGAGAGAGGGAGAAGGAGAGACAACCTGGTTATTCATTCTTTTCATCTGGATTTGCACTGCTTTTATGTGTCTTTTCAGTGGTAATTATTGACCACTCTTCACCATAGCAAAGACTATTGATTTTACTGACATTACTACAGCCAACAACATTCTATTGACACCAACTCACTTAAAGGCCAGATAGGTTTCAATGTAGCACATAAAAACATGAACACACAAAGTTAAATGCAGGTACACACAAATTTCAGTAAGCAGTCAACCAGCAGCCACTGAGAAAACCGTTCCAAAAAATTTTAAATCCTAATGGACCTAGTGAACATTTTGAAAATTTCTCTATTGAATTTTTCATTTATAAGAGAAAGCACTCCACTTAGAAACGGGTAAGGACTATATCCAGCAACCCTACCCCATATATGTCAGATGCAAAAACCTCCATCTGTCCATCTGACTTTTTTTTTTCTTTTAAAATCATTTCAGGCTGTTATGTCCTGAAATGATTTTAAAATGTCCTTAAGACATTAATAGAAGCCGGTGTTACACCAAATTCTGTGACCATCGTATTCTGTGACTCTAGGAGGCGCTGTTGTCACTGTTTGGCTTGAACTGTATCACACAGGCGGATTGGGCACGCAAACAGCGTACAGGTTTAAAGCGCCAGTGCACATTGTATGAGCGCGTCAACACAGTCTGGTCGTGTCAATTCATTCTGGTGATGTGAAACCTCCTCTATTGTATAGTCTATCCAGGTAAGATTTTTGGTCTATTATGAACAGTACAGCTGTTACATTAAATATTTTTTATTTATTTATTCATTCATTTTCTAATACCTTTAAACAGATACAAATCTACTTATTTATTTTTTAATTAAAAAAATTCCTCTGCTTATGTTTTAGCCTTAAGTGTTATGCAGGCTACTGTAGATACTCTTGAATGTTCTTGAATATATTTGTACAAATTCTTAACCGCTTCTTAAATAAATAAAAAATTAAAGTGACTGTGTGGAATTTTTGTTTAGAAATACTGGTTATTCAACAGGCTTATTAAACCAATTTAAAATTTCATGAGAATAAACACAATCCAGTTGTTTGCAGAGTAGTCTATATTTGCATTTTGTATGCAACATAAATGTTTAACAATGTTCAAGAAGCTGATGTCACAAAAACAGGCTACTAATCTATTTAAAGGGGGCATCAGAATATGTGCCCCCATTGTTATGGGTTTGAAAATTCCTGATACAACAATCAAACCATTTCAGGTAACTTATCTGTCCTTCCATGTACCTTTTTTATTTAGGGCCTATTTATTTTTTGGTTTTACCACAAATGTAAAATAAATTTACAAACATTGTATCTATAATCCATATACATACTCTACATACATATGAATAAAACCAATGCTTTAATTTAATTAAATGCTTTATTTTTCAAACAATGTGAAATAAAAATACTGCCTTTAACTTAACAAAACTTAAACACTAATAATATAAAGGCAGGGGAGGTGGAGATTAAAATTGACACGCTGCACAGCTGTAGGGCTTCATGGGGTCAGGCTCTTGTACACAGTGCATGTGGTACCACCGGTCACACAAGTCACACTGAATCTGTAACAACAAAGTTAATGATGCTTCCAAGATATTCAGGGTGAATATTGATACTGTACAACATATAGGCTAGCTGTGACACATATACTGTGTGTATATCCTCTTAAGAAAGATGTGCCATGCATATATAGGGCCTCAGAATGATCAGAGCACTGAGATGGACTGTCATTTTAAAATTAGCTTCTTACCCAAGAACATGGTAGCGATTGTCTTTTTTCCCCTGTCTTTCCTTGTTGCTCCACAGTATTCTTTTCCCCACAGTGGTGGCACAGCTCGCTAAGGTCATCTGGTCACCATTGAACCGAAAAAAAAAAAAAAATATATATACACATTGAAATTCAACACTAAAATGTATCAAGAACTATATGAAAGGTTAATCATTTAAATAATGTCTCAGTCAAAAAAAATACGTTCTTCCCATGAAAATAGTCTGCGAATTGGAACATTTTGGAGAAGTTATGACAAAATATGTGAAAAGGCCAATTTATTTATTTATTTATTTATTTTTTCACACAACTAAGTACCAGACTCATTTAGCAGTGCCATGGCGATCTCTCCTCTGTACTGTTCCACTGCGGAGGTATTATTGGGAAACTGTAGAGACTCTCCTGCCAGTATTTTCTCTGCATACTAAGATGACATAATAGGAAAATCATTTTTAAGTGCATGTATACATAGAATATAAACCAACAAAATGTTTGATGAGAGAGAATTTTTTTTTTAAATTAAAATATTGTGTTTCATATATTAAACATGGTTATGCACAAATTGTGTGAAATCTGCATATAAACTTTTTCACAAACAAATCATGATTCACCAAAACTTTCATATTAAAGCTTATTCTAAAAAGCCAAAAATAACTTTAAACAACAGGAAATCACATATGCAAATCCACACACACACACACACATAACACACACACACACACACACACACACACACGTGAATGAGACCAGCTGATCTGAAATACTTTACAGATACAATAAAATACAGAATGAAAGCAAACTTACTTTCAGGACAAATATGCCACATGAGGTAGCATCTTTTTGGAGGCTGTGTGTCAGTGTGCTGACTGTCCACCTGGCAGCTTTGTTTTCTTATGAAGGCCCTGACACATCCAAGAAAAAAAAAAAAAAAAAAAAAAAGACAATTACATTTACCCACATATTTTTTTTTTTTTTATTTCATTTTATTTTTAAAGAGACACTTTACATTTATTAATTCAGTGGTTACCTTGTCGACACCAAACACTGTTTGAGTTTGGCAGAATCATTTCCCAGGGGGTCCAGTACGAGGCTCCTTTTCTCAGAAGGAAAGATTACCTATAGAATTGTAACCTTAGATTCACTTTCACTGCCATTAATAATATTGTAGTTATCCACAAAGCTTAGCAATACACAGATCAAGGTATTTGGTCTTACTGCCAATATCCAGTGCCCGGGCTCATGGACAGCTCCCAAAATAACACTGTATTTTGTTGGATCACACTAAAAAAAAAAAAAAAAAAAAAAAGAGCAATAATCATTTAAGAAATAATTTAATACTATACATAAAATTACTACCAACTTTCAAATATATATGAAAGCACAACTGATAGAAGCCAAGCAGACAAATCTCTCATTACATTCTACTCACCTCACTCTCAACTTGACTGGGAGCTGTCCTAAAAATGTCCCAGTAAAATAATTTATAGGAACCAATTCTTGAAAGCAGGACATGTGCATTTTTGCCTCCCCATGCATCTTGTATGCCTTTGTGTGATCAAAAAAGATCATAGAAATAAATGTAATGTACTCCTAACTCTAATCACAATCTCAATTATTTGAGGTATTTCATATTTATCAGTTTAAAGGTGAAAAAAAAAAACCCATTTAACTCAGAGTTAGTTTTTCCAAGTCACATACACTTTTTGTGAAAGGACGTCACATCGGATAATGTTTGCCCTGCTGGAGGCGGAGGAAGAGGATAGTCTTCAGCTGAAGGTGGACAATAGACATCCTGAGGTGGAGGAGGAGAGATGTCCTGAGGTGGAAGAGAAGAGGCTACATCAGGTGGCTGAGACGAGGAAGAGTGTTGCTTCCTCAGTTTGTGAGGGATCCTTGGCATGTCCTCATGGTGGTGTTTTAGGTGGTCGATGTTGACCTTGTGTGTTGACTGTCCCACAGAGTCCACAAGATCAACACTTTTACCCTCTATTTTGGTGACCATAAAGGAACCAAAATAATCTGGGTCAAGTTTCCCCCCTTTCCGTTGTTCACTGCGAACATTCTTCCTCCACACCATGTCTCCCACCTCAAGGCTTTGGAGTTGCCTTTTTGCTAGTCGCCTTCTTGTTCTTTCGTGTGTTTTTTGAACATTTTTCTCCACCAGCTCAATAATTTCTTCATGACGTTTAATATCAATGGCCACCCCTTCTTCACTGTAGTCATTTTCAAAGCAGCCATCAACCTACGGAAACATGTTAGTAATGAGAACTATTATCTACATTGCCATCTACTATATTCCTTTAAAATTATACACCTGACCCTTTACATAAAATAAGACAAAAAATGTCTTTTTTTCCACCTGATAATGTTCTGGGACCTCAGATGGGTATCTGGCTTCTCTCCCAAACATTAGGAAAAATGGTGAGAACTTTGTTGTGAGCTGCTTCTTTGTGCGCAGCCCAAACATAGCTGCATCCAAATATTGGTCCCAGGTACTTGGCTTGTCCTCCACCAGTTTTACAAGGACTCTGACAACATTCAGAAAATAAAGCTATACAGAAAATTACCACTGATAGAGAGAGAGAGAGAGAGAGAGAGAGAGAGAGAGAGATATTATATATATATATATATATATATATACACACACATACATACATACAAAGCTGTACAAGGAAAGTTCTTCTGTGACTGTATGATGTTCAAAAAACACACTAGTCATGTATATGTGCTGTGGTGGATGCATTTTTTACCTCTGTATGGTACCATTGAGCCTCTCCACCAGTCCGTTTGTCTGAGGGTGGTATGGGGCACAAAGACTCCGCTTATTCCAAGCTTTTTGCAGACTTCAGTGTTGATCTAATGAAGTTATGTAAAAGCAATTGTTTTATTTTTATTATTGTGTTGTGTTGTGTTTTTTTTTTTTTTTTACATAGAAAAAAAATATGCATGTATTTGAGTAATAGGAATGCAAATTCTTACAGTGTTCACAAATTCTCTGCCTTGATCTGTTAATATCCGTTTGGGCACTTCAAACTGATAAACAAATTTTAAGATGCACTGTGTCACTTCTGCAGCGGACTTGGATTTTAGAGGATACGCCTGTGCCCATTTCGTGCAGTAATCTATGACAACAAGGATGTACTGGTATTGCTGCTCTGATTTTACCAGCTTTCCAATTAAGTCCATTCCGACAAGTTCGAATGGAACCTTGGTCTGTCAAACCAGACAAAAATGGAAGAAAGTCAGAATTATTAGAATATTAATATTTGTACTATACAATATTTATTGTTATAGGTATGCAAAAATATAAATGCACATTTAAATAAAGATGAATAATATTGTGGTACCTTGATTGGAATGTAATCTGGTTCAAGTTTTATGACTTTTCTCATTTTCTGGCACACTGTGCATCGTGATACCTCAAACATTTATCATATTAATTTATTATAAATTATACATTATAAAATGAATAAAATGTATTGATTTCATTAAGTGATTGAACTAAGTATGAATATAGTGCATGAGCTTACCCATTTCTCTATGTCTGCTGACATGCCAGGCCAGTAATACCGTTGAGAAATGGCATCTCTTGTTTTCAACTGTCCAAAATGTGCGCCAATATTGCTTGAATGGAATTCTTTAAACAGCAGGTCAGCCTCCTCTGCACTGCACACAACTTTACATTTAGTGTCTTTATCGGATCCCTTCTTTCTAATGTAAAATAAGTTGTCATCTGCAGAAAAGTAAATATACTTAAGGTACAAAATTGCATGAACAGATATGAGCTTATTAATAATCTATTAGGTTAATAAGGCAAGCCTAGTATATATATATATATATATATATATATATATATATATATATATATATATATATATATGGACAAACCATTTTGTTACTCTCACTAGTAAGAAGTAATGACTTGATTGATCACAGGAAAGTTATTAAAGAATATTGATCCAATTTTAGGGATCAAGGCTATATTTCAAAATATATAATCAAGTTCTTACAAGAACAGTGACTAAATCAGCACTTACAAAAAAAATGAAGTTTCAAGTATAATTACTTAGCAAATGAAGATTCAAGTAGCTTTATTGCCACGGTTTTACAATGGTTTCACACTGGCACACCGTTAATAGCACTCTGATCTAATGTTAAGTATTGTCCAATTTACAGGCAGCAAACACTTCACATAATTATTTTATTTTATTTATAGTTTATGCTAATTCCCTTACCAATCATGAAAAATTTGAGGCTCTCCTCTTTATGATGTAATGCTGATGTTTATCAGCATTTTTGGGATATTCCCCCACGAGTAGATACCTCTTAAGCTCAGTTACCATGTTAGAATCCATGATGCATTGTTGTGACTTGCAAATAATCCTACTTATATACCATGCACATCAGTCAAGTTAGTCCTTAACGTTATCAGTGGATGATGAGCTCCTGAGCACATGCTTGATCTGCATTTATTCTATTTATTCTCTAATTTATAAGGTGGAGGCTTTAACTGCTTCTTGTGTGATGTCAGCTTCATGAAGAATAATTGTTGTTGCATGATGACACATAAAAATAGGCTATTCTGCAAACAACTGCATTGTTTATTCTCATGATATTTTTATTTAGTTTAATAAGCCTGATGAGTAATCAGCATTTCAACAGAAACATTCCACACAGTCACCTTGTATTTTTTCAACAACAGATAAGTAATTGTGCAAATACATTTGTAGGAGAATATTTATTCATCTGTTGCATGTGTTGCTCCTCTCTGCTCCTTTACTGGGCCGTAACAAAAATGAACTAAAATATAGGTGTCATCCCTGTCCCAAAACAGAAGAAAAATGTATTTCTTCAAAACAAAAATAGGCGCCCATCTCATACAAAACAATCGCACACTTATGCATGCAATCAACACATTACCTTTTAATATCGATACAATACTAATACTAATAATAATAATACTAATAATAATAATAATAAAGAGGATAAAAGGAATTCTACTACAAGCATTGTCTCTCTTTACAGTTTACATTTTAGTACTGATAGAATAATAATAATAGTAACAACAGAAAAGATAAAGAGAGAAAAGCCAACAACAAAGTCTTGCGTGTATCTCGACTAGCTTTGAAACAACAATTGAAAAGGTACGGGATGCTAACACCTCTGCGTCCTCTCAACACACAGCTGTGCTCTCTCAGTCTTGTACGGTTGCGACTTTTAAAAGATGCAATTGCGCAGAAGCAGCCAATCCACTTCTCCAGTCAATTATGAGCAGGAACCTGGAGTAACGGAGAGAGAGCAATTGGACAGAGAGAAGAGAGACAATTCACAAAAACCACAATTTAACACCATAATTTTTCAAATAGAAATTAAAGTACTACTATAAAAACTAAAAGTATTAGAAAATGAAAATAAAATAAATGCCAGTTAATATTGTAAAAGCTGTAGTGTTTATATTAAAACTTTCAAATGTTTTTAGTGTATTTACTTTATATTTATAAAATTTATATAAAAAATTATATTTTTTAAATACACAGTACATTTGGAGAACATCAAAGTCTTTCTGTGTGAAAGAATTTCCCTTAGGCTATATATATATATACACACACAGAAATGTGTGTGTGTGTGTGTGTGTGTGTGTGTGTGTGTATGTATGTATGCATGCATGTTGATGTAAACTGATGTAGACTGTGTTGACGCGCTCATACAATGTGCACTGGCGCTTTAAACCTGTACGCTGTTTGCGTGCCCAATCCGCCTGTGTGATACAGTTCAAGCCACACAGTGACAACAGCGCCTCCTAGAGTCACAGAATACGATGGTTACAGAATTTGGTGTAACACCGGATCAAAACGCTCATTAAAAAAAAAAAAAAAAAAATTAAACAACTTATTAGACAGTCACACTGCACGATTTTCAAAGTCATCGGATCACCGTTGTTTTCACACTGCACGACTATCTAGGGTAGCATTCAGTCTCTGCTGTGTTCACATTACATGATGGATCGGCGACAGGAGGTAACACACTGCATGACTTTACAATAGGAAGAATCGCCGACAACTCTGTCTGGTCCGCAAACTAGGCTACAGTCAAACGCACGCGAAAAGTTAAGGTAATAACGCAAGATCACGCTGGTCTGTAAGTCCTCCCCGAACACACAATAATTAACAAAGATGACTTGTTAACAAACATACTTCTGCTGGGAAATTTTTATATACACAAATCTAAGTAGCCTACTTGAAAGTGAAAACAACGTTTTGTGCATTTTATGAGTTTATTTCTTATAGCCTATAAAAGCCCTCAAAGTGATGAAAAAGAAAAATGCAATAAATCTTTTGTCCTTTATAGAAGAATATTATTTACAGGAAAAACCCTGGCGCCGCCTTCATCTTCATGTAGCCTACCTGTTCTGTATATTCTAATGCAAAAATGTAGGCACGTTGTTTGTAAATGGCTAGTCGATTTGTACAGAAAAAAAAAAAAAATGTCCTCCCCGAACTTCCCGCTGCCATTATCTTGCTCTCTCATTGGCTGTACGTAGGCCATCGCCGATGTATTTTTCAGTCAGAATGATTTTGAATCGCCAACAGCTCCAGATATTTAGCATGCCAAATATTTCACGGGCGTCGGAGACGCATCGGCGATTCCCTCAGATCGCGTCTTTGATAATACACACGGCTTGATTGTCACTCGCGTGAACGAGCACCGATTTGCCTCCGATTTCGGACATTTGTGGGCGATTTATCAAAACCTGTCGGCGAGTGAAAAATCGGGCTAAAATCGTCCAGTGTGAAATTGGCATTCGAGGTTTTTGCATCTGAACTCTTCATAATATATATATATATATATATAGAGAGAGAGAGAGAGAGAGAGAGAGAGAGAGAGAGAGTCTTCTTACAAACAGTTGCAATTGATGATGTGTTGTGATTATGAGAATATATTCCTGTGCATCTGTAAGTAAAATGATGATGCCAGTCAGATCACTGTTGTATTCTGGAAACATGCTAATGCTCTGTTGTTTAATAACTGATTAGAGCAGGAGTGGTGAACGTCAGTCCTGGAGAGCCACAGCCCTGCAGAGTTTTGCTTCAACCCTAATCAAACACACCTGAACAAGCTAATCAAGGTCTGAAGGGTTACTAGAAAGCTACAGACAGATGAGTTTTAATTAGGGTTGGAGCTGAACTCTGCAGGGCTGCGGCTCTTCAGGACCGGAGTTTGCCACCCCTGGATTAGAGCATTGCCGATGACATAGGCTGTTTCTCGATACGACTTCTTCAGCGATCCTGCGCCCTTGAGTTTTCGTTCTATGTCATCATCAACCGTCGAAGTTCAGTTCCAATTCTCAAGAACGCAAGCATAGATATATATACTTAGATGCCTCATTAGCGACTGTTTCTATGGGCCGCTATACGTAAACCGTCCGCCATATTGTAGCAGTCTTGACTTGACGTCATTCACCATAGTAATCACTGAATATTCGAAAGATGCCACAATCCTGCACAGCCGATGGTCTGCGAACCCAACAGCTCTGTGCGAACCTACAGTATGGTGAATGACGTCAAGTAGACCGTTCCAAGATGGCGGACGCGTCTACGTGCTTGGAGCGGTCGAATGGGGCATCTATACATGAAAGTTCCCGAATGTGTTCTTCATATCGAGGAGTGCAGACTTGACAGAATCGAGCTGTTAGAAATCCCAGAAGACGCTGCGGGTGGCCGGTGTACGGAAGCCTGTAAGCTATAAACTTGCTCTCACAAATACTTGACGGCTCTTGAAAGTAAACATTTATCGTTTTGTTTTGCTTAATTTTAATAAAGTGGTAAGACCCGGAAAAAGTCTGCAGTATTTGTATTG
This sequence comes from Spinibarbus caldwelli, assembly GCA_039654775.1. Taxonomy (NCBI): domain Eukaryota; kingdom Metazoa; phylum Chordata; class Actinopteri; order Cypriniformes; family Cyprinidae; genus Spinibarbus; species Spinibarbus caldwelli. The sequence continues at coordinate 37,434,588 of CM077220.1, forward strand.
GCATATTAAAATGAATCTTAACATAGTCATAGTTAAACATATAATGCTGTAAAATAAAACAATATATAATTATATGAAAATAATATCTATAATCCTTGCGGTCAGTTAAGCAAGAATGCAGTACATCGCCATTCTCACAAGGATGCGTTCTGTGTTCTTGTGCCCTTCCGAGTTCGTTCTTCCAAGGAAGCCTTGCAAGACTGGTCTCCACGAGAACATAAGTCCGTTCTCTGCGTTCTTGGAATTGAGAAACAGCCATGGTGTGTGGGACACACTGATATTTTGTTGCAGAAGGCCATGAGTTACTGCCTAAAATATAGTCTTCAAAAGCATGTCATCCTAACTGTGTGTTTGTTTATATGATGAGTCGGGGGTGGACATAATTTAATTTCATTCTAGTGCTCACTACACTGAGGGCTTCTGATGTATTATGTTTATTTACATTTACATTTAGTCATTTTGCAGATGCTTTTATCCAAAGTAACTTACAACTGGGATTTGTTGATATTAATGTGCGGTTTTGCTCAAGGGAATGTTGTCTCTTGCAAACAGACCTCAGAGAATAACATGTGTGGAACTGTCTGTTACTGAAATTAGTGGGTCAGCATTACGTAATTAATCAAGTACAAAATACATATTAAATAATTCTATGTATGGGTGATTCTTAGACTATGGGCACTTTTATGTTCTTTGGTCATATTTTTAAAAATACATATAATTTTGGACAAATTCCTCTTTCTTTGTCAAACTAACAATAAAACCACCTTAAAAACTTTTTACTACCTTTCTATTATGATTTTTTCATACTTTTCAACCTCCTTATAGGTGTCAAAATCACTGTTTTCTCCTTGTCGCACACAGACTTTTAAACTTCAACAATTAAAATACAGTTTAAAAATATGACTTATCTGGTAACTATTAATGTACCTGATTTAAGCACTACATTTAATTTACATTTACATTTAGTCATTTTGCAGACGCTTTTATCCAAAGCGACTTACAATTGGGGAATACATAAAGCGATTCATCTTGAAGAGGCAGTCAGACAGAGGAAGTGGTCGTAACAAGAAGTCTCAGGCATTGTTCAGATAAGTACAAGTTAGCAAGAGAAGGAATAAGTAAAGAGAAAGAAAGTTTTTTTTTTTTTTTTTTTTTTTAAAGTTTAGGATGAAGTCAAGTAGTGCTGAAAGAGATGAGTTTTCAGTTGTTGCTTGAAGATTGATAGGGATCCAGCATTCCGGATAGGGGTGGGAAGATCATTCCACCAGCCAGGAATGGTGAATAAGAATGTTCTGGAGAGTGATTTTGAGCCTGTCTGTGATGGTACCACGGGGCGTCGCTCACTAGCAGATCTCAGTCTTCTGGAGGGGGTGTAGATTTGTAATAGTGAGTGGAAGTAGTTGGGTGCTGAGCCTGTGGTTGTTCTATATGCAAGCATCAGTGTCTTGAACTTGATGCGAGCTGCAACTGGTAGCCAGTGCAAGGAGATAAAGAGAGGTGTAACATGGGCTCTTTTGGGCTCATTGAAGACCAGTCATGCCGCTGCATTCTGAATCATTTGTAGAGGTTTGATTGTGTTTGATGAAAGTCCAGCCAGAAGAGCATTGCAGTAGTCCAGCCTAGAAATGACAAGTGCCTGGACAAGAAGTTGTGCAGCATGCTCTGTCAGAAAGGGCCTGATCTTTCTGATGTTGTGTAGTGCAAACCTGCAAGATCGAGCAGTCTTTGCAATGTGCTCTTTGAAGGTCAACTGGTCATCAAAGATTACACCAAGATTTCTGACCGAAGTTGATGGGGTAATTGTTGTTGAACCTAATTGAATCGTGAAGTCATGCTGTAGAGTTGGAGTGGCAGGGAAGACAAGAAGCTCAGTCTTTGCCAGGTTGAGCTGTAGGTGATGTTCTTTCATCCATGCCGAGATGTCCGCCAGGCAGCCTGAGATCCATGCAGCTACCGTTGGATCATCTGGCTGAAAAGAGAGATAGAGCTGTGTGTCATCAGCGTAGTAATGGTAGGAGAAGCCATGTGCCTGTATGATGGGACCCAGTGATGTAGTATATGTGGAGAAGAGGAGGGGTCCAAGAACCGATCCCTGAGGAACCCCAGTGACCAGGTGATGTGCTTTGGATACCTCTCCTCCCCAGGCTACCCTGAAAGACCTACCAGTGAGATAGGATTCAAACCAGCGAAGTGGAATCCCAGTGATGCCCAGAGATGAGAGGGTAGACAGGAGGATCTGATGATTAACAGTGTCAAAAGCGGCAGATAGATCCAGCAGAATGAGGACTGATGATTTGGAGTGTGCTTTTGCAATTCCCAGGGCTTCAGTGACTGAGAGTAGCACAGTCTCAGTTGAATGGCCACTCCTGAAACCTGACTGTTTAGCATCCAGTTTGTTGTTCTGTGAAAGAAAAAATGAGACCTAGTTGAAGACAACTCGTTCGAGTGTTTTCGCTATGAATGGAAGGAGAGAGACCGGTCTGTAGTTTTCTATAAGAGAAGTGTTTAATGTAGGATTTTTGAGCAGTGGGGTTACCCGAGCCTGCTTGAATGCAGTGGGGAAAATGCCTGTGAGGAGGGATGTGTTGATGATGTGTCTAAGTGCTGGTAAGAGTGTGGGGGAGATTGCTTGGAGAAGGTGTGAGGGGATTGGGTCTAGAGGACATGTTGTAGGATGGCTGGAGAGGAGATACTTTGGATACTGCCGCCTCAGTGAGGGGACAGAAGGAGAAGATGGGAGTTTTAGCAGTGGATGTGGTTGGTTGGAGGTCGTGTGTGTGTGGAGGTGAGAACTGACTACTGATTGTTCTAGTTTTGCCTGTAAAAAAAGTGGCAAAGTCATCAGCTGTTATAGACATGGTGGGAGGTGGTGGAGGGGGACAGAGGAGAGAATTAAATGTTCTGAAGAGATTACGCATGTCTGGAGTGCTGTTGATCTTGTTGTGGAAATATGAGGATTTGGCAGTGTGGACTTCAGCAGAGAAAGATGAGAGCAAAAACTGATACCTACTCAGTAAAATAATTAAAATACATTATAGTATTTAATGTGAGACCACTATCAATATTACTTTTTATACAAAATATAGCTGTCGCACAGTATTGGTGTCATTTCCACCACAACACTGTAATGTCCCTTTAAAAAGTTTGTGTGAAAGATTGTTTAGGTGGTTTCTATGGAAATGTTCAGTGACATCAGAGCACATGTTGGACATGGAAGAAATTTAAATTTTCATCAACAACAAATGGAAGAAAAATCAAGGTAAATATTGCTTGATCAGTTAATATATTTATTCTACGTCATTTCCAAACATGCTGTACCTTCAAGGGTGTTTTTAAAAAGCTAAACATTTTAAGTTAAATAACAGTATTTTGCATACATGAAATGCTAAGTATTAATTCAAAGCTAATCAGTGAAGCTATCTTCCATTTTTTCACAAAAAACTACAGAAATGTCATTTCCACCACAGTCATTTCCACCACACTGCCTCTGTGGTGGAAATGACATTTATGGTTACAAAGTACAACTGATATGTTTAATGACTTTGTGAATTGAGTTTAGTGAGTGTGATGAGTTTAAGACTTTTTCTAATAAATATCTCTGATGTTTGTCTACATTCACGTTAATTTGTTGTCATTTCCATCACCACACATTTTTAAAAAAATATTTAAAAAGTTCTCATCACACATTAAAAATGTATCCACAATTTATGAGATCATGCTCTACTTAATATAAAAATTCAAGTTATTTATTTTCTAATAAGCTCTTACCCAAACCAATATTAAATTTCAGAGTGTGACAGGTGTACAGTTCAGCATTTGGTCCTTAGGGCAGTTACTTTATCTCATTGACAAATGTATAATTGTTGTACACTGTGGAAAAAACTGGTAAAACTAGTTACAAAAATGATCTTAGACAATTCTTAAGTGGCATAAGTTATTCTATATTTAAATAACAGCTTTATATTGAGATGTGGTGGAAATGACATTTGTTCATTGCAGGTCGGAAAAATGTAAAATATTAACAATTTCTCTTGCCTGTATATTAAATAATCATACACCTGCCCCAAAACACCCTAGCTCATGCCCTAGCATCCACACAGAAAAGCCTGGCAAAGCTCCTGCAACAACCCACAACACCCTAACATTGTGGGAACTCACCATACACAAAGGATTCCTGTAATATTCTTGGAATGATCTCAGACTGAAATTCAAAAATTTTAGATGATCATATTTGTTGCAACTGCAGTCTGTTTTTCCCTAAAGATAGGGAATATAGACTTCAGGTTTGCAGCTGAGAGGAGGGTGAGTGGAGTATATGCAAGTATGTGGACATTTGAGTGATGGGGAAAAATGAAGAAATAGAAAAGTTATGGAGTGGCATGTTGCAGTATGTGTTTGGAAGATGACTAGGTGTATAGGACAAAGAAAAAGAAAATGAATGACTTCCTTGATAGATTTGTAAGTGGTTACATTGATTAAAGACCCTTCAAGTTTGTTCTTTTCAGTGTGACTTCTTTCATTACTTCTTTCTTTTGTATGAAAGATAGCGACATGAGCACCCTTACGAAAAAGAAGTTTATTCATGTGTGCTATTAGTATACTTCTTTTAAACTAAAAATAGGAAAGTATACTTTTAGTTTACCTTTTATGTACTTCTCAGAAATATACTTAAAATGACATTTAAGTATACTTGAATTATACTTAGAAAAAGTCTAAATATTGTGGCGGGAGGAGCAAACGACATACACAGTGGGTGTGGCATCAGGCCTCGGAGAGGCTTTTATTAAACAGAAATAATAAAATAAAGTGTCCAAAGGGAATAAAGTGTCCAAAATGAAGAGGGGATCTGGTGTCCTCATCGTGCTGCGGGCTTCGTGAAGTAGGGGCAGTGTTCGAGAAGGAAGGGTCCAGGTAAGGGGTGGAGTCCGTTGGCCGCACGCGCTCCCAACTCGGGTTCCGGGGCGCGAGGGGCGGCGGCTTCATCCAGCGGCTTTGACCTCCTTTAGCCCATGGCGCTAGCGGGGATGAACGGCCCGGCATCCTGGCCTGTCAGCCGTATGACAGGTACGGTTCTCGTCCGGACCACGGGTCCGGCAGCTCACGTCTCTGGCGGCACGGGAATCCCTCTACGCACCCTTCCTGGACCCACGAAGACACCAGCGTGCATGCACGGGGAAGAGACCGGTCTCCCGAGGAGAGGCACGCTCAGCATTTTACAGCGGTGGTGATGAGGCTCCATTCCCTTCAGATGTGCCTCATCACACGCCACCAGACCTGGCTGTTTCAGTGCCCCTCCTCTCTCACACACTCACTCCCGTCGGGAGCCTGGTGAAGGGCGGCGATTAAGGGACGGGGTGCTGCTGATAATAAGGTGAAGGCAGCCGACTCTTCACATTTCCCCCCCCCCCAAGCGACATCCCCGTCATCAGGCCGCCGCCCACACAGAAGTGCTACCTTCCTCAACCAGGCTCCAGCGATCGGAGTGGGCGGGGCAGGGATTCCTCTCCAGGCAACTCTCCCTCTCGCACTGCGCCGGAACCGGGACAGAGAAACCGGGTTTTAGTTGACAGCCTCAACCAACCACCGGGTAAATGACAATAGAAACCAATGTCACTTACCCCTTTTGTGGCTGGGAGGCCGTCTCCGTTGTTCCTCCGTCCCAGTGCGGGTTTTCTCGAACTTTTACGAGCGAGGGGATGACGTCATCAGGTGTTGCCCAACTGTGCTGTCTAGGCTCCGCCTTGCCTGCATTCTCCACCACTGTGGCGGGAGGAGCAAATGACAGACACAGTGGGTGTGGCATCAGGCCTCGGAGAGGCTTTTATTAAACAGAAATAATAAAATAAAGTGTCCAAAGGGAATAAAGTATCCAAAATGAAGAGGGGATCTGGTGTCCTCGTCGTGCTGTGGGGTTCGTAAAGGAGGGGCAGTGTTCGAGAAGGAAGGGTCCAGGTAAGGGGCAGAGTCCGGCGGCCGCACGCGCTCCCCACTCGGGTCCGGGGCGCGAGGGGCGGCGGCTTCATCCAGCAGCTTCGACCTCCTTTAGCCCACGGTGCTTGCGGGGATGAACGGCCCGGCATCCTGGCCCGTCAGCCGTATAATGGGTGCGGTTCTCGTCCGGACCGTGGGTCTTGCAGCTCATGTCTCTGGCGGTGCGGGAATCCCTTTACGCACCCTTCCACGAGGACACCAGCATGCATGCACGAGGAAGAGACCGGTCTCCCGAGGAGAGGCACGCTCGACATTTAACAGTGGCGGTGATGAGGCTCCATTCCCTTTAGGTGTGCCTCATCACACGCCGCCAGACCTGGCTGTTTCAGCGCCCCTCATCTCTCACACACCCACTCCCGTCGGGAGCCTGGTGAAGGGCGGCGATTAAGGGATGGGGTGCTGCTGATAATAAGGGGGAGGCAGCCGACTCTTCACAATATATTTGAGCTATACTTGTGCTCCTACAATCCGTGTTTTCATTGTTATACGGTAGGGGGTGCTAGTACACATCTTCTGTACAGAATTTCCAAAAAAAGTGAAGAAGAATCCGAAACAACAGATACTTCCACATGTAATCTAACACGATCATCTGACATAAAACAGCATCGAAACTGTGTAACGTTATGGAATAAAATGTCAACCAATGAAGAGGTAATAATGACTGTCAAGCTTTGGGGTGTTGGTCAACTCCATCTACATTTTGATTATCATTCTGAATCCAATTCTTAGTCTTTTTTCAGCTTTTTGTTCAAAATGTTGTTTATTTCTTTATTTTTTTATTTATGAAACTTACATTCAAGTGTTTAAAAAAAGAATGCATGAAGCTAGAATAAAATGTTTTCATTTACAAGCAGATACCCTGTTCTTTCTTTTGATGTTTTGTATGTTCAGATATTCATATAACAAAATATATACAAATTAATACCTAAATAGGGACATAGTAGTATACTTAAAGTATGATGTAAAGTTCACTTAAAGAAAACTTACAAGTATACTTACCGTATAACCTACTAAACTAGTAGTTTACTGAGACTATACTTCAACGTGTACTAAAAATGCTACTACAAGTATTTAATTAGTAAACTATCAGTATACCTATAAGTTCACTTTTAGTAGTTGCAGTACAAGCTAAAAACATTGATGTAAACTAGTTGTGTACTCAAAGTTTACTACTGTTATACTTAAAGTATACTTAAATGTATACTTTTATATACTAGAAAGTGGGCCAATTTAGTCTCAAGGAGTATTGAAATAGTACACTTACAAGTATACTACTAGTACACTGATATTTGTATACTTACTACATAAAGTATACTTAAAATATACTTGAACTTTACTTGAGTATACTTAATAAAATAAACTTGAAGTATACTACTTTTTGGTAAGGGCAGCAGAGTGTTGATGATGCAATAAATTTAAGTAGACTTTATGCAAATGCGTAGTGATGCAATGTTACAACTACCACATCCTGACTTTGAGAGTGCAGACTCCTCCCTAATGCTTCTTCTAGTACAGTTGGCTACATCTGAAGTGACTAACAGTACAGAGACTTCACAACCTTTAGCCATTTAATGTGGATTAGAGAGAATGGTGTGAACTCACCATACACAAAGGATTTTTGTAATATTCTTGGAATGATCTTCAAAAAAGCTAGTTTCAGCTGGATTTTCCAGCAGGCATACTATACACACAGATACTCTGTTACTCTCTCCATCCCCCCAACTCTGACTCATTTTTCATTGTTTCTCTGTGACAGTGTTATTTGTTTGTTCATTGTTTGTCTGTCATATGAAGTGGTGCTCTTTTAAACAGCTGCATTATTCATGTTTTTGCATTTATTTATGCATGATGATCAGCAGACAGATGAACAGTGAGTGACTGGTGCTCCTCTTAAAGCTCACGAAAGCTCTTCAGTAATATTAGTGACATGCAGACATGTGCACACGCTATGTTTCCATCCAAAGATTCGAATTTAAATTATGCGCAAAACTGGAAAATCGCATAAAACATATGCGAATAAAGCACCGTTTCCATCCAACGAGTCAAAGAGAAAAAATCGTCACTTCCTGGTAAACTGTGGCACAAAATATCACTAAGAATATAGGAGAAGCCATTGAATATAATAATTTTCATATATGATATAAATTACTTGTGCCTCAGAGAGAGCAGACGTAACACAATAAATGCTGTCACTGCGTTCTGAGGAGGATGCCAGCTGTTTGGGAACACAGTCGTGTAGGACAATTATACAGAAATACTTTGATGACAGACTTTGCTCAGGCTTTTCAGAGTGACTACAACAACTTATAGATGCTGTGAACGAGATCAGTCAGCTGGTTAGTCAAGTTATCCCGTCTAATAGCGCAATGACTTTTTTGATGCGCATGGAGGAATTTATTTGGTAAATGTGTTTCCATCGTAGTTTATGTGCATTTTTTCTTATCGGATAAAAAGTTTATCCTATTCAATTGTGCGCATAATTTTTTTATGCGCATTTTCAGAATTTATGCGCATCTTGGCGTTTCCAGCCAGCGAATTTTTTATGCGACAGTCCAAAATGCGCATAAAAATAGGTGGCTGGAAACTGACATTCACACGCCCTGCTAAAAAAAACAAAACAATAGAAGCCCAATAGAAACCATCACAGAAATAATAATGGTTTCCATTAAAATACCATTATAAAGCATTAGCTTTTTCCAGTAAACCTATTACAAAATTCCTTTTTGTTGTGTGTTTTGGGCATTTTCCCAATAGGATTTAACATCCCACCAATAGAATCCATCACATACCAGTAGACACCATTATAGTTTCCATTAAAACCAATACAATTACCATTATAACCATTAAAACCATTACATTTTCTATTGTGTTTTGGGCAGGGTTCTATTGTTTTTTTCAGCAGGGCGGTGTACATTTAGATAGAAAAATCAGAGATTAGTTTTTGTCTGGCTGAAAGTAATAACTACAAACTATTTCATGTAACTATGGAGTATAAAAAGTGCAATATGCAATTATGCTCATGGGTACTGTATTAATCCATCAGTGATTAGGGGGCAACAGGTGCACTTTCACTGAAAAATGTACATGTAGTCCTCAAAAAATCCAGCAAAGTCATCCAGGTCATTCTGCAAAACAGTCTCCACTGGTGTCTCTTATGAAAATATGTGAACCAAATAATAATAATAATAATAATAATAATAATAATAATAATAATAATAAGCTGATACCAACCTTGACTATGTGTATTTTCTAAACACTTAAACAGAATTTAAAAACAATTTTGCCACCTCTTCTCTTTGCTGTAAATATGAACATTTTGATTTAAAAAGACAAAAATAAGAATCAAGCATGCAAACTTTCTTTTTTTCTTTTACTTTCTATCTTATATGGAGAACTGTCTTAAAGGTTCTAGGTGACCTATTATGCAAAAATCACTTTTATAAGGTGTTTGAGCACAGTTGTGTGCCCACAGTGTGTAAAAACAACCAGCCTATAATGGTAAAAATCCACCCATTTATTTTTTAATCCCAATAAATCATTAACAGTCTCTCAGAACAAGCAATTCCAGATTTCTCCCTACGTACACGTCATCATAGGGAAAAAGTCCCACCCATTTGTGACGGTCTCATAATCACAAGTGGGACTTACAAAGTTTGCTATAACAAAGACCAGCTATGTCGTTATTTTTGTCCTGCCAGGCTCCCTGTCTGTGTAATTAGGCTCCTTGTCTGTGTAATTCATAAACACACATTTATTATGCACAGTACAATCAGATAGGCTGACTTTTAAACCGATTCCGATTCGAACATATAAGACTGAACACTGCTACTGACAGTTTCTGACATTTTCAGTCCGTGAGGTTGTCCTGTTTTGCGTTTGCCAGACCTTGAAGCTCCGCCCTTTTCTGAAAAGGGGGAAGGTAGCACCAGCTCATTTGCATTTATATTTTGATTTGCCGAGTCCGCCACTAGCTTATAGCCCGTTAGCATCGCTACCTGTGTCTACCTATGAGTGCAGTTGAGGACACGTTCCAGCTGAACTCGGTGCAGCTCAAGCTGGAGGCGGTGGAGAAGCAGATCCGTGAGCTGCTGGAGAAGCAGGCCCAGCTGAGAGAGCTGAGAGCCACGTTGAAAACATCCTGGCCTGACGCTCACAAGTGCGGGGTAAGTATACAGCGTGCTGCTAACTCCCACCACCTCTACTCCGTGTGTTTCTCTGCACAGGCCCTGTGCACCCAGGACGCAATCTTCCCAGGCCTCCTTTACTCTGGCGCCAGGACACCACGGACCCTGGGTGCACCAGCAGCGGAAGACATGAGCCAAGCCCCGGGCGAGGACCTCACCCCCTCTGCTGCCTCCGGCCTTCGAGATCTCCACCCGGAACCGCTTCGCTCACCTCCACGAGACGGAATGCGACGCTGTGATCATCGGAGACTCCATCGTCCGGCATGTCCGTGCTACTCTTGCTAAAGGTAAAGTGCACACTCACTGTTTCCCTGGCACTCATGTTCTTGATGTTTCTGTGCAGATACCCGCGATCCTGAAGGACGATGAGAGCACAGGAGTGGTTGTGCTCCATGCGGGGGTGAATGACATCAAGCTGCGGCAGACGGAAACACTGAAGAGGGAATTCAGGAGCCTGATTGAGATGGTAGGCAGCACATTGCCCGCGACGACGATCATCATGTCAGGACCGCTTCCTACGTATCGACGAGGACACGAAAGGTTCAGTAGACTGTTTGCTTTAAACGAATGGTTATTGTCAAGGTGTAAAGAACAGAAACTGCTCCTTGTTAATAATTAGAATCTTTTCTGGAAGTGCCCTAGGCTTTTTCATGCTGATGGCCTGCACCCCAGCAGAGTCGGAGCGGAGCTCCTGTCGGACAACATCTCCAGGGCGCTACGCTCCATATGACTAGTAAGCCAATTCTCAAATAAGTACTATGATGGTTTTTGTTCTACCCACTTAAATGATAGAAGTACTTGTGTTGTCCAATCTATAAAGATTGTGTCTGTTCCCCGAATAGTGAGGTCAAAATGTAAATTTAATGCAGGATCTAGAAAAAAACCTGACTGTGATTAAACCGGAAAAATGCAAAATAAATGAACAAAACAAAAACATTTTTAAAGCTTGGGCTCCTAAACATTATATCACTCTCACCCAAAACAGTTATTGTAAATGAAATGATCACAGAGAATAGTTTTGATGTACTCTGTTTGACTGAAACCTGGCTCAAATCAAATTACTATATTGGTCTAAATGAGTCTACTCCACCACGCTACTGTTATAAGCATGAGCCCTGTCAGACTGGTCGTGGCGGCGGCGTTGCAACAATATATAGTGATATTCTCAATGTTACTCAAACAGGACACAGGATCCTCATTCAAAATACTTCTACTTAATGTTACACTGTCAAATATGCAAAAGAAATCTCTTCTATCTCTTGCTCTGGCTACTGTGTATAGGCCGCAAGGGCCGTATAAAGATTTCCTAAAAGAATTTGCATATTTCCTCTCAGACCTGTTGGTTGGTTGATAAGCGCTAATTGTCGGTTACTTTAACATTCATGTTGATAATATAAATGATGCGTTAGGACTTGCGTTTACAGACATAATGAACTCTTTTGGAGTCAAGCAAAACATAACCAGACCCACTCATCATATTTAATCATACACTAGATTTAATTATATCGCATGGAATTGATCTTAATGATATAGCTATAGTACCTCAAAGTGATGATGTTACTGACCACTACCTTATATCGTGCATGCTGCCTATTACTGATATTAACTATATGGCTCCACGTTATCGTCCAGGTAGAACTAATGTTCCCACCACCAAAGATTGATTTACAAATAAATTGCCTGATTTATCTCAACTGCTCTCTGTACCCATAAATACACATGAACTAGACGAAATGACTAGCAATATGGGCACTATCTTCTCTAATACGTTAGAAGCTGTTGCCACCATTAAATTAAAAAAGTTTAAAGAAAAAACGTACTGCACCATGGTACAACAACAATACCCATTCTCTCAAGAAAGAAACTCGTAATCTTGAGTGCAAATGGAGAAAAACTAACTTGGAAGTTTTTAGAATTGCATGGAAAAACAGTATGTACAGCTATAGACAGGCTCTAAAAGCTGCCAGGGCTGAGCAAATCTATAAACTCATAGAAAATAACTAAAACAATCCAAGGTTTTCATTTAGCACAATGGCTAGATTAACAAATAATCAGACATCCCCCGAACTAAATATTCCCTCACAGTTTAGTAGTGTGATAAGGGGAAAATTAATTGTGACACAATGTATTTTCTATATATTTATGCATGAGTTCTCTTGAATTGCTGTGTTTTTCTTTTGTGTGGATTGCCGTGGTTTTTTTTTTTCTTTTCTTTTTTTCTTTTTTTTTTACATTTGTAAGCAGTATTCCAAGCCACACCCCTATTTAAGTTAATTGAACTAACAATAAGACATAGACGTTGGATTAGAGCCGTGAATATTTCCCTATAAGAGGGCAGCTGTGACTGGGACACGAGGGGGCAGCACCGTGTGATCAAAATTGGAATTGGCCAAATCAGGAACGAGCAAGAGAAGGGACTTGTTGCGCCTGCGCCGGCGTTTGATGTACGGTGCGTTCCAAACGGGATATATCGCCCTCCAAAGGGCACTTCGGAGTGAAAACAATCATGGCCGCCATATTGAAGGGTCGTTCCAAACCGAAGTGCTGAAAACTAGCCACTTCAAAGGGCCCTTCGGAATGAAGGATTTCGAAGGGTACAACTGATGGACACTTCGGGCTCCCATGATCCTTTGTACAGATTCTTTGCATGATGACTGCGCTTCCGTATGATGACGCAGAAGGGCACTTCAAGAAACAGTTGTTTGGTCCCCTACACCCTTCAACCCTTCGAAGCTCTCACTCCGGAGGGTAAACCCCTTTGAAGGGATTAGGGCATAGGGATGAGCCCTTCCGAATGGAACGCAGGGGTAGTGAGTAATTCTCAAGTGGTGAGACAGCTTATGGCTGGGCGAGTGTGCAATGCCTGTGAGTGAGTGCAGACGGAGGAGTCAGCGGTTTGCGGTGCACGGTGGCTGTTGTGCTAGCGGCACATGAGACGGGTGGACGAACGGCTGCAAGAGTCTACTGTGTATGCTGTGCAGTGAAGACGAGAGCGATTCTTCTGCACGTGACTACATCAGACTGGATAGCAGGGTTGCTATCTGGATACGCTGTAAGTACTATTAATTTGGATTAATAGCGGTGGGCCTATTAATATTTCGTCAATCACATTTAAAGGAATAGAACAAGTTTACAATTGGATTGGATGATTTTATTAATGTGACCTTTAAATCGGCCGATTTTTTTATTTTTTAGGATATACTAGTTCTACTGAATAGACTGAAATATCTGTGTGGATATTTAAATGCTGTGAGATTAGTCCGTTGGATGCCGGCAGTTATTTTCTCTATTTTTCCAGCACCGCCACTCCTGCGGCCTTCTTGGGGACTGAGAGTAAAGAGACAATGGCTGTGATGTATGATGCCCAGCTGAGACTGTTTTAAATTTGGACTGCTTACAGAGTGTTGACTTTGGACTTTGATTCTCTTTTTATCCTTTTTTTGATTTCACTGATTATAATAAAGAATAGTTGTGCTTGAGTTTTTGTCAGGTGTTGTTTTCCACAGTTCCATCCCCTGACAATGAACCTATATTAATAGTGAGTTCCTGGGTCTCAGTTTATACTCTAAGTGGCATAGTCGGTTGTAACGAAGCTTTTATTAATTTAACTTGGTGTCACCTTCCGCTGACATAAATTTGATCTGGGGTGCGGAACAGTGTAACAGCACTTGACAAAAAAAATAAATAAATAAAATAAATAAATAAATAAATAATAAAAAAATAATAATAATAATATATATACACATATCTATTTAATACTACAAAAAACAAAAAAATGATGATGCCAGTGTTTCCTGTTGCCCCTTGGGTACCCAAATTCAAGGGTGCAGAGAGTGACTTAGAATATGGAGAGTGGAAGGAACAAATGCAAGGGCTTTTAGAAGCCCAAGAAGTACCTGAAACAAAAAAAATTAAAATTATTATGGGTGCCCTGGGTGGGGATGCAAGGAGAGAGATAAGTGTTTCGGCTGAGGGAGATCGGGATAAATCCAGTAGGATTTTTGAGTATTTGGATGTGCTGTATGCTGGCGAGATACCTCTTCCGGTCCTTAGATCACATTTTTTTCAGTTGTAGACCGAGACTAGACGAGTCTTATAAGACGTTTGTGCTGCGATTGCATGAACTGTATTGCAGGTTGCGGCAACGTAGCCCAGAAGGGACCCTTGCTGAAGATCAGCTAAAGGAGCAGTTGCTGCTGGGGCTGTAGGATGGACCCTTTTTAAGAGCCCTGAGAACATATGCACACCGAAACCCCAAAGGAACGTTCGCAGACTTGCATCAAGAGGCCTTACTGCTAGAAGCAGAATACGGCCAAACCAGGTATAAACTTGCTTGTGCTGCTGTTAGTGGACCCCGTGGGATTGACTCTTGCCCACCGGGGACTGATTGGAAAGCTGACTTAAAGCGAGAAATACTGGAGAAAGTTAAAGGACAGATGCGAGAATTGACACAGGTGGTAATGAAAGAGCTCAAGTCGTCTAGTCCAATTGCACAACCAAATTATGCCCAACCTAATTATGTATATCTGCAGCCACAAAATGTTTCTAGGCGGCGAAGGGGACAGTCTTCCTCGAAAATGTGGAACGCAGAGGGGAGGCCGATCTGCCGGTGGTGCCAACAGTCAGGACACATCACGAGGTACTGTAAGGAGAATGTGCTGCCTAATATGGATATAAACTAGTTTGCCCCACTGCAGAGGTCCAGGAATTGGGGCCAGCTATATCATCAGAGAATTTAAGGACCACTTCTCCCTTTATTGGTAGCTGTCCAACGGTGAGTGTCATGATACAGGACATCGAGTGCACAGGACTTTTAGACACTGGCTATCAAGTCACTCTGATGCAGGAGAGTATGTTTAAAGAAAATTTTCCACAGTACCAGTTGGGCCAAACCCCTGTTTTGACCTTAAGAGCTGCAAATGGCCTTGAAATCCCCTATGTTGGATATGCTGTATTGGAGTTTAAAGTTGCTGGTGTCCAAATCCCAGGTGTTGTCATTGTGAAATGAATTTTCTACGAACTCTTTAATAATTGGTATGAATATAATTTCACAATGTTGGAGTGCTCTTTTTCAGAATGAGGGGCAGTCTTCATCGCTGCTTTGTCAGAATAACAGAGAACGACAAGCATGGCAGCAGATTACGGCAGTGTGTCAATGTGTTTCAGCACAGATACCACAAGATGGTTCCCTGGGCTATGTATGGCTGGCTAGCAGGCGAGGCATTTGTATTCCACCAAGGAGTGAAGTTATAATCTGGGGACATGCTCGAATGGGCCTGCAACGGTGTGACTACTGTGGAATTGTGGAGCCGGTGTCTGAACAGCCTGTGACTGCTGCACAAACCATTCCCATGGTGAGAGATGGTAAAATTCCTGTGAGACTTTGTAATATACACCCTTACAGTGTTTTTGTAGGCAAGTATCAGAGGCTTAGACAACTGTATGAAGTGAATAGCCCTGATATTTATGGACACAGGGATCTTGGACTAACTATGAAGACTGATGGTATTGTGGAGGTGAGCCAGGTTGAAGCCAGCCCTCTTGCAGAAGATGCAAGTTCTCCTGAGTTATGTCAGTTTTCTCAAAGATCTGATTTGACTACACAGCAGTGTCAAGATCTGGATGCAGTCTTGAAAAAAATGGTCTAATGTGTTTGCAGAGAATGAGGATGATGTGGGATAACCTCTCCCTTCTGAGTATGACCTGAACCATTTGAGTACCATCCCAGAAAGCCCAACCCAGTTTTCTAGTCTCTCTAGAAGTATGTTATGATCCACAGTGTCAAACGCAGCACTAAGTTCTAGTAGTACTAGCACTGACATTTTGCCAGAATCAGAATTAAAGCGAATATCATTTATCTTAATGAGTGCTGTCTCTGTGCTGTTATGCGGTCGGAAACCAGATTGAAAATTGCCCAGGTATCCATTTGAGTTCAAGTATTTGTTCAGCTGATTAAAAACTACCTTTTTAATAATCTTGTCTATAAAAGGAAGATTTGATATTGGTCTATAGTTGCTCAGTATGGTGCTGTCATGATTGCTCTTTTTCAGAAGGGGTTTAACAACTGCAGTTTTCAGGGATTTTGTAAATAATGATAAACAGAATGTGTGGAGCACCTTTCAGCACAATACCTAGATATTCAAAAGACAAGTACTGACCAAATGACACTTGCTTGCATTGATAGTCATCTTTAAATAGAACAGCTACACCTCCACCTCTCCTAACAGTCCTACAGACACTTACAAAATTAAAGTTAGCAGGGGCTGTTTCATTGAGGACTGTTGCACTGCAGCTATCTTCTAGCCATGTTTCAGAGGTTAAAAGGTCTCGTAGGGAATCTCAGTCTGGTTCTTTTCCTGGGTGGGGGAAACCAGTCCGAGGAAGCTCATGATTTCTGTCATGGATTTACATGTGATGGTCATGCTGTGCTTCTTTTTGACCATTAATCTTGGTTACTTGCCCCAAATTTGACAATCTCCTTCCTGAGTTGGGATTATCAATAAGTGTTATTTTGTGTTAATGTTGTAAACTGTTCTGTGAAAGAGTTGGTTGTTTAGGCTTGCTTCAGACTGGCTGGCGCTAGGCTCTGATTTACGAACATCCTGTTGTCTTGGGCCTCTTTGTGGAATTTCGGCTCCTCATTGTTTCAATGTTCTGATCAAATCTTAAATTGTCTGATTCGCTCTGATACCCTACACCCTGGAACAACATTTTAATCCAAAAATTTAGTTTTGACCATATCCCTACACCTAAACCAAACCTTAACCATGAGTAATCCCTAAAATCAGAGGAAATGATAGATGGATGACACTGATGTACATGCACCAAACACTGATTGTAAGCCTAAACTTCACAAAAACTATAAACTGGTTCTTCAAATCTGATTGGTTAATCACAATGTTGTTCCAGGGTCAACAAAGATGTTGATCCAGGAACATGTCCCACTTGGTAAAATCAGGTTCTGCACGGAGCAACACTGTTTAGTACATTGGATTTGAGGACATGATATGGACAAGTCTGTGTGGATGAGGACAACATTGCAAAGACTGCTTTTGTCATGAAAAGGGTCCAATACGATTTTATTCTTCTTCCTTTTGGGCTAAAAAAGCCACAGCTACATTCCAGTGTCTGATGAATACCATACTGCAAGACATCACTTGTTGATTCTGCTTCATCAGTATAAAGAATTCATTAATATTATGGTAATTTGAAACAGGTTTTGCTGTGATATTTTACTCAAAAATATGATGTATGTCTATAACAATAATTAATAGACTGATCGATATGATGATAATTCTGTGAGTCCTAGGTGTTTTGCACTGTAAAGTACCAGTGAATCAAAAATAAATAAATAAATCCATCACAGATAAAGTGAATTAAATGCAATACGTTTCAGAAACGTTTTCACGAGCAACAGAAACACGTTTTATATACTGCTTAACACAGTGACATCTGTTCATGAATAAAGTTCAACATCAACATATGTGACCCTGGACCACAAAACCAGTCTTAAGTCGCTGGGGTATATTTGTAGCAATAGCCAAAAATACATTGTATGGGTCAAAATTATTGATTTTTCTTTTATGCCAAGAATCATTGAGACATTAAGTAAAGATGATATTCTGTGAAGATATTTTGTAAATTTCCTATGGTAAATATATCAAAACTTAATTTTTGATTAGTAATATGCATTGTTAAGAACTTCATTTGACAAATTTAAAGGTGATTTTCTCAATATTTAGATTTTTTTTGCAACCTCAGATTCCAGATATTCAAATAGTTGTATCTCGGCCAAATATTGTCCTATCATAACAAACCATACATCAATGGAAAGCTTATTTATTCAGCTTTCAGATGATGTATAAATCTCAATTTCGAAAAATTGACACTTATGACTGGTTTTGTGGTCCAGGGTCACATATACTATTTAAATACCAATAAAGTGGGGGTATATATTCTTTTATCAGAGTTTTTTAAATAAACGTGACTCAATATAACAGAGTGACTAGACTAAAAAAGCTTTTACTGTTATAAAAACAGATTTGTGAGCATTATTGGAATTGAATTGTTAGAATAAATACGCAACACATGTCGTGCTTGTCATCACAAAATCTAACCAATGAGAATAAAGTGCGTCGTCATCAAGGCTTTCGCAGCCGATTTTGAGCAACTGCAGCGCCTGACCTCGGCAGCTGGTCTCATTTTGCTCTCGCGGTACTTTGATGGCACATGTGATCGTAAGGCGGCTGCAGCGCTGATCAAAATCGGACAAATTTTATAACAAGTCAAGTCTTTGTTTTATATTTGTTTGGATTTTGGAGTATGCTTTGTTTTAATAAACTGCACTTGGGTTCATCACAACTTGCCTTCAGTGGACTGCTTGTTACAGAATACTCAACCTCAGAATGAACCCAGCAGTTGCACTTTACGTCAAGGCCATCGGGCTATTGAGGATTACGTGGAGGACTTTTGTGAACTCTCTCACTGTGTGGACTTTAATGATGTGGCACTAAAGTACTTGGTTTAGATGAACCCCTTCATTCAAGTTTGCCAGGGGGTAAGATTTGTTGGTCACTGGAATGATATACTGACTTTGCTTTGTTGCTGGCTGGTTCACCATTTACTGTGGGGACTGCTGATAATGAACCCTGTTATCCTCCGGTATCCACCACACCAGAGCATTTGCATGTTATGTCAGGAGTTGTTCACGTCATGCCTACTACTCCTGAGTCTGTTCACGTCATGTCTGCCCAGTCAGCGCCTGCTCACGTCATGCCTCCCAAGGAAAAGCCAACTCCTTCAGCACCTGTTCACGTCATGCCTGCCAAGCCAGCGTGTGCTCACGTCATGCCTGCCAAGCCAGCGCCTGCTCACGTCATGTCTGCCAAGCCAAAGCCTCTTCACATCGTGCCTGCCAAGCCAGAGACTGCTCACGTCATGCCGGCCACTCAAGAGACTCTTCACAACATGACCGCCATTCAAGAGCCTCATCGTAAGATGGTCGCCACTCAAGAGCTTCGTCACAAGATGGCCACCACTCAAAAGTCTCTTCGCAAGATGGCCGCCAGCCCAGAGCCTCCTCGCAAGATGAGGCACTGAGAAAACCCCAAATTACAGATACTCTTTTCCAATCACCACCCCCTGTGAGCAGACAGACCATGCTTCATCGCACCAGTAAACCTCACCATGCTGCAGCTCCTCGTCAGACCCAGCCAGAACCCAACTGTGCAACACAGCAGAGCCCTGGATGAAACTATTGCCTCCTCTTCCTGAGCAGAGACTGAGCTAACCCACCCAACTGTCTTTCTATCAAGTACCACCTCCAGAGGTTTATCCGACAAACAGTCAGTTTGCCTCAGAGTCTGAGCCAATGCCACAAACTTCACACCCAGCTGCAACATCCCAGCCTAGAGCTGATGCTGTGTCCTATACCCCCCATCTCTCATCATGCTGGCTTCCAACAGTAGAAGGTCCCACTTTCCGAGACTTCATTAAAGAGGACAGAGTCCAGTACGTGGAACTCAGAATTGTTCTGGATAATCTGCTCCAACCCCAATTACCAGAGCATTATAAGTATTCTATCTTCCTGAAGCATGTGAAGGTACCTAATGCTCACAGACTGGTGTTAGCAAATACAGAATCAGTTACACTAATGCCCTGCAAGCCCTCGACAGAAGATATGGCCGGCTCTACCAGTTTGTGCTGAAGGAAATAGAAGCTTTGGAGAAACTTCCACCCATTCATGCTGGCAATGAGCAGGCATTCGACAACTTCTCCCTCAGAGTTCAAGCCATAGTCTGTATACTCAAAGCCCTGAAGGGGGATGGTATTGAAGAACTGCACAGCGGGTCAAATGTGAAACATCTTTTGAACTGTCTTCCTTGTTCACAACAAACCCAATTCAGGAGGCATCACCTCAAAAGAAACCCAGATAAAAGAAAACCAGATAAAAGTTCTCCCTCCTCAAGTTTGCAGATTTGCTGCAACTGGAAGCCAACTGTATGGAGTTTGATCCGACTGATGAGACAAGAGCCACAAAATGAGATCAAAGAGCAGCAATTTGGGGACCAATAAAAAACAAAAACAAAAACAAACAAACAAAAAAAAAAACGAATCACCACACTGCATGGCGTAGAACAAAGGCAGGCCATAGACCCAACTACCAAGTCCAGGGCAGTTCACCCTAAAGTATTTATGAACCCCAAAGTAATCTGTCCATACTGCAGTGCAGAACATTACCTCAGCCAGTGTACCACATTTACAGCATTAAGCAAGGAGCAAATAGTTGGTTGGATCAAAGACAATAAACGCTGCTGGAAATGTGCACGCTCCCACATGGCCAAAGACTGTGACCTAAAGAAGCCTTGCCACCTTTGCCAAGCTAAACACCTCTCAGTGCTCCACGATGTCAACCAAAGGAAAGGTGAGGTCACCAATGGAAGCAGTAGCCTATACAACTCCACAACAGAGACTCTCTATTTGGACCAACCTCGTTGCGGTGGGAAAGTGTTCCTGAAGGTCGTTAAATTTACCATCCATTACCATCAGAAAGCTTTCGATACCTTTGCTGTACTCGATGATGGCTCAGAGCACAACATTCTGCTCACCACAGCTGTAAAGCATCTTGATCTAAAGGGCAAGCCAGAACAACTGAATTTACGGACGGTGCATCAAGACATCAGGACATTACATGGAACTTCTGTAACCTTCAGCATATCCACCCCAAGTAACCCCAGAGAAAGGTTCAGCATTCAGGGAGAATTTACCGCAGACCAATTCGGACTAGCAGAGTATACCTACCCAGTGACTACCCTGCAGGAAACGTACAGATACCTCAGAGCAATACCCATACCCCCTGTGGTCAAAGCTTGTCCCCTACTGCTTATTGGTTCAGACCACAGCCGGGGGTCCAGCAGCTGTCAGAACTCACCTTGGCTGGACCTTGCAAGGGCCCTCCAAGCATCTCCAAGATCAGCTTCCAGTCTTGCAGTGTCTCTTCACATCCAACTGCTCACCATCTACAGAATGGATCTGTATCGTCAAGTTGAAAGGTTATGGCAGATGGACATTCTGCCTTATCGCAGTGAAAAGACTGTAGTAAGTTCACAACAAGACCAAGAAGCACTGAACATGCTGGAGACACAGACAGTGTGGGTAAAAGCATAAGGAGTTGACCGATACACCACCCCACTTTTAAGAGTTAAAACCATGCCTCTGCTACATGCTCCAAAGGAAGCCGTAATGTGCCACCTCCGTAACATTAAATGGCGGCTAGCCAAAGACCCACCATTAGCTAGCAAGTACCAAGAAGAGATTCAAAATCTGGAGAACACTGGTTACGCCACTAAAATAACACCTCAAGAAGCAGCTCTGTCTACAGAGTCATGGTACCTGACCCACCATATTGTGACCCACAATGAGAAACACAGAGTGGTGTTCAATTGCTTGTGCACCTATAGTGGGGAAAATCTAAACAAGCAGTTGTTACCTGGACCTGCGCTGGGCCCCTCTCTGCTTGGAGTGTTAATTCACTTCAGAGAACATCAAGTAGCCATGAGTAGAGACATAAAAGGGATGTTCAACCAGATCTGTCTGCTTCTTAAAGATAAACTCCTCCTACGGTTCTTGTGGCGGCACCTAAAGCCTGAAAACCCACCAGATGTGTACGAGTGGCAGGTCCTTCCATTCGGCACAACCTGTAGCCCCTGTTGTGCAACATTTGCAGTTCAGCGACACGTTTTCACTAATTTCCCGCATGGTGATAAGATGCAACAGTCAGTTGAATGGTGCTTTTATGTCGACAATTGTTTACAGAGTACTGCATCTTCTGTTGAAGCCCATGAGTTGATCGATGGATTAAGGTCCCTACTGGCGTCAGGTGAGTTTGAAATCTGTCAGTGGGTGAGCAACAAGACCTCAGTGGTTAACTATCTCCTTTAAGAGGCCAGATCAGAGAACACTGAGTTGTGGATTTCTCACAGTCAATCAGACCCACAAGAACTGACCCTGGGATTAAGCTGGCATTGCATACCAGACACACTCCATTACCGCCATCGTCTGCTATCCTATCATGAGGTAACAATGAGAAACATCTACCAAGTTCTTGCCAGCTAGTACAACCCCCTGGACTACATAATCCCTTTCACCACTAGGGCTAAAATCCTAGTGCGGCAGTTGTGGGTAAAGGAACGAGAATGGGATGACCCCCTTCTTCCTTCTGAACAGCTTAAAGCCTGCCAATGGTGGGAAGCTTAACTGGAGCATCTACCACTGATCACCATGCCTCTGTGTTATGTATCAGCCGCACTAGATGTTCCAGAGGCAGATCGAGAACTCCACATCTTCTGTGACGCCTCTGAGGCAGCCTACGGGTCAGTAGAATACCTTCGTACTGAACACCAAGGACAGGTTGAGTTGGCATTCACCCATGCCAGATCTCGAGTATCTCTAAAAAGGCAACAAAAAATGCCTAGGCTTGAGCTCTGTGCTGCTCTCACTGGAGCACAGTTAGCCAAGCTACTTCATAATAAGCTATCATTGGAGATCAGGAACCCATTTTCGTGGAGCGACTCAACAACAGTACTCACCTGGCTGAAATCAGAATCCTGCAGATTTAAAGAGTATCTGAGATACAAGAACTTGCTGAAGGTCAGTGCTGGCGTTATGTAGATTCAGAAAATAATGTTGCTCATGACATTACATGTGGCAAAAATTTGCTTGAATTATCACAACCCAATAGATGGTGTAAGAGGCCAGACTTCCTCTACATACCACCTGAATCATGGCCAGAAAGCCCTGCCATTTGACTAAACGAGGATCACACTGAGCTCTGTGCTACAAAATTGGCAGTGATGATCCTGGATCATCACTGCCAAATCCTAACCAGTAAGCTCAACCTTAGAAGAACCCATAGAGACTACTTGCTGGTCCATGCAAGGAGCGGCAGGGAAGACAGGTGAACCAGAAGCATCAGAGTACCTGCAGGCTGAAATAAGTTTATTGAGGCAAGCCCAGTTAGACATTTTCCCCACAGAGTATCATGTTCTCAAAACTGGTAAGCCGATACCTTCATCCAGCTGTTTACTCACATTGTCACCATAGTTGGATGAAACGACTGCACTCATCCGCATAGGAGGACGACTACATCGAGCCACCCACTTGAGCTGCAATACAGTACATCCCATAGTCTTAGATCTAAAAGTACCCTATTACCCACCTTCTAATAAAGAAGTACAATACCAAACTCTGCCACCCTGGTCCAGAAAGGGTTTTCACAGAAATTAGAAGATATTACTGGATCCTCATAGGAAGAGAAGCAGTACGCCACCATCAGCGTTCCTGTGTTGAATGCCAAAGATGGAGGGCTAAACCGAACAGTCCAAAGATGGCAGACCTCCCTCCCGCCAGACTCCACCTCATGAAATCAGCTTTCTACTCTACAGGGGTCGATTGCTTTGGCCCATTCCTGATAAAACGACGGAGAAGCAATGAAAAGAGGTGGGGAATAATTTTCAAATGCCTGACTACCCACTGTGTTCACTTAGATCTGCTGAGTAACATGGACACAGATTCGTTTCTGATGGCTCTATGGCATATGGTTGCTTGACGTGGAACTCTGAAATCCTGGCAGATCAGGGCACCAGTTTCTAAGGAGGTGATAAAGGTGGTGATAAAGGAGGTGATAAATACCTTTTATATACAGTACGTCAGATACCTGTCCTGATCACAGGGGTTTCATGTAAGGATACATTCATACTGTTATAACTTCAGATATCTGTACTGATCGCAGGAGTTTCATGTCAAATACCTTTTATATTCATATACAGTACCTTGAGATACCTGTCCTGATCACAGATGTTTCATGTCAAATACCTTTTATATTATATACAGTAACTTCAGATACCTGTCCTGATCACAGGGGTTTAGTGTTAAATACCTTTTATATACAGTAACGTCAGATACCTGGCCTGATCACAGGGGTTTCATGTAAGGTTACATTCATACTGTTATAATTTCAGATATCTGTATTGATTGCAGGAGTTTCGTGTCAGATTACATTCATACTGTTATAACTTTAGATAGCTGTCCTGATCACAGGGGTATCGTGTCAGATTACATTACTGTTATGAATTCAGATACCTCTCCTGATCACAGGTCTTTAATGTCAGATACCAAATACCTTTATATTATATACAGTAACTTCAGACACCTGTCCTGATTGCAGGTGTTTCCTGTCAGATTACATTCATACTGTTATAACTTCAGACACCTGTCCTGATTGCAGGTGTTTCCAGTCAGATTACATTCATACTGTTATAACTTCAGATACCTGTCCTGATTGCAGGTGTTTCCTGTCAGATTACATTCATACTGTTATAATTTCAGACACCTGTCCTGATCACAGGTGTTTCGTGTCAAATACCTTTTATATTTATACAGTAACTTCAGATACCTGTCCTGATCACAAGTGCTTTATGTCAGATTACATTCACAACTGACATTACTGCACGTTTTACATTTTTCTAGTTGTTTATTTGTTTTCAAAAGTCGTTTAAATGACATCAGAGCAAGGCGGACATAACTCGGACACTTTTCTACCTGGCATGCATCTCACGGTGATCACTGGTGATCGGTTCTGTGCAGAATTTGCTCATCTCAAACAAGCCTAGTATCTGTTCCACTTCAAGAGGTCAGAACTGTCCGTCTTGACTGCCCTTATTTCACTCCTCCCCTCACTGCAGCCGCCTAGTCTCGCCAACATTTCGAGAAGGGTCTGTCTGCGGACTGCAAGAGAGGGGCGTAACTGGAAGGGGGCGTAACTTGAAGAAGGGGGCGTAACTTGAAGTTGTCCAAATCACACAGAACCACTCGAGATGTCAAAACGAGATGTTGTCGGGCTGCGTCTGAAACCACATACTCTCTTCAATAAGTACTTACTAGTGATGGAAATTTTGATTTTTTCCAGGGATTCGTTCATTTTCAGTTCGTTCACCAAAATGATTCGTTCAGATCCGTTCACTGATTCTTTGAGAAGCACCCGGCTGCAGCCTGCAGATCGAGGCGGGGCTGCACTTTGGGCGGGGCTGCATGTGTCGCCCCGCCTACAATGCTTATCATTGGTTAGTGGCAAAGTAATGACGTAGATTGAGGCGGGGCTGTATCTGGGGCGGGGCTGCACGTCTCGTCCCGCCTACAACTGTTCTCATTGGTTAGTGGCATCAAGTCATAACGTCGATTCTAGCGGTTTTTCATTTACGCTGTTCTTCGCTGCATGGTGAGTACAGGCAAGCTACATCTCTTGTCTAATTTGTTTAATTACAATTTTTAATTGTAAAGTGGCGTTTAGTGTGTTGTTAAAAGGAAATGTGAAGTAGTTTCAAAATAAAATCACATAACTTTACTCAACCATGTCACGCAAGGTGTGAAGGTCTGCTTTTAAAATAACCAGGTCTGTGTTTCCCAAAACCATCGTAACGTTAGGCCTAATACCACCTTCACGTTCTATCGGAAATTTGATAATTCTCACTATTGAAGTTGTGATTACGAAATGGAAGAGCGTTCTTGTTTATCTAGGAAACTCGTATTTACGATAATTCCGAGAGCACTTGAAGGCAGCATTAGAAACGTTGGTGTGTGTGGTTTTGGTGGGATTATGATTAGGATATAGTGTTCCCAAAATAAGCCCCTTAAAAAGAAATACAGTGGTAAAACTGAACCAGCAGAAGTAATATAGGACAAGTTCATATTAACAATAGCTACACAAATTTATATTGTTTTTCTGTGAATAAAATTATTAAATGTAAAATATTTAGATTTTATTATTATTATTATTATTATTAACTATACATCTATTAAAATAAACAGTAAACTACATTTAATAATAATAATTCAACAAAAAAGTATGATTAAGTTTAACAGTCCTTGAAAGTAGAGCTCGTTTTTTATATTACATACTGTTATGCTGCTATACAGTATATGCACTAGAGCAGGTGCCAAATCCTGCTCCTGGAGGACCACTGTCCTGCAGAGTTCAGCTCCGTCCCCAATAAACACACCTGAACCAGCCAATCAAGATCTTATTAGGCATACTAGAAACTTCTAGGCAGGTGTGTTGAGGCAAGTTAGAGCTAAATTCTGCAGGACAGTGGCCCTCCAGGACCGACTTTGGACACCCCTGCACGAGTAAAAAAAAAAAAAAAAAAAACATTTTATGCTAATACTGATTCTCTGTATTTCCTTTTTTTTTGCAGAGCCTTGTCATTGTTATCCCCACCCCTCCATCTCACTCCTCTCTTTTGTTGTTCTTCATTTTATAACCCAACGGCTCTTTTAAGAGCCATTTCCCCTTGCAAAAATGCACAAAACTGTGTTAAGCAAGGGGAAATGTGAGCAGTATTTAAAAAACTGCACTAGTGAGTGCCCATTCTGCAATTACACCAGTATGCCACAACTGTATTATCTCATCAAAAATCACTTTCAGTGGGCAGTGCAACATCATGGTGAGTTTAACTGTCTTTTGCTTATGTCACTTTAGTTAAAGTTCAATATGGTGCCGAACCAGCCAGCAATGCACTGTGCATGCTTCTGATTTAATTGCTTATGAATTTGTAGTAGAATGTTTAATTTTAAAGCTCAGGTAAACTTCATTTTCTGCATTCCGCACATTGACCATGGGTCTTTGTTGCTCAAATCACAAAAAAAATGTGCTTGCTCATGGATGGTGCTGATGAAAATTCTGTCTTGCGACTGTCCACCGTCCAGAGCAAAATGCAAACAAGTGAAGGTTCAATTTAGGCAATTCTCAACAAACTTATTTTCTTTTTTTACCCTTTCAGATTTCACCATTTTAAAATGTGGTCCAAATTTGCTGAAGCACATCGCCACCCAGTCTTCCTCCTCGGTCCAGCAGCCGCTGCCTCAGTCTTCCTCAGTCCAGCAGCCGCTGCCTCAGTCTTCCTCAGTCCAGCAGCCGCTGCCTCAGTCTTCCTCCTCGGTCCAGCAGCCGCTGCCTCAGTCTTCCTCCTCGGTCCAGCAGCCGCTGCCTCAGTCTTCCTCCTCGGTCCAGCAGCCGCTGCCTGAGTCTTCCTCGGTCCAGCAGCCGCTGCCTCAGTCCTCCTTGGTCCAGCAGCCATAGCCTCAGTCTTCCTCCTCGGTCCAGCAGCCGCTGCCTGAGTCTTCCTCGGTCCAGCAGCCGCTGCCTCAGTCCTCCTTGGTCCAGCAGCCGTAGCCTCAGTCTTCCTCCTCAGTCCAGCAGCTGCTGCCTCAGTCTTTTGTGTTTGGAGTTCACGCAAAAGATGAAGACAATGACTGGTAACCAAACAGTTGGTGGTCCCCATCGACTTCCATTGTATTGGGGGGGGAAAATACTATGGAAGTATATACATGTACAGTCATAGACCAAAATTTTTGGGTGAACTATCCTTTTACGCAGCTCCTTGGCTGAAGTATACTTACTTTTGTAGATGTGCTTACAGTGTTCAGAATGTTAATACTCTCAGCTGTTGTTGTATTTATTATTACATGTATTTATTATAACAGTTTCTTCCCCCAGGCAATCCAACTTATGAACCCCCCCCCCATATTCCATCCCATTCTATCATCTATTGCACAGCTGTATCTACAATAATTTGTTTCAATTATTATTTTTTTGTTTATTTATATTTATATATGTGTATTTTTTTTTATTCTCATCTTATTTTTATTGTCTGTGTATCGTTGTTGTCTCTGTAAACTGGAAGCATATGACACTAAAACAAATTCCTTGTATGCGCAAGCATACCTTGCAATAAAAGCTCTTTCTGATTCTGATTCTGAAGAAAGTGTGTAAAGGATGTTAATGTTTAACCAGAGATTTATATGTACAAAAAGATGTGTTATATACAGATGTACAAATTTCACCTTTCTTTATCAGAATTAAACTTTCATGCCTAAATAAATAACAAGGAAATAATTGTATTGGCATGTTATTCATATACAAACAATGCTGGTATTTTTACCATAAGCTTTTCATTGTCAAGTAAATCCAAAAATTATTAATTTGTTAACAATATGGTTCATTAGTTAACATGAACTAATAATGAACTGCACTTATACAGCATTTATAAATCTTTGTTAATGTTAATCTCAACATTTACTAATACATTATTAATCTTGCTAACATTAGTTAATGCTCTGTTAACTAACATGAACAAACAATAAACAACTGTATTTTCAATAACTAACTTAAACAAAGATTAGTAAATACAATAACAAATGTATTGCTCATGGTAAGTTCATGTTAGCTAATACATTAATGTTTAATGAACTTTATTGTAAAGTGTGACCATTAATTTTAATAACATCTTAAGACATGACACTTGCTGAGAATATTTAACTTTTATTTAAATGTTAATAATACATGTAACAGTAAAGCATATACTGAAATTAAAATAAAAAAACGACCATAAATAACTTATAAGTGGTAAATGACCAATGCACATGAATAGAAATAACTTAAAACTTAAGTTGTAAATAAACTATATTCGTTGACATTGCGATTGCAATGTGACAAGTCAAAAGCAGTAATTGGATTCTTGCGTGGAAATGTACATAGTGAAACGTTTTCCAAAAATTAACAAATTTACAATGTATTGTTTAATACTATATATTTTTACCAGGTACTATATATTTTTACCAGGTAAAGTAATTAACGGGTTCACAGTTTTGTTTTATATAATTAAGTATTAATACCATGTAGGCCTATTGTTTCAACCGCATTTCCTATTTACCGCGGCGTCGACGTCATTACTTTGTCACTAACCAATGATAATCATTGTGGGCGGGGCGACACGTGCAGCCCCGCCCCACGTGCAGCCCCGCCTCGATCTGCAGGCTGCAGCCGGGTGTACTTGGATTCTTTCAGTAACCATTTCTTCAAATTACATATATACACCAGCAGGGGGCGAAAAAAGAGTCTTATGTGTCATGTCTAAAGTCAACTATTGTACTGCATTACCACTTGTTGCAAAAAACTGATTTGACTTTATTAAAATGTGTAATCTACTCATTAAATAAATAAAATAAGGTTCAGATGACCAAAACATTAGGTTTTCTTGCATAATTAACTTTTTAATTGTTTGGTCAGACTTTTACACATTCATAAATCGTGGAGTTATGTTCTGTAGCCTATGTTAAATATGAATATATATAAACAAGTGTATATGTGCACAGTACCACAGTACCTGCTGCGCTTTGCATCCACTTTCTGCTGATTGCTGAACAAGACTGACTCACATGCTAAAATGACCGACCTACCCGGTACACATTCATTCACGAACGACATGTCATGTACCAGTTCATTCAATTCGTTCACGAACGACATGTCCCAGTTCGTTCAATTCGTTCACGAACGACATGTGACATGTCCCAGCTGTCCCAAACGTAATGAAGTAATTTTTATTTAAAAGAAGAAAACTGTTCAAACATGAAACAAAAAAAAAAAAAAAAAAAAAAATTACAAAATGCACACAAAACACCAGTGCTTACAGTAGCCTACTCTGTACAGTAGTCAAGTAAACTGTTCAAAGTGCAAAATATACCAAGTATAGTGCAAAGTATCCAAGTATATACACAGTAGTGCAAAAATACAAAATAAGGGCAACATTTAAAAAGAGTATAAAATAAAATATAAGAAACACTGGTAAAGAGTAGTATAAAGTTTAATCAAGTAAACAAATGTACATTTTAAGTTTCTCTCCAAATGTAATAGAAGCAGGTAAACAGTAGTGCAAATAAAAACTAAATTAAAACTAAACAGTATTTAAAGTGCAAAGAAATACAAAAAAACAAAAAAAAAACAAAAAAAAAAAAACTTCAAAACACAGTAGTGCAAAAATACAAAACAAAGCTGCATGGAAAAAAAGACCCTGACACATAAGCATTAAAATAACTCCATACTGCACTTCTCTTTCTGGTGCCACTCATTTTGAAGTCAGCAGTCAAATGCTGCTGTGACTATCAGCAGATTACCCCCTGCTGATAGTCTGCTCTAAACATTCGTGTGCCTGCTCTCCATGAGCACGACTACCTGTAAAACATTTAAACAGAGTTAAACATTTACAATTCATGTTGTCAGCTTTCCATTTCTTGCCAAATTTCATTTCATGTTTACAATTACATGCATTTTTTTTTGTTGTTGTTGTAGCTTTATTACTTTTGTAGTTGGCTAAACCACTGAACTGGTGAGCAGAAGGTTGCTGGTTCGTCACCACCGGTGTGTCCTTCAGCAAGGCTCTTTTCTCCAGGTTGATCCAGGGGATTGTAGGTCCCTGTAATAAGAGCACTGTAAATCACTTTGGATAAAAGCTTCATGACATTTATTGATGATGCTTTTGAAGCTTCTGAAAGTCTGCCTTCATTGTATGAACAGAGACCAGCAGAACAAACTTGACCAAAATCACATCCTCAGTCTCTTTTGGACTTTCTCTAGATGCTCTCGCTGGCTCTGGGCTCACTGATGATGAAGAGACCACAGCAACATCCGGTCCAGATGAGGCAGTAAGGTCAGGTGTAGTGATGGAGCATCTCATTCATGGCACTGGACCATTTCCAGGATGCTGCTGTGGACTCTCCATCCTCACTGCTCACAGCAGTCGGCAGACATTTCAGATCATACAAAAACGCCCAAACATAATACAAAAGCAGTCATTTTAACAGCACAATGTCATCTGACCTCTGTATTAGAAGTAACAAAATTATCTTACTTTATCCTTTTGTTTCAGGTTTTCCCTTTTTTTTCACAACTGTCACTGTCACCTTGCCTTGCAGGTCCTGCTCCACCACAAAGGATCTGCAGCAAATGCACAGGAATCAAGAATCAGAAAAGTGCTGCAATAGTTGTTTGACATTACAATAATTAAAATAAACTACAACTTAAGATTTAAAAGATATTTAATTCATTTCAGTAGTATAGTCACTGAGAGCCTTTGATGGCAGCATTCCTTCATCAGTCACTCTTCACCGGATAAACACTCGTGTGTCTCATCTGTCCCTGTAACATCCAGACAAGATTCAGTCACCTCTGTGATTTATCTGCTTAATACTGCATTTACATGTTGAGGTAGTTGCTGATGTAACCAACACAAATGTTCCTTAAATTATCAATATTACTAATGGATAAATAAAATAGATAACTTATGTTTAGTTACTTTATGTAGATTTGTTTGTTTACATGACTTACATTCATCTAAAGCAGTGTTGAGGACAGTGAATTCTACATAACAGCACACATACATCACTCACTCAAATGCGTTTCATGTCTATTAGATGTGCTCATCTGTAATACTTATCAAAGATTATCCTGTCAGATGTTAAATAGACATTTAGTAATCATCTTTAAGATGTATATGGTTTATGTAAATCCACTTTTGAGATGTATGTGTTCTTAATGGAGCTCCCCTGTTAGTTATGCATTATAAAACATGTTTTTACAGCAAAATCACAAATATGCTATATTATGTAGGTCACACACAGGGTTTAGATCAGGGGGTCACCAAACTTGTTCCTGGAGGGCCGGTGTCCTGCAGAGTTTAGCTCCAACCCTAATCAAACACACTTGAACCAGCTAATCAAGCTCTTGCTTGGTATACTTGAAACTTCAAGGCAGGTGTGTTGAGGCATGTTGGAGCTAAACTCTGCAGGACACTGGCCCTCCAGGAAGAAGTTTGGTAACCCCTGGTTTAGATTAAGCCAGGATTAGGCCATAGTTCAATTAGGACATTTGAGTAGCTTTTATAAACGTGCCTTGGATAAAAACACTACTGATGTGCATCTTGAGACAAAACAATTATTTTAAGATCAGTCAGTTCAAGTTGCTTTCAGTTAAAACAGCCCAGACATACATTTTAGTCTGGGACTACTCTTGACTAGCTTTGTCTGTGAAACCGGGGGATAGCGTCTTTACACCTTTTGCTTTTATATTGCTTACTTTACACCTTAGTTTTAAAAGATTATTAACTCCATAAACAATACCACTGTATGAAAATGACGTACACACTTCAATTTAAACGGTTATTTCGGGGGGAAAAAATATTCTCACCATTGTCTCTATACAAGCGGCCATCTTGCCAACAACATCTCGTTTTGACACCTCGCGTGGTTCTGTGTGATTTGGACAACTTCAAGTTACGCCCCCTTCCAGTTACGCCCCTCTCTTGCAGTCCGCAGACAGAAGCTATTGAACATTTCAGGCGAGGCGAGGCGCATCTCAAACAAGTATAATGCCGTGCCAGTTACAGAAGCTTCCGGGCAAGCAGATTCTCAGCATCTTTGGCGTCTCCGCTATTTTGCTATGATTCAGAATTGTTGCGCATTCTCATTGCTTTGCTGGCATTCGGGTAATTTCATACGCGAGGTAAGCTGTCCGCAAATCGTTTGCCCAAGCTGTTGCTGCCAGGTCTCGACTAACGAAAATCTTTTCATTTATTAGCACAACATGACAGATGTACTGAAAGTGCTCTCAGCAGTACAAATCTTCAGTTCTCTATTTTGTATAAATCTCATG
This sequence comes from Spinibarbus caldwelli, assembly GCA_039654775.1. Taxonomy (NCBI): domain Eukaryota; kingdom Metazoa; phylum Chordata; class Actinopteri; order Cypriniformes; family Cyprinidae; genus Spinibarbus; species Spinibarbus caldwelli. The sequence continues at coordinate 37,467,303 of CM077220.1, forward strand.
GCCAAAATTAAAATCCATTTTGCTTAGTAATTATATTTAGCTCATTTTAAAACACACTGTAATAATAATAATAATAATAAGCTATTAAATTTTACTACTAATCCTACTACTACTACCACTAATAATAATAATAAAAGCTAATAAATTTTACCTTATATAATATACGCAATATCATATATAGATATCAAATTACAGTAAATAGCATTTACCTATCCAGAGATTCCAAAAGCATGTATTAAGCCAACTTCTTAACAGATCAGGGCAAATTTTGCTATGTGTTTTGTTGTTGTTTGTTTGTTTGTTTGTTTGGAAAGAAAAATATTATTTATTTACTTATTTATTTTTTTAGATGGATCATTGCGGGGTTGCCCCTTGTTGATACAGAATTTGTATATTTTAAAACATCTTTAAAATATAATAGGGAATCAATGTTTAAAACAGCAAACAAAATAATGGGGGGGGGGGGGGGGGGTGTCTGAATTCGTGGAACATTCCTAAATGTAAGCTTTTGTGATATCATGATGTTTCTTTTCATTATCAACCTGGAATTCACTTCTGTCATATATGGGTCACTGAAGTTGCACAGTTTAATTGAGTGTGTTTGAGTGTGTTGAGTGGGTGTTTTATTGGAAACCGCATTTAAGTCTAAGTTATGTAAGGTAAAATTAGGGTATAGAACCTGAAAGTACTTCTTTCAGAAAATGATTGCAGTAAACATTGTCCCTAAAAAAGACTGAAAACATAAAGGTTGAAATAGCAGCTGTCAACAGAAAGTACATATTGGTTTTGAAGAACCATTCCGTTAACAAATGGAACATTACAAATAAATAAAATAAAATAATAAAAAATATAAATAAATAAAACATTTTCAGGTGTGTGTACATTGTGGCCAACAGCAGGCATGTGCCTTAGCAGAAGCAGTGCCATAATAATAATAATAATAATAATATTAATAATAATAATAATAATAATAATAAAAGGTTTGGGGTAATGTTTCTTTCCACAGTGACAACAAATTTACCTTCAGAACAAACATGCTTTTGTTAAAGGAAAATGCCAAAATGCCATGTTAGAGGTTTTTTTTTTTTTTTTTAGTTGTATGTTTCCTTTCACATAAGCATTGTTTCAAAACACATTATAATTTTGATGTAATGAGAACATTTGGCTTAATCACCAAAACAGCAGAGTGAACTTCTTTCAATTTAGTTATTTTAATAAATAATTAGTAACTTATGCAACTGTTTGCAATAGTATGTTTCCAGTGTGTAATCATAATGTGTGGTGAATAGGCTATATGACAAAGCTATGGCATTATGTGCTAGAACAGAGCATGCTGATAAAACAGTAATGTTCTCACTGTGCCATATGACTATAATCATCTGTGATACAATGCCTCTAGTATTCAGACCCATATTAAGGCCTTACGAAGCGAAACTAAAAAAGAAACTGAACATTATTTATAACATTATTAATATAGCTCAGCGGTTCTCAATTCCAGTCCTGAATTTCTAATTATAACATTGAAATAAAAATGTAAAGCCTGTACAAATATTAGAAATCATGAATATAAATAATTGGGAATCATGTAAAAAAAAATTACAAATAAATTAAAAACAGTGCACATTTCATTTATCTATTATAACATTTATGTAGTTTTGTTCGCTTGGCTTTTTCCTTATAAAGGTCTAGAAATTTGTCAACTTTTTCGTCAGGTGTCTTTTTTAATTATATGATGTCATTACATTGCTGTCTTGCCACCAGCCACACCCCTTTTCGGGGAACACGAGAACGCGCAGTAATCTTAGACAACTTACTCCAGATATTTTAATAAAATCCACACATTTGTTTGAAGAACCAAATTAGCCAGAGATCAGTTATCAGGATTAGAAGATCCGGCATCTTTCAAATCATCTCAGATGTATTAAGCGAGGTACGAAGAACGAGCCCCAAGCCCCTGGTTACCATGGCAACCAGGACACCTCACCCAGATCAGATAAACTTTACGACCTAAAAGTATGTAGAGAGAATCTTCCCCCTACTCAATTCTCTCTAAAACAGACACATACTGCTATAGGAAACAACTTCTTTCATTAATTCATAGACAGATTTTTCTTTGACCTTCCTATCACATATCCTCAGGTCATTGTGTATATTATTATTGTTCTTGTATATTGCCTTTTATATTGTATACTGTTTTATGCATGCTTATGATAGAACCACTCTTTCATGTAACCTTACCTATGCCATGTTTAGTTTCTATGAATTCGTCTTCGGATGAACTAATTGAGAGTGTATATTACATGTTGATACCTATGCAACATATTAGTGTTCTAAGAATCTTTAGTAGTTTTCCATTAACACCCAATCGAATCACATATGCAAAATACCATGCTCTAAGACAAAGAGTCGTAAACTTTCCCTCCAAAAGTGGCTTTGGCTCTTTGACTCCCCGGAGGTGTGACCTCTATAACAGATAAAGCTCTCACTTAAGTGACCTGCCTCACCAGTCTGTGGTTCTGTTAGATACTGAGAAGATGAGGATGTGAGCTAGAAGTCTTCCGTACCTTAAGTTTGAGCCAGACTTCAGCCTTGTCTTTCCATTAAAGGGGTCCTATTATGCTTTTTCACTTTTTGAATTTTAGTCAGTGTGTAGTGTGTATGTTTGGGCTACAAAGTTACAAATCTCAAAGTCCACTCCAAAGAGAGATATTTTGTTTTTAAAAAATCCCTTTTCAAGAATTACAAGCTCGTTTGGACTACAAAGAAGTTTTCCTGTATTTGTGACATCACAAATTGTTCCATTAGAATATCATTAAAATAAATCCCGCCTCCGGAAATTCGAATGCACGTTTCAAAATCTAAACCCGGTGCGGGTGTTTTTATATCACTGTATTTCTGAAGGAAACTGACTGTCTTCAGAAAATTTTGGATGTCATTTTCATTTCATCTTGCATGTAATGTCTGATAAAGCAGTGTTTGTGAGAGGAGCTCTGCTTTGTGTACAGCGTTACCAGGGAAACCTCGATCTCTCCCGCTCCAACAGCGCCTCCCGCTGGCAGAGAATTAATTTGCATATATATGCCGCCACAAATAGTGTAACTCTGTGGGACTATGGTATAAATAAATTCAACTGTATAACAGTTTCACTGCAATTCATGTTATAATGTTAGAATTAAAGAACAATAAACATAATACATATTACCGTTGCACTTATCTGTACATAGTAAATGCAGTTATTTTTAAGCTGTTGTTGACATCCTATCTAAAACGTGATTTGCCAAAAAAACAACAACAATATCGCTACCACTTTAATATGTGCGTGCACAGGTTCTGCGCGATCCTCTTGTTAAATATTCTCGGGATCTGAACTGATATGGCAATATTGACGAATTTGCTGTTTTGTCAAGGGGCGGGGCAGTACTGAAACACCATCTAAGCTGTTCGCCAATCACAACGCACTGGGACAGCTAACCAATCACAACACATTTCGTTTTTCGGAGGGCGGGCCTTCATCAAACCCGGAACTAATCGAGCCGTTTGTGTCAGGCTGGGGAGGAAGGTATTGTAATAATGTAAATCATGTGAAAAATAATGCGATTTTCGAACCACCAAGCATGAGAGCATGTTCTAGTACACCCACAAAACAAAATCAAGACTTTGTAAAAGAGCATAATAGGACCCCTTTAAACAAAGATCCTAGGATCTCAGCTGATGTCTCTCTTAGTTCTCTCATCACCTTCATCTGGGAGAAAACTCTCCCAATCACCACTGAGCCAGAATAACATCTTTTGGAGTTCAGCACCCTTCAAACCTGGAAGAACTTGAAGAATTCCAACACCACCAAACCTTCAAACCATCAAAACTTTCATCCGAGACTGCATCCGGACACTTGTTAAACGACCAAGGCAATGCAAGTATCGTACATTTTACTAAACGAAACAGAGGTTTAGTATAAGCAGTAGACCCCGTTGTAAAATGGCACTGATGGTTTTTAACTCAGGTGTTTCTGACTCATTTCCTATAACTGCATTCTCTGGTTTCTCTAATGGTTTCATTCATCTACTTTAGCTCCCCTTTTGTATGTACACGTGAATGTATGTATGTATGTATGTTTGTTTGTTTTGTTTGTTAGACTAGTTTGTGTTAGTGTTTAGTTAATAAAACTCTTGTGCACAAATTACATGAGTTTCTGATTCTGCCTTGCAAATTAATGTCCCTTTACAAATTTGATCCTTGCTACATGCTCTAATGCATTAATACTTAGGAAAGTATTTTCTGTGGTCAAGAAAATAGCCTTTCTTAGAGTTGATATGAACTTACACTGAATGTTCGGTGAACGAACAGATTAGTTGATGGCAATTTAATTCTTCTACAGTTATTACTGGCAGCTGATATAAATAATTGTAATTAATAATAATTAATTGTAACTGTTTATATACAGTACATTTCCCTTTTGAGCTAATTTGCTACAGTATATTAAAGGTCATTAAAGTGTACGAGACGTGAATTTAAATTGTATTTATTTACAGATGTATTTATGTCACACTCTAGTAAGTTTCGTCAATGTGTGAAGATGCTGCAGGCAGTGGCGTAGCGCAAATATGTGAATGAATGTTCAGAAGAAGTAAACTTCAATGGATTTCCCCTGCTCAGGGAGTAGGAAGCAATGAACACTGTGTAGGAATCATGTCAATCGGAACACAGTTCATGCACGGAGCTCACTTCTAACGAGCTGGTTATCTGAATCAGGTGTGTTAACTAGAGAGACATGCAAAATATGCAGAGCGGGGCTGCGGGGGTTGCGAGGACTAGAATTGGGAACCGCTGATATAGCTTCAGGCAAACGGCCCTGAGCATATTCACGAGATTGATGTCCTGTTCGTGGATGAATTGTTCTTTTGAACCAGTTCTTTTCAGTGGACTGGATGAACAAGTTCACCAAATTGGACTGAACCAGTTTGTGACTGAAACAGTTTTTGACTCAAATCAGCACAGATCAAAAAGCAGGGCTCCAGACAAAAAAAAAAAAAAAAAAAAAAAATCGAGTAAGGAGCCATTGGCTCCTATAGAAAGAAACTTATTTTTTTAGGTGCCACAGAATAAACACGTTGTATCTTTTTATTTTTATTTTTTACATTTTGACATTTCAATCATACTGTCATGTGTTTGTATAATCTTTTCTTGACTTTTACAGCATTTTAATCCATTTTGTAGTTGACCTGGGAACTAAGGTTCACTTAAAGTGGGAACTAAACGTCTTTTCCAACTTGAAATATACAGTCACAAAGAATTTTAATTACACAGAATCTGTACCAATTTCATGGACCATAAGCATCACTTGGCCATTGAGTGTACACTTTTAAGTAATTGCAATTTAGTAAATTAAAGTTAGTCCAACTTAAAAAGTGAACACAACACATTTTCAAACTGTTATTTGTCAGTGTAACTCAGAATCGCCAAGTTCACTTAATGTATTTCTTTAATTATGCATTAAGTTTATTTACTTAATAATTTTAAGACAATGAGTTTCAGGGCTGGCAAAATTCCAAAATCCCTGGTAGCCCTTTGGGCAGGTACTCTTCAGATTTTGGTAGCCCGAAAATTAATTTAATTAGCCCAAATAAAAAAGATCATTTTTTTAAGTATAGAAAATCAGATAAGTCTAAATGTCAATCAAAAACATTTTCAATACACAAATATTAACAAATATCAATGAATGAATTTTATTTCACTATTTACAGGGTATCTGCAAAATTATTAAAAATCAATTTTAAGGCAATTTATGAACCTTTTTAAGAGCTACACAAGTAAAATGAATACTGTATGAGTGGGGTTGGACAACGTCTGGGTAACATTTTATGCCATAAAATGACACGATTTACAGTTTAGATACAAGTTTTCACACACAATTGTTTTTATAGAATGGCATTTCAGCTTTTAAACCGTTTTTATGAAAAGGGACAAGTCAAAATAGTATATTAATTTAAAACATAAATATTACTGTCTTAATTGTTTAGATTTTTAAAAGGCACATTAACTTCTTTCACATTTACAACTCTATGTTTGCGGCATAAAAACATGGGTCGATATTCGCATTGATCTGAACATAAGATAGGCACACTGGAAATGCAGATTCACTCTCTGCCACGAGGTGGCGCTTTAGGAGCAAATATAGCGACTTCTCCGGTAACGGCTGTACACAAAGCAGCACCACGCTCATATACGCTGCTTTATCAGGCATTTTATAGGCAAGATGAAATGAAAATGCCAACGACACGTTTCTGAGGACAGACAGTTCCCTTCAGAGACACATTCACATAAAGACATCTGCGCCACGTTTTGACTTTAAAAGGTGCAGCGCTCATATTTATTCAATGACATCATTGCCTTTTGAAGTTTAATCCAGCTGTATGGATTCTTGTCTTTTCGTCCCCAAATGTAAGACCTCTTGAAATTGTAATTAAGACTTTTCTTATATTATTTAACATATTTACAACTTTTTATGGCATTAAATTTTATACAAGTAAATTGAGAGTTTTTAAGGACCCGTGGGAGCCCTTGTATTTAAGGTAGCCCGTCGGGCAGGGCAGTGATACATTTTGGTAGCCCGACTGGAAAAAGCAATAGCCCCGGGACGTCGGGCTAGCAATTTTGCCAGCCCTGGGTTTCCTCAGTTTTTTAAAGAAAAGTCAACTGATCGCTTTTTACAGTGTTAGTTTGGGCTCCTCCTCAATGCATCCAATAGAAATGTTGTCAAATCTCTCACACATCCAGTCGTTTTTCTTCATTATTAACATGCAATTTTATAGGACGTGTTGAATTTTATCTGTAGCTTGCATTCTTGCATTTTTTATCATGTAGACAACAGGTTAAGTAAAAATATTAATATGCAATAGTGAATAAATATAGCAAAATGCTCCTCTTTATAGTTATTTTTCTAGCTGCCTGATGAGCTTATGGATGCCCAATGGTTATTCTGAGGCAGCCTAAATGTATTGTTACGTGGCATTGTTTCCAAGCTTTATACGTTTTCCGCAGTTTGACACAGAACGACCGATTACATGACACATTTCAATAAGTTGTACTATAGGCTCTCTTATGAAATAGCCTACCTTTTCATGTTAATTCACGTTCATTTCGTACTATAGTAGAGAAAGATATAATGGGTTCACTTGCCGCCTGAACTGAGGCGCTAAAGCGATTGCGCCTGCTGCATTAAAGGGCGCCAAAACCATATTTATTGTATGAATTTCGTTTTGAATTTGGAAGAATGTTAAAGCTGATACTTTGTTTATTAAAAAGTAACAAAGCTTATTGTGATTACTGGACGGCAAGTGCGCTGCAAAACAGGCTAATATGAAGTTCACGCATATAGAACACAGCCTAAGATCTTGATAACAAGAAGCGATAGGCTATTAGTAATGATTATAAACGAGAATTGTTAACGATATTGCCAATATCCACGCAGCTGACAGCTTTACCTGTTGAAGTTTGTTCAAATTGTGCAGGAAATAGACACTGCTTTTCTGCACTTTCACTTTGCATTTTGATCTCTCTCGCGCTGCACAACTGAGCTGCGTTTAGCAGGTGTGCCGTCAATGCTGCTGTGCGGCAGAGATGAGGACTGTTTGAAACTTTTTTTCCATTAAAACTTTGATGTGCATCGTCTCAGTTTAATACGTGAACATAACAAAAGATGTGATCGCAAAACAATCAGGAAAAAATTTAAGTCATAACATGTAAATATACATAGTCGCCAGTGGCGACCTCAGCAAAAACTTCACTCGCAAATTAATATTTTTGGTCGCAAATGCGACCGTTTTAGTCGCAGTCTGGAGCCCTGAAAAGTTACTCAATCAGAACTCACTTTTGGATGTGCCCAACGGTCACTCCAACTCAAGCCAATATACCCACATATATAATCATATGATGCAGATTTTTGCCAACTCATTCAGCACTCCAGTTACTCCAACAGTACTCTAAACTGAGAACAGAACCAACATACTAAGAACTGACTCGCAACAATTTCATAAAGGGGGTAAAATGTACATTTCTGATGTATTTTGCTGAAAAGCATAAAGTATAACAAATAATTTGAAATATAATGTCTTATGGTAGTAGTTCTCAAGTCAACAGCAGTACACAGATAATGGTTCTCTCTCGAGTCTTTAGCTGGTTAATGGTTACAACAGTTTTCGAGTCACCAGTACACTGAACAAAGAAAACAGTTTGGACTTGGACATGCTTGCGAAAAACTGACGAGCTGCCAATATGAGTTTGTGTGAACCAAGCAGTTGAATGAAGTGGCAAAATATTATATATATATATATATATATATATATATTTGTTTTTTTTTTTTTTAATGGTTTATGTTAAAAGATGAGTTGATTAAGACTAGTTTATTTACTTTACATGAATGAAGCGAATATTCATTGAAATATTAGTAGACTATGCTTAATATCTGCAAAAATTTTATTTTGATGGTTCCCCAACAGACATTCTAATTATTATAATAAACTTTGCAAGTACATGTCAACTTAATCTACTAATTCATACTCATACTCTACTAATGATCTAATGAGAGTTAGTTGACATGTTGTCACGAATCCTTTATGTGTTTTTTCTGTCTGCTCGCCACCAGATGTTGCCTTCCAGTTACTTTGACTCTCACACTACACAAACTGTTGCATGTCACCCCGGACTACATCTCCCATCATCCACTGCACTGATTACACACACAGATGTGACCAATCAAATACACTTTATAAGCCATGGACTTCCTCTTTCTGATCGCCGAGTATTGTTTAGCGTTTATCGCTCTCCATTACGGAGCCATTCCAAGTTTTCTGAGTCAAAGTCTAGTTTAATCCTGTTTATTGGTTTAGTCATTCGTGTCTTGATCCTAGCCTGTGTATCTCGTTTCTGTGTGTTCTCTGCCCGCCTTGGATTTATAGCCTGTCTGTTGGATTACCCGTTTGCTTCACCCTCTGGATTATGTTCGCCGGCGTTTGACCCACGCCTGTCTCTGGATTACACTTTTGTCTTGCCTGTGCTATACCTGTGTTGTTGTCTGACCCGTGCCTGTTTTGACCACGTCTGGGAATAAAAGACTTGCATATGGATCCGCACGTTTCCTCTGTTCACTCTGTAACACATGTAGTCAAAGTTATTTATGATAAGTTATTTATAGTGATATGGTCATATTACCCCAATTTTATAGTCTCTGCACTGGCTACCTATTAAGTTCCGTATTAGTTACAAAATATTATTACTTGTCTATAACGCCCTAAATGGTTTATCTACTGCGTACCTAACTAGTCTTCTACCACGCTACAATCCAACCCGCTCCTAAAAGTCGCAAAACTCTGGACTTTTGGTAGTACCTAGGATAGCAAAGTCCATTAAAGGAGGTAGAGCATTTTCTCATTTGACTCCCAAACTCTGGAATATCCCTCCTGATAACGTTTGAGATTCAGACACACTCTCTCTGTTTAAATCTAGATTAAAGACACATATCTTTAGCCAAGCATTCACATAATGCATCTTATAATCTTGTACTTCAGTTATATCTGATCAAACGCACATTGTTATTCTTTAGCTTGGGTTGAACAAATTGTTTTTTGCTTGGATGGAACAGCAGCTACGCTAATTATGTCTCTATTTGTTTCTCTGTTTAACATCCCATGGTAACTAGGAATTACAGAAGCTTCAGTCTGGATCCAGCCCTTAAATGATCTGAGATGACCAAACACCTGAGAAGAGATGATGCCAACCCCTCAGAGGATGTCAACCCTCAGACAACATACATATATATTAAGTTTCTACAATATAAAAAATATATTGTAGAAACTTAATTTCCTGTAAAGCTGCTTTGCAATGATTTGTATCGTAAAAAAAAAAGTGCTATACAAATAAACTTGAATATTTAAGTTCAGTAGATTTTATTTAATGGTTTCTCATGGTTTATGTTAAAAGGTTGATTAAGAGTTTATTCACTTTATATGCTTTGAACATGTAAAACTTCCACATCTTTATTAGGTACTTTAATAATATAATTGCATATATGTGATGTAATTGCATAAACAGGTGAATTATTTATTTGAAACAATTGAAACAAACTTTCCGAAAGAACAAATACATGGAAAAGAATCGGACTTACCCATTTGCCTGCAGGCTATTGATAACAAGTAATATTGATGTAAATAATACTCAGTTTTTTGCACAGACTGATTATTTCACTTCATAAGACCCCATAATATCCCCCATAAGATTTTTATTTTTTGACTCTTAAAGTGACGGTAGCCATGAATGTGCAATTTATGAATCACCAAGGACCATGGTTTCCACTAAAAACCTTCTTTACTGTTCTACTGAAGACAAAGAGTCACATGCATCTTGGATATTGGGATAGTGTCAGCAATCACATGGAGAAGCAGAGGAAAGTAACACAACAGGGCAGGTTTATTGGAGACAACGGCAGGGGTAAACAGAGCAACAGTCCAAAGGTAAGTTATCCAAAGATGGTATGGGTTCAGGGTGCTTATCTGTGTGGTGATCGTCTCTTTGTCTTGCAGGTGATCGGAGGAACGAAGGAGTGATGGAGCAGATGGGGACACAGGAGATGAAGAGTAGGATGATCGTCGAGGTGAGTAAACACAGGTAAGGAGACATGTACGTAAGCCTTGCAAACTGTGAGACCAGACAGCCTGCTAGCAGGGAGAGTGCACAGATATAGGGAGCCTGGTGATTGGTGGCAGGTGGTGACAATCCACAATCAGGCAATTGGGATCTTGTGTGTGCTGTGGATGGTGACTGTGGTGACTGAGGTGACTGCGGTAACTGAGGTGACTGGGACTCCCTGCCAGTGTTGACGGATAGCCTATGGGTAGGGGTGGGCGATATGGAAAAAATATCATATCACGATTTTTTTTTTTAGTAATATCACGATTCACGATTTTATCATGATTCTTTGTCATGTTGGTTTTACTATTTTGCAAGTTGTCTGAGCATTACAGCCAAACTAATTTCCCTATTATAAAGACAAAGCCTTTCAAGGTAACAAAAAAAAAAAAGAAAAAGAATGGCAGATATTTAGGGCAAAGTGGGAGAAGATAAAAATCTTTGTCATTATTTTATCTTTCTTAATAAAAAATAAGAACAAAGAGACACATTATAAATACACATAAAATACAAATGAAACAAACAGTGCTTTATTTTCAGGTACAATAGGTGTATTTAGCGCCAATGAACAAATATAAAAATAAAACACTATATAGACTGATTCCTAAAGCAACTGTATTAAAGTTTTTCAGTCAAGAGTAGTGAGTGATTTTTCTCTTTGCGTTTTGTTGTTTTATTAATGTTAAAGGAATAGTTCACCCAAACATAAAAATTCTGTCATCTGTCTGTCAGTTCTGTCATAGTGTTTTATTTTTATACCATCATTTACTCAAAAGTTGTTTTAAACCTGAGTGAGTTTCTTTCTTCTGCTAAACATAAATGCTATTTTGAAGAACGTGGAAAACCAAACAGTAGGTCCACAGTGACTTACATAGGATTTTTTTCCTACTATCAAATTCAATGTGGACCAGCAAGTGTTTGGTTACCCACATTCTTCAAAATATCTTCTTTTGTGTTCAGCACAAGAAAGAAATTAATACAGGTTTGGGACAACATGTGAGTGAGTAAATAATGACAGATATTAAATTTTAGGGTGAACTATCCCTTTAATGACAGTCGGCTGCATGTTTAATACTGTCCCTTTAAGACCTGCACGCATCTAACACACAGGCACGCATTCTTTTATCTCTCATCTGTTTACTTTCATTTTACACATAACCAACTGAGTCTATATGTAACCCTTGTCTGTTTTGACAGTATTAGCACAAAAGATTACTTAGTTCAGTAATCAGGCGCTGTTAGACAGGCAGTACCGCCGCTCCCTATACGCAGAGTACGCAGTTTGCGTAGGGGACCAACTCTCAGGGGGGCACCATCCCAGTTGCTCCAAAAAACCCCCCCCCCCCCCCCAAAAAAAGTGGCGCCATTCCCACACCTGCGCCCGCTCGCACCTCATGTTTGTGGCTGAATGCAATTGATCATAATTGATGGACAACTATGCCCGTGAAAAGACATCAGCAATCCAGGACCAAGAAAAGAAAAAAAAGAAAAAAAAAAAAAAGAAAAAAAAAGGTTGAAAACGAAGCCCGTGCGTCACTTTAGGCTACATTCATAATCCTGTGAAACTTTTTTGGGTGTTGAGGTTAATAACGTGTTTTAATGTCTGTAATAATTTCACCAACACATACAATATTCTCTCCGAGTTTCCATGTTCACTTACGAAAGTTAGCCATGGTTTTAACACAAAAAAAACAAAACAAAAAAATTCATGGTTCTTGTAGCCATGGTAACCGCAAATTAACCATGGTTTTGTTACTTCAAATAATAATATACAAAGAAATATTAAGATAATATATATATTTTTTTGTGGTTATAAAAACAAACCTAAGCCAACAACAGCCTTTAAAATGACTTAAAATGCATTATATAAAAACAATGAGGCAACACTGCTGAAAAAAAAAAACAATAGAACAATCACAGAAAATCCTAATACCATCACAAATGAATCACAAATACCATTACAAACATTACAAACCATCAACTTTTAACCATTAAAACCATAAAAAATGGTTTTCTGTAGTGTGTTTTGGGACATATTCCATTGGGATTTATTGGTTTTAACAAGCCACCAATAGAAGGCGACCAATTACCAGTTGAGACCAACAGGGTCCATTACAGTTTCCATTAAAACCAATACAAGTCCCATTGTAACCAGTAAAACTATTACACATTTTGTGATGGTGTCTATTGATTTTTTTAACATTACATATTATTACAAATGCCTGCAAAGGGAGCCAAAGCTTGTGACCAAGATGGCGGCGCGTACACATCGCGAGGCTCAGCGTCTCAATTTTGCAGTATTGTTCCTGCTCATCTCGGGCCTGTTCGCACTGAACAGCTTTGCCTTAACATCTTACACCTGACAGGAGCTTTTGGATATTGGTCTGCACTTTTCCAACAGTTTTATCACCAATCCTAGACTCATCCCTGAGATCTCCAGAACACCCGAGGCAACGCACTATACTCGGCCGGGCAGAAGCGCTCGCAGGCGGCGCCGAGATCGTAAACAAAGGCGGGGGAAGCACGGAGGGCTAAGAGCTAAGCTAAAGCTAACACCGCACCGGCTCTCTTTACCCAGAATTTTCCTCGCTAATGTGCGGTCATTGGTGAACAAGATGGATGAGATGCGACTTCGCATCACCCATAATAAGAGACTTTTCAGAATCAGAATCAGAATCAGAAAGAGCTTTATTCCCAAGTATGCTTGTGCATACAAGGAATTTGTTTTTGTGTCATAAACTTCCAGTACACAGAGACAACAACAGCACACAGACAATAAAAAATATAATGAGAATAAAAAATTACACATGTAAATATAAATAGACAAAAATTTGAAAAAATAAATTGAGAGATAAATAAGTGGTATGTACAGTTGTGCTGTAGATGATAAAATGGAATAGAATAGAATGAAAAGCAGGGATGTGGTAAGATGGAGGTGGTAACAAACATTAGGTTATTGCACATTGTTATTGCATAATGGGGGGAACATTTAACTGTTCATTAAATAGATTGCCTGGGGGAAGAAACTGTTCTTGTGCCTGGCTGTCCTGGTATTCGGTGCTCTGTAGCGTCGACCAGATGGCAAGAGTTCAAAGAGGGGATGGCTTGGATGTGAGGGATCCAGAGTGATTTTCTGAGCTCTTTTCCTCACTCTGGATGTATACAGTTCTTGAAGAGTGGGCAGGGGAGCACCAATAATCCTTTCGGCAGTCCGAATCGTTCTCTGTAATCTTCTGGTGTCTGATTTTGTAGCTGAGCCAAACCAGACAGTTATTGATGTGCACAGAACAGACTCAATGACGGCTGAGTAGAACCGTTTCAGCAGCTCCTGTGGCAGGTTAAACTTCCTCAGCTGGCGAAGGAAGTACAACCTTTGTTGGGCCTTTTTTATAATGGAGTCAATGTGAGTGTCCCACTTCAGGTCCTGGGAGATGATGGAACCTAGGAACTTGAATGTCTCCACTGCTGCCACAGTGCTGTTCATGATGGTGAGTGGGGAGAGAGCAGGGGGTTCCTCCTGAAGTCCACTATCATCTCTACAGTTTTGAGCGTGTTGAGCTCCAGGTTGTTTAGACTGCACCAGACAGCCAGCTGCTCAACCTCCTGTCTGTAAGCAGACTCATCACCATCCTGGATGAGGCCGATGAGTGTGGTGTCATCTGCAAACTTCAGGAGCTTGACAGAGGGATCTCTAGAGGTGCAGTCGTTGGTGTAGAGGGAGAAGAGCAGTGGGGAGAAAACACATCCCTGAGGGGCGCCAGTGCTGACGATGCAGCTGTTTGACATGAATTTCCCCATTCTCACTAGCTGTTGCCTATCTGTCAGAAAGCTGGTCATCCATTGACAGATAGAGCTAGGAACAGAGAGATGGGTTAGTTTGGTCTGGAGGAGTGTTGGAATGATGGTGTTGAAGGCCAAGCTGAAGTCCACAAACAGGATCCTCACATAAGTCCCTGATTTGTCCAGGTGTTGCAGGAGGTAATGCAGTCCCATGTTGACTGCATCATCCACGGACCTGTTTGCTCGGTAAGCAAACTGCAGGGGGTCCAGTAGGGGTCCTGTGAAGTCCTTCAGAGATAGCCAGAACCAGTTTTTCAAACGACTTCATGACGACAGACGTTAGTGCCACAGGTCTGTAGTCGTTAAGTCCTGTTATCTTGGGGCTCTTTGGGACGGGGATGATGGTGGAGCGTTTGAAGCAGACAGGGACTTCACACAACTCCAGAGATCTATTGAAGATTTGTGAAAAGATGGGGGCCAGCTCGTCAGCACAGGTTTTCAGACAGGCTGGTGTCACACCGTCTGGGCCTGGTGCTTTTCTTCTTTTGTTCTTTCTGAAGACCTGGCGCACATCATCTTCACTGATCTGCAGTTGAGGAGGGGGGGAGAGGGGGGTTGCTGGAGGTGTTAACGGTTGTGTAGAGAGATGGTCAGAATGGGTGTGGGGGGTTTCGAATCTACAGGAGAACTCATTCAGGTCTTCAGCAAGTTGTTGATTCGCCTCAGTGATGGGGGATGGTGTTTTGTAGTTGGTGATGGCTTTCAGACCTTTCCACACTGAAGCTGGGTTATCCGAAGTGAACTGATCTTCTAACCTTTTTGCATAGGTCCTTTTAGCCACTTTAATCTCCTTGTTCAGTGTGTTCCTGGCCTGATTGTACAAGGCTCTATCCCCATTTCTGTAGGCATCCTCTTTGGCTTGACGAAGATGTCTGAGTTTTGCTGTAAGCCATGGCTTGTCATTGTTGAATGTTAAATAAGTCCTGGTAGGAATGCATATATCCTCACAGTAACTGATATATGAAGTTACAGTCTCTGTGAGCTCGTCCAGATCGGGGGGGCAGTTTCAAAAACACTCCAATCAGTCGAATAGAAACAGGCTTGTAAAACCCGCTCTGTTTCTTTGGTCCATCTCTTTACAGTCTTTACTACAGGTTTAACAGATTTAAGTTTCTGCTTGTAGGTCGGTATGAGATGAACTAAACAGTGATCAGAGAGTCCTAAAGCTGCCCGTGGAACAGAGTGATATGCCTCCTTTATCGCTGTGTAACAGTGATCCAGTATATTACTGTCTCTGGTGGGACATGTGATGTGCTGTCTGTATTTTGGCAGTTCACGGGAGAGATTGGCTTTATTAAAGTCCCAGAGAATGATTAAAACAGAGTCCGGGTGTTGTTGTTCTGTCTCTGTGATCAGATCAGCTAGTTTCTGTAAAGCGGACCTCACGTGCGCTTGCGGAGGAATGTAAACACTCACCAGAATGAATGAGCAAAACTCCCACGGCGAGTAGAAAGGTTTGCAGTTAATGAAGAGCGTTTCTAGATCAGAACAGCACATCTTCTTTAACACAGTTACATCTTTACACCACGTTTCATTGATGTAAAAGCATGTCCCGCCACCGCGCGATTTCCCCGTTGATTCTGCCTCGCGATCTGCTCTAAACAGCTGAAAGCTCGGAAGATGAAGCTCGCTGTCCGGAATGGTGTCGTTCAGCCAGGTTTCCGTGAAACACAGAGCAGCAGAGTTTGAAAAATCCCTGTTTGTCCGGGAGAGCAGAAGGAGTTTGTCCGTTTTGTTGGGTAGAGAGCGGAGATTCGCCAGATGGATGCTAGGCAACGCCGTTCTAAATCTGCACTGTCTGAGCTTCACGAGCGCGCCGGCTCGCTTCCCCCGTCTGCGCGTCCTGAAGCGTTTGATCAGCGCCGCCACTCCGCCAACTATAACGTTCAGCAAAACGTCCGAATACTCGAAAACCGGTAGAAGATTTTGTGGTGTGTTCTGCTGAATGTTCAGCAGTTCTTCCCTGGTAAAACTGATCGTGTTTGCAAAACAAAAAACAGGAAAAACTAACAAAAACACTAAAACAACTGGAGAGCTAAGCACAGTGGCTGCCATGTGCGGCGCCATCGCACAGTTTGGACTGCAATGTCATGATTTTCACGGAAACATGGCTACACAGCGACATACCCAATAATGCTATTGAACTAGCCGGACGCTACACGCTCTGGACAGATGGAACGGCAGATGACTCCGGCAAGACCAGAGGCAGAGGATTGTGCATTTATGTAAACAAAGCTTGGTGTACGAACTCTGACATTGTTGGGAGACACTGCTCATCTAACCTAGAGTTTCTCATGGTTAAATGTAGACCTTTTTATCTGCCGCAGGAGTTCACTTCCACCATTATAACTGCAGCCTATATTCCTCCGGATGCTAATGCCAAACTTGCTATGAACGAACTGCATGCGGCCATTAGTAAATAACAGACTGCACACCCGGAGGCTGCATTTATTGTTGTAGGTGATTTTAATCACTCCAACTTAAAGACAGTGCTCCCCAAATTCCATCAGCATGTCTCCTGCCACACTAGAGGAGACACAACTTTGGATCATGTTTACACAAACATTGCTGGAGCTTACATCGCAACTCCCCTCCCCCACCTGGGACAGTCAGATCACCTTTCTTTGTTTCTCACCCCCAAGTATTCACCCCTCATCAACCGTGTGAAGCCATCAGTGAGAACCATCAAAGTGTGGCCGATGGGAGCATAGTCTGTACTTCAGGATAAGTTTCAACACACGGACTGGAGTATGTTTGCTTCTCAGGCAGCCAGTGGCTCTCACACGGACATTGACATTGATATCTATACCTCCTCTGTACTGGATTACATCAACACCACCATTGACAGTGTTACGACAGAGAAACAGATCACAACGTACCCCAATCAGAAGCCATGGATGAACAAGGAGGTATGGCTCCTGCTGAAAGCCCGCAACACTGCTTTCAGATTAGATGACGCTCAGGTCTACAGCAAATCCAGGGCTAACCTGAAGAGGGGCATCAAGAAGGCCAAGCACTGCTACAAGCTAAAGGTAGAGGAACATTTTTCCAACTCTGACCCCCGACGCATGTGGCAGGGCATCCAGGTCATCAGTGACTACAAACCATGTAAATCCATTCCAACGGTCACAGACGTCTCCTTCCTTAATGAGCTAAATGACTTTTATGCTCGCTTTGACAATAACAGCAAGGACACGGCCACCAAGATCACACTCTCAGCAGACCATCAAACCCTCAAACTCACCTCCACAGATGTCTACACAGCACTGAGTCGGATTAATGCACGCAAGGCTGCTGGCCCCGACGGCATTCCTGGACGCGTGCTCAGGACATGTGCAGAGCAGCTCGCAGGGGTCTTCACGGACATTTTCAACCTGTCCCTCACCCAAGCAACTGTGCCAACATGCTTTAAGTCCACATCCATTGTGCCAGTGCCGAAACACTCCTCGCCGACATGCCTGAATGACTACTGTCCCGTAGCACTCACACCCATTGTTATGAAGTGCTTTGAGCGACTGGTCCTGGCACACCTCAAGAACTGACTCCCACCCTCACTGGACCCACACCAATTTGCCTACCGTAGCAATAGGAGCACGGAGGATGCAGTATGCACAGTGCTGCACTCGGTACTCACACACTTGGACAATAACAACACTTATGTACGAATGTTGTTTGCTGACTTCAGCTCAGCATTCAACACTGTCATTCCCTCCAAGCTGACCACTAATCTTGGAGACCTGGGCATTAACACCTCCCTCTGCAACTGGATTATGGACTTTCTGACCAACAGACCTCAGCATGTTAGGTCAGGCCACACCTGCTCCACCACCATCACACTCAACACCGGCGTACCACAGGGCTGTGTGCTGAGTCCATTCCTCTACTCCCTCTACACCCATGACTGCAGGCCTGTGCATGGATCCAACTCCATCATCAAGTTTGCAGATGACACCACGGTGATTGGCCTCATCAGAGACTGGAGGGAGGAGGTACAGCACCTGGCCGCATGGTGCGCTGACAACAACCTGCTCCTTAACACCAGTAAGACAAAGGAGCTTATTGTGGACTTCAGGAAGAAGAAAGGAAGCACCCATGACCCCATCCACATTAACGGGATGGTTGTTGAACGTGTCTCCAGCTTCAAGTTCCTGGGAATCCATATCTCGGAGGACCTGTCTTGGACCACAAACACCTCCAGCCTGGTCAAGAAGGCTCACCACCGCCTCTTCTTCCTTAGGACACTGAAGAAGAACCAATTATCTTCTGCCATCCTGGTGAACTTCTACCGGTGTGCGATCGAGAACATCCTGACCAGTTGTATTACAGTCTGGTATGGGAACTGTTCAGTTGCTGACCGCAAGGCACTGCAGAGGGTGGTGAAAACCGCCCAACGCATCACAGGGACACCACTGCCCGTTGATGTCCCTTGCACTAGTGTTTGTCAGTTATACATATTTATTATCACTATACATATTCATATGTAAATGATGTTCATATGTTCATAGTTCCTGCATATAGTGTACATACACTTATACATATCCACCTGTATAGTATGTTCATAGTACACCTATCTGTATATCATGCTGATAGTATTTAAAAATCTGTAAATTATGTCCATAGTATTGCCTTATACAGATAATACTTATTGTACATCTGTAACATATTGTAGACACTGTATATCCTGCACTTACTGCTTATTGCACTTCTGGTTAGATACTAACTGCATTTCGTTGCCTTGTACCTTACATGTGCAATGACAATAAAGTTTAATCTAATCTAATCTAATCTAATCAAAGGCCTGGTAATTGCTGCTGTTACACTTACAGGACGATCATATCCTTGTTTAATAGGCTATTGGCCAAACATTTAATTCAAATATCCACTTAATCTTTAATTTTTGGCCACCTTTTTGCAATAGATATAGATTTGCTATAAACACAGCCTCTATAATTTATTCAACAAAAAACATGTGGACATCACAAACCTTACAAAAATTAACCACAGTTTTCATAGTAAAACTGCTTAATTTTCGTTTGCGTGATTTCTGAATGCTTGAGAACATAAAATCAATCAGACAACTGTATTACTGCCATAGGTAACTGTCTAGAGCTACAATTGTAATCTGTAAATAATACAATTTAATTACAATTTATTTATTTATTTACTTTTATATTTTATTAAAGTTCTATTTTGACCCCTATAGTAGGTGTTTTTTTTTTTATACTTCCATAATATTTGAGGGAGGGGGCACAACAATACAATCCTGCTTAGGGCACCCATTTGGCCAGCAGTGGCCCTGTAGACAGGCTTTTTAGCGCGTGCGCTTCTGGTGTATGTGCTCAGAAAAAGCGCACGTCAGACCAGCGCGCGAATGAAACATTTAACTGGCAAGGCTTGCATGCAAATAATGTACTTTTGCGATCGCGAATAAGTGCAGTGTCCTGTCAGAGTAACTCTACCGCTGTATGTTGTGTTGTACAGTACATTGATACGGCGGCGCCAGAACTGTAATTGATAGAATGTGCGCTTAATATATTTCTACGATATTAGAAATATTTCTTCAAAAGCAGATCAAAAATCGTCATATCGCACACCCCTACCTATGGGTAAGTGGATTAACAACAAATTTTCATGTTTGGGTAAACAATTCCTTCAAATTTTCACATCAATCTATACTCCATAACCCAAAACCAAACTTGTGATAACTTTGCAGATTTATTAAAAGAAAAAGAAAAAACTAAAACATTAAAATGACATTCGGGTCATGCATATTCAGATCCCTTGCTAAGAGGCTCAAAATTTAGCTCAGATTGTCAGATGTAGGGTACAAACATATAGGTCCGTATATTTGGACACAGGCACGATTTTTATTATTTTAGCTGCTGACCTAAACATATTCAAGTTACAATTATATAATGAATATGGACTTAAAGTGCACATTCTGAGCTTTAATTTGAGTATTCTCATCAAAATTGGAGGAAAGGTTAAGGAATTGTAGCTCTTTAAATATGCAGTAGGAGATCTTGGAAAATGCTAAGTTTAGCTTGATAACTCTGAAAGCGTATGTCCCACCCTCCCTGCAAATCGCTGTTCAAAGCCACGCCCCTGAACGTATATACACACACAGACCAGACGACCAGAGACAACGTTACTACAATACATCATGTGTCATTCACCAGTGAGAAAACTTTAAAGTAGTTAGTAAAAGTACTACTATACCAGGAAGGAAGGTCAGGTTGTTGATGTTTGCCTGTCATACTTGCTCTGTCTGCATAGTGTACGTGAACGTACACTGTCTGGATCAGGGTGTGCAGAGGTATGCAAATACTTATGCTGACAGGCAGGTAGGAAAGTCAATAAAAATGCTTGGAATGAGCGTTTTGATTGGACGAACATTTCTTGGTCTTACGCCTTCCACAGAATATATAAATAAATATAAATACTTTTAGACCACTTAACATAATGATTGCTATAGGGATGTGAAGAGACTTTCAACCAGCATAACAAAAAATGTTTCTGAAGACAATAACCTATTGCACCTTTAATATGTACTTCCCCCTTTTTCAAGTAATTAGACAATTGAATCAAAAGCTGTTTCATGGACAGGCATGGGCTATTCTTTCATTATATCTACAGCAGTTAAGCAGGTAAAAGGTCTGGGGTTGATTCTAAGTGTGCCATTTGCATTTGGAAGCTGTTGCCGTGAACCCACATCATGCGGTCAAAGTAGCTCTTCATGCAAGTGAAACAGGCAATTGTTAGGCTTCAAAAACAAAACAAATCCATTAGAGAGATAGCAGGAACATTGGGAGTGGCCAAATCAACAGTTTGGTACATTCTGAGAAAAAAAAAAAAGAATGCACTAGTGAGCTCAGCAACATAAAAAGGACGTTCATGGAGGACAGAACAGTGGTGGATGATCAGAGAATCCTCTCCATGGTAAAGAAAAACCCTTTCACAACATCCAGCCAAGTGAAGAACACTCTCCAGGAGTCTCTCCAAGAGAAGACTTCACACGAGCAAATACAGAGGGTTCACCACAAGGTGCAAACAAGGCCAGATTAGACTTTGCCAAAAAAAAAAACATCTAAAAAACCCAGATCACTTCTGGAAAAGTATTATTTGGACAGCTGAAATTAAGATCAACCTGTCCCAGAATGACAGGAAGAAAAAAGTATGGAGAAGGCTTGGAACAGCTCATGATCCAAAGCATACAACATCATCTGTGGAACATGGTGGAGCAGTGTGATGGCATGAGCATGCATGGCTTCCAGCTGCTTCTGGACAGAAGCAGCTGGAAGAATTCTGAAGTGTATAGCGATATACTCTCTGCCCAGATTCAGCCAAATGCAGCAAAATTTATTGGGTGGCGCTTCATAGTATAAATGGACGATGACCCAAAACATACAGCAAAAGCAACGAAGGAGTTTTTGATGGTAAAAAAGTGGAATATTCTGCAATGGCCAAGTCAATCTACTGATTTCAACCCAATTGAGCATGCATTTCACTTGTTGAAGACAAAACTAAAGGCAGAAAGACCCACAAACAAACAACAACTGAAGTCAGCTGCTGGAAAGGCATGGCAAAGCATCACAAAGGAGGAAACCTGGTGATGTCCATGAGTTCCAGGCTTAAGGAAGTCATTGCCTGCAAAGGATTCTCAACAAAATATTAAAAATTAACATTTTATTTATGATTAGATTTATTTGTCCAATTACATTTGAGCCCCTGAAAATGGGGGGACTGTATGGTATATTTTTGCTCAACCCCTTGAATTAAAGCTTAAAGTCTGCAGTTCAATTTCATCTTGAATGTTTTATTTTTAATTCTATTCTGGTGACATACAGAGCCAAAATTATGAAGATTGTGTCAGTGTCCAAATATATATGGACCTAACTGTAAATGTTGGTGTCTTCTTTGAAGATTGCAACAGTTGAACATGTGAGTTATAATATAGATAATGGAGGCGGTGGAAAATTTGACTAGGGCAAAACCGGAAGAATAAGAGACTGGGTGGAATGGTAGATGCACATAAACTAATCTAACACATAAATGCACACACACTCACACATTTGTAAGTTGCAGAAAGAGAGAAGGCTTGAATGATACTATTCTGATGAGTAGGTCATTTTTTATTACTTGCATTGTTTGTTATTTTGTTATAGTGGCATATCTTCTACACATTTTGCTAGCTAGACTTTTCCCAAACTACAATTCTTGACTAAATGTATGAAATCAAGTGAAACCTTTTGAAATATGCTTAATTTCATTTCATCTAAATGTCTCACGATGCCAAGATGTTTTAATGTCCTATAAAATATAAAACAATATGATATAAAAGTAATATGAGTGTTTGCACTGTAACACTATGAATGTTAGTCTAAGAATGTTTAGACCATTGTTTACTGTGAAAAACTCTGTTTATGAATATATGTAGATGTTCATACTGTGCTTAACAATAATAATTTAGTTTAGATATAAAAGGTTTTTGTAGTGTATAATACACACAAAGCATGCTTGTGTTTATGACTACAACATCCATGTTTTTTAATAGTTATGAGTGGGCAATATTAGTGATTGCTAATGTAATAATATAGTTGCTCCTGATATCCTGATGGTTTACTTGTTTTAACAGTTGAACAGGATCTGTTTTCAGGAATGGCACAAATGTGCATGACTGCTTAAGTGTCTGTGTTTAGATCAGTGTGCTCAATAATGTGTCTTTGACCTTCACTGTATATATTTTGAATATACTGTGTTGGAAACAAAATACAAATACCCAATTATTTTAATCTCCTCATATTCTTTCTTACTTGCTTCACAGTCACAGTCACACTGATGGCCCATTAGGGGAGGGCCCTTTGTCTCTCAGGTGTGACTCACTAAATATTCATGGTAATTGTCTCTCCCTCGCATATGGCCTTTCTAACACAAAACATGACTTTCAAAAGCTAAATCAATATATTGTTTTCTGGGAAAAAGTAAGCAGGATGATTTTCACATCATTTTATTGCAAAAACTCCAGCCTATCATATCCAGTTCTCAAAAGTCTTGTGAACAAATGTTCTGTATGTGTTTTATGGGCTTATTTCAGCGACTTAACAGTTTTAGTTGTTCACTAACCACACATAAATGTTGTTTTCTCAAAAACACAAATATGTACATTCATGTTGCTTACATATTATTGTAGCCCAGTTTGGTTTGTGCTGAATACAGTGTAATCAGAGTTTAGACATTAATATGTTTTTAAGATACTGAAAAAAGCACAAATGTCAGGGCCAGTCAAAACTTGGCCCCAAAACCCCCTCAGACCCCAGAGGGTTAACGGATTGCCCCTACAAGGTCATTACGTTATTTTGCTACTGGCAGGTTAAGTTCATTTATTCAATATAGCTTAGTACATTTAGTATAGTTTGGTTCAATCTGGAAATTGTTGTTCTATTTTTTTTTTTTTTTTTTTAGTCTGATGACTGAATTCTGAGACCTATCATGCATGGAGCTCTCTAGTTCCCATTCAGTTTCGAGTGGCTTGCGGATATTAGGTGTGGTGAGTCAATCCTAATCACCCCACCCCTCTCTGAAACCCCATACAAA
Organism: Spinibarbus caldwelli; assembly: GCA_039654775.1. NCBI lineage: Eukaryota > Metazoa > Chordata > Actinopteri > Cypriniformes > Cyprinidae > Spinibarbus > Spinibarbus caldwelli. The sequence continues at coordinate 37,491,417 of CM077220.1, forward strand.
CCCCCTACCTCCTGAAACATGGACCATCTCACCCCCCTCCAAACACCCCACAACCTTACCACATCAAAGTAAAAACTATATGAAAACTTTTTTGTGAAATTCGAAGTGTGCTACACACAGGTGAGTGGGCCTGTACAAACCACCTGTACTAACACACTCTCCTCAATGCGCACTAGACACTTTTCACACACACTGCTGTGTGTACACAATCCCACAAAAGACTCCTTAATATATGTATGTTTACATGCTCATGCACTACAAATCATCCTGCAATGCTCCCCAGCCAGCTGCTTGACTTACAATGTTTATTTTTGCACATGTACAGTATTTATCTGAAGCATTCGCATAGTTTGTATTTTTTTTTTAGTCTATGTATAGGTAACATATATATATATATATATATATATATATATATATATAGTATATTTTTAATCAAACTCTATCAGTAGGTTAGTTGTGTATAGGTTTATACTGTTTTACTTCATTGTTGTAAGTCTGTATTATGTAGCACTGTGGTCCTGTGAGGCACGACATTTCGTTCCATTGTATGTCCCCACATGTAGCGGAATGACAATAAAGCTCAACTTCACTTGACTTGACTTGACTAATATCAGACCCTTGACACTCGTAAGGTGGTTAGGTGTCTCATCTACTAAAGAAAGAGGTAAAGGAAAGGAATATGTAAAAGAAAACCAAAACAAAGCAAGTCTAGGTTTTCCTAGCATGGCTTACAACAACTGTTGAGCAGCTAGAGTGTCAGGTATCATAATGTGAGAGTTGTCCTACCTATTGTGAGGATAGTTGCAAATGTTGTCTCCTATGTTGAATTCCTATTGTGATGCCTTCTGGTTGTGGCAGACTTTCTGACCTTCTGTGCTTTTCTGTGGTTGCTGTCGTGCAAACATGAGTTCATTTGGTGGTTTCTTGGTAAACAATGGGTGGCTGAGATGGTGTCCCTGGTACTTCAGGATTTTCATCAGTGGTTGGCCGTGACCAAGAGTACTAAAATATTCTACTCAAGTAAAAGTACCATTACTTTAATGAAATTTTACTTAAGTAAAAGTACCAGTCTTTTACTCAGAGTAAAAGTTACTTTGTTGCATTTTAACAGCAGGAGGGGGCAAAAATGGGATAGGCCTATAAATGTCAAACTAGTTGTTTTTATTAAAGGGGTGGTTGACTTTTTTTTTTCTAGGCTTGATTGTGTTTATGGGGTGCAGTCTTACTGTGTGTTCACACCGAACGCGTAGAGAGCGTCAAAGTGGCCGGAAGTCATTCATTTTCAATGTGAACCAGCGACAAGCAGCGGTGAGAGCGGCGCGGCGCGACTTGGCCGGTGAGAGCGTCAAGGAGAGTTGAAATCAGGTCAACTTTATGGTAATGAGCTATGACGCGGTTGGGCGGCAACCAATCGGAATGTAGAAGTCCACCGTTTGAGAGGAGTCCAGAGAACGCAGTCCTGTAATCTTTGGTTCCGACCACTTTAGTTCCCAAGCTAAATGGAGGAGAGGCTGATTATTGCTGTGGCGGGTTTCCCAGTAATCTACGACTTGTCCCTGTTTGTGTACAGGGACATATAAATAAATAAATAAAAAAATGCGTGTTCCTGGTGAGTTGCTGATGTGCATTAACGTTATATATTTTCTGAAAATAAGTGGGAATTTCATGCTAATTTCAGCGCCAGAGCATGCAAAACAGTGTTACTGCTGCAGAACATTTCTGACATCGACACATATTGGATTAAACGAAAACAGGTGTTGTAGAGAGCTGTGACTATTTATTTTATTTATTTATTTTATTTTTTTTACATCTGATGGAGACCATAGGTGTATGTCACATATTTTAAAATGAAAGCAGTCACTTCTGCCTATTTTTTTTTTCTACAAGGAAAAACAAAAGTGTTCTATAACTGATCTAATGATATAATAGTATAATAGTCCCAGTTCACTTTTAAACCTTTAAATCAATTTTCTTGATTATACTTACATTAATTCATGTTTATACCTGATTATACTTAAGAAACATTTTCAATGCAGGACTTTTAGTTGCATCAGAGTATTTTTACAGTGTGGTATTAGTGCTTTATACATTATTAAGTAAAGAATCTTAATACTTCGTCCACACAAATTAATGTTAATGTTAATTAAAGATCAAGGCTAGTAAATGTCTCCTATAATGTTGAAATTAGACTAGCACTTAACCATGAACACAAAAGCCACACCACACAAATGGCTTTTAATTGGTTTATTTCGTTAGCAAACATGTAACTACAATAAAGTTATTTCCATCGATCAATTTTTTACTATCACATTTAAAATATTTCATGAAGTTAACTTATACCCTTGTGGTCAGTCTGCACAAGATCAACATGCTTGTTTGCTTTGCGGCCCCTTTAATTACAAGATAAGCATTCGATCTACGGCAGAGCGTCAGAGCGTCCGCCAATCTTTCTACAGCGTTGTTGGCAGCGCGTCCAGAGACGCTCTCGACGCCGGCGGTGTGAACGCACGGTAACCAAGCGGCAACCTCCCACTCTCTCTCGTGAAACCAACATGGAAGTGACTAAAACTGCAATTCATCGACTGGCCGCTAGAGGCTGGCTCCAAAAGGGATCAGTCCCATAGACTCCCCATGTTAAAATGCCCAACTTTACAGCAGAAAAAAAACATGTTTACAGCCTGGTACAAAAAGTGGTTTTGGTCTATATAACTAATTTTGCCCTTCATGACAACTAGAGGGGGATGAATTTTTTTTATAAGTCATCCGTTTAAATTATATTAAGCCTTAAAGTTCTGCATAATTAAGGGCGTGGTCACTTGAGTGACAGGTGGATTGCCGCTGCTCTCACCACCGTCGCGATAAGTGGGCGTGGTTTCAGCAACCAACTCCTGCCTCTTTGCCCATTTTCGATTATCCGGGAGTGACGCGCGGTGACGCGCTGCCAAGATGGCGACGGCCGACTCCGTGCTCTTTGAGCTTCAAAAACGCTCTTCATAAACCTACGGGTGAAGTCACGGACACTACGTCCATGTTTTTATACAGTCTATGAGTCTAACGTGTTAAAGTGCATACTGCAGGTTAATTCCCCCCCCCCCCCCAAATTAATATATAACCTTGTATGAAAATACCATATGAACCATTAATGCAGGATTTGAAAATGTTTTACAAGACGTGAGGGCACAAATTTAGAAGAAAAAGTTAAGGTTTCCTTGACAGTTCTCAAAAACCGTTTTTTTTTCAACATTGCGTCATTACGTCACATAGGGAGTCGTGTGCCTGGTTCTGCTTTGAGCGGTCGTGAGTCAGTGTGTTTTCAGTAGTTATTTTTATTTAAATTTATCATCGTCATGGTAAATTATTGTGTTTGTGGAGGTTGCACTAACTCCAGCCCTTCAAGACATCGAGTCCACAGGTTCCCTAACAAGAAATAGGACGGTATCTTCCGGGCCTCGGTGCCTTTGTGCAGGTGAAGAAACGGGACTTCACTAATGCATCGATCTGCTTCGAGAAACTGCGGTGGTGTGTAATTTAGCGATCACTTTACACCGGAGGATTATCATCCCGGCGATATGAGTTCCACATGGGATGCCGAAGCAAGAACCTAGTGAGACTCAGAGTTGATGCACACAGCAGCTTCCTCGAGTCCGCTGTCAGCTTGTGGTTCGGCCCTCGGCGGGAGACATCATACTCACCGATCCATCAGAGATGCTGCTCCACGAAAACGTGAACTGTGCACCGTAAGTCTTGTTTTTTAACATTGGCTAACTACCAAATCAGTGAACATAATTATGTAAATAATGAGACACAATGAGATGTGTATAAGTTGTTGTAAAGCACTGCACCTAGCTTGCAAGCATTAGCAATATATTTTTAAAAACCATGTAAAAACATTACCGTATGAGAAGGCCTAACTGGTAGGTTAACCTCATTTTGCTAATATTATAACCATCAAGTCTAGTTACAGCTTAGTGACATTGTTTGCAGAGCTAATTGGTAAATTTTTGTCATGTGGCATGTTTATAAGGCTTTGGGAGACAGTGCAAGTAATTAGGGAGTGTGAAGCAGTGAAGGCCAGCTCTTATGAACCACCTCTACTGGACTGCAGCTTCCACTCCTAATGGATATGCAGATGTGATGGAGGCCAAATGGAAAAGCTTGGTCAGCAGTGAATGCGATCTAAACTTGTGCTTGCCTCTCCCAGCATATGCATCAGCCCTCATTGAGTCTCTGAGAGGAATACTGCAGGTCACCACTGGCTCTATGAGACTGCAGCACTGTCTGTCTTCCACAACACCTGCTGCCCTTTCCAGATCACTCCAGAGGATCAACAAGATGACGCTGTTGGCATGTATCTAGCACAGCATTCACAATTTAACACGTTAACAACACATTAGTGTGATACCCAGACTGAAAGATTGTTAAATGTTTTTAAATGGGTCAGATGGTATATTTTTCATAGGGGTCGCTATGGGGTACATCTACATACATACATACATACATACATATATTTATATTTATATTTATATATATATATATATATATATATATATATATAACAGTTGAAATGCTGTGTTTTGAGTTAGGTATTAACAGTGCTATGAAATAATATTTGTTATGATTTAGTACTGTATAAATAAAACTGAATTTAATTAACCATAAATGCAGATCTGCTTGATATATATCTGATGTAAACTTCATAAACAAGTTTTTATACAGTACGACAATTTGTGATTGTGATTTATTTTTTATTGTCACCAAAATGGGGCCATTCAAAACCTTTACAAAGTCCTCCTTTCTTTATAAAGTCTCCTAATGGCTGACACAACACACTGCATGAAAAGACTAATCAAATCTTGTTTTTTTTTTTCTCTCTGTAAAACACTTTTTTTTTCTGAAATTTTCATATTGCATATTTTTCCTATTTTAATTTTTTGTTTTGAAAGTATGGTAAATACTGGTAAAATGCACCAACAATGACATTTAAAAATATACACTTTTTGATATACCATAAAAATAACAGGTAGCCCATCTGAATTATATAACATTTAGGCTTTTGACATTTTATTAACAGTAGAAGTGAAATCTTACTGTAGTCTTCAAATCTGGGTACTGTCTTATGTTTTAAAATCACTTACAGAGGAAGTTTGGTCCAATCAGGCTAACATGACAGTCACGACTCATGCTGCTGTATTTCTTTTTCTTTTGTTTTCAAAAGCGATCTTTACAACACACATTACATTATTTCATGGCACACTCGTTTTTTTATGCGTGTTTGGCGCCACCTATTGTTGTGGGTGTATTATTGACATGTCAAAGTCTAGTCCCTGAATATAAGACCTCCGCATTTTTTCAAATGTATTTCCAAGAAAAAAACATAGTCTTATAATCGGGTCAATACGGTAGTTTGGTAATGAACACAGTAATATCACGCACGGGCATTTCAGGCCTCGCATTTGGAGCTAAATCACCCGAGACGCAATTCTTGACGTCCGTGAATCGAATCTTTTTGGAATCGACTCCGAGCATCACTGTTCTTACCCCTCCCCCGCTGCCTCACTGGCACTGACTGCAGTGTTTGCGCATGCGCTGACAGCGTCCCGTATTTTATGAGAGATTTACCTCAGACGAAGGTTAGTGTGAATATATAAAACCATTTTAAATAACATGTTTACAAGAACATAACATTAAAAGTTGTTCGATGTTGTAATATTTTTTAACTGTATTTCTAACATGACCTTGTTTCGAGCTGTTTATTCCCGCTTCAGCTGCTCCGTTGCTGCGTGCGCTGATTTTCTGGTTAGTATGCATACATAAAACCATTTAGATAACATGTTTATCAGACATAACATGTTATATCATTTTTTCGAACTGTATTTCTTGCACGGTGCTGTTTCGAGCCGTTTGTTCCCGCTTCAGGTGACAGCCGTCGAGTGTTTTCAGAGAGATTTATGTCAGAAGAAAGTAAGAGAGAATTTACAGAAACCTTTTAAATAGTCTATTTACCAAAAAATAATATTAAGTGTTTTAATGTATATATTTGAGTGGGTTTATGTTCTAAAATTAGTCTAGCTATCCTGGTAAGCTGCTAAGGTTAACTGGTACTTAGCAACAGCTAGGTAAATTTTAAAAAGTTAAAAAAAAGTTAGCTATTAGTAAAATGCACGTGTATTAATTAATGTTAGTTTAGCTAGCGTGCTTTAGCTGTTAATATATTCCCCTTGAAGAATGGGGAACACAGCAGCTGACTTCACTGGATTCACCTGAGACAGCCTTTGAGAAGAAATGCGTCTTAGAAACATAATTTGTTAATATATCATAATTTTCAAAGTGCAGCATAAATTTAACTCATTTTGTTCTAGATAGCACTTTGACTAGCTTAGATTTTTTTCCTATTCTTAATGAAGTAGGTTTAGCGACTGTATTGCGCACGAAGTAGACAGCATTCGAAAGAAGTTTATCATGAATAAATGTTACATAAAGCACATAAAATAAAAAAGGCATACAAGAAAACATTTTTATCCATCCCACAGTCTTGTAAGTCCATGAACTGATCATCTTTTTTTCCATAATATTTGTATACTATTATTATTGGTTATATTTTTATATTCATTGTTATGTATATGATTTTTTTCCCCTTCATTTCGATCTCTTAACGTTCTAAATAGTTTTGTAAACAGTAGCCTACTGTAAATGCTCGACATGCCAATAAAGCGTTGATTACTATATGACTTACAGGAATTTTTACTGGAAGTGCAGTTTAAAGGTTGAATTTAACATATATTTCAGCTAATTTAATAGACTATAATTATAAATACTATAGTGTTCCATTGATGAATGAATCATTCGCGTAGTTTCATTTGTAAATGAAAACACAGCACACTAATTTATCGTCACGTACCGGTGTAAATATAATCATAAAGTCAAAACTTTATTGGCATAATTGTCAGGCGTTTACAGTTTTTGCACCGCTAGCATAATTATGCAATACTATCATAATTATACAGAACATTAATTAGGTAAGGTGATACACGAATTGAGAGGGGAAATAAGCATATATAACAATAAATGTAAAAATATAGCCCTAACCAGTTAATATGATAATATTATTATAATATTGTTATATTACAGTTTAATAGTAATATACATTTAATTCTAATAATAATATACAATTAAATAAAAAGACACGATCAGTTAACGGATTTACAAGACTACGGGAAGGGTAAAAATGTTTCATCCATCTCTGATAATCCCAGGTTTCTATGGTCAAGGAGTTTTGTTTACATATACGAGAAATGATGTTGCTCCCTCAACATAGGATCTCGAGGCCTCGACTTCATATTGCGTGGCCACGACATAAGGATGTTGTTACCTCGACAAAATAATCTTGTGGCCACGACGAAACTAAGTGAACCAAACATGTGAAAGTGGTGACGTATTGTCAAGTATGGTGACCCATACTCGAAATTGGTGCTCTGCATTTAACCCATCCAAGTGCACACACACAGCAGTGAATAGTGAACAAACACACACACACACACCGTGAACACACACCCGGAGCAGTGGGCAGCCATTGCTCCAGCGCCCGGGGAGCAATTGGGGGTTCGATGCCTTGCTCAAGGGCACCTCAGTCATGGTATCGAAGGCAGAGAGAGTGCTGTTCATTCACAATCTCCACCTTCAATTCCTGCCGGTGTGAGAATCGAACCGGCAACCTTCAGGTTACAAGCCCAACTCTCTAACCATTCTCTTCCCGATCATTCTCTTAACTCTTCCCGATCACCGTACATATGAGAACTCATGAATTGCTGTACAATTCAGCTAACAAAACAGCTCCCTGTTATCATTACATTTGTATTATCATGTTATGTTTCATCATTCTAGCTTGTCCTTAAGCAATGAAAACGTCTCAGGTTACATATGTAACCATGGTTCCCTGAGTAGGGAACGAGACACTGCGTCCTCTAGGGGTGGCTATGGGGAACGTCATCAGCGTGACCGGTGTCTGAAGCATATATCTAAACATGACAATAAAATTGGCCAGCGACAGCCTATGACGTCATTACCTGGTGCCGCCACAGTATAAAGGGGCACCGGGAAAATACGTCATTCACTTCTTCGTCTGAAGCTTGCGTCCGAAGCATGGCACCGAGCCTAGAGGACGCAGTGTCTCGTTCCCTACTCAGGGAACCACGGTTACATATGTAACCTGAGACGTTCCCTTTCAAGGGAACTTCAAACTGCGTCCTCTAGGGGTCGCTATGGGGAACGGAATACCCACGCCGCCATGCTGAGGGGATTGCAAAGCCAGGCACAAAAGGGCAAGCACTAAGTACCAACTCTACCCGGCTAAGGGAGTTGCCCCTGGGACGGGTGAACGGCTGTCAGTGACATTATCCCCTTCGGCCAAAAACCTGAGCGGCATACCCCAGAACTTACCTGTTAGGGGCCGGGCCTCCTGGACCTAGGGTAGAGCTCAAAGGCTTGGAATCAGAAGCAGAGATTCCTTTAAGGGGATACGACCAAGCGCCTAGAATAGTAACTAGGTCTTGGCCTGTCACCCAGGGGCTACTGCTTGCTCTGCATGAGCTCGCTGAAGGAACTGTCTCAACAGATCCTTGGTAGCAACACCCTGTTCAAGTCAGTATCACAAGGGATACATAGAGTGGGGCCCAAGGTGAAACCGGGCCTGACCGACTCAAAGAAAGGGCACGAAGCCACAGCGCGTAACCCATACCGTACAGGATTTTAGAAAGACCGGAAAAAACTTGGTGTGCGATCTTACCACAACGTGGCTTTCAGAAAGTACACAGAGACTAGCGTGCGTACTTACCATAACATGGATTGTAAACACCGTTCTAGGGTTCTGAAGAACATAGGGTCACAGAGCTCTGGGGGAGCGAAGAACCCAACTCTCAGCATGAAAGGGAACTCAGACGCTCAGAAGGGAGCGGCATGCTCATAGGTAACCCTCTATGATGAGGGAAGCAATGTTAGCTATACCAACAAGGAGAGCAACCCCACAGGGAGGCATAGAGAGGCCTAACAACCTGAGGCTGCTGATGACAGTGCTCTGGGGGAGCGGAGAACCCAACTCTCAGCATGAGAGGGAACTCAGACGCTCAGAAGGGAGCAGCATGCTCATAGGTGACCCTCTATAGTGAGGGAAGCAATGCTAGCTCGACCAATAAACATGGCTCTGAAGAGCGGAGAACCTAACTCTCAGCATGAGAGGGAACTCAGACGCTCAGAAGGGAGCGGCATGCTCATAGGTGACCCTCAATAGTGAGGGGAGCAACGCCAGCTCGACCAACAAGGAGAGCATATGGTCACAGAGCACTGGAGAGCGGAGAACTTAACGCTCAGCACGAGAGGGAACTCAGACGCTCAGAAGGGAGCGACATGCTCATAGGTGACCCTCTATGGTGAGGGGAGCAATGCTAGCTCGACCAACAAACATAGCTCTGGAGAGCGGAGAACCTAACTCTCAGCATGAGAGGGAACTCAGACGCTCAGAAGGGAGCAGCATGCTCATAGGTGACCCTCTATAGTGAGGGGAGCAATGCTAGCTCGACCAATAAACATGGCTCTGGGGAGCGGAGAACCTAACTCTCAGCATGAGAGGGAACTCAGATGCTCAGAAGGGAGCGGCATGCTCATAGGTGACCCTCTATGGTGAGGGGAGCAATGCTAGCTCGACCAACAAACATGGCTCTGGAGAGCGGAGAACCTAACTCTCAGCATGAGAGGGAACTCAGACGCTCAGAAGGGAGCAGCATGCTCATAGGTGACCCTCTATGGTGAGGGGAGCAATGCTAGCTCGACCAACAAACATAGCTCTGGAGAGCGGAGAACCTAACTCTCAGCATGAGAGGGAACTCAGACGCTCAGAAGGGAGCGGCATGCTCATAGGTGACCCTCTATTTAGAGGGGAGCAATGCTAGCTCTACCAACAAGGATAGCAACCTAACAGGGAGGCATAGAGAGGCCAAACAACCTGAGGCTGCTAAATGACAGCTCTGGAGAGCGGAGAACTCATCTCTCAGAATGAGAGGGAACTCAGATGCTCAGAAGGGAGCGGCATGCTCATAGGTGACCCTCTATGGAGAGGTGAGCAATGCTAGCTCGACCAAAAAGGAGAGCAAACTATCACAGAGCTCTGGGGAGCGGAGAACTCAATTCTCAGAATGAGAGGGAACTCAGATGCTCAGAAGGGAGCGGCATGCTCATAGGTGACTCTCTATGGAGAGGAGAGCAATGCTAGCTCTACCAACAAGGAGAGCAACCTAACAGGGAGGCAAAAGAGGCCTAACAACCTGAGGCTGCTCACTGACATGGAGAGCGGAGAATGCATGCTCATAGGTGACCCTCTAAGGTGAGGGGAGCATTGCCAGGCCTTACCAACAGGGACCCAATAACCAAACATATCTGGAGAGCTATCGCTCCTCAGAGCCAAAGCACTCAGGAAGGGTTTCCACAGAAACACCTCTCACTCTCGTACCTCCGGGAAAGCAGTGTACTCAAGCCCACTCCACAGAGGGGCGTATTCACTGATTCGCCGTAAGTAATGCTTTGTTAAGTGGATGACTCAAATCCCAGGAAGCCTCTCGAGGCGAGACATGAGTAGTACGTCCTGGCTGGGGCAGCTTCTCGAAGCAAACACTCAGCCATGACGTCAGGGAGCACATCACAAAGCATTACACTCCAAAAAAGGCTCAGCCTGAATGGAGGACTGCGAGTCCTGGAGTTGCAGTGCTATACTGAGGACCTGAAGGCCAAAGAGGCTCCCACAGAAGCCTAGCAACTTGGCTGCATGATCCAGCAAGCATGAAGCTGAAGAAGTAAGGCTATCATCCAGGCTGGATCCAGTACCAACGGGTGAGACCATCACCACAATCAGTCGACAGATCGAGAGGTTCTGACTAGAGTCAAAGTGTACAAAAAAACAGGCCCACATAGCGCTGCGGAGAAATTAAATGGATCATACTCACCAACCACAGCTCCCGTGCAGGTCCAACATGAGATTGTAACGTAAGTGCAGGAGGGTGGTGGCTTCAGCAAGCATCGAGGAGGCTCGCAAGCCAACACTTGAGCACGGAGAGTCATACAACCCCTGCAAAAAGAAGGGCTCCTGGAGTGCAGTATAATGTGGTTAGAACATGTTATAAAATACATTAGGAAATTACTGATAGGGAAGATTTCCCGTCAGGTCCTTTCCACGTTCCGCCCATGAACCGCGAATCGTGGGCAATGGGCAGATAATTCTCACTGCACCCGGAACGCGCAGCATGTATTCAACTCCCACGGGAGCTAAATGCGCTCCGCCCACACACTAGATTACTTCGGAAATTAAGCGAGAACGGAGCCGCCGCCGCGAATGCGTCGCTATTCCCGCGAGAGGCGAACACACTCATGCAGACACAGGTATACAACTCGGGTAAAAGTGAAGCACTCACCTCCCCTCTCAGTAGTTCCGCGAATGCATCACGGTGAGCACAAGCAGTCTCCTTGTGAGTGGAGTATGTTGAATTCATGCCTATTTCTCATGAGAAATAAGCAACGAATGCAAAGAGTACATTCAACTCCCTTGAGAGCCGAAAGTGCTTGCTCTTCACCACACACACAACACGCGAGCCGCGTGAAACTGCGGGTATCAGAGCGTGCTTATCCCTCACAAGAAACAAGCAATGGATGCAACGAGCACATTCAACTCCCTCAGGACTAAATGCGCTTGCTCTTCACCACACACACACACAACCCGCGAGCCGTGTGAAACTGCGTATCAGAGCAAAGCCTCTGGCGAGAGAACACGCACTCCTAGTCGTGCTTAGCTTCTGCTAGCATAACCAAACGGTCAGTGAAGACAAAGAAGAGAATGACGTATTTTCCCGGCGCCCCTTTATACTGTGGCGGCGCTAGGTAATGACGTCATAGGCTGTCGCCGGCCAATGTTATTGTCGTGTTTAGATATATGCTTCAGACACCGGTCACGCTGATGGCGTTCCCCATAGCGACCCCTAGAGGACGCAGTTCGAAGTTCCCTTGAAAGGGAACTACAATGTATTTAGAGAAAATGTTTTAATATATTTAATTTTTTCACAAGATCCTGTTCGCAGACCCAACCGAAGGACTGTGAAAATGTGACAGAACCACCAGTGACAGTTTCCACAAAATAAATAGAAAGGGCATGGCAGAGGATGATAGGTGTATTGATATTTCACTGAAATTAGCCTACTGTACTCACTGTTTCACACATACATATGGTTGTGGTCAAAAGTTTACATCACATTGCAGAATATGCATAATGTTATTAAACAAAATAAGTTTTTTATTTATTTATTTATTATTATTTAGGACTGGCCTGATGAAGCTATTTCATTTAACAGATGTTTGTGTTTGGTCTGCAAGTCAGAATTATAGCTGATTAAAAAAAAAAAAAAAGGAATAGTGGTTCATGTTTGTTTTGTGATAGTGTTTCATGAGTCCTTTTTTTGTCCTGAGCAGTTCTACTGCCCGCTTTTCTTCAGAAAAATCCTCAAGGTCCTGCACGTTCTCAGGTTTTCCAGCATCTTTTGCAGATTTGAACCCTTTCCAGCAGTGACGGTATGATTTCAGATTCATCTTTTCACACTGAGGACAATTGAGGGACTCGTACATAACTATTACAAAAAGTAAACACATTTACTGATGCTCAAGAAAGCAACACAATGCATTAAGAGACGCAGGGTGTAAGCTATTTGAATTGGATGATCAGGGTAAACTACTTATTTTGTCTGAAAAGTATAAAAATAAGTATTTTATGTAGCTTCTGAAGGGCAGTACTAAAAGAACAAATATGATTTTTTTATCATTATCATCCTGTTCAAAAGTTTACACCCCCAGCTCTTAATGTATTGTTTCCTTCTGGAGCATCAGTGAATGTTTTCACCTTTTATAACAGTTGTGTATGAGTCCTTCAGTGAAAAGATGGATCTCAAAATCTTAAGTCATTGTTGGACAGGGGCCAAATATGCAGAAGATGCTGGAAAACCAAAGAATTTGCAGGACTTTTGCAGGACTGGTGGCTGGCTGCAGTACAAGTCATAAACCCCGCCCTCTCCATGTAAATGAATGGGACTTGAGTCAAAATAAAAAAAATAAATTACACTTCCAATACAATTTACCAAAATACGGTTTTGGTCATTTAAGGTAGTTGTTATCACACTGGTATATATTCAATTGTTCGTTTTTGTGATAAGTTTGATTTTAGCTAGTAATTTGATGCTATAAAAACGAGGCGTGTCGTTATGGTTGATTGGGTCTGTGGGAGTTTGATTCCACAGCTCCACCTCACGACACTACTGTGCAGACTCTGGCTCCAAACGAATCTCTACTGCGCAGACTCTGGCTCCAAACTGATGTCTACTGCGCAGACTCTGGCTCCAAACGAATCTCTACTGTGCAGACTCTGGCTCCAAACTGATCTCCACTTCGCAGACCCTGGCTCCAAACGAATCTCTACTGTGCAGACTCTGGCTCCAAACGAATCTCCACTGCGCAGACTGGCTCCAAACGAATCTACTGCGCAGACTCTGGCTTCAAATGATGTCATTTTCTCAAGATGGCAACGGCCATACTGACATATTGACATAATTATGTTCTGTCACATTTATATTTCTGAGCAACTGTTTAAAAAAAAAAAAATAGTGAGATGAATTGGCTTCAATTTCCTATAGTGGAAGGAAGTGGAGACGTGTCATCCATCTTTTTTTACAGTCTATGGTAATGACACAGTATTAAGAATCAAGTGTGTGTAAACTTTTGAACATTTTTATAAATTATACATTTTCATTTTTATAAATTCAGTTTAATTTTTATAAATTCAGTATATGTAAATATCTGTTATGTAAAATTGCTTATTCACGACAGTACCAAATACAAATAGCATGCAATGTTTATGATCCCTCTTATTTTGTTAATTAAAGGCTGGCACTGGCATTTTGTCTCACCCATTTTCAGAAGATGTGTGTTTAGGTCTAAAACAGTAGGAACCACCATGCTTAATGGTCCAAGAACTGCACTCAGCTCTTGAAGTTGGCCCCATTCACAGGGTGTAAGCACCAAATTTTAGAATTCATTACTACAGTCCTCTGCCAGATTTTTGTAGTCAAGACTTGTGATGGCCTGCACCTGCTTGAACGTTGAATTCCAGTGTGTAACAGTCGCCACTGATATTGACTTCCCACTACCAAAAGAAGCTTTGAAGCGGTTCTTGAAAGTAGTGCTGCTATGCAGTAGAGAAGTGAGCTTAGATGCTTTTGCTACGGCCAGGGATATGAATTTGGCTTCTTTCAGCCCATCACCAATCACCAGCTGAAGCGAGTGGGCAAAGCATGACAATCGCTGTCTTGACCTGGCCATGTCTAACAAGGTTTATTGGTTGTTGTCTAAATCCTCCCACAGCTCCTCATCATCCAAGTTGTCCATTTCTTCCTCATTGTCATCTGAAGGTTCAACAGATTGCTGAGGTAACTTCACTTTAAAGGCACATTTCATGTTTGCTGCGTTATCTGTTATGATGTAATCACTCTTGCTTGTAATCCCGTACTCCTCTGTTATGTCATTAAAGGCCATTGAAATGTTTTCACCAGTGTGTCTACTTGGAAAATGTCTACAATCTAAAAGAAATGAGTCCAGCTTATAAACATCCTCACTAGTATTGCAAGCATGTGCAGCAATTCCAAGGAATGAGCGTAAATTTCAGTCTGACCATATATCAACAATTACTGAGATGGAGCTGTGTTTCTACAAGGTTTCACAAATATGCATCTTAATGTTTCCAACTACATCTGGAATACATTTCTCAGCAATTGTCATTCTTGAAATGGGCACATACTTCATATCCAGTGTATAAAGAAAGTGTTGTAAGTGTTCATTCTCAATAACAGATAATGGCAAGGAACAACCAATTATCGATGATTGCTTGACTGATTGCTCTTTGGCGACTTGAGCCAGGACTGTAATGCTGAGCAGTGCATAATGATGATTCTATACTTTGTTGTGGTGCACTTCTGTTAGATTCTGAAATGCATGCCACTCTTGTACTCAGTAAGCCTTGAAAGAAAAAACAGTAACAGTTATCTATTTATGAAACAGAATTAACAATTTACATACAGATATTGCTAATCAGTCATATTTACATCAAAAGAGCTTTGGGTATGTCATTATGTTTAAAAAGTATTAATGCAGATCATACTCATTTGACTGTGTTATTTTATTGCTAAGTTTGAAGTTTTGAACTGAAGGAAACATAACGCAGCACTTTGCATTCTGAATGTCTGTTTATTCTGAGCTAAATCACAAAGTGCCTAATTATAATTTTAAAGACATATATCTTAATATTAATAATAAATAATAGTTCTGTCATAACTCTCGGAGGGATTGGCATGGTAATGTACATGGCAGTGTTAATGTATTTGGTCTTGGCGGAATAGATCTGCTACGCTGCTGCGGCAGAGCAAGTACAGAGACTTGCTACTGCTAATACATCCACAACATGCTGCTGTGAGCATGTAGGAAATACTGCTGCTGCACATTTAACACATATGAATAACCCCATATAGCATACATGAATCGCCTAGTAGCACATCTATACAGGTAGAGCTGGGGAAGGTGGAGGGTTTCTGAAGTGCGCTGCCAAACTGCTACAGCAAACGGATGCCAGCTATTTGAATACTGAGCAGTGATCTCATTGTCTACTGATAGAGGAGAAAACCAATCAGCTGAGCCATATGATAATGATGTCTTTAGGTCAGATTGAGTTGGACCTAGCGGACTGCGCCAACTTAGAGTTTCGTGCCAGAACTCTGTATTTCTGTCATGACAACTCTCGGAGGGATTGGCATGGCAATGTACATGACAATGTTAATGTATTTGGTCTTGGCGGAATAGATCTGCTACACTGCTGCTGCTGCTGCAGCAGAGCAAGTACCGAGACTTCCTACTGCCAATACATCCACAACATGCTGCTGTGAGCATGTAGGAAATACTGCTGCTGCACATATAACACATATGAATAACCCCCCACAAAGCAGGAGACACGGAACACAATACAATACAAGCCAATATATGCATGCCACTGAATATAAGGATAAACTGCTGCATCAGTGGACATGCACATAACATACATAAAGATGAACAGACAAGGAAAGACGAGACACCCCCCACAAAGCAGATCTATCACCAAGACATATGTGTTGCTGCTGCTCCAAAGAGCCATATGAACTGCATGTAATACTATCTATGTGTGCCTGGGCTACCACGCCGACCAGCTTAGCACTAGTGGCCAATGGCTATGTGAGCCTGGGCTACCACGCCAACCAGCTTAGCACTAGTGGCCTATGGCTATGTGAGCCTGGGCTACCACGCCGACCAGCTTAACACTAGTGGCCTATGACTATGTGAGCCTTGGCTACCACACCGACCGGCTTAACGATAGTGGCCTACAACTATGTGTGCCTTGGCTACCACGCCAACTGTCTTAACAATAGTGGCCTATGACTATGTGTGCCTGGGCTACTATGCCGACTGGCTTAACTCTAATTAGATGCGCACTATGTGTAATGTTAATTAACAAAATTGATATACAGTATCACACAAAAGTGAGAACACCCCTCACATTTCGGCAACTATTTTAGTATATTTTCTCAAGGGACAATACTATAGAAATGAAACTTGGATATATTTTAGAGCAGTCACTGTGCAACTTGTATAGCAGTAAAGATTTACTGTCCTCTGAAAATAACTCAACATACAGCCATTATTGTCAAAAAACGTGGCAACAAAAGTGAGTACACCCTAAGTGATAACAGCTATATGTCGTTTAACCATGCAAAGCCACATGTCCTATTCATCATGTTCATGTTTTTGTCTGCTTGACAGGACCATACAAATTTGTTTATCTTTTATTAGATCAGTTAAAATTTGGTGCTTTGAGTACAATTTTCTCATACTGACCACTGGATGTTCAACGTGGCACCTCATGGCAAAGAACTCTCTGAGGATTTGAGAATTAGAATTGTTGCTCTCCACAAAGATGGCCTAGGCTATAAGAAGTTCGGTAACACCCTGAAACTGAGTTACAGTACAGTGGCCAGTGTCACACAGAGGTTTTCCAAGACGGGTTCCACTCGTAAAAGGCCTTGCAAGGGTCGATCAAAGAAGTTAGGTTCTCACGCTGTGCGTCAGGTGCAGAAGCTGGCTTCAAAAAACAGATGCATGAGTGCTGCCAGCATTGCTTTAGAGGTTGCAGAAGCGGAAGGTCAGCTTGGCAGTGATCATACCATACTCCGCACACTGCAACAAGTTGGCTTGCATGGCCATCATTCCAGAAGGAAGACTCTTATGAAGCTGGCTCACAAAAAAAGCTTGCAAACAGTTTGCTGAAGAAAACCTGTCCAAGAGCATGAATTACTGGAACCATGTCCTGTGGTCTGATGAGACTCAGATAAACTTGTTTGGCTCAGATGGTGTTCAGCATGTGTGGTGACGCCCTGGTGAAGAGTTTCCTACCAAGAAAGTTGTGTCTTGCCTACAGTCAAGCACGGTGGTGGTAGCATCATGGTCTGGGGCTGCATGAGTGCTACTGGTACTGAGGAGCTGTGGTTCATTGAGGGAAACATGGATTCCAACATGTACTGTGACATTCTGAAGCAGAACACGATGCCTTCTCTTCAAAAACTGAGCCAAACAGCATTTAACCAACAAGATAATGACCTCAAACACACCGCCAAGATGACAGCTGCCTTGCTGATGAAGCTGAAGGTGAAGGTGATGGAGTGGCCAAGTATGTCTCCAGACCTGAACCCTGTTGAGCACCTGTGGGGCATCCTCAAGCTGAAGGTGGAGAAGCACCATATGTCTAACATCCAGCAGCTCCATGATGTCATTATGGAGGAGTGGAAGAGGATGCCAGCAACAACCTGTGCAGCTCTGGTCAATTCCATGCCCAGGAGGATTAAGGTAGTGCTAGATAAAAATGGTGCCCCTTCAAAATATTGACAAATGTAAATGAATAAATACATTTTAAAATAATAAATAGTATAATATATATATATATATATATATATATATATATATATATATATATATACACACACACACACACAACAGAAATATATTAAATGAACTAAACTATAAATTAAAATTATAATAAACAAACAAATATATATTATAAAAATAGACCGAGAAACAATAATTTGCATTAAATTATACATTTACAATTATACAATTATAGCAAATGATTAAATCATATAAATGAAAAACTTCAAATAATGAATAAAACACAAATATAACAAATACATTAAATCACAAATTAAAATGCCCCATCGGGACAAGACCACGGGAATCAGGTAAGCCGTTTGCACAATCTGACATGGCTGGGGTTGGAATTGAACTGCGGGTTTCATCTGGCCAGAGGAGAACTGGCCCCCCGACTGAGCCTGGTTTCTCCCAAGGTTTTTTTTTTTTTTTTTCTCCATTTTGTCACAGAGGGAGTTTTGGTTCCTTGCCACTGTCGCCTCTGGCTTGTTCAGTTGGGGACACTTAATTTCTAGCGATTATTGTCAATTTGATTGCACAGATACTATTTAAACTAAACTGAGCTAAACAATGACATACTTGAATTCAATAATGAAATGCCATTAACTGAAAATTGAGTGTTTAATCTTATCATTATACATTACTGACACTCTATCCTCCAATTTGATACTGTTAAGTGCTTTGACACAATCTGTATTGTTAAAAGCGCTATATAAATAAAGGTGACTTGACTTGATCTTGGACACAGTTTTGACGTTCACTTAGGGTGTACTCATTTTTGTTGTCAGTTATTTGGACAATAATGGCTATATGTTGAGTTATTTTTAGAGGACAGTAAATTCGTGCTTCTATACAAGCTGCACATTGACTACTCTAAAATATATCCAAGGTTCATCTGTGTAGTATTGTCGCTTGAGAAGATATACTAAAATTGTTGCTGAAATGTGAGGGGTGTACTCACTTTGTGAGAAACTGTACTTTGCAATCCAATAAATAAGATCACAGCATCCACCTGAGCAAATATCATAATTTAGTCATATGATATCTGCTGTTACTTTCACTTCATCAGTCCCAGCGGCAGCGTAACAGCTCGTTAATTCATGTTCGTGCAATGAAGACAGACAAAGTTAGCCAATGCATGCCATTTACTCTCTTATGTAGATCAAAGTTATTAGGGTTACAGTGCATAAAACTCCTGGGTGTACTGACTAGAATGAACTTAAATAAAGCAGAATATAAATGTTCTTTCTCCGTTTCCTGAACTACCCAGCACAGCTAGAGCACATGTCACACGAGCACATTTCTCTGAATTACATTAACCATAATACATTTCATTCAGGACTACATCAACCATAGATAGTGATCTTAAGCGATAACTCTTAATTCCCTCCTTTCTGCAACACTACTGTGATTGATATGACTGCGATAAGTGCGTGCTTCTGACGCTGCGTGCAGCTGAAATCAACCACACACCCATCACGATGAAAACATTGTCCTTAGAAATAACAAATGTGAACACTGAGATTATGCAGATGTAAATGTTGAACCCCAGTTGAAATGCATACACAAAGAATGCTTATTTCATTTAACCTGTTTCATGTCCGTTACTATCGGCGTGTCCTCAGAGCAATTACATGCTCTAAACTGCCTTTGCTCCAGCTGTATAAGGGTGATTCTTAAACTATGGCCACTTTTATGTTCTTTGGTCATATTTTTAAAAATACATATAATTTTGGACAAATTCCTCTTTCTTTGCCAAACTAACAATAAAACCACCTTAAAAACTTTTTACTACCTTTCTATTATGATTTTTTCATACTTTTCAACCTCCTTATAGGTGTCAAAATCACTGTTTTCTCCTTGTCGCACACCCAGACTTTTAAACTTCAACAATGAAAATACAGTTTAAAAATATGACTTATCTGGTAACTATTAATGTATCTGAATTAAGCACTAGTAAAATAATTAAAATACATTATAATATTTAATTTGAGACCACTATCAATATTACTTTTTATACAAAATATAGCTGTCGCACAGTATTGGTGTCATTTCCACCACAACACTGTAATGTCCCTTTAAAAAGTTTGTGTGAAAGATTGTTTAGGTGGTTTCTATGGAAATGTTCAGTGACATCAGAGCACATGTTGGACATGGAGGAAATTAAAATTTTCATCAACAACAAATGGAAGAAAAATCAAGGTAAATATTGCTTGATCAGTTAATATATTTATTCTACGTCATTTCCAAACATGCTATACCTTCAAGGGTGTTTTTAAAAAGCTAAAAATTTTAGGTTAAAAAAGAGTATTTTGCATACATAAAATGCTAAGTATTAATTCAAAGCTAATCAGTGAAGCTATCTTCCAGTTTTTCACAAAAAACTACAGAAATGTCATTTCCACCACAGTCATTTCCACCACACTGCCTCTGTGGTGGAAATGACATTTATGGTTACAAAGTACAATTGATATGTTTAATGACTTTGTTAATTGAGTTTAATGAGTGTGATGAGTTTAAGACTTTTTCTAATAAATATATCTGCTGTTTCTCTACATTCACGTTAATTCATCGTCATTTCCACCACCACCCTCTCATTTCCATCACCACACATTTTTTTAAAAATAGTTAAAAAGTTCTCATCAAATATTAAAAATGTATCCACAATTTATGAGATCATGCTCTACTTAATATAAAAATTCAAGTTATTTATTTTCTAATAAGCTCTTACCCAAACCAATATTAAATTTCAGAGTGCGACAGGTGTACAGTTCAGCATTTGGTCCTTAGGGCAGTTAATTTATCTCACTGACAATTGTATAATTATTGTACATTGTGGAAAAACTGGTAAAACTAGTTACAAAAATGATCTTAGACAATTCTTGAGTGGCATAAGTTATTCTATATTTAAATAACAGCTGTATATTGAGATGTGGTGGAAATGACATTTGTTCATTGCAGTTCGGAAAAATGTAAAATATTAACAATTTCTCTTGTAATCTAAGTTTGTCCTCTTACAGACCTTAAAACTAGACACATTATTTAAACTTATGAGACTGTGTTACCTGACTTTTGAATAAGTATTTTTTTTATTATTATTTTTTTTTTATTCAACTTCACAAGGCTAAAAGTGCCCCTAGTTGAAGAAACGCCCATACACACAGATGCTAAATGCTGATGGCAGTGGCGGCTCCAGGATTTTTTTGTTGGGGGTGCTAAGGGGGGCTTAACAGTTCAGAGGGGGTGCTAAAAAACTAATTAAATTGAGAGAAAGTAATGAACGCCTAAACTTTATCAGTTTTTTAATATACAGCAGCTTCGAAAAAGGCATATTTTACTTTTTTCTGTGGTATTAAACTTCTCATATGCCACTGTTATTATTAATATACTAATGCCAACTGCCAAATATGACACTTACAAAGTAATATAATTTATGAACGAATATAGAAAAGAGAGAAAGTTGGGATTGTTTCTTTTTTTCAATTCAATAAAAACTAATATATATATATATATATATGTATGTGTGTGTGTGTGTGTGTGTGTGTATATATATATATATATATATTGTGACGGGAGGAGCAAACGACAGACACAGTGGGTGGGGCGTCAGGCCTCGGAGAGGCTTTTATTTAACAGAAATGATAAAATAACGTGTCCAAAGGGGAAAATAGTGTCCAAAATAAACAGGGGATCTGGTGTCCTCGTCGTGCTGCGAGGTTCGTGAAGGAGGGGCAGTGTTCTGGAAGGAAGGGTCCAGGTAAGGGGCGGAGTCCGGCGGCCGCACGCGCTCCCCTCTGAGGACCGGGGCGCGAGGGGCGGCGGCTTCTCCAGCGGCTTCTTCCTCCTGTCTGGCCCACGGCGCTCGACGGGATAGAACGGCCCGGCATCCTGGCCCGACGGCCGTATTACGGGTGCGGTTTCATCCGGACCGCGGGTCCGGCGGCTCACATCTCTGGCGGCGCGGGAATCCCTCTACGCTCCCTTCCTGGACCCACGAGGACACCAGCGTGCATGCACGGGGAAGAGACCGGTCTCTCGAGGAGAGGCGCACTCGGCATTTAACAGCGGCGGTGATAAGGCTTCATTCCCTTCAGGTGTGCCTCATCACACGCCGCCAGACCTGGTTGTTTCAGCGCCCCTCCTCTCTCACACACCCACTCCCGTCGGGAGCCTGGTGAAGGGCGGCGATTAAGGGACGGAGTGCTGCTGATAATAAGGGGGAGGCAGCCGACTTGTCACAATATATACATACATATATATATATATATATATATATATATATATATATATATATATATATATATATAATGTATGTATGTATGTATGTATGTATATATATATATATATATATATATTATATATATATATATATATATTCAGGTGCATCTCAATGAATTAGAATGTCGTGGAAAAGTTCATTTATTTCACTAACTCCACTCAAATTGTGAAACTTGTGTATTAAATAAATTCAATGCACACAGACTGAAGTAGTTTAAATCTTTGGTTCTTTTAATTGTGATGATTTTGGCTCACATTTAACAAAACCCACCAATTCACTATCTCAACAAATTAGAATATGGTGACATGCCAATCAGCTAATCAACTCAAAACACCTGCAAAGGTTTCTTGAACCTTCAAAATAGTTACACAATAGCCTATACAATCATGGGGAAGACTGCTGATCTGACAGTTGTCCAGAAGACAATCATTGACACCCTCCACAAAGAGGGTAAGTCACAGAAGGTCATTACAGAATGGTTGGCTGTTCACAGAGTGCTGTATCAAAGCATATTAAGTGAAAAGTTGACTGGAAGGAAGAAATGGGGTAGGAAAAGGTGCACGAGCAACAGGGATGACCACAAGCTTGAGAATACTGTCAAACAAAGCTGATTCAAACACTTGGGAGAGCTTCACAAGGAGTGGACTGAAGCTGGAGTCAGTGATCAAGAGTCACCACGCTCAGACGTCTTCAGGAAAAGGGCTACCAAGCCACTTCTGAAACAGAAACAATGTCAGAAGCATCTTACCTGGGCTAAGGAGAAAAAAACTGGACTGTTGCTCAGTGGTCCAAAGTCCTCTTTTCACATAAAAGTAAATTTTGCATTTCATTTGGAAATCAAGGTCCCAGAGTCTGGAGGAAGATTGGAAAGGCACAGAATCCAAGCTGCTTGAAGCCCAGTGTGAAGCTTCCACAATCAGTGATGAATTGGGTTGCCATTTCATCTGCTGGTGTTGGTCCATTGTGTTTTCTGAAGTCCACAGTCAACGCAGGCATCTACCAGGACATTTTAGAGCACTTCATGCTTCCTTCTGCTGACAAGCTTTATGGAGATGCTGATTTCATTTTCCAGCAGGACTTGGCACCTGCCCACACTGCCAAAAACACCAAAAGTTGGTTAAATGACCACGGTGTTGGTGTGCTTGACTGGCCAGCAAACTCACCAGACCTGAACCTCATAGAGAATCTACTTGGTATTGTCAAGAGGAAGATGAGAGACACCAGACCCAACAATGCAGATGAGCTGAAGGCCACTGTCAAAGAAACCTGGGCTTCCATACCACCTCAGCAGTGCCACAGACTGATCACCTCCATGCCACGCCAAATTGAGGCAGTAATTAAAGCAAAAGGAGCCCCTATCAAGTATTGAGTACATATACAGTAAATGAACATACTTTCCAGAAGGCCAACAATTCACTAAAAATGTTTTTTTTTTTTTTTTTTTTTTTAATTGGTCTTATGAAGTATTCTAATTTGTTGAGATAGTGAATTGGTGGGTTCTTGTTAAATGTGAGCCAAAATCATCACAATTAAAAGAACCAAAGACTTAAACTACTTCAGTCTGTGTGCACTGAATTTAATACACGAGTTTCACAATTTGAGTTGAATTACTGAAATAAATTAACTTTTCCATGACATTCTAATTCATTGAGATGCACCTGTATATATGAAGAGTTTGGTTCCAAAACGCTATAAATCCATTTTGATTAATCTGAGTAAAAATGTGTTTTCTTTACGAAGAAAGTGGCAAGATGAAAACCACTATTTTCTGTTTCAAACTTTCACATAGCATCTTTAGGTTATAATAACATTAAAAATTCAAATCCAGATTTTGATTTTCAAAGATTTATTATAAACTTGTATTATTTTTTTTTCCCAAAATGCAATAAATCCATGATACGTTTTTTTTGTTGTTTGTTTGTTTGTTTTTTGTTTTTTTGTTGTTGTTGTTGTTTTTTTTTTCAAAATGCAATAAATCCATTGAATCAATATGAAAGTTATTTTTCATATTGAAAAAAAACACAACATAGTAAGTTGATCCACATATGACCGCCTCTGAACTTGGTCATAATCTTATATACAGGCACTGGACTAAAAATACATTCTTCAGTCATCACTCCGAAAATGAATTCAACGGGTCATCTTGTTTGTTATAAATTAATTACAACAATAAAAGAAAATTTCATCATGGACAAGAACATAAACAACATCACATTAGACCACAGAAATTCCAAAATGACATTTCCCTTACATTCAACTTCCAAAAGTGCATTCATCTTTAATGTTACATTCATTTAGTTGACTAGTCCTATATGCTGTATTAACAAAAATATAAATAGCATTAATAAAAACACTAACACTGACAAGCTACGCAATATCGCGTTCATAATCAAATGCGATTCATCTGCGATTATGAACGCGTATCTTGTCAGTGATCTACGGCTCTGTGTATTAAATGCCGCTCCATCTGAAAGCACGTGATGGAGATTTACCGGTACTATTAATCACAGAATCGGCTTTACTTACGAGATGCGCATGACAATCACATGCGATTTATCGTGCAGCCCTTGTTTGCTGATCACAAAGTACAAAGTAGATGAGGAAAACTAGGATGCCGGGTGTATTCGACGCGCCGCCATTACTGTCTAAAGTGCGTGGAATGGTGCGCTGTGATTGGTTGAGCGGATTTATCGCGTTCTACAGAGAAAGGAGACTGGCCTTTGTCGCGGTTTGGAAAAAAAGGGAGAAAACATGACCTAATAACTCGGCGGATATCGCATTTTGTGTAAAATTAAAAATGGACTTTTCAATACTGACCAAATACAATACTGATTTTGGCGGAAACTATTTTTTTTTTTTTTTTTTAAAAATGGCGTTTATCGCATTTTGGAACCAAACTCTTCATATATATATATATAATTCATTGATATCAATGCTTCATATATATATATAATTCATTGATATATATATATATATATATATATATATATATATTTTTTACAATTCATAAAACTATTTCCACATGGGCACACATTGTGAGTGATAACCTCCCCGTGCTAATTTGCATGGTATCATGTGTCATGATAGCCAGAGATAAGCATCAAAAATTGCCAATATTAAGAGGATTTAGCATTTCCAATTAATGTAGGCCTGTTATATTCTTCTTATTATTAGGCCTATTATTATTAGATTACTTTTATTATTAAATTACATTAAATTATTGCCCCGCAATAATTTCATAGCGCATCGTGATGCGCTGTGAGGATAATAAAATAGGCTATTAGTTTACTCCTCATTGAAAATGTTTTTAAAATGATTTTTTTCAAACAGGTCTATTAATTTATACAATGAATTATAGGCCTATAATTAAAATGATTAACACTGCAGTCATCAATGACAATTCAGAGTAGCTTCAGGCACTGATTTTCAAAAACAACCTGTTTAACGCGAAATACGTTTCTTCTCATGTTTTTCACTTCCACAAAAGAAATAAGGGAATAATTTAAGACAGTTATATACCGTTATCAGCTTATGTTAGAGTAGATTCGTCTCTCGTCTCAGAGAGAATATGCGCCGTTAATGCAGCGTTAGCCGTCAGGTTTTTTTGGTTTTGTTTTGTTTGTTTTTTTACTTTCAGTTTCTGTATAGTGAATTGACGTTCACCGTCTTGCACAAAGTTTGCGCGTTGCTTGCTTGAGTTGCTTGACCCCTCCTTGTTTATGGTTGACAGCGCAGTACGTGTTTGCTAGCGCCACCGAACTAACATCGCAGCGAGAACTAATCTCACCAGTGCAGCACTGATCAGTTAAAATACTTAAATAACATACACACACAAAAACGGTTAAAATGTTAATTAATCAAAGACAAAGACATAAACGTATTTAGGTAGATTTCGAGGCGCATTACCTTCAAAAATACACTCCTCAGTCCTCAGTGGCTCAGATGTTAGCAGAAAACGAAGACTCTTATGTTGAGTCTTGCATCCAAACACAGAACACTGGGATTGCTTAATTGTTTATTGTTGACGTTACAGCTGCTTGAGTTGACTGTCAGTCAAGGGCTGTGGGCAGGGCCTAAACAATGTTACGCCATATTGCTTTGAGAATCAAAACGGCATGCCTATTGAGACTGCTTTGGTTTAATGGGGATTTAAAAAATAAGGAGTGGGTGGATTTCTATCCTTGTAGGGTGGTTGTGTTCACACACTGCCAATACATATTTATGTTCAATCACCATGTAAAAGTGGACTTTGCATAAAGAGCCCTTTAAGTGGTGTCTGGAATTGCACCTTATATTTTGCTATGGATAGAATAGGAAAGGAACCTTGCCCTTCTTCAGCAAATGTTTTGAGTATTATTATTAAGTATTATTATAAATTAAATATAATTTATCATTTGATGTCTGGAGAGAACAGCATCCAGAGGCAAGACAGTACATATGGGTAGAAGCTTCCAGTGAACATAGTTCAGCAAGGTTAGATAGGTTTTATATTAGTAGAAATAAGGGTAACACTTTAGAATACTGTTCAATCATTAATGCATAACTACACAGGAACAAATGACTAATACACTATTAACATTCTAGTAACTACTATTAGCAAACAAGAAACTCTAACAATTTAGTAAGTAATAGCGCTCAGTTGAAACTGGAAATTGAAATTGATTAGCACTATTAGCTAATCAATAACTACAATTTTTCAATAACTACATTTTATATATATATATATATATATATATATATATATATATATATATATATATATATATGTCACGGTTCATGGTTCCGTGTGCTCATTCTGTGTGTGTGTGTGTGTGTGTGTGTGTGTGTATAGGTCTGCTCGTTGTGCTTGTCAGCGTTGCCTAGTTACCGTGCACCTGACGAGGTAATCAGAGCAGTCACAGGTGTAGCTCGTCTGCACTGCCTATATCTGGCTGGCGTTTCTGTGGTGTGTTGTCAGATCGTTGTTGTTCATGTCCTGTCTCGCTCTCTGTCAGTCCTTCTAGTTCCTGAGTCTGTCTTCGCCTGGTTGCTGTTCCTTATTCCTGGAAGGTGTGGACTGGTTGGAGTGTTTTCTCTGCCTGAGCTGGAGACTCTGCACAACCGGATTATCGGCACTTCTACTGTGGCTGTGTTTTTGGAGTTGTCTAATAAAGACTATTTATTCACTCGCAATTGAATCTTGAGTTTCTGTTCCGTGACAATATACTGTATCCTGGAGAACTACTACGAACTACTGTATGCAAGTTCATAATCAATGTAAATTATGCATAATGTATAATTAATTCTAAAGAGAAGTTTATGGTAACCTACTAGTATTGACTCAAGTATTACTAAATCATTCTAAAGAAACTATTAATTACTTGGATCAGTATTCTAAAGTGGTTTATTGTTGGATTATTTTATTGAATTATTTAAAAAAAAAATTTACACAGGTGCTGGGTAGTTTTTCTGTAACTCAGCTGCTGGGTCATTTTCACTGTCATACCTACCCAGCGCTGGGTCAATGTAACCCAGTAAATGTTTGGTAAAATGTGCCAAATGGTCAATGTTTGATAAAATGTGTTGGTAAAATGTACCAAATGGTCAATGTTTGGTAAAATGTGCCAAACCGGTTAAAACTGGATACATTTGTCAATGGTCATTTTGTGTTCTGTCCTGAGAGAAAACTTGACTGATGGGAAATTTACTGAATGAAATTAAAGTTTGTATTACATTGTATTCCTGTCAAATTATTACTGTGTAATTAGTCTCACGGTTTTCCCATTTTTTTAATTTTTATTTATTTATTTATTTTTTATTTATTTATTTTTTTAAATGTATGTCGCAGCTAACATCTGCTTGGAATGCTAGCTTTTTACAAACTCAGCATTCACCGGATACACTCAAACCAAACAATGTGCCACCTTGGAAGTTTCACCGTTTGCTACTCCTGTCACGTCCTAAAACATTTACTGAATGTTTTTGAGTATTTTATGATTGTAAAAGACTGACTTGACATTGAATAAAAATATTGTATACTGTTCTTGTCCTATATAAAACAGATTTTAGAGTGCATTTTATTATTTAAAATGAAAAACCTTCAGTTGGTTGACTGACCCAGCAGTGTCAAAAAACAACCCAGAAAATAGGTTAATGTGTAAAACCCAACCAGCTGTCAAAATAACCCAGCACGTGTTCTATATTTATTTTTATTTTTTTTACCAGTGTTGGGTTGCCAAATAACCTAGAAATTGTTTTTAACCCAGCATTTTTTAGAGTGCTGTTTTCAGTTAAGTGGCAAAGTACTGGCTGTGTGTATTTTGCACACCGCTCGTCCCCTTCCCTGCTCCTAGTCTATGTCTGGAGACTAGATAGAACCATTACCAAGGGTATGGCTTCTATATTCTATCATCAAACATCCCTTGCCTTCTAGCTCAGGACTGACTATTGGCGGTAAGTAAAGATATATATCTTTGAATAATAAATTTCTGAAGAGCATTTGTTCTGCTCATTTCTTCCAATAGCCATTTATTCCTGAGTGAGGGCCAAGAGCTGAAAGTAACAAGGAAAAACAGAAACTTTCTGGATTACACAAGTTTTTTTTTTGTTTGTTTGTTTTTGATTTTTGTTTTTTGTTTTAGCCCCAGTGTTTCCTGTGATCACTGTCAGGTCGTGTCCTTTCTATGGTTGTTGCATGTTTGGTAATTTCATTTGGTTACATATTGGTTATTACAAAACAGTTCTATAAGATTATCTAAATAAACAATATTTATAGAAATCAATACTTAGTGATTCATTGATTCACTTTTATGATCAGTTGATAAATGATAATTATTAAATGGTTAACTGAACGAGAACAGATTTAAAGGTTAAATGCAAAGTTTTAAAAGCAATTTAAAAGGTATTTTAAAAGGTATTTTAGGGTAAAAAAAAAATGTTGCAAAATTGCAACAATATTTCACCGTTGCAAAATTTAACCATTAATATAATGAAGTACCTAGGCTTTGACTTTCTAGCAGGCTAAAAAGGAGGCTGCTGTAAAACACTGTCTGTGAATGGAGACATCAACTGCAGTGAGGTGGGGATTAAAGACAGACCTGTGCCCAGCAATGATGAGAGAGAGACTGTGGAGTTGATTGCAGTTAATCAGCTCCACAGTCTCTCTCTCATCATTGCTGGGCACAGGTCTGTCTTTAATCCCCACCTCACTGCAGTTGATTTTTCTTTATTAATGTTTATAATGCTGCAAGTGATTTTTGCTTGTTTCTTACAATTCCCAATAAAAGTGAACTTACTGCTCGCAATCCCTGCTTCCTCAGATGCAAACACAGTTGTCACAGAGGCTTACACAGAACCCCCTTAAATGCATATTGAGAGGTCTGCAATGCCTCATTAGCTTTTATACAGACTTTATACAAATGCAAATGCTAAAATGCAGTCTTTTGTGTGAAAAACATCAAAAACAGATACCCAATGGCCACAGTTACATTTACTCTATGCAATAACTCATGCTGAATGAAATAGTATTGTATTATTTAATTGCTTCAAACATTTGTTGTAAATGTGTAAGAGTCTCTCATCTTGATGT
Source organism: Spinibarbus caldwelli (assembly GCA_039654775.1). Classification (NCBI taxonomy): domain Eukaryota; kingdom Metazoa; phylum Chordata; class Actinopteri; order Cypriniformes; family Cyprinidae; genus Spinibarbus; species Spinibarbus caldwelli. Next base: position 37,521,338 of record CM077220.1, read on the forward strand.
GTTCATGAGTTCATTTCATTCTTTCCCTTTTTCAGTCTTTATCCTTTCCTCTCCATCCTATTGTGAATAAAGGAGGGATGAAACTCTATTTCACTAAAAAATAGAATCTCCATTGAGCCATTAATGACCGAAATGACACAGGCTGCTGTTTCTTCACCTTTTGTGCAATAACATTCATGAATAGTCATTCACAAAAACACCATCTGTCATCACACAAGGTTCATCATACAGAAATGGATCTTTATAGAGAAGGTTGAAAAAGTGATTTTAGAAAAGAAAAATGTATAGCCATTTGATCTGTCAAATAAGATGAAGAAGAAAAAAGTACAAAGAGAGAATTTGGGTCAATAAGGTGGTGGTGTGTGAAATGTGTTTTTGTGTGTGTGTGTGTGTGTGCGTGTGTGTGTGTGTGTGTGTGTGTGCGCATGCACGTGTGCACATTTGTCGGTCTGGTCACATGCAAAAATAAATGAACCGTAAATGATTATTAAACGTATATCATCTTAGTGTTGATTAATACTGACATTTCACACAATCATCTACCCTTCTAATGCACCCTGAGATAACTCAAGCACACACACACAAAGCAAGTAATCAACAGTCTACTGATTGTAAATTTCTTAGATGTGTCAATCAAAACTAATGATTTTGTTTGTATGCAACTGCAGGTGTTCAAAGTAGATCAAAAAGCACAAGTCTGTGGCTTAATATGAATTTAATCCTACTATTGTGATATGATGCTACTATTTTATTTTTGTAAAATATTCAGAAACAAAATCATAGTATCAATGGAGCTAGAATCTGTCAGTACCTCTGAAGCAGTAACACTAATATGCCAAACCTCACCTCACTAATGTGCCAAACCTAAATCATTTACATTTAAATTCTTCCTAGCAAGAAAGAAGCTGTTTTAATGTTTGTCATTTAGTGAGTGTTGATGTCACCAATGGCGGACACAACAGCATCCCGTTCTGTCACAGCTGTCAATCCTGTTTCCAGTCAAGTCACCGCTGATCGTCATGAGCATCATCACGTCTCAGCTGATCTGCCAAAGCCTCGTCACTTCTCAGCTGATCTTCCAGAGTCTCGCCAGGCCTTCACTGACCGTCCAGAGTCTCGCCAGGGCTTCCCTGATCGTCCAGAGTCACAGCACGTCACTGCTGATCGTCCAGAGTCACAGCACGTCACTGCTGATCGTCCAGAGTCACAGCACGTCATTGCTGATCGTCCAGAGTCATGTCTGCCACCCCAGAGCCACGTCCTGTTGCGGTTGTCGTACCGCAACCCTCCACCATCCTATCAAGGGAGCCTGTCATCAAGCGTCAGAGGTTGGCATCCAGCGTGGAGGATCCATCGCTGGTGTCAGCACGCACAGCTGGTATCCCCAAACCTAATCACTCTAGTCCTCCTTCTCATGAACTCATTCCCCTATCTGCAGCAATTCCCTTATGGGGGGTTGCTTTATGGTGTATCTGGGCCGCATACACCACCGCCGATTTGATAGCGGTTGGCGGCGCCGGCTACAACATCTCCAGAGGTGGCGGCTTATGCTGTGGAACCTTCTGAGGTAGCGGTGGCCGCTACTGTGCTCCCAGAGGCCATGGTGTCCTCTGCAGTCCCTTCAGAGGTGGCGGCTCAGGCTGCAGAACCTCCCGTGATGGCGGCACTAGCCTCAGTTCCTTGCATGGAGGTGGCGCCCAGTGATGATCTCCGTGAACTGTCTGTTCCGGCCGAGGAGGCCATAAATGAACTTTCGTCTGCTCATGTCACGGCCTGTGAACTATTGTCCTGTCCTGCACTAGTCAAGGAGACCATTTCTGAATCCCCAGTCATGCCTGTCATGGTCACTGAACTCTTTGTCTGTCCAGCCACGGCTATGGAGGCCATCTATGAACTCCCTGTCTGTCCAGTCCTGGCTACGGAGGCCGCTTATGAACTTTTTGCATTCTCTGCCTCTGTCCTTGATGCGGTAGATGCATTGTCTGACTCTTGTGTCTCAGTTTCCCCTAGGTCCCAGTCTCTGCCATGGGCCTCTGCCCCGCCGTGGAGGTCGTCTGCTCTGTCTGCTCCGCCGTGGGGGTCTTCTGCTCCACCTGTTCTGTCTGCTCCTCAGTGGTGGTCTACTGCTCAGGTCTGGTGGTCTTCTGCTCTGCCGTGGTGGTCTTCTGCTCCGCCGTGGAGATCCTCTGATCCGCCCTGGTGGGCTCCTGTCCCGTCTGATCCGCCCTGGTGGGTTCCTGTCCCGTCTGATCTGCCCTGGTGGGCTCCTGTTCCGTCTGCTCTGCACTGGTGGACTCCTGCTCCATCTGCTCCGCACTGGTGGACTCCTGCTCCATCTGCTCCGCCCTGGTGGGCTCCTGCTTCGTCTACTCCACTCTGGTGGGCTCCTGCTCCGTATGCTCTGCCCTGGAAGGCTCCAGTTCCGTCTGCTCCGCCTTGGTGCTCTGTCCTGCCGGATCTGCCTCAGTCCCCAGTCTCACTTCCACATGGACCTGGCCCTCCATCCCTCACCCTGTTCCGCCTCCGCTCCACCACCCTCCTGGATTGTACTGAGTGTGGAGCGTCTGGAAGCCGCTCCTTGGGGGGGGGGGGTCTGTCACGAATCTGGTCTATGGACTTCCGTTCACTCACCACCAGAGGTCACTCAGTCACTACATGAACTCTTGCACTACACTACTGTTGCACGTCATCTCGAGACTACATTTCCCAGCAGCCATTTCACTAATCACACGCTCACACCTGAGACTGATCCCACAGCTGATTCCCATTACACCTCTTATATAAACCATGGACTTCCGTTCACAGATCGCCGAGTATTGTACGCACATATCCCTCTTCTAGCGATAGCTACTCTACGGAGCCCACTTAGTTGTCTTAGTCTTGCCTTGCCTGTTTTCCCGTGTTTTATTCTAGCCCGGGTTTCCTGGATTAACCCTTGCCTTGCCGTTTCGGACTCTGTTTGCACCTCGTTTGGATTATTGCTCGTGTACCTGGATTATTGCTCTGCCTTGCCCTGTTGGATATTGTTCGCCGATCGAAGACCCACGCTTGCCCTAGGATTACTTTTTGTCTTGTCTCTGCCATACCTGTTTGCCATTGACCCTGCCTGTATTTATGACCATGTCTTTAAATAAAAACCTGCATATGGATCCGCACGTCTCACGTCTCGTCAGCCCCGTAACAGTTGATTCTTTTAATTTAACACAATTAACACTCATCTGCTTCACCTGAAGCAGAAGTGTGGAAACATTGTGACTTTCAGTTTGTCTTGCTAAAATGATAGTTCACCCAAAAATTAATCAGATTTTCAGATTGCCAATATGTCCATTATTTTTTAAGTGGGGCCTGTGTGGAGTAGTTTACAAGATTAGTGAAAGAATAAATCCTTTACAAAAGTTTAAACATGTTTATATAAATTGCCTGTAGATACTTCTGTGTTTGTTTATTCTGAAAATTGGCATGACTTTATTTTCCTCTTCCAAATTCCTCCACAATTCATAACATTTGAATGTTATTATGAACACAGCCAGGTAATTCTAAGATAACAGTTTAGAATTTTCAATTCACCTAACCTGCATGTCTTTGGGAGGAAACTGGAGTACCCGGCATAAACCCATGCTGACACAGGGAGTACATGCAAACTCCACACAGAAAGGCCTCTTGTCCAGGCTCAAACCAGATACCTTCTTGCTGTGAGACAACAGTGCTAACCACCAAGCCACTCTGCCACCCCACCAAATTTATGGTCAAGAGCCACTGCTAGTGTATACGCAGAGTTGGGAAGGTTACTTTTAAAATACATTTTACTACATGCTTTAAAAAGGTAAGAAAGATATGGTTCTGTTAAGACCCTTTGACTGAATGGTTATTTGTGGAAAATGGTCAAAAATGGTTCTTCTATGGCATCACTGTGAAGAACCTTTTAAGCAACTTTATTTTTAAGAGTGAATGATATAAGGATGTCATTACCAAGACAATATGTGCTGGCAAAATGCGTCACAATGAGCAAATTTTTAAACAAGTAATTTGTAACGTATTGCATGAAATTACACAAATTTTGTAACTTAATCTAATCTGATACTTTGGAATACTAGTATGTAACACAAAGGGTCCTCTAGACAAAAATGCCATTCACCGAACACTGGACTTTTCCTATCCAATAGGACATCAGTTTTCCACAATACTTCTGAAAGAAAATATGTAAACTTTTTGAATTGGATAAACAGGTTAAATTGTGCTTAAATTATGCTTATTTTGTCTTCTGAAGAACAATAATAAAGGGGAAAAATGTTTTAAACAAAATAAGACAAATGTACACATCATCCTGCTCAAAAGTTTACAAAAGAGTAAATGAATCCTGAAATGAGTCCCTCAATTATGAGTCCTTAAAGATGGATCTCAAAATCATACAATTATTGTTGGAAAGGGGTCAGATATGTAGAAGATGATGGAGAACCTGAGAATGTGTGCAGAACCTGGAGGATTTTTCTAAAGAACAGCAGGCAGTTTAACTGTTTAGGACAGGGGTCACCAGACACGGTCCTGGAGGGCCGTTGTCCTGCAGAGTTTAGCTCCAACCCTAATCAAACACACCTGAAGTAGCTAATTAATGTCTTACTAGGTATACTTGAAACTTCCAGGGAGGTGTGTTGAGGCAAGTTGGAGCTAAACTCTGCAGGACACAGGCCCTCCAGGATCAAGTTTGGTGACCCCTGGTTTAGGACATACAAGAGACTCACAGACAACTGTCACAAAACATGAAAACAATCATGGATTATTCAGGTAATAACAGACAATTAAAATGCAAGAGTGTGTAAATTTTTGAATGGGGAAATTTCTTATAAATTCACTCATTTTGTCTTGTGGAGTATATGTAAACATCTGTTATGCAAAATAGCTTATTCAGAACAGTACTAAATAAAAAAGCAATTTTTATGATCATCTTATTTTGTTAAAATTATTTCAATTTTGCATATTCTGAAAGGGCTATGCAGCTTATGAGCAGAACTGTAGCTTAAGATGCTTTTGCAGAGTGTCAGAGTCAGAAAATAACAGTATAGTTTACATTTATGTTTAAATTAAATAAATGCCATTAAAATTCGGATATAACTGTAATTTGATTATCACCCATTTAAGATGTAACTGTAATGAAATACTGTTACTCATGTTTTTTATTTTAAATGCATAACTAAGTTACATGTATTCTGTTACTCCCCAACCCTGTTTATAGGAATACAAGTTAATTTTAATAGGTTCAGCAAAACAATATTTGCTAGTGCATGAGTTGTAACTTAGAGCCTTTTAACATTGCAATTAGGCTGAGATGTCATTTTCACACAGCTGGTGAAACCAGCCCCTGAACGCAGGCTTTCAACTGTTTTACAATACACTAATGATGATGTCATTTCTTTTGTGAGTCTAGCAAACCAAAGTACCAATTAAGCTGCCACTTTTCAAAAAGGCATCTGTAGAAGAGACATGATGAGTGCATTAACAGAAAAGATTTTCAGAACGTGACAGTAGATAAAAGAAGACAAAATAATCAATTCTTCCTCTTTCACTCATTTTGACTGCAGTTGAGTTTTTTTTTTTTTTTTTTTTTAACTAGAGCAGCAGACAGTGTTCCATTTTATGGTCATGCCTCCATGTTTCTTAACTATGTGAAGTTATCTTATGTTCCCTTTCAGTCAGTCACATTCGACATTACATCGACTGACGTTAGGAGTCACACTTGGGAGCCCCAATCACCTCTGAGCTTTAGAAGAAAAGGCCAATGAGAACTAGTGAATGGAATTTGCATGCCAATTAACTCCCCCATACATACGGGTATATAAGGTGGCGGCGTGCATCCACTCATTCAGATTTTTGCTTCAGAGCCGATTACTTCGTGAGCACTGCTTCTCTCAAGAAGAAGAAGAAGGAAAGAAGAAATTCATCAAAGCTGCAGGTGTTACTCTGGTCGAGTTCTACCTTTCCCCGTGCATTTCAGCGGAGAGATCGCCCTGTTAGAGCACAGATAAGTGCTGTGGTCCTCCCCTGGGCACACCGACTAAAAGAGCAATTTCCTACAGCACGCACAGTTGTTGAGAGTATCTTTCGAGATGTCTTTGCGACCATGTGCTTCTGGGTGCAGTAGTTTCCTTACTTCTGACGACGGACACGATCGCTGTCTCATGTGTCTGGGCCGTAAGCATGCTGAGACGGCATTCATGGATGGCTCGTGCCCACATTGTGAGCGCATGTGCATGGCAACCCTAAGGTCGCAGCTCTCATTCTTAATGAGGCTTCCCTCGGGCTCTACCCAGCCCAGTTCGTCGGGTCGTAAAGACTCTACAGCTGCACTGGTTAGGGTGACCTGATGATGATGGTCAGGAATGCTCCGTCGGGCCAGCCCCCACGGAAGGTGGACCCAGTGTCTCTTTTGGGGTTCCAGAAGAGGATAAGATGTCTATTGCTGCATCAGAGGAGGGGCTACCGAAGATTCTGCTGAGCAGCCTCCTGCTGCGGCGGATGCTCAGTCGGAGTCCGAGGCTGAGTTGACTGCCATGCTCCTATGGGCGGCCAAGAGCATCGGGCTGGAGGTGAACTCTCCACCTTCTCCCGAGTGTTCGAGGCTCGATGATAGGTATCTGGGCTCTGGATGTGACTCCCAGCCACGCTCTACCCCAGTGCCTTTCTTCCCGGAGGTTCATGAAGAGCTCACCAAAACATGGAAAGCTCCATACACCGCCCGGTCACATCTGAGCTCTTCCCTCCTCACTACCCTCGATGGTGGGGTGGCCAGGGGGTACGTTGACATTCCCCAGGTGGAGTATGTGGTTGCGGTGCACTTGTGCCCCTCAAAACGCAGCCACCTGGAGGAACCGTCCGTGCCTCTCGTCCAAAGCCTGTAAGGTGTCGTCAGCCCTGGTTGCCAAGGCTTACATCGCTGCGGGCCAGGCCGCCTCCGCCCTGCATGCCATGGCCATCCTGCAGGTACACCAGGCCAAGGCACTGAAAAAGCTGCACGAGGGTAGTCCTGACTCGGGGTTGATGTAGGAACTGCATACGGTGACCGAATTTGCTCTCAGAGTGACGAAGGTCATGGCGCGGTCCCTCGGTCAGGTGATGTCCACCATGGTGGTCCAGGAGCGCCATCTCTGGCTGAATCTGGTGCAGATGCGTGACGCAAACAAAGTTCGCTTTCTCAACACCCCCGTCTCCCAAGCCGGCCTCTTTGGTGTCACTGTCAAGGACTTTGCCCTGCAGTTCTCGGCAGTCCAGAAGCAGACGGAGGCTATCAAGCACATCTTGCAAGTGATTCTTCGAACACCAAGCCGCCAGGAGCCAGGTCTTCGTGTGCCCGTCGCCGAGGGCGCCCCTCTGTAGCCTCAACACCTGCCCCGCCCCAGGAAACACAGAAGGAGGTAACTCCTCAACAGGGGCGTCGAGCTGGCTGCAGGAAAGGGGTGCAGCATGCTTATCAGGGTATTGCTAAGTCTTCTCGGAAGACCGCGAAGCGTCCCTGAGACGGGCGACCCAGAGATGACAGAAACTGTTCTTCGGGGAACATTGAGATCTGCGCCCTCACTCCCGGGGGAGGGCCGGGGGCTTTTTGCACCGCTGTCGGTACCCACCTTCTCAATAAAAGAGCAATTTCCTTCATCTCTGGGTCTATCACGCCGGGTTCTGATCGTGACCGAAGCTCTGCTTCCTCGCACTCAGACTCGGGGCATGATTTCTCCTCTCAACACCTTTGAGTTGCAGGATGCGCTGCTTCCTCGCATTCCACTGACTTCTCCGCGGGATTGGGAGGATCAGGTAAGTACTGCTCCCAGAATCTCGTCTCTATTTCGGGACGCTATGCTTCCCGGGTTGAGCCACCTTTCTTACCACAGCTGCCCCACCATGGGTACCATCGGTAACCACTCAGTTGATTCCACTTGTACAGAGGCTGGGGGCGTGGTTAGCGGAGATCTGCGAGTCTTGAACTGGTCCCTGTACAGACTTCCTTTCAAGATGCTGACACAGAAGCAAATTCTTTCTTGCGTTCGACACCAGGATTGGTTTGCAGCTATTGACCTGAAGCACATGTATTTTCATGTCTCGATTTTGCCTCGACACAGACCGTTTCTTCAGTTTGCTTTTAAGGGTTGAGCATATTAGTACAAAGTCCTCCCCTTCAGGCTGTCCCTGTCTCCCCATGTTTTTACGAAACTGGAGGAGGGTGCCCTGTCCCCACTTTGGTAGAAGGTCATCCGGTTCCTCAACTATCTCGACAACTGGCTTATGTTTGCTCACTCGCGAGATCTGTTGTGCGAACATAGGGATCTGGTGCTTCAGCACCTCAGCCATCCGGGGCTTCGTGTCAACTGAGAGAAGAGCATGCTCTCCCCTGTGCAGAGCATCTTTTTCTCGGTATGGAGCTGGATTCGGTCAACATGACAGCACGTCTCACGAACGAGCGTGCGCAATCAGTGCTGAACTGCCTGGATTTGTTCAGGGGCAAGACAGCGGTCTCTCTAAAACTATTTCAGAGGCTCCTGGGGCATACGGCAGCCGCAGTTACACCACTTGGCCTGTTACATATGAGACCGCTTCAGCGTTGGTTGCATGGCTGGATCCCTAGATGTGCATGGTGCCATGGCACTCTTCGGGTCAGCGTTACCCCAGGTTGTTGCCGCCTCTTCAGTCCTTGGTCAGACTCTACGTTTCTATGGGCAAGAGTGCCCTTAGAACAGGTGTCGAGGCATGTTGTTGTCACCACAGATGCCTCCAAGATGGGCTGGTGCGCCGTATGCAACGGGCATGCAGCCTCGGGCTCCTGGACAGGACCTCGACTGCAGTGGCACATCAATTGCCTCGAGTTGCTAGCAGTGCTGCTTGCTCTTCGTCGGTTTCGACCGTTGCTGCAGGGCAAGCATGTACTTGTCCGGACGGACAACACAGTGACAGTGGCGTATATAAACCACCAGGGCGGTGTACGCTACCGTCGCCTGTTGCAACTCGCCGCCATCTCCTCCTCTGCTCATGTTCCGGGAGAGCTCAATCATGAAGCCGATGCACTCTCACGACAGCTTACCCTGCCCGGAGAATGGAGACTCCATCCTCAGTTGGTTCAGCTCATTTGGAGTCGATTCGGGGAGGCCCCCCTCGGCACTGATGCTCTGGCACACAGCTGGCCCTGGGGTTTACGCAAGTATGCTTTCCCCGCAGTGAGCCTCCTTGCACAGACCCTGTGCAAGATCAGGTAGGACGAGGAGCAGGTCCTGTTGGTTGCGCCATTCTGGCCCACCCAGGCCTGACCTTTTGCTGACCTTTTGCCGGTTTGCCGACCTCATGCTTCTCCCTGAAGGATTCCCCTGAGGAAAGGGAGTCTCTTGCAGACATCTGTAGAGCTAGATGTCTTGCAGACATCTGGGCAACACCTAACACCTTTGCAAGAATCTATAATCTTCGGGTGGAGCCCGTGTCCTCCCGTGTGTTGGGTAATATCAGGTAATTTCCAGGAGGCGTGCTCGGTGTTCGGCTTGCGGCGCCATTCCTAGTTAGGATACGTGCGCTTTTCCCAGTTGTTCCCTGCCGGTGAACTCTAGGTTCTCCGTTGCCCCGCAGTTGCAGACTTGGCGGAGAAGTCTGTTACTGCGGCCGGTAGAGAGTTGCCTACTTCTCTCCGGACCTGGCATTGATGCCTCAGTTTCTGCCACGGTTCGATTCCACCATTTTCCCATTGATTCCTTCATTTTCCAAGTTTTTCACATGGCCTTACATTCTGTCATTGTGCTCTGCCCCTCCAATGGTTGCCGATGTAAACACTGGCACCCCTGGTGGGCCTGCTTATCTGGCTTACAGGGCGTTGGGAAGGTTACAATTTGAGATACATTTGTTCTGACATGCTTGCCTGTCAGCATTTGCATCCTCAAATTATAGAAAACAGTTTGGGTTGTGGCGTTTTCCATAGGGATCCCTAACATCAGTCGACGTAACGTTGAACGTGACTGACTGAAAGGGAACATCTCGGTTATGTATGTAACCCTCGTTCCCTGAAGCAGGGAATGGAGATGTTATGTCCCTCATGTCACAACCTCGAACTGTGCTGAATACCGGGATGCATCTCGGCTCTGAAGCACAAACCTGAATGAGTGCACGCCGCCATCTTATATAACCGTGTGTACGGGAAGTAAATTGGCATGCAAATTCCACTCGCCAATTATCATTGGCCTTTTCTTCTAAAGCTCAGAGGTTATTGGGGCTTCCGAATGAGAACATCAGTTGATGTAACGTTACTCACACTGTGGTCAAGACAGCCCAAGCTTAAAAATATACAGTCAAGCTAGCTGTGAAAGAAATCTTGTGTCTATCTACACCGATCAGGCATAATATTATGACGACCTTCCTAATAGTTGGTCCCTCTTTTGTTGCCAAAAAAGTCCTGAATCATTGAGGCATGGGCTCCACTAGACCCCTGAGGGTGTACTACATTTACATTTATGCATTTAGCAGACGCTTTTATCCAAAGCGACTTACATTGCGTTCAAGTTACAGTTTTTACATTTTACCAGCTCTTGCTTTCCCTGAGAATCGAACCCATGATCTTGGCATTGCTAGCGCCATGTTCTACTATTTGAGCTACAGGTGTACTGTGATATCTGGCACCAATTTGTTAGCAGCAGATCCTTTAAGTCCTGTAAGTTTCAAGGTGGGGTATCCATGGATAGAACTGGTTTGTTCAGCACATCCTAAATATACTTGATTGGATTGAGATCTGGGGAATTTGGAGGCCAAGTCAACACCTCCAACTCATTGTTGTGCTCCTTAAACCATTCCTGACCCATTTTAGCTTTGTGGCAGGGCACATTATCCTGCTGATATAGGCCACAGCCGCCAGGGAATACCATAGATACTAGACGACTAATACATAGATAATGACCACTGCAGACTGGGAACACCCCACAAGAGCTGGAGTTTTGGAAATGCTTTGACCCAGTCGTCTAGCCTTCACAATTTGGCCATTGTCAAACTCACTCAAATCCTAATGCTTGCCGATTTTTCCTACTTCTAATTCATCAACTTTGAGGACAAATCGTTCGCTTGCTGCCTAATATATACCACCCACTAACAGGTGCTGTGATGAAGAGATAATCAGTGTTATTCTCTTCACCTGGTCATAATGTTATGCCTGATCGGTGTATTGTAGAATGGGCTTCTTTAGTATTCAAGTTGGACAGTGAATGTCCAAGTGAAGTTCATTTATTGTACACAAGTTTGCATTATTTATCTGGATGAGGCGTATCAAAAGATAGCCTGTTCAGTCTGCAGTCTGCCCTGTTTTAGCAGAGTTATATTGCTTTTCTGTATGTGTCGGCTCAATGAGAGCCTGTTCAGCGCTCATTTTACCTCAACAGAGAGGAAATATCATGTGTTTGTGTGCAATGACTGTTCTACAATATCTATATGCAGTAAAGTCAATAAAGAATCACACCGCTGTGATAGCAGGGGGAAAAATGTGTACATGACAGCTGTTGGCAAGCGAGGGAATGACTGTTTTTTTCCTGCTTATAGCACACAACATAAGTCAACCTCTATCGATTTATGCAGAAGTGTGGGAAGTACTCAGAGTCATTTCAGAGTGGGCCTTCAAAAAATCTAATTCAAATACACATTCCAATTTGCTTTCAAGCATGCTTCAGTGGCGTTATTTCATCTGCCATTCATCAAAAAGATGTGCCAATGTTACGGGCAGAAATAGAGAGCCTTTTAACGACCCACACTGTGGAAATTGTTCCAGCAGCAGATCGTGACAGGCTTTTACAGCTGTTATTTTCTTCTGCCAAAAAAAAAAATAATTAACTAAAATAAACATACTGGGACGCTGGCCCTATTCTATATCTAAGACAACTGAAACATGCTCTGGTGAAGCAGCTTTTTCACACATTCGTCTGAAAGGCTGATTTATTTCAGTGGGTCTGAAAGATGTTTATTTTCATGCCCAGATAGTCCCTCATCACAGACAGTTCTTGATGTTTGCATTCGAAGGAACAGCATAACAATGTACTGTCCTCCTGTCCGGGCAATCTCCCTGCTGAGATTGGGTGGAGATCTCAATGATTGGCTATTGCAGAGCTTGGGGTTCACAGTCAATTTGACAAAGAGCGTTCTCATTCCCAGTTGTGGTTGTTCTCATTCAGGTGGTTGTGCCAATGTCTCTTCGAGATACTGTGTTACGTACGGAATATGGAGACTTTGTGGGGGGTTTTGGAGTCAACAAAATGTACAATAATCTGTTGCGTTATTTTTATTGACCTTGAATAAAAAAATACGTTATGAAGTTTATTCAAACCTGTCCAACTTGTCAGCTCACAGGAAAGCCAAACCTGTACCTAAAATAAGCACCATTCTATCCAATACCAGTGATTGATTCACCATTTCAGCATCTGATAATAGATTGTGTGTGTCCATCACCCTCTTCTAAGTCAGGAAGTGCATATCTTCTTACCGTAATGTGCCAGAATACAAGATATCCCACTGCCTATCATCTTCATTCAATCACTACTCATTCTGTTGTTAAAGCTTCGACACCTTCCTAAGGATCAAACTTTACCTTTTATATGTTTCAGGAAGTCTTGCAGCAGCTTGCTATGAAGCAAAACCATTCTAATGCATACCACCCACAAAGTTAAGGGGCTTTGGAACATTTCCACCAAACCTTTAAGTCTCTGCTGCGGGCTTATTGTGTGGAATTAATGGGTGACTGGGAGGAAGGATTGCCCTGGTTATTGTTGGTGGCATGTGAGGTGGTTCAGGACAGTCTAGGTTTTTGTCCCAATGAATTGGTCTTTGGTCATAAAGTGCGTGGACCACTGGCTGTTCTCCACGATGGACTAAAAGGGGGGCCTTATCCACCTCAGAGTTTGTTACAATATGTAAAAGTTTCAGACATTGTTTATTCTTAGCTGGTCAAATGGCTAAGGAAAACTTGTTGTACAAACAAAATAAGATGATGCATTTGTTTGATCAAGACACAGATTCTGGTGTGTGTTTTTCCAGGTTATCAGGTGTTGGCACTGTTGCCTCTTCCTGTTTCTCCATTCTGTCCCAAGTTTTTTTTAGGTCCATATACGGTTGTATGGCAAGTTTCAGATCAGAATTACCTGATTTCAACCCCTGAATGGAAGTGACATTCACAACTGTGCCATGTAATCCTGTTAAAACCTTTTTACTCTCATTCCAGTGTGTTTGAGAAGGCTCCAGTAGCAGTAGCTGTGGCTGCTGCTGTGACAGAAGTTGCTGAGGATGTTAAAGTATCTGAGGATTGTATTTTGCTGCCGTGACATAATAACTCTGAAACATTGTACAACATTTGCCTCTTCAGAAGAGAGCTGAGTTGTTAGCTTTGCTTTCAGATTTGCTTATGTTATTTTCAGATTCTTCTTCAACCACTTATTTGATAGAGCACAATATAAAAGTTGGTGATGCAAAAACAATACGGCAATGTTTTTATTGTGTTTCTTTGGATAACATCTTGAGTCTGAAATTAAATACATGATAGAAAATAACATTGCTAAACCTTTCTTTTCAAGCCGGGCATCACCTTGTTTATTAGTGAAAGCCAGATAGAATGTACCGTTTTTGTACTGACTATTGGAAGGTGAACAAAACCAGAATCTTTCCCTTTGCCCCAAATGGAAGATTGTGTAGATTCTGTTGACTCTGCTTGTTATCTCAGTAAATTCAATTTATTAAAAGGATATTGGCAAGCGCCTTTAACCGCTCATGCACAGGAGATTTCTACTGCTGTCAATCGATTAAAAAAATTAACTAATTAATCACACATTTTTTTTCTGAAATTAATTGTAATTAATCCCACCTAACATTAGCCCTCTGGTTGTGTTCGGGTCAAATTGACCCGGAAAAGATTTCTTTTTCCCGAAAATACTAGTTAACGTAATTGCATTGGACTCAAACTTACTGACTTTGTTCACATAGGGTATAAGTACTTCTCATAATTTTTTTTAGAATTTTCATAATTGTTTGTTGGTTTTATTTCACCTAGTAACACTTGTGGTGTTCCCGGTCAAAAATGACCGGACTCCAAACAACTGCTTATAAATCTGTCATTATGCTATATTATCACTAAATATTGGATTCATTCTTTTTGTCAACTTGTTTACTTTCATTTAGGACTGGTTTTGTTTTTCTATTTGCATGTGATTAATTGTAGGCCTCATTTATCTGAGAGTAGGCGCCTTGTTTTTTTGAGTGAAAAAAATCATTTTTTATGAATAATTTTCACAATATGAGATTAAAGATTATGAAAATTTGCACTGTTTCTCACACTAGTGTACTTTAATGTTTAATCAGGAAGTTTGCTTTTAAATGCTTTTATTTTGTACAAAATTGCACAAAGTCACACTTTTCAAAAATGGCCAGCCATTGAAAGTGAATGGGGAAGAATGAAAGTAAGAGAAACAACTAGTGTTCAGGAGCATGTTTTGCTTGCAAACATAAAGGCCTTGGACCAGTGCGTGTGTGGATGCATGTATACTCATGCTATCACACACACACACACACACACAATTGCATTCAACCATAATTCAGTCATTTCAGTACCAATCAAACAGTTAAGATTGCACAGGCTTATAGTCAATAAATGTATAAAAACTCAACTTTAAACATTTAAAATTTAATTTTGAATATTGTCTTTTAAAGGTCAGCTTGTTTGCAAACAGACACTGCAATCATTTTGTTTCATAGGTAGTTTAAGAGGAATGAAGATGGGGAGGTACATTTTTGGAAGGAGGATTTCTGGAATTAATGTTAAATGACTTTGAGCAGATGTGTGTGCTGAAAATTAGAATGAAAAAGGGATAGAGAGGGAGAGAAATCCAAATGGTTGCTTGGCAACCCTGAATCATGCTGATGTTGAGTGTTTGGAGGTGTTTTATGTGTATGTAGGGATATAAATATTGGGTGATTCAGAGTTATCACAAGCAATCCAATTTCTCTCTCTCTCTCTCTCTCTCTCTCTCTCTCTCTCTCTCTCTCTCTCACATTTGTATTTCTTAAGACTGAGGGGAGACATGATATAATACATGTCTTAAACTGTGTGTGTGTTTGTTATATGTGTACAGCAGCTTTTCACCATTAGTGCCTAAAATTATGGAACTATCATTTTTATGGTAAACTAACAAATCTAAGGAAACTGCTGCAAATGAAGCATTTCTTCATATGGGGGCATATCTCTGCAGCTGATAATCTTAAATTGCTTGTGGTTGTGTGTGCAATAAAGTTAATGTACCATGGAGATCTTTATTGGTTTAGAGCATTTGGTGTTGATTTTGATATGTTCGTCATGCTCTTTGGTTGCTATCATCAGTGAAAGCAGATGACCCACATGCACTAAAACTCTTCAATACCCTCCTATCGGGATAATGAGGTACTCCCATGTTCTGTCATATTGTGTTTTCTCTCTCTCTCTTTCTCTCTCTCTCTCTCTCTCTCTCTCTCTCTCTCTCTCTCTCTCTCTCTCTCTCTCCCTCTCTTAATAAAGCAGGCACAAGATCTAAGAGACAAACAGTTCATTTGAGAGTTTTATAATAAAATGCATTGTGGAATAATTATGGAATGTCTGATATATGGTGTCAGTTATGAAATTGCACACACAGGATTCAGAGGTCAACATTGATCCAGGGGTTGTAAATGATAAATTTATGAGTAATAAATGGAAAAGGTCGATATTTAATTTAAAATGTCTATTTGGAGCACTCAAAATGAGGAAGGAATCTTGACAGACAGTTATACTAAACAGTTCAGCAAATGCAAATCTTTTACAAGAACTATATATAT
This sequence comes from Spinibarbus caldwelli, assembly GCA_039654775.1. Taxonomy (NCBI): domain Eukaryota; kingdom Metazoa; phylum Chordata; class Actinopteri; order Cypriniformes; family Cyprinidae; genus Spinibarbus; species Spinibarbus caldwelli. Next base: position 37,537,163 of record CM077220.1, read on the forward strand.
TGTAAAAAAAAATAATAATAATAATAATAATATTTGATCAATAAATCAAGCCAAGTCATATGTTTTCCCATTACTTTAACTCATCAAATTAATTTAACCAATTTCAACTTAACTCATATTTTAACCAACTTCAACTTTCAACTCATCAAAGATTGAACTCAGTTTGTAAGTCAATTTAATATAATTTGCCTTGCACAGACAATTTCATTACTTAAAAATTCAAGGCAGCAACTAAACTAAAGTTTTTAAGTTGCAGTAGGTGTAAACCAGGAGTTTGAAAAGCAGGGCCAGACATGCAAATGATCAAAGAAGGCAAGAAGACACCCTACCCCTTAACTTATCTGACTTTTGCCACATTCTTTGAGTACCCCCAACACTGCACATTTTGCACTGCAGTCTCCTTAACCAAACAGCTGAAACACTCTAAGACCCTAAATAGGTGTGTCAAACAAAGGAGTCACGTACAATGTACAGTGTTGGGGGTACCCCAGAAACGTGGTTGGGAACCATTGGTCCATGACGCCATCTAGTGGATAGAGTTTGTTTCATTCATGCTAACTGGATTAAAAGATAAATTTAACACAGTGGAAATAATTATTACATACATGCAGTAGGCTAATTTATTTTAGCCATTTTTTCCTCATTGTTTTTTCATGCAAAACATAAAAATAAAGGTTCATTATTGGCATCTAGGGTTCACATAGAACCTTTCAATTGCACTTTAATTTACAGTCCTGTTTCTCGTGCATACTATGTAGTTATTATATTAACTACAATAAATAGGTAATAACTTGGGACTAACCCTGAACCTACCCCTAAACATAACCTTATCCCATTTAGTTTCCTTGTATTACCCAGTACCTTTGTAGGTAAGTACACTGTAAGTACACATACTGTAAAATAAAGTGCAACCAGCCTTGCAGTATAGTAAGTAATTAAATCATGTATGAATGAACAAACAGTTCAGGGAATGTGTTATAATGTGTGTATGATGAATGCAAGAAAACTTATCTGAGATTGTCCATTGGTGAATGAAAGTGTCCCTTGTAATCTATAACATTAATCAATAACTGTTCACTGATTCTTCAGAAGTGGGACAAAACAGGGTGTTTTGTTAAATAAACAAATAAAACTAGTTGTTACCACTATGCATTTACATTCACCAGGATCTTAATATTCGCATTTAAACATCTTAACAAATTATCCAAAAATTATCAGAACACATGATCAGAATACAAACTAACTGTAATATGTATAGATGTTTTATTGAGTGTTATGTGTTCCCTCAGACGTATGTTCCCTGAATCTTATGTTCCCTTAACCATAAGGGGTGGTTGGGGTTGCTGGGATTAAAGAAACACATTTGACATTTGAGAGCGTGACAGCGCACCACATTAAAAGAAATGATCGTTCATGTTTTCAAATTCAAAAAATTTCAAAAATTCAAAAACGAAACTAAAATTAAAACATCTTTGAGAGCAATGGGGCCCCCTGGTGTTTCGGGGGCCCTACGCAACTTGCGTATTCTGCGTATAGGGAGGAACGGCTCTGACTCTAACTCTGCTAGAAGTGATGACTATCAATCCACAAAAGCAATATATGCTGTATATTTAGTATTTATACATTATTGGAAAAATTAAACACTATTTTATGTTTAATATAATTAAAAATGACTTGAAAGCTACAAAAATGTGATGATTTCACTTTGAATGTCAACTCATTGGCCTGTCATCACCGTCAGACAGAAAATCTTAAAGTGGTGACATCTGACGGTGTTGACAAATTTGGCATTTCTTTCACAAAACAAATGGAGTTCATATAGTAGCCATTTTGTTTCTGTTGATGCTAGATGCTAATAGAACCTGCTTCAGGAGAATAAAATGATCTAAACATTTCAAATAATTTCCTCAGAAATTGGAAGATGATGCTGACATATCATGGTTGTGACACAGAAAATATTAGCATTAGGAGTTAAAATATTATAAAACTATAAAACTTTCCAGAGCCTGTCTGACATTGATGTACTCTGCAGAAGGTGAAATGTGGCAAGGGGGTCCATTAGAGTGACAGCTGCCCGTGATATTCGGTGATTTTTTTTATTTTTTATTTATTTTTTTTTACATTTTAATGAATGTCTGACGGTGTTGACAAAAAGTGGGGATACGACTTTGAAACCTTATGAAACATTCATGTGTCCTTGAAAACAACCTTGCTTTGATATGAGATATTTTGATAAAACAAGCTCTTTTTCATCATTAAAACCCATTGTTATCTATTTTATAGCATATGAATGATTGAACCCTTCTCTGTGGACACACTGATTAGATTTATTGAGAAGACAAGTGTCATAGATTTGATATAATAATGATTAAATTGAAGGGGATAATTGTGTTAAATACTATTGCTAATCCCTCATTAATCCCTCATAACATTTATAATTGAAAATATTCTCATTTTTAAATCTAATAGTAGTTACAATTGCTGGACATGTTTTGTCCCGTGTCTCAAGAATCAGTGTGTTACGTAGGTGATCTCAGAGATGAGGAGGATCCAAATGCAGTTGTAGTTTATTGGATGAGAGACAAAAATAAACACAGCAAGAACAAAAACAAGAACAGAATATAACTAGGGGGTTATTCCAGAAAGCAGGTTATGTGACATACCCGGGTATGTTTGAGGATAAGCGAGCGGATAAACTCGGCTTTCGGCTCCAAAATCGGAGGTAACGTTCATAGTAACTTGCCCTCTGAAGATAACCTGCTCCGGAGCAGGTTATGTTCCAGGGTTAGTTCACTTCAGAACTATCAGCGCATGCGTGATCTACTGACGAGCCTTCAGTGGGCATGACAGATACACATAACATTATATATTATTACAATATAGTTATGTAATATAGCCTACTATATATATATATATATATATATATACAGTATCTCACAAAAGTGAGTACACCCCTCACATTTCAGCAACTATTTTATTATAACTTCTCAAGGGACAATACTATAAAAATGAAACTTATATATATTTTAGAGTAGTCAATGTGCAACATGTATAGCAGTAAAGATTTACTGTTCTCTGAAAATAACTCAACACACAGCAATTATTGTCAAAATAGCTGGCAACAAAAGTGAGTACACCCTAAGTGATAACAGCTATACGTCATTTAACCATGCAAAGCCACATGTCCTATTCATCATGTTCATGTTTTTGTCTGCTTGACAGGACCATACAAATTTGTGTATCTTGTATTAGAGCAGTTAAAATTTGGTGCTTTGAGTACAATTCTCTCATACTAACCACTGGATGTTCAAAATGGCACCTCATGGCAAAGAACTCTCTGAGGATTTGAGAAATAGAATTGTTGCTCTCCACAAAGATGGCATAGGCTATAAGAAGATCAGTAACACCCTGAAACTGAGTTACAGTACAGTGGCCAGGGTCACACAGAGGTTTTCCAAGACGGGTTTCACTCGGAACAGGCCTCGCAAGGGTCGATCAAAGAAGTTGAGTCATCGTGGTGTGCGTCAGATGCAGAAGCTGGCTTCAAAAAACAGACGCATGAGTGCTGCCAGCATTGCTTTAGAGGTTGCAGAAGTGGAAGGTCAGTTTGTCAGTGCTCAGACCATACGCCGCACACTGCAACAAGTTGGTTTGCATGGCCATTGTCCCAGAAGGAAGCCTCTTTTAAAGCTGGCTCACAAGAAAGCCTGCAAACAGTTTGCTGAAGACAACCTGTTCAAGAGCATGAATTACTGGAACCATGTCCTGTGGTCTGATGAGACTAAGATAAACTTGTTTGGCTCAGATGGTGTCCAGCATGTGTGATGACGGCCTGGTGAGGAGTACCAAGAAAATTGTGTCTTGCCTACAGTCAAGCATAGTGGTGGTAGCATCATGGTCTGGGGCTGCATGAGTGCTGCTGGTACTGGGGAGCTGCGGTTCATTGAGGGAAACATGGATGCCAACATGTACTGTGACATTCTGAAGCAGAACATGATGCCCTCCCTTCAGAAACTGGGTTTTCCAACATGATAATGACCCCAAACACACGGCCAAGATGACAACTGCCTTGCTGATTAAGCTGAAGGTGAAGGTGATGGAGTGGCCAAGTATGTCTCCAGACCTGAACCCTATTAACCACATGTGGGGCATCCTCAAGTGGAAGGTGGAGAAGCGTCATGTGTCTAACATCCAGCAGCTCCGTGATGTCATTATGGACGAGTGGAAGAGGATCCCAGCAACAACCTGTGTTGCTCTGGTCAATTCCATGCCCAGGAGGATTAAGGCAATGCTAGATAACAGTGGAGCTCACACAAAATATTGACACTTTGGACAAAGTTTTGAAATGTTCACTTAGGGTGTACTCACTTTTGTTGCCAGCTATTTTGACAATAATGGGTGTGTATTGAGTTATTTTCAGAGCACAGTAAATCTACACTGCTATACATGTTGCACATTGACTACTCTAAAATATATCCAAGTTTCATTTTTATACTATTGTCCCTTGAGAAGTTATAATAAAATAGTTTCTGAAATGTGAGGGGTGTACTCACTTTTGTGAGATACTGTATATATATACAGGTGCATCTCAATAAATTAGAATGTCGTGGAAAAGTTCATTTATTTCAGTAATTCAACTCAAATTGTGAAACTCGTGTATTAAATAAATTCAATGCACACAGACTGAAGTAGTTTAAGTCTTTGGTTCTTTTAATTGTGATGATTTTGGCTCACATTTAACAAAAACCCACCAATTCACCATTTCAACAAATTAGAATATGGTGACATGCCAAACAGCTAATCAACTCAAAACACCTGCAAAGGTTTCCTGAGCCTTCAAAATGGTCTCTCAGTTTGGTTCACTAGGCTACACAATCATGGGGAAGACTGCTGATCTGACAGATGTCCAGAAGACAATCACTGACACCCTTCACAAAGAGGGTGAGCCACAAACATTCATTGCCAAAGAAGCTGGCTGTTCACAGAATGCTGTATCCAAGCATGTTAACAGAAAGTTGAGTGGAAGGAAAAAGTGTGGAAGAAAAAGATGCACAACCAACCGAGAGACAATGAGGATTGTCAAGCAAAATCGATTCAAGAATTTGGGTGAACTTCACAAGGAATGGACTGAGTCTGGGATCAAGAGCCACCACACACTTATTCCTCGTATTCCTCTTGTTAAGCCACTCCTGAACCACAGACAATGTCAGAGGCGTCTTACCTGGGCTAAGGAGAAGAAGAACTGGACTGTTGCCCAGTGGTCCAAAGTCCTCTTTTCAGATGAGAGCAAGTTTTTTATTTCATTTGGAAACCAAGGTCCTAGAGTCTGGAGGAAGGGTGGAGAAGCTCATAGCCCAAGTTGCTTGAATTCCAGTGTTAAGTTTCCACAGTCTGTGATGATTTGGGGTGCAATGTCATCCGCTGGTGTTGGTCCATTGTGTTTTTTGAAAACCAAAATCACTGCACCCGTTTACCAAGAAATTTTGGAGCACTTCATGCTTCCTTCTGCTGACCAGCTTTTTAAAGATGCTGATTTCATTTTCCAGCAGGATTTGGCACCTGCCCACACTGCCAAAAGCACCAAAAGTTGGTTAAATGACCATGGTGTTGGTGTGCTTGACTGGCCAGCAAACTCACCAGACCTGAGCCCCATAGAGAATCTATGGGGTATTGTCAAGAGGAAAATGAGAAACAAGAGACCAAAAAATGCAGATGAGCTGAAGGCCACTGTCAAAGAAACCTGGGCTTCCATACCACCTCAGCAGTGCCACAAACTGATGACCTCCATGCCACGCCGAATTGAGGCAGTAATTAAAGCAAAAGGAGCCCCTACCAAGTATTGAATACATATACAGTAAATGAATATACTTTCCAGAAGGCCAACAATTCATTAAAAATGTTTTGTTTTTTTATTGGTCTTATGAAGTATTCTAATTTGTTGAGATAGTGAATTGGTGGGTTTTTTTGGTGGGTCAGAAAGGACTCTGGCCTGTAAGGCAGGGACGTCCAGGTTGTAAAACCTTGCAAATGTGGATGGCGAGGACCAGCCGGCCGCCTCACAAATTTCTGAAATGGACACCCCACTGGACCATGCCCAGGAAGAGGCGATGCCTCTGGTGGAATGGGCTCTGACTCCAATGGGGCACTGCAAGCCCAAGGAGGAGTATGCTAGGGTGATAGCATCCACTAACCACCTGGAAATTCTTTGCTTCGTAACAGGGCGACCTTTAGCGCGGTTACCGAAGCTGACAAAAAGCTGTTCTGATCTCCTGTATGAGGCAGAACGCTCAATGTACACCCTCAGGGCCCTGACGGGGCAGAGTAGGGATAATTCCTGGTCATCCGTCGAAGAGGAAAGCGCGGAAAGCGCTATGACCTGGGCTCTGAACGGAGTGGAGAGCACCTTAGGTACATAACCCAGCCTTGGTTTCAGGACGACCTTGGAGTCGTTATGCCCGAATTCCAGGCAAGCAGGGTTGATGGAAGGGGCCTGTAGATTTCCTAATCGCTTAACCGACACCAGCACTAACAGCAGGGTGGTTTTAAATGAGAGTGATCTGAGGCTCGTGGTTTGCAATGGTTCAAACAGGGGCCTTTCAAGGCCCTTAGTATGGTTGGTAAGTCCTAAGGTGGAACTGTACGAGGACGCGGGGGTTAATTCTCCTGGCGCCTCTTATAAACTGGACCACCGCACTATTCCTGCCCACCGATCGGCCAGCAATAGGGGCATGGAAAGCCACTATGGCTGCCGCGTAAACTTTCATGGTGGATGAGGAGCGCTGTTTATCCAGCATCTCCTGCAGAAACGAAAAACCACTGATACAGCAGAGGTAACCGGATCTAAGTCGCAGTCTTGACACCAAGCCGAGAAAATAGACCATTTCAGAGCATAGAGACGTCTGGTAGACGGGGCTCTAGCTTCTGCCATAGTGTTTAAGACACGCTCTGGGAGGTCGAAAGGCTCCCATTGAGCGGCCACACATGCAGTGCCCATAACTCGGGCCGTGGATGCCATAGCGTGCTGTTCGCTTGAGAGAGGAGCTCCCGTCTCAAGGGAATGGGCCACGGGGCTGCTTCGAGCAGCTGGAATAACTCCGAAACCCACGGCTGGTTCCTCCAGAGGGGGGCTATTAGAAGAAGCTTGTGCCGTTGTTCCCTGACTCGTCTGAGTACCTGTGGTAACAGAGCGATTGGAGGGAACGCATAGAGCGGGAGGCTGGGCCACTCGTGGGCCAGGGCATCCGTGCTCTTCGTGAAAAAGATTGGGCAATGAGAGTTGTCTTCGGAGGCGAAGAGGTCTACTCGAGCTCTGCCAAAGACTTCCCAGATTTTCTGAACTGCGAGTGGGTGGAGCGTCCATTCTTCAGAGGAGACGTTGTTCCTCGACAACGTGTCCGCTCCTTGGTTCATTTTGCCCGGCACATGCGTCGCCTTCAATAAGCGCAGATTGGTCTGAGCCCAAAAAAGAAGGTCGTTCGCCAGCGTGCAGAGGCGCTTCGAGGCGAGGCCTCTCTGGTGATTTATGTATGACACCACGGACCTGCTGTCTGAGCGTATTAGCACATGGTGTCCTCTTATGTCCGGCAGGAAGAATTGACAGGCACGGCACACTGCTAGCATCTCTAGGCAGTTGATGTGCAGACCCGACTCTTCTTCGGACCAAAGACCGAATGTCGGTTTGCCTTCGCACAGCGCTCCCCAACCCTTGTTGGAAGCGTCTGTCGTGACAACCTTCCTTCTGTGCGTTGTGTCTAAGATCACACCCTGCTTCAGCCAGATGAGGTCCCTCCAACGGGCCAGGGCTGATACACAGACCCAAGTCACCATTATGCGATAGCGACCATGACGCCAAGCCGCGGATGGAACCCTCTGCTTCAGCCAGAACTGGATGGGTCGCATGTGAAGCAGGTCCAACTGAAATACTGGCAAAGCTGCTGCTGCTGCCATAAGGCCCAGCATTTTCTGGAAGGCCTTGAGCGGGTGAACGGTCCCTTCCTTGAAGGAGGCCGTGCGGCGCTGAATCGTCATGGCTTGTTCCGCTGAGACAGTTGCTGTCATCTGCACTGAGTCGATAACTGTCCCCAGGAACAACACTCGATGGCTGGGTGACAGCCATCGAGTGTTGTCCACTTGGCCACTTGGCAAAGTTGACCTTGAGCCCCAGGCAATCTAAGTGGCTGAGGAAGAGGATTTTGTGCGATTTTTGTGCGATGTTGAAACTGCCTCTGACTGGGCCAGAATGAGCCAGTCGTCGAGGTAGTTGAGGATGCGGATTCCCATCTGTCGCAGAGGGGAGAGAGCCGCATCCATGCATCGCGTAAAAGTGCAGGGAGCCAGGGACAGCCCAAACGGAAGGACCTTGTATTGATATGCCACCCCCTCGAATGTGAATCTCAAGAATCGTCTGTGATCGGGGGCTACCTGGATGTGAAAGTATGCGTCTTTCAGATCCAGTGACATGAACCAGTCCCCTGGGCATATTTGCGAGAGGATCTCCTTCAATGTGATCATCCTGAACGACCTTTTTACCAGTAGCGAGACTCGGGCCCCTCCTCTTCCTGCCTGGCTGATCAGGAGGACTTCAGAGGCGCCGGATCCAAGGCGATCTTGGGCCAGGGTCCTTGGCGCTTCAGGAAGGGGTAGCGTTTTGCCGAGCGGGAACGTCGTGCTCCTCAGGTCCCTGAGTGAATCTGCATCGAGACCGGCCTCCTCACTGGCAAGCATCTTGGCCTGGAAGACCTGGAGCACAGCCATAGGGTGCAGCGCCGAAGCTGCTTGTCCAGCCGCCAAGTAGGCGCGTCCAGTGAGTGCAGGCGTGGCTCTGCATGGCTTGGACGGATGGCTTGCCCTCGCTTTCCATCCGATAGCCGTGGGCAGGCAGAGATGCGCGGCCACGGACTCATCCAGAGGGGGCAGGTGCTCGTATCCCTTCTCTTCAGCGCAGTCAATGGAGGTGTGGGTGGAGGAAGCAGAAGGACGGATGCGAGACGAGTAGGGGGCGCGCCACGATTTAGTGAGCTCGTCGTGGACTTCGGGGAAGAAGAGGGACGAACGTTGGCGGGGGGCTTGCTGGCGCCCCGGAAGAAACCACTCCTCCAGCCTGCTGCAAGACGGCTCCTCAGGCGGAGACCACTCGAGCCCGAGCTCACTGACAGCCTTAGTCATCACATGGATGAGCTCCTCATCCATTCTGGGTCTGGCGCTGCGTGAAGAAGACGTCGGCAAGATGGCGGGGTCAGACACCGAGCCCGATAACCCCTCCGTGTCTGAAGCCGCCAGAGAAAGGCTGTCATCCATCTCATCATCACTCCCACCGAACGAGATCATGTCGCTCGCAGCCGTGGAGGGACGCTGATCAGGTTGAGTGAAGAGGACCGGCGAATCCTCTCTCTGCGGTGACAACGAGGCACGCGAGCACTGAGCCGACATGAGCTCACTCGTCTCCAGCCGCTCGAATCCTCTGCCCCACTGTCTTTTCCTCACAGGTCCCTGAGAGGAAGAAGACGGGAGGGCGCAAGGGGCGGAGTTGCTTTCTGAAAAGAAAGCTATCCTCGAGCGCAGAGAGGCGAGACTGAAACTCTCGCAATGAGAGCAGTCAGTCCTGCTGAGCGCAGCATCAGCGTGGGATTTCCCCAAGCATGACATACACTCAGCGTAACCATCATTAGCGTGCAGGGGAGTCCTGCACATCTTATAATGACGGCGTGGCATTTGAAACAACGCCGTCAAAATTTGCTCTTTTGTGAAGCTCTTTTAGATGGCGGCAGGGGATAGACCGGGATCTGTGAGCTGAGCACTGCAAAAGGTTCAATCTGGCTGCTGAGGCGTTTCAACGGCAAATCTCGGCGTCAGCGAAGAGTCAGTGAGGAAGAAGCTTCGTCGCTGAAGAGAAGAAATCTGAGATGTGGTGGTGAAGCGGCTGCTTATATAGCCAGAGGCCCCACCCATGTTGGCGAGCTATGGTGGGCTGTATAGCCATAGGCTCACTCAGCGCCGCCGCCGAGCCATTGGTTCGATTTTATTGCACTGCACGAACCAATGGACGTGCAGTTTCACTGCGTGATTGAAAAGGCTTCAGTTGAAGAGGAAAAAAGGAGTTTTTCCCATATAGCGTCTTACGACGCAGTACGAGTAGAATATCAGAATCAGAATCAGAATCAGAATGAACTTTATTGGCCAGGTATGCTTACACATACAAGGAATTTGTTTTAGTGACAGAAGCTCTACAGTGCAACAGAAAGACAGCAACAGGACAGGACACAGATAATAAAAGAATAATATACAAATATACAAATAGGCAATGTACAAATAGCAAAAACAACATATAATATAGACAATTATGGTGTACAAGTCTGATATGTACAAATCTGAAATGAAAAAAAAATAAGTATGTGTGGTGAATAAATATCGAGAAGGAAACATATCTGATATGACTTAACATATAATTATCATCAAACAAACAATATAATTCTTGTTCTCAAGGATTAAATATTAAACGGAAAAAAGAAAAATGATTGCACAACCTTCTGTTAGGTGGCAATATGCACTAAGCATGTAAATGACCATTGAACAAAAGAAGAAGAAAGAAACAGCATGGCACGCTTTTTCTTAGCGTCCGTTTCCATAGTGACTCGTCGATTCGTCGCTCTGTTGAGAATGTCTTGAGTCTTAACCAGGAACATACTCTGTGTTGTATTAACTTACTCCCGGATGCGTTTTTGGAATCAACATACCTCGAGTAAGCAGGTTTTGGGTTAATCAACCAAAAGTTCAGGGTTTAACTGATGGTAAGTTAACCGTGCTATCTGGAATACACCCTTGAAGGAAACTGAACTGAGATATAGGCCTACCAACATAAGCCACAATGGACAACACCAGACAAAGAACATGAGCAAACACAGGGGTATATATACACAAGTTAACCAGGGCTAACAAGGGACAGGTGGAAGTGATTAGTCATCATGGTAATTAACATGGGTAGCTATGGTAACAAACAACTGAAACTATGAAGACAAACAAGCCAGCACAGGGAAAAGGCAAACAGGAACTGAGCACAGGAAACAAAGACAGAAACAAAAGTGGATAAAAACAGTATTTAAGCACAAAACAGGGGAACACAAGAAAGGAACTGTAACAATAACACTAACATTAGCAATAAGCTAATAGACAAAACAAAAGTATATCTTACCTGAGTGATTAGAAAACAAAGAGTTTCTCAATCAGTACATCTTGACTTTGTGGATAGCAGGTGCATACTTGAGTGGTGCACTTAAAAACAAACAAACAAACAGAATCAAGTCCTATAGCTTTAGCCAAGCAGCATGTCACATCACTCAGCTGATGTGAGGACACCTGGGTGGGAGGTAGGCGAGCAACAACTACAATGTAAATGGATAGGAGATAGCAGAAGAAAGTAGTGGATTTGACAGTGAATCAGGAAAAATGAATGTGAATAGCAGAAAAACAAAGAATTGTGTCTAAGAGTAGACGAGTTTACTTTGTTTTGTCATGACCACAACATTAAAAATATAATGAATGCAGTGTTTTTATGGGAGAAAAGACAGAGAGTACAGAGCTATAACATATGCCGTCTTTACCGTTTGTTAACTTCCTTCGCCTGACGCTGATACAACTCATAGTGTATGCGCATAAAGAAAATACCATAACACATGTAACACAGTTGCACTAATATACCACACTCCTCCTTCCTTAACCTAACATAACTTAAGCTTAATTTGGTGTAGCATTAAACATATATAGCTTAATATTAACATAGCACTTTGAACTGATTTTTTTTTAGTCTTCAGACCTAAACTCAGACCTAAAGAGTAAGTCTTTGTGGTGCCTTTCTTTGCCTTTTCGGATAGCGATGTTCAGGGTGTGTTTCAGATGATTGATCAGGTTGAACTTCTGGATCAGATCTTCCAGCTCTCTGAACTGGCAGATAATCAAAGAGTTCATCACCGATCCCTTCACATTGCTGTCCTGGAGACCTTGATGGTAACATGTGGTCCACATGTACTTTAACTTGCCGATGTCCTACTTGCACACACTAAGTCAGAGGTCCTCTGCGCTGCAGAATAGTGCCTGGGATCCAGAGCTTCTTGGGATTCTTGAGACTGCATTCGAGCCCATGCCTTTTTAAAGGTTTGCACACCCCTTTCAGCTGCACCATTTGAAGAACATGGACAGGACGTGACAAACATGATGAATTACATTTCCCTTAAGGGACTGTTCAAACTTAGGTGCAGTAAATTGAGGACCATTGTCTGAAACCAGGACTTTCAGCAGGCCATATGATGCAAAGAGATTCCTTAGAAGGTTCACGAGTTCACACTTACATATAATTAGCTGGAGTATAGTAATGCGTAATTGGCGTGCTTTCCGGGAAAGGGCTCAGAGCTCGGGAATGGCCCGAACCCAAAGTACCCCCCGTATAGGTGTGGCAAGAACTCAATTGGTAGAACTCAAGTGTGGAGAAGGGGCAGTGGAGGGATGCTGATTAATCGTCAATGAATAGAGGTATGTCAGCTGTATTTATGCCTATGCGCTGATTAACTTGAGTGTGTTCCTCTTGTGTTAATTAGGCTAAGTATCTGACATGCTCTTCCCGAACTTTGTTAATAAAACATCATTTAGCAGTCTTTTCAGCGGACATCAGCTTTGTAGGTTAGGCTTCAGTCAATTTTGAATGGACATCTATCACTACCAGGAAATGTTTGTTGACCTCTGCATAATCCACATGTATTCCCTCCCGCGGTGCTGTGGCCCATGACCATGGGTGGAGAGGGACTGTTGGAGGTTTATTCAGTGTGGTTTCACAGGGTGCACACTGACCCACAAATGCATGATCTAAACCAGGCCACCAAAGGAAGCTTCTTGCAAGAGATTTCATTCGAGTGACTCCTGGATGACCCTCATGTAAGTCTGAGAGAAATCTTCTCCTGTACTTAGGTGGAGTGACCATCCATGATCCCAAAGGAACACGTCCTTGGTCTGTGGAAAACTGATCTTTCCTTTCTTAAAAGGTTTGAGATTTGGATTAGGTGCAAACTTAGGCCACCCAGTCAGTGTGAGATCCAAGACCTTTGACAGGAGGTCACATCTGGTCTGATCTGCAATGTCTTTTGCTAAGACAGGCAGTTCCTCCACATGAGAGATCAGAAACATTCCTTCATGCTCCTCCTTGGAAGGACCATGTTTGCATGGAAGACGGGATAATGTGTTTGCATTTGCGTGGTCACAGGAATGACGGTACTATATCTCATATGTCAAGACAAGTAACACCCACCATTGTATTCTTAATGCAGCCATAGTTGGAACTCCGGACGTTGGTCATGGCCAAAAGTGGTTTGTGATCTGTCAGTAACACAAAGTTTCTTCCATATAGATATTTATGGAATTTCTTTACACAAAAAATTATGCTCAAAGATTCCTTTCCTATCTGACCATATTTCCGCTAGCTCAAAGTCAAGGTCCGTGATGCAAATGTAATTGGTTGTTCTTCTCCTGAGGGCAGGATATGTGAAATGACTCCACCCACACTGTATGGAGAGGCATCACAGGCACGTCGGAGAGGTTTCCTGGATCATAATGTGCAAGGCATTTACTGTATAGGAGCCATTGTTTGCAAGCTTTGAATACCTCTTCACAACATAGTGACCAATTCCATTTGGTGTCTGCTTGCAAAGCTAGTGCAAAGGATGCAGTAATGTCGAAAGGTTGGCCAAAAACATTCCATAATAATTAAGTAATCCTAAGAAGGACCTTAATTCCGAGACATTCTGTGGAGCTGGTGCATTTATGATTGCTTCAGCTTTGTCTTCCATAGGATGTAGACCATGCTCATCTATTCTGTGCCCCACATATTCCCACTGAATTTTCGAGAAAAGAACACTTTGCAAGTTTCATCCTCAGTCCATGCTTCTCTAGCCTGGCCATCACCTGATCTAATACTGGCAGATGTGCTTCCTCAGTAGGTGCTGATAGCAAGATGTCATCCATAAAGCAAACCACGTTGTCTATGCCTTGCAGTATCTAATCCATTGTGTGCTGAAAAACAGCTGGAGTTGTCGAAACACCATATGCCAGGCAGTGATAACGGAAATGCCCCTTGTGGGTGTTGATCTGTACTTCTCTGACTCAAGATCTAGAGGTAACTGTTGTTATGCGAATGTCAGATCAAGCTTGCTAAACACTTTACTTCCCTCTAGGGTGGCCAACAGATCCTCAGTATTTGGCAGTGGATATTCTTCTGGAAGTATATAGCGATAAATAGTGACTTTGTAATCACCGCACACTCTGACAGAACCATCTTTTTTTGGGAACTACCACTATTGGTGCTCCCCAATCACTTGTTCCATTTGAGTGACGATTCCATGTCTTTGTAGCCACTCTAACTCCTTCTCCACCGCTTCCCTCAGAGCAAAATGGAAAGAACCCATCGCTCATCCTGGATTCTTGCCTGGAAATCTCTGATTTCTCCTAGCACTGGTACTGTATCACCAGTATATGATGAGAGATGAATTTCAACTGGCTGCAAGGGCGAGTCAAGCAGGAGCTCTTTGTATATGATTCTGGAATTACAGATACAGATGTCCCGGTGTCAGTCTGCATGGTTACTGTCTTCCCTGAGAGTTCCTGTTGCAGAAATAGTCCATCTCTCTTCTTTAATGAATGTTTGGGGAACTGTTTTGGAAAAACATCTGATGTGTAACATTGTATTGGATCTGTGCATTACAGTAGGTCTTAATACATAGGCTGTCTGTCTCATTAATGTTAATCTAACAATAAAAGAAGAGAGTGCAATGTTGCTAGGTGATTTTGCTTTGGAAACTTCAGAAAACTTTAACACGATTTTTCTCAAAATGGACTTTGTTGACTCTGCCGACTTCAAACGGGTGTGGCTCAGTCATTTTTTGTCCAATTCCAACAAATCATACAGGTGCATCTCAATGAATTAGAATGTCGTGGAAAAGTTCATTTATTTCAGTAATTCAACTCAAATTGTGAAACTCGTGTATTAAATAAATTAAATGCACACAGACTGAAGTAGTTTAAGTCTTTGGTTCTTTTAATTGTGATGATTTTGGCTCACATTTAATAAACACCCACCAATTCACTATCTCAACTAATTAGAATACTTCATAAGACCAATAAAAAAAAAACATTTTTAGTGAATTGTTGGCCTTCTGGAAAGTATGTTCATTTACTGTTGTAAAATAACTTTAGGAACTTAGCTATGATTTAATCTTTATTTTGAATTTTTGGCTTTATGAAATTGCATCGTAAAGATAGATATTGATTTGATTAATTTCTATTAATCAAAACGTATAGTTTATACCTTTTAACGGCTCGTCCAGCGAGACATTAAAGTCAGTATATGTTAACAATTTTGTTTATCTTGCTTGTGGCCAACAATAAAACAAACAAAATAGTAATTTATCAAATTTGAGCAGGGTAGCAAGGGTCGACAGCGCAAGGCAGTAACTGAATCAAATATAAAACACAGACAATGCTCTATACAATGAGATAAGTTTATTGAGCTATTTCTAAGATTACATGAGACTAAATCATCTAAACACACATACGACCACACACACACACACACACACACACACACAAATCACGGAGTTATGCATAATTATGAGTTATGAAGGAAGTCTCAACTTCGGTGGTTATCAGAAAGTCAACAAAGCAGAGCTTAGTTCTATCTTTCCATTAACAACAACTTTGCGCCATTTTCAGCCAATAGATAAGAGATTTGTTTTACTTGCTAGATTTGCTGGAGAGTCTCGTCTCGTCTCTTTGTTGAGGGAATCCCCGGGCTTAGCTGATTGGCTGGCGAACTGTTGTTGGTCTGACGTCTCTTAGGGAATTCCGCCTGTGATTGGCGGGTTGCCTTTCTGGATGAGACGCGTTAGAAGTTCTTCTTTTCCTTTCTTGGTTGCAGAAGTTTTCTTGAAGAGCTTGAAGTTTTGAAATGAGGTGGTTTGATGCGGCATATGAGCGCACAAGTTGAAGCAGTTTTCAAACCATGGCAAAGAGCGTTGAGTTTAGTTGAACATTAGAATTTAAGCAGGCCGCTTTAGGCCCGCCCCGGAGCTGGGGTACCAATCCGCTTGTTGCAAGGTGGAGCTCAGCTTCCTAGGCTCCATTTCTCTGCATAAATTAACGAGCTGCCCGTGTAATCACGTGACAGAAAATCCTTGCAGGGTTTTGTTAATAATCTTGATAAACGTTATAACGTTACGGGATTTACCTAATTTCTACATTTCATCCACACAGAGTTGTTGCAAATAAAATATACTTTCGTTTAACACCAAACATGACACACACACATATTCATACCCTCATAATACATAGGTTAGAATGATACTAACCCTGTAATGGATAGATTAATATCGCGTATGTTTTACTAGCATATCAAGCATATCTAAGGCATAACACACATAATTTGGGAATACATTTTCATTACTTAAAAGTCTTGAATATTGTCTTTTGGAGTTTTGGCGCACTTTTGCGTGTTTCCTTTGTCTGTCTGGAAAAGGCATGCACTCGAGGAGGGGATGCACGTACTCCTGAGGTCAGAAGGTGTCCGGGAGAGGAGTTCTGGCATATGTTTAAGTCAGGCCTACGACTGTAAATCCATCGCGCGTTTGTTGATAAGTTTGTCAATTTATACGTTGGCTGCTCAAAGTTCATTTACCATCTGGATCTGGTATCTTTCCCACCAGAAGTTTCCTTTGTTCTGCGTTGATGAAGTTGACTCTCTAGCTCGTTCTGATCTCAAAGTCCAGACATTTAGGCAACAACTAAGGTACTTAGTTATTTTTATGACTTCCAGAGGTGAAACCAGAAATTGACTCATCCCTCTGGAATGAGTCTGCTCACGGTATGTGTGTGTCCGTTCAAGGATCTCCTACACATCCCCCTTTTGCTTGGTGAGGTTCCCATTGCGAACGTCGGCAGGCACTGGAACAAGAGGCAGAGAGAACAGGAACACACAAGATACAAACAACATCTCCATTACTGACTGAATTCCGGTGCAGGACTTGGGTAATTTGGGATAACTGGGTTAGGAACACTTCAATCGATGTAGGGGTGCATTGTTCAGGGTTGTTGGTAATTTGTAATTGTAACTTATTGATCTAATTGTCCGTGGTTCGACGAGGCGGTATAGGCGTGATCTCAATCAGGTTTGTTGGGTTCTTAGGTTCAGGTTCTTGGTCAGTTTTATCACGTCGGAAAATGCGCGGGATGCCAGACGTGCATTTGTTGAAAGACTCTTGTACGGCGTTCACTCGCTTGTGCAGGAGGACGGTCAGCGTCAAGGTCACAACATATCCTACAATAGTAGAGATGCAAAGCGCTGTGTCAGCGGCAGACCAAGACCGAATTATTGGTGCGCCAGGGGGCGGAAGGCGACCAATAGCCTCTGGGGCTGTATTTACAGGAGTCAAGTCAATGAGTTGCGTTCCTTCCTCCTTGATCCTTTCTTTCAATTCTGGATCAAGGGTGAAAGAATGCTGTAAAAAAAAATTGAGATTTCGAGTTCAGCCTGATACTCGACGTCGGTAAGGTGATACAACGCTAGCTTGTCGCTATGGAGGATTGAGTCCTTAGGGACATTAATCCATAAAGTTTGGTTGGGTAGGATAATGCAAGTGGCAGTGTCATGTTGATCATAGGTGAGGGTAGCGGTACGTGCAGGAGTATTGACTAGCCATCGGTTTCCGACGATTTCGGCTTGAGTTGCCTCAATTTGAGACCGTGGGGTAGCTTCGGCAGGTTAACAATGGCTTTTACAAGTTACGACACTTCTGGTGAAGGGGAGTCAATCCTACTATCAGTACCTGGATCAGTTAAAGGAGTTCCCTGATGAGGGGACTAGGTGAAAGGAAATTGTGATGAGAGAGGAAACGGAGAGAAGAAAAAAAAACGGAGGGAGAAAGAGAAACGGAAAACACAAAGAGACACAAGGACACTGACTGAGTTCACGAGAGTAAAATGAGTGTCACATGTGTGGAGTAACTCCTCTCTACTAAAGGTTAGTCCTAGCAGTGCTGTGGAGGAGCGTGTGTAGGTTTTGTAAAAAAAAACAAACAAACGAAACAAAAGCATGTATTTTCCTAAAATGACATTAGTGTGGAGTAGAGTATAGGATTGTCGGTCTGTGTCAGTGGGTTTGATTCTCCCCCTTTCCCTGTTGGTTGGAACCTTGGTGCCTCTTTATCTGATTCCTATGGACCCATCGAAGGACTGGCTCATTCTGGCCTTGTCTGATTTTGATTCGGTAGGCCACAGGTGAGAGCTTGTCCACAATCTCGTGGGGTCCTGTCCAGTGAGGTAGGAATTTCTTTGACAGGCGATGGGGAGTGTTCTGCTTCGGTTGGGCGAAGCTGTAGTACCACACTTTGTCTCCGACATTGAGTTCCTGGTGAGAGGCCTTTTGGTCGTAGTAGGCTTTACGACCTTCTGCACTTCTTTGGAGATTTTGTTGGGCGAAGGCGAAAGTCGTTCTCAGGTGCTGATGCAACTCTTCCAGGTACTGGTGAGTGGTGTAAGCGGTGACGAGGTTCAAGTCACCCAGTTGGTACAGCAGGTGTAGTGGTAATGTCATTTGTCGCCCCGTCATCATTTCGAACGGGGGTACTCCGGTAGACCGATGAGGGGTGGCCCTTATGGCCATCAGTACCAGAGGAAGCTTGATATCCCAATCCTTTTGATTGGCGGACACATACTTCTTCAACATGCTTGTCACTGTCCTGTTGGCCCGTTCGACCTGACCTGAGGAAATTGGGTGATGGCTTATATGAAGCTTGGCCTGTATGCCCAGGAGTTTCCATACTTCCTGCATGACTTCGGCAGTGAAGTGGGTTCCTCGGTCAGAGTTGACTCTTAAAGGCAGTCCAAATCTTGAGAAGATGTGGTTCATTAACAGGCAGGCTGTCGTTTCTGCTGTATCATTGGGAGCTGGGAGGCACTCTATCCACTTTGTGAATTCGCAAACCACGGTGAGGAAGTATTTGTTACCCCGTGTTGACCGTGGCAGGGGTCCTACCCAGTCTATTTGGAGGTCTGACCATGGGAAGGTCATTCCTTTCCGTTGTAGTGGTGCTCGGTGGTTTGGGTTTGCCGGTTGGAACTGGCAACACACCAGGCATCCTTTTACGTATTCCGCTACGTCTTGCTGCATGCCAGGCCAGTATGCTACTTGCTTGAGTGTTTCATAGGTGGCCTTGGCTCCGTGGTGTCCTGCGCATGGTGCATCGTGGGCGTGTGTCAGCATAATCCCCCTTTGGCCCTGAGGGACTACGAGCTTTGGCGCAGTGAGGGGCTCAGGGACATATGTGAGAACACCGTCTCGTAGATGCAGCATGTGCTTGATTGAGTGGAGTTTGCGGAGCTCGCAGGAGGTGGCTAGGTCGGAGGTGGCAGTTGGATGAGTTAAAGGGTCGGAAATGTGAGCTGCCATAGTTCGCAGTGTCGGATCCGCACCTTGGAGGGTGAGGAGATCGTCCGCAGCGAACTGAGGTGATAGGGCAATGTGGGAGGAGGCGGGGGTATGCACGCCAGTGGCGTGTTGGCGGCGGGTTATGGCTGCCACAGTTGGGTTGGGTGGGAGGGCTTGAAATGTCCAGGACTCTCCGTGTAATGCACCTGCTTTGGCGAGGGCATCGGTTTGGTCATTGAAGTCTTTGTCTTGTCCTGGTTGACGTGAATAACCTCGAACCTTTTTCCAATAAATGATCATGTCGCGTTCAGTGACAATGGCATCGCATGCTTGGAAGAGTTCCTGATGTTTGACAGGCTTGTTGTTAGCTGTCTTGAATCCATTTTGTTTCCATCCAGCTAGGTGGCATGTGAAGCTTAGACGGGCGTAGTTGGAGTCGGTACATATCAAGAGTTCTTTGATGTTGTGGGAGGCAGCCAGCTGTAGGGTGATGAGGATGGCTGCTATTTCTGCATATTGCGATGAGTGAGGGCCTAATTTGAATTGTTGTGGTGGGTAAGGGTCGTTGTTGAGCCAGACCACACCTGCTCCCGCTTTTAAGTTGCCCTGTTGATTGTAGGAGCAGCCATCGACATATGCTGTGGGCATGCCTGCGCACACATTCTCTTCAAAGTACCTGTAGTTTGTCAGTTGAGGTTGTGACGGTTCTTTAGGTTCCGCTGAGGTGTACAGCGTATCCGTTGAACAGTTTTGGCAAGCTGCTAACCCATTTCCCAGCGATGATTTGTGGTTTTGGGCATATCTTGCCTCGACGTCTCGTCCTTGGAGCGTCATTAACCATGTAGCTATGCGTGCATTGGTTACCACGCCATCTCTGATTCGTTGGCTGTTGAGGAAGGTAACTGGTTGATGACACGTTTCAATGATGACTTTCTGAGCACCAATGTAATTAGAGAAACGCTGGATAGCCCACACAGTGCAAAGCAATGCTTTTTCGCAGTTTGAATACTTGCGTTCTGGGGAAAGCAGCGTTTTGCTGGCATAAGCGACCACTCGCTTGTCTTTGTCATGGAGCTGGTATAGGCCTGCACTGAGGCAATGATTGGAGAATCCAGCATCCAGATAGAATTCTTTTCCTGGGTCTGGGTAGGCCAGGCACGGAGCAGAGCACAGGCGCTGTTTGAGCTGGCTCATTGCTGTGTCCTGGGCTTCTGTCCAAACGAAGGGTTCATCCTTTTTCAGGAGGGAAGTTAGTGGTCGTGCGATGTCAGCGTAGTTTTCGATGAACTGTCGTGAGTAATTGCACACTCCCAGAAAGCTTCGCAGCTCAGAGATGTTAGTCGGCGTCTTTATGCTTTGGATTGCTTGGGTGCGGTTCGACTGTGGCTCGATGCCGTTTCTTCCGACAAGCAGTCCGACATAGTTCACCTTGGTTTTGCACCACTGTCCTTTGTGAAGGGCGATCTTAGCTCCTGCTGTTGTCAGCTGGTTTAGGACGTGATTGATTTCTTTGAGGTGGTTGAAGGTCAGTCCTAGCTTTAGGCAGGTCCTGGAAGGGTGGAAGAAGCCTAGTTCACTGTTAAGCATTTGGTCAGGTCGCATGTTGAGGCGGATGCTGACGCTCTTGCTATACGCAGGTATTGTGGCTTCTTGCTCCGTGATCATGGCGCATGCGTCTGGCATTGTTTGACCAGACCGCATGTTCTTGAAATTGACTGAAGTTGTCAGTTGATGTGACAGTGGAGCCCATATGACGTCATTCACTGTGTCAACGCAGGCGTTAAGACGGACCATGATGTCTGCTCCAATGTAGATGTCATAAGGTAGGTTGGGGACAACGAGGAAGTAGTGACTCAGGAGTCTGTTGTTCCATCGTATGTCTACAGCGCAGATGATCTTGGAGGTAGCCATGGTTGTTGACCATGGGCTGAGGGGGAAGCGGCTGTGCTTTGAGATGTGTGGTAGGCTCTGATGCCTCTGCTTCAATGTTCTGAAGAGCTTTAGGCTGATAGCTGAGTTTTCAGCCCACAGGGCTAATGCTGCATCAGGCACTGGTGTGTCTTGGACATTTATGGCTGTCATGATTTGAAAGAGACCTGAGTCTGAGTCAGACGCTTGCAATGAGCAGAGGAAGGGGTCTTGGGTCTTGTTTGGAGTTGAACTTGCTCTTGGCTTTGACCTTGCATCGCCGATCCGTGAATGGGGGGCAGTGTCCGTGGCTTGACACTGTGACTCGTTGGAGTCTACTGACTGGAAGGGCAGAGGCTCGCAGACTTGCGTCCACATCTTTAGGTGCTTGAAGTCTATTAGAGGTTCGAAGCGATTAAGCAGATCTTTCCCGATGAGGAGTGGATACGTCTTGAGTGGTGAGACGTATATTGGATGAATGAGATCCATTGATCCCACCGTCAGGTGGATTGGGGCCACATGTTTTAGTTGTAGGCCCGTGTGGGAATATGCTTGGAGGTTCAGTTCGCACCTCTGGAGTTTGAGGGTTCTGTTAGTCCTCTTTGCTCTTTCTTGGACTTCTTCAAGGAGTTCGGTGGACATTAGAGTAATGTCGGCTCCTGTATCAAGAAGGGCCTCGATTCTGATGTGTCGTTCGATGATGATGGAGAGGTAAAACTTTCTTGCTATACCTTTCTCGATGAGATCGCCTAGGAGTTGAGGGACTGGAGTTTGGGAGGAAACCGTTAGGATGTCAGGACTGATGTGTTCGTCGGAAGAGTGGCAGACGACCAAGACAGCACTTTCAGGAACTTGAGGGGTTTCGTCAGCAGGTGTTTGTTGGACGCTGCTGTGATCTGGAGCATTGAGTGTTGAGTTAGTGTCTAACTCTGTTGCTGGGCTTTCAGGTGGGTTTTCGTGTCCATCTGAAGTTAGGGTAGTTACAGTTCGCTGAGAGTGAGGTGAGGGAGTGCTGTTTTCTGTGGCTGGTTGGGTCAGCTGGTCGCTGCCGTCTTTTCCAGCCGCTAGTCAGGCTGAATCTGGTTTCTCTTTCTTTTCCCACTTCCGATCCTCCTCCTTTCTTTGGAAGAATTCTTTCATCATCATCTTCATCAGTTCTTGTGAGTCGAAACACGGTGGTGTCTTTTGTTCTTGTGTGGATTCGGTTTGAGCTCGGTCAGCTTGGAATCTTTGTGAATTCTTTCGTCGATTCCTTGGGCTGGTCGCTCCAGGGTGAGTTTGTCGTTTTCCCTTGGAGTTTCCATTGGATTTTGAGTTTCCAAATGAGCTCGGTTGATTCCATGATCTCCCCCAATGACTCTCATGTGGTCTTGATTGGTCCCATGAATTTTCCCAGTGACGTCCAGGTGAGTGTTGTCATCCACGTGGTCCCTCCCAGCGGTTGTTTCTCTGTTTAGATCGGGTACCAGCGTGGGAGTCTCGTTCTTTGTTGGACGAGGGTCCATTCCATTCTCTGGGTGGTGGCTTGGCAGTGTCTTGGCGTTGGGTGCCCTCTAGAGCCAGCCCTTGACTTTGAGTGTTGAAGTCAAGAACTGCTGGGGTTTTGGCGCCCTTTTCTGAGGCCATCTTTTGTTTGCCATAGGCTTTCTGCGCCAAGTCTCGCAACTGCTGAGCATTCATCGTTCGTGGACATGCGAGAACACCAAGATGGTGACTTACTCCGGGATGGAGGTTTCTTAGGAAGAGAGTTTTAAAGTTTAGATCATCTTCCATGTCAGGTTCGTTGCGAGTTCCGAAATATGCTCGTCTGAGTCGGCTGTAGTATGCTTGAGGAGGTTCATGACGTCCTTGTCTTGTCTCCAGGGCAGCCACTAGGCCTTGTTCGGACTCAGGGTCGGAGAACTCTTTAATGAGGGCTTCTCTGAGCAGGTGATAATCAGTCTTTATGTGGGCCGGCTGGCGGTCCAGGAAACTGCGAACTTCCGAGCTAGATGTTGCTCGGATCAAATACAGTCTATCTTTGTCGGTGACACTGGGTCTCATTTCCAGATGAAAATCGACATCTTGTAGATATTCTTTGATCTCCTGACTACCTGGCACATTTGGAGTGAATTTTCCAATGTTCCTGGCGAGCTTGTCGAGGTCTTTGAGGTCCAAGCCGTGCGATGATCTGTGGCTGGTTGGAGCAAGTTCTTTTAGCTTAGAGGGGAGGCATGATTCTTCAGAGGGAGCCGGTGACTGTTTTAGCACGGTCCCCTCCCCCTTTTGCTCACGTGCCAGTCCAGGAACAGGGGACCCGGTTCTGCACGGCGGGGGTGAAGTCTGTGCCCGTGGGGTTCTTGACGGTTCACGGCGCAGTTCATATGCATGTTTGAGTTCCTCTTTCATGCTGTCGAACTCATCTTTAATGTAGTCGCGCTGTCGTGTTAGGCGGCTAATCTCGTCTCTGGACTCATTCAGGTGAGTTTCAAGGGCT
Organism: Spinibarbus caldwelli; assembly: GCA_039654775.1. Classification (NCBI taxonomy): domain Eukaryota; kingdom Metazoa; phylum Chordata; class Actinopteri; order Cypriniformes; family Cyprinidae; genus Spinibarbus; species Spinibarbus caldwelli. The sequence continues at coordinate 37,561,003 of CM077220.1, forward strand.
TTAATTTGGCTGTTCTTGTCTCTGAAGTCAGCCTTTGCCTTTTCCAGTAGCTGTTCTGCATACTGTAGCTTGTTGGAGAGATCAGCGTAGTCTGCTCTGTTTTGTTCCATTTCCTGTGTAGCAGCTGCTAGCGTCTCTTTTAGCCTGTTGATCTCCTCCTCGGCACTTTGTTCCACTTCATCTGGCTCTTCCCTTCGTTCCTGAGCCTCCAGTTCCAGCTGTTCGATGCGTCGTTGTGCGCGTGTCAGCTCCTGCTGGAGGTGGGCGGCGTGCCTGTCACTCAGCTTGAGGGTGGCGATGAGTGTGTGACTTAAGGAGCCGGTGATCTTGGCTAATTCTTTGTGACTGTAGTTCTGACCTGGGTTCTGTTTCATGAGGCTCGTTATGTTGTCATCCAGCTGGTCCTGTGTCTGCTGCTTTAGTGTTTCAGCTGCCTGAGGTAGGAGGCTGTCTGTTGCAACACTTAGCCAGGTCTCGAGGTCTTCCCAGTGGCCAACGGGGTCTGTTGTGTGAGACATGATTTGACACAGCAAGGGAGATCTAGCACCGAGCCTGACACAGACCTGGAGGAACAGAACAAAAAAAAAAAAAAAAAAAAAAAAACAAACAAGCAGGGCAGAATAAAGGTGTAAGTGTGCAATGTCAGGTGTGGCTGATGTTGAGTGTGTAATGTGCGGGTGAAAGTGGTTCCCTGAGCCTGTGGTACTCTGGTAGGCGTGCCTCTAATTTGGAATTTCTGTGGGGACAATTAGTAAACACACACAGGTAGCACAGCTAGAGAACTGGAGAAAGAAAGAGGAACACAAAACACAACGGAAACCACAGAATAGTATTCAGCAAAGAACAGAATAACACTTGGATGCTTCCAATGTTCCTATAAAAGAAAGTTTCCCTCTTCTTTTTTTTTTTTTCAAGGGAAGAAGGTTAAGGCTACAGTAGAAAGAGAGAGAGAGACAAATAATAATACACTTTTCTGGACTCAGAATAAGTATAGTTAAATTTTCTTCTCTTTTTGTTAAAAAAAAAAAAAAAAAATGTTTTTTAAATTTAATTCAGAAGGGTGATTTTAGCTAGGGGTTTGGAAAAGGATTTCTCAGTGCCAGGACTGTGATTGTTATTGAAATTTCCTCCGGGGCGAAAGAAAACAATAACAATGACAGTGCGGGTTTCTCAGCTAGTCGGATTGACAACCATTCACCAACCAAAGCGTTTCTAAACGCGTGTTCGAGGTTTGATGGACGCCTATCAGTCTTCCAGTTGACCTGCTTGAGCCTAAGCTGGGTAGGATCACAGGATGTGGAGGGAAGGTACAGTAAATGTCATACAATTTTGAAACGAAGTGTTCCTGTTCCCCAAATATTTATTAAATGTTTCAAAAATGCTCTGCTTTATGACTTTCACAAACACAAACCCAAAAACCAGCAGCAGTAGTCAAATCAGAAGAGGACAGCTGAGAGAGAGAGAGAGAGAGAGAGAGTGAGGTTTTGCTCCCAATGTTAAGAAAAATGACAAGGTTGACAGGGTGGTGGCGCTGTGGGGTCGCTATCACTAGGAGTTGGCCTACTGCGGTAGCAGAAGATGCTAACTGACCTAAGTATTACAGAAGACCCTAATTTTCCTTTTTGATGTTTCGCTAGCTAGGTGGGCTGATGCTCTTATCTGCTAGGCTTGGTGATGAGTTTAGGCTGACCCAGTCGGAGTTTGGTGGCTGGGCCCTCCGTCTGAGCGCACTCAGTGAGCGCCTGTAAGGCTAGGTTGAATACTACGCTGCCAGTATTGCAATGGGCCTCAAACAGTCATGGCTATAGGGGCACGAACACGCCTATCGGGTGAGGCGCGTCAACGACTGGCTCGCAAAGAGAATGGGCTAAGCCTTGGCCTAATTGTTTGCCGGAGCGAACAAAATAGGAACAAGGTGGTGTACCCAAGCTATTGTTGACCAGCTTCTGTTGACTCCTCCCATGCGTGTACAAATGCCGAGCCTCCACTGCGGGCCCTCACCTGCAACACTGGAACGTAAATATTCGGTTTAGCCCCCAGCCGGCACTAGGTTACGTCAGAACAGGTGACTCATCCACCGCAACTCACCGTGAAGGCGACCGTCGCTGCACCAACCAAACACTAGGGGGAGCGCTATACTGTATGGAAAGTATGGCCTGACAAGGAGAGGCGAGTCTTATTTGTAGATTGAATTTCAATTTCAATTAAAAATTATAATTAAGAATTTAAATTTTAATGAGTTCAACATTAAAACTGACAAGGGCAATTATAATTAAATTAATCAATTAAGTATCAATGCCTTAGGGAAGCCCAACCCTAATTAATTACTAATGAAATTAAAATTTCAAGGTAATAAATGATAGTTAATGATTAAAATTGAATGACATTTGTCATCAAAATCATAAAAGCAATTACAATTACTTAATCCATGAGTATCCTACAATAAGTAAAATACAATATGGAAGCCGAAACTGTGGATAATTATGAGAATGAATTAAAATTAAAATTGAATTAAAGTTCCAAATCCAAAATCAATATTCCCCGATGTCATTAAAGTCAATACGAGCAATTATAATTACTCAAAATTGTCATTAAAGAAATGAGGACGAAGTTAGTTGTCAATAAAACCACAGTGTTTAACTAAAAGGCAAATGACAACTTTAAACAAATAAGATTAGCACCCTGCTTTAAAATCGCAAAAGCTTATTAATTCAACATTTGTCATGTTCTTTCCAAGAGGATGAGTGATTATAACAGAAAGAGAGAGATACAGGAAGATACAGGAACTAGTGTGACTGAAAGAGTTAAAGCAAAAACCCAGTACATTGCAACATTGCTGACACTGCATTCAAACGCAGACTAATTCAAACCACAAAATGCTATGCTAGCCACTAGCCCGTTAGCAATGCTACAAGCTTTACATAGACTGCAATGCACCCGCGCTAGCTTTAGCTAGCTCGGCTAATGCTACGGTTTGTTTACAAACAGCTCAATATGGCGCTGGCGGACCGCGCATGCGCACTTCAAAGCTACCCAGGAAGAGGTTTCTTGGAACTTCTGGGTTTACAGCTGTCACCGTGGTGACGCAAACACAGGTGTACCCTGTGAACTAATAGCAAAGGAATAAACTTACGAGCATTTCTTGAACTGACGGCGCAGTTCGCAAAGAACATGCAAAAGCACTAAGTTATTCAGACTCTCCTCTCGTTGGAGTGAGGCAACTTAATCAACAGCTTTACTGCAATTAATAATAATAATGTTACTGAGATCGCGGCGAATCTCAGCCTTCGTGTTAGTCTATTTGACAGACACAACACACGTGGATAATCATCACACAATCTTTTCTTTGATCAAAATTCTCCCACAACATAACGTTTGAACACTCCTTTCTGAGTCAACGTCACTTTCACTAGTTTAGTGAATTTTGGATGGCAACGAAGCTTAGGTAGCTACCCTGAGTTCGTGTGCCAGGGAGATAAATAGCTCGATCACACTAATGGAACACGCATTAATGAATCAAAACTATACAGGCCTTATTAAGAGGAACACACAAGGAACACGCTTGGGTTTCTCTTTGACTTTGTCTTTGGCAGACAAAAGTTTTAATTTTACTGCAGTTACAAACACCAATAACTCTGAGTTCATTCACACTGGCATGCCATAATAAAAGTCCCCAGTAGCGCAAAAACTGTTTTCTCTGTCTTTGATCTATTCTTCCGGATAAAATAGAACAAATACAACAGCATGTGTCAATTTTATACTTGAACAGTTAGTTTGTGCTGCCCAAAATTATCTCCACCAAAACTGTAAAATAACTTTAGGAATTTAGCTATGATTTAATCTTTATTTTGAATTTTTGGCTTTACGAAATTGCATCGTAAAGATAGATATTGATTTGATTAATTTCTATTAATCAAAACGTATAGTTTATACCTTTTAACGGCTCGTCCAGCGAGACATTAAAGTCAGTATATGTTAACAATTTTGTTTATCTTGCTTGTGGCCAACAATAAAACAAACAAAATAGTAATTTATCAAATTTGAGCAGGGTAGCAAGGGTCGACAGCGCAAGGCAGTAACTGAATCAAATATAAAACACAGACAATGCTCTATACAATGAGATAAGTTTATTGAGCTACTTCTAAGATTACATGAGACTAAATCATCTAAACACACACACACACACACACACACACACACACACACACAAATCACGGAGTTATGCAGAATTATGAGTTATGAAGGAAGTCTCAACTTCGGTGGTTATCAGAAAGTCAACAAAGCAGAGCTTAGTTCTATCTTTCCATTAACAACAACTTTGCGCCGTTTTCAGCCAATAGATAAGAGATTTGTTTTACTTGTTAGATTTGCTGGAGAGTCTCGTCTCGTCTCTTTGTTGAGGGAATCCCCGGGCTTAGCTGATTGGCTGGCGAACTGTTGTTGGTCTGACGTCTCTTAGGGAATTCCGCCTGTGATTGGGGGTTGCCTTTCTGGATGAGACGCGCTAGAAGTTCTTCTTTTCCTTTCTTGGTTGCAGAAGTTTTCTTGAAGAGCTTGAAGTTTTGAAATGAGGTGGTTTGATGCGGCGTATGAGCGCACAAGTTGAAGCAGTTTTCAAACCATGGCAAAGAGCGTTGAGTTTAGTTGAACATTAGAATTTAAGCAGGCCGCTTTAGGCCCGCCCCGGAGCTGGGGTACCAATCCGCTTGTTGCAAGGTGAAGCTCAGCTTCCTAGGCTCCATTTCTCTGCATAAATTAACGAGCTGCCCGTGTAATCACGTGACAGAAAATCCTTGCAGGGTTTTGTTAATAATCTTGATAAACGTTATAACGTTACGGGATTTACCTAATTTCTACATTTCATTGACACAGAGTTGTTGCAAATAAAACATACTTTCGTTTAACACCAAACATGACACACACACATATTCATACCCTCATAATACATAGGTTAGAATGATACTAACCCTGTAATGGATAGATTAATATCGCGTATGTTTTACTAGCATATCAAGCATATCTAAGGCATAACACACATAATTTGGGAATACATTTTCATTACTTAAAAGTCTTGAATATTGTCTTTTGGAGTTTTGGCGCACTTTTGCGTGTTTCCTTTGTCTGTCTGGAAAAGGCATGCACTCGAGGAGGGGATGCACGTACTCCTGAGGTCAGAAGGTGTCCGGGAGAGGAGTTCTGGCATATGTTTAAGTCAGGCCTACGACTGTAAATCCATCGCGCTTTGTTGATAAGTTTGTCAATTTATACGTTGGCTGCTCAAAGTTCATTTACCATCTGGATCTGGTATCTTTCCCGCCAGAAGTTTCCTTTGTTCTGCGTTGATGAAGTTGACTCTCTAGCTCGTTCTGATCTCAAAGTCCAGACATTTAGGCAACAACTAAGGTACTTAGTTATTTTTATGACTTCCAGAGGTGAAACCAGAAATTGACTCATCCCTCTGGAATGAGTCTGCTCACGGTATGTGTGTGTCCGTTCAAGGATCTCCTACACTGTATATGTACTAAATACTTGATAGGGGCTCCTTTTGCTTTAATTACTGCCTCAATTCGGCGTGGCATGGAGGTAGTATGGAAGCCCAGGTTTCTTTGACAGTGGCCTTCAGCTCATCTGCATTGTTGGGTCTGGTGTCTTTCATCTTTCTCTTGACAATACCCCGTAGATTCTCTATGAGGTTCAGGTCTGATGAGTTTGCTGGCCAGTCAAGCACACCAACACCATGGTCATTTAACCAACTTTTGGTGTTTTTGGCAGTGTGGGCAGGTGCCAAGTCCTGCTGGAAAATGAAATCAGCATCTCCATAAAGCTTGTCAGCAGAAGGAAGCATGAAGTGCTCTAAAATGTCCTGGTAGATGGCTGCGCTGACTGTGGACTTCAGAAAACACAATGGGCCAACACCAGCAGATGAAATGGCAGCCCAATTCATCACTGACTGTGGAAACTTCACACTGGGCTTCAAGCAGCTTGGATTCTGTGCCTCTCCAGTCTTCCTCCAGACTCTGGGACCTTGATTTCCAAATGAAATACAAAATTTACTTTTATCTGAAAAGAGGACTTTGGACCACTGAGCAACAGTCCAGTTTTTTTCTCCTTAGCCCAGGTAAGATGCTTCTGACATTGTTTCTGTTTCAGAAGTGGCTTGGTAGCCCTTTTCCTGAAGACGTCTGAGCGTGGTGACTCTGGATAACTGACTCCAGCTTCAGTCCACTCCTTGTGAAGCTCTCCCAAGTGTTTGAATCAGCTTTGTTTGACAGTATTCTCAAGCTTGTGGTCATCCCTGTTGCTCGTGCACCTTTTCCTACCCCATTTCTTCCTTCCAGTCAACTTTTCACTTAATATGCTTTGACACAGCACTCTGTGAACAGCCAACCATTCAGTAATGACCTTCTGTGACTTACCCTCTTTGTGGAGGGTGTCAATGATTGTCTTCTGGACAACTGTCAGATCAGCAGTTTTCCCCATGATTGTAACCATTATTGTGTAACCATTTTGAAGGTTCAGGAAACCTTTGCAGGTGTTTTGAGTTGATTAGCTGATTGGCATGTCACCATATTCTAATTTGTTGAGATAGTGAATTGGTGGGTTTTGTTAAATGTGAGCCAAAATCATCACAATTAAAAGAACCAAAGACTTAAACTACTTCAGTCTGTGTGCATTGAATTTATTTAATACACAAGTTTCACAATTTGAGTTGAGTTAGTGAAATAAATGAACTTTTCCATGACATTCTAATTCATCGAGATGCACCTGTACATCATTTTGAAGGTATTTTAAATAAAAATAAAAATATAATTTATTTTTCAATCATTATTTTAAAATTTGCTCATTTTGCCAGCCCATATTGTCTAGGTAATGACATCCTTATATCGTGGCCATGGGTGTGAAGTCGTGATCTTATGTTGAGGGAACAACATCTTTTTGTTGAGGCCACGATGCTGATGGAAAAACATCATTTTCTCATGGCCATGAGACTAATGTGTAAACAAACCTGCATGACCATAGCAACTTGGCATTATCGGAAGTGGATATTATTAATGAATTAATATTTTATTTTGAATAAATAATGAAAAAACTGCACAATTAAGAAATTATTATATTAAAGCTGCAGTCCGTAAGTTTTGCCTCTTTGTTGCCTTGTATGTTTGAAACCTGCAATTATGTTTATTTGTGGAATTATCATCTTTACATGGTTTGTGCATCGGCATGACTCTTCAGTGCAGATGAATCTAATGTAAGGTGAGGTGTATGTGTGGCTGTCACCACACCGGTGTGGATATTCACTGTACTTCGGAATCACACATTCTACGTCTTGGAAGTATGACCCAAATAAGAATTTTCACCAGAAAATGTCATCTGAACAAGTAAGTAACATGTATTCCACCTTTGTTCTGACCACCTGAGAAAAAAAAAAAAATATTTACAATATATAGCGCTACCAATGGTGATTAAATCTAACGATCACTTAGCTCATATCACATCAAACCATGCAAATTATTATTGTTGTTATACTTTGTTCTAAAAATATAATGTTAACAGCATCAACATTGCGTGACTGTGTATTTAGTGTGTATTAGCGTTACGTCTAGACTACTGGTTACTACAGGTGAATCTCCAGTTGTGACTGATGATTGTCATATGGAACTTTCTGGATTATAATCCGCCAACAAAATGATAAATGTAATTATTCCAGCTGCTGTGAGAAAAGGCAATTAATGATCCGCCACGTGCAGCATCCTCGTGTGATCTATAGCCTACTAGCCGGGACTCCTTTATGTTTACAGACGTGACATAATGACACAAAGACGAATGGTGGCATGCTTTTATTTCTCTTGAAAACCTACCAGTACCACTCAAATTATAAAACATTATTACAAGCATACTGTTGTGAATCGGGCTAAGGTAAGGAGATAGTTTTGAACTCTTGCTGATTATGTACTTGCTCAAAAATTGATTTTGGATCATTTTTAACCAAAAAAAAAAAAAAAAAAAAAGTTATGCACTTCAGCTTTAACTTATATAATAATATTATATTGCACACAATGCATAGACTGGATTCCAATTAATTTTAGCAATACATTTTAAAAGAATATTTAAGAATAAAATAATAGAGACCTAAAATAAAACATACTTATCCTTCCCATCCCACAAATCCATTCTCTGATTATTTCTTTTTATTTCATATTTGTGTATTATTATTGTTGTTATACTGTATTTAAACCGGCAAATCGTGTGGCGGTTTCCATGCCGCGGAAGAAAAGAAGGAAAACAAAAGACTCTTCAAAAAACGGAAACAAAAACCGGGGGAAAAAGGCGCTGCTCACTTTCTGTTTTGGTCCTGGATTCTGTCACACTCCACTCGGTGGGAAACGAGGAGATAAACTTAAATACACAGACTTTAATAAACCAACAGGAGTACATGAAGACATTCAATGTAACATTAATCCAGGACCAAGAACAGACGGAAACTGAAGGCTTATAAAGACAGGGAAACAAAGGAGCAAATGAGATGATTAATTAACCCTTTCGCTGGTGAGTTTAAAATATTCTAGCGGTCCCCCAAGAGTGAGTTTTTTTTTAGGTGACGTTATTTTAGAACGTTGCCCCTTACTGTTTCCATGGCGACGCGTCATGCTTGTCACGTGACACACCGCGGCCACAATAACAATGTAAGACAGATGGATCGTTTTTATTTCGTTTTATCTTTTTTATTTAAAATATTCACAAACTTGCTTACCATGTCATGAACAATCTGATATCCGATTCACAAATATGTGCAAATGAGTGTGTTTTGTCGTTAAAAAACCTTTATAAATGATCTTGATCGTGATCTGTAACGTGAGATGGGCGCCGCCATGTTTGTTCGCGCCGCAGTTCAGAGAGTCCTGTCAGTCGGATTTACAGCACGTGAATTCATCAATTTCTCCTGAAATACATGCAAGTAAGTGGCTGGTGAACTGGGTGAAGAATAGAGTGAACTTTATAGTTACTTACACTATGTGTATCTGATATGAATAAAACACATCAGCAAATTAAATTTGAATGGATTGTTATTGTTGCTTCCATAGACATATGTGTGTATTTTACAAGCTCTAAATGTATTGTTTTACCAGTACTTACGTGTATTTAAATGTCTGAAACCTAAAATATACATTATGTGGTTAAGAACACTGCATTGTTGTGATAATATTACAATCGCAGTGCACGTCTCTCTCTGGCTCAGCGCCAGTAAACGCGCGAAACCACAGTTTGAATTTGGCAGTTGTGTGACGTCATCGAACGTTCTAAATCCCATATGTGGGACCGTACTCCCAGGGGCACGGAAATAAGAATCCCATATGTGGGACCGTACCGCTCAAAAGGTTAACACAGGTGGAGACTGATGAAGGTGATTAACAAAATTGGAACTGAAAGAGGACAGGAAACAGGAAGGACCAAATATATGCATAAACACAGGTACACAGGGAGCACATGGGGAGAAAAACACAAGACAGGAACATAAGTCTGACAATAATTATATTCAATTTTATGCATTTGCTTTATTTTCCCATAAATTTTATAACTCAAAACTAACTTCCAGTTTAAATATTAATTATTCTCTTAAACCTTCTGAAACACCAAGATTTCAAATTGGTACAATTATGACATCACAGTTCCATCAGTTCCAATGCAAAAGCCTCTAAAAGCCATCTTGGTCAAAATTGAGATAACGATACTGAGTGAATGCTCTCCACACATAGTATATGTTCATCAAGTACTTTCACTTCAAATGCGCTAAATCCCAGCCTCAACCCATTCAGAAGTACCAGTACTTACATAGAAACCTATACATAGTAGCCAGAAAGAAATAAAGACGACACAAAAACAATAAAACCCATTACAAACGAGGGATTTGTTGCATCCAGTGGGGACATAATTACTGATTATAATGACATATACTGTCTTTTTACGCGTCAAGTCAAGTCAAGTCAAGTCGAGCTTTATTGTCATTCTGCTACATGTGTGGACATATAGTGGAACAAAGTGTCGTGTGTCGCAGGACCACGGTGATACATACCAGTTAAACATAAATATAAACATACAACAAAACAAGTATAAGAAAAATAATAGAGCTATACAACAATTAACCATCTGACTATACACTATAAATACTATAACTAGTTGACTACACATACACAGACTGAGACTGTACAAAATCCTTACATAAATACTGTACATGAAATTGTGCAAAAAAAGATATTTTGTACATTAAATTGTTGTGCAGAAGAGAGATTTTGGGGGAAGCAGCACATAGTGCAAAATGATTTTGTAGTGCAATGCACAAGTAAACACATATGTCTTTGTAGCAGGGAGTGTTAATAGAAAGTGTCGAGTGTACATATAGTGGGATAAGTGTGTTACTATAGGTGGTTTGTATAGCCCACTCACCTGTGTGTAGCACACTCAGAATGGCACTTAGGAAAATTGTCAACAGTTTTAATGAGTTGGGGGGAGGGGTTTTAATGAGTTCATGGTTTCAGAGGTTGGAGATTGGAGTTAAGAGCTCTCACAGCCTGGGGGAAAAAGTTATTGAGCAATCTGACAGAGCGAGCTTTGATACTCCAGTACCTTCTACCTGATGGCAGGAGCTGGAAGAGGTTGTGGGAGGGATGGGTGGGGTCCTTCATGATGCTGGAAGCCTTGCTGGAACATCGTGCAAGGAAAATGTTCATGATGGAGGGGAGAGGGGCACCGATGATCTTTGCGGCAGTGTTCACTGTCCGTTGTAGGGTCTTGCAGTCAGCAGCACTGCAGTTCCCATACCAGACAGTGATGCAGGTGGTCAGCACACTCTCAATGGTGCCTCTGTAGAAAGTGGTGAGGATGGGTGGAGGGAGACTTGCCCTTTTCAGCCGGCGGAGAAAGTGTAGGTGCTGTTGTCCCTTCTTGTTGAGTGACGTGACGTTGGTGGTCCAGGTGAGATCCTCTGTAATGTGCACCCCCAGGAATTTAGTGCTGCCGACTCTCTCCACGGTTGAGCCGGGGTGGTCAACAGAGTTTCTCCTGAAGTCCATCACAACCTCATTTGTCTTACCCACATTGAGGGAAAGGTTGTTATCACCACACCATTCAGCCAGTTGTGCCACTTCCTCTCTGTAGTGCGTTTCATCGTTGTTTCTGATGAGGCCTACCACAGTTGTGTCATCAGCAAACTTGATGATGTGGTTGGAGCTGGACTTAGCAGTGCAGTCGTGAGTCAGCAGCGTGAAGAGCAGTGGGCTGAGCACACAGCCTTGTGGGGCACCTGTGTGGTAGTGCTGGAAGTGTTGCGGCCGACACGGACTGACTGAGGTCTTGCAGTTAAAAAGTCCAGGATCCAATTACAGAGGGAGGTGTTTAGGCCCAGCAGGTTTAGTTTGTGGATGAGCTGTTGTGGGATTATTGTGCTGAATGCTGAGCTGAAGTCGATGAACAGCATTCTTACATAAGAGTCTTTCTGTTCCAGGTGAGTAAGAGCTAGGTGGAACGTGGTGGATATTGCATGGTCCGTGGAACAGTTTGGACGGTATGCAAACTGGAATGGGTCCAGCGTGTTTGGGAGACTGGACTTGATGTGATGCATGACTAACCTCTCAAAGCACTTCATCATGATTGGCGTCAGTGCTATGGGACAATAGTCATTCAGACAGGACACAGGTGACTTCTTTGGTACTGGAATTATGGAGGTGGATTTGAGACACTTGGGGACGTCTGCCTGGCTCACCGAGGTGTTGAAGATGTCTGTTAGGACATCCGTCAGCTGTGCAGCACAGTCTCTCAGTACACGTCCAGGTATGTTGTCAGGGCCCGCAGCCTTTCGTGGGTTAATCCTGGATAGGGTCTTCCGTACATCGGCTGGAGAGAGACAGAGTACCTGGTCGTTTGGAGATGTGTGTAGTTTCTGTGCAGGTGTGTCGTTCTGTATCTCAAATCATTAGTAGAAGTTTTTTGCGTTGCATCACACCGCGTAAACATTACCATGTCTACATTTGTGATCGGAGAAAGGACAAACAACAAGCACTACTCTACACAGCTCAAAACTCGCATTTGAATAGTCAGTGGCAAATTCTTTAAATATGAAAACATACTTACAGGCTGTGAGTCAGAAGTGCCAAACTGTCCTTGCAAAGTTGGAATTGCCCCACTTTATAGAAACAGTCTTTGAGCATAGCTGACAGGCTACTCCCAGGATCAGGAAATTGTCCTCCGTAAACTGCGATGCACACACTCGAATATTTGGGTTGTACTGTTCTGGAACAGTGTTGTAAATACAACTTAACCACTGATTTCTAGTTGTGTCCTCTTTTGGAAGCCCAAACAAAGTAGTTTCGCTTTCACAACGAAACAGTATGTCAGCAGCAATACTACAGCGAGAATAAAAATCACGCCCTCTTTCTTTGTGTAAACATTTGGGCGGTGTTTTGCAATTCTCCCCACACCGTGACGTAGACATGTGGGGGCATGTTTGAATGAGCCGTTTCAGGGGGGGCGTGGTCGAGTCTTAATTTTTATAAAGAATATCTCTTTGGTTTTGAGACTTTAGTCTTTGCAACTTCAGGGATCTTATCTATGCACAAACAGTTTGTAACACTCCAAAGAGAAAGGAAAACTTGAAATCGTATCATATGACCCCTTTAAAGAACAACGTCAGACGTATTTAGAGGCTTTTGCATCTGAACTCTTCATATTTATGTTGCCCCCTGTTGGCTGGCTGTAGTATAGTTTAGCCAGTTGCTGTAAACATTCAAAATATGATGACATATAATTTAATCAGTGTCCTCAAATTTTATTTGAAATGGGCAGGAGGGGCTATCGATGGTGACTGACAAAATAACTTTATATAATTCCTACACTAGATGTTGAGCATAGTGCATAGAACAAGTGCATAGTGTATAGTGCATCATTTGGAACATTTATTTAAAACATTTATTTTTATTAATGTATGTTTCAAACCTTTCAAATTCCTTCCTTCTTTTAACTTTTTTCTTAAACATTTTCTTCAACTGTTTTAGCATTCATGTTTGCTAAAATTGTTGGATTTGGCACAGCCTTACTTATAAAATTTTCCACCAGCTGACACTGATTATTATATTACATAAAATTATGTTTTGTTAATAGACCTACTATAAATGGCCAGCAATCATGCCAATAAAATTTTGACTTTATGACTGTATTTCTGTAGGCTTAGGTTATGCTAGTATGTGGTTATATTTGTGGTCAGCGTCTATTTTCATTTACAAATGAAGCAATGGACATGAACAAAATAAAAACAGATATATTTAAAAATATATAAGATATATTAGTGAATGGATTTGAAAGAATTTTAGATTAAATGAATATATATAAATATTATTTTAACACAGGCTATTAATAACAAATTATTCAAACTTCATTCAAATGCTGTCATGGACACAATGCACAATGAAAACTGACATTAATTTATTGTCACATACTGGCATAGAATATAAATACAGCCATAAAGTCCCTAACTCTTTTTAAATATATTCCACACTCTAAAAAGATGATTCTTTACAAATAGTTACAGTTCTATTTAGAACCATATCATCCTGAAAACTCTTTTTTGCTGAAATAGTTCTTTGTGTTAAAGTTTAGGATTCTTTGTTCCCCCCTTTTTGTTTTTCAAATCTGCAACACTCAAAGCCACCTCATTATTTGTTTTCTGCAGGTCAACCATCCAACTACACAGACTGTCAACATATGCTTTCACATCTGTGTTTAATTTGTGTTTTGAGTTGGACTGAGTTAGTTTAACACTGTTTCCTGTGTTAGGCTATGTTCAGACTGCAGACAAATTGGATTTTTCTTTGGATCAAATCTTTTCAGGCAGACCGTCTTCAGAATTAATTGCAAGTGATCAAATCTGAATTTTTATTAATATTATTATTATTATTTTTATTTTTTATTTATTTATTTATTTATTTATTTATTTTGTCCAGACATAACCAGTCCACTTGGGTTGCTTTGGTTACGATGTAGACATAACCAAATTTTTGTAGATCTCCTCTGTCACACAAGAACAACTCAATGACAGTTGACTGGTATATATTATGATGTCCCATGCTCTAGTCACAGCCAGCTTTGGCTTTGTTTGAAAACTGTATAAATACTTGTCATTTTCATCACTGGTTTTGATGTTATCATTTTATGTCATGTTAAGATGGACACAAAAGACAATTTGAAATAAATTTTGAATGTGTCATACTCTTTTTAACATATTATGCTTTGGGACTCACTTATTCTAATTTCACATAGCCTACTAGTAATGAATCATTACCTTCCAAGTGTTGGGAAGGTTACTTTGGAAATGTAATAGGTTACAGATTACAAGTTACCCTATTTAAAATGTAATAGTAGTGTAACTTCTTCAATTACTTTACTAAAGTAATGTAACTAATTACTTTTGATTACTTTTTGATTACTTTTCTAAATTTCTTATGGATGTTTTCAACTGTTAATCATTTTCAAACATTTACATCATGCAGGGTTAACAGTAGTATTCAACACTGATTACTGTCAGACTTTCAAAATCCTTCATTCATCACTTGAATTAGGATGATAATACTTGAACACATCCACCACAAAATCAGACTTTAGAACCACCTTTTACTTTGAGATTGATCTGAAGTTCAATGCAGATTTAAAATAATAAGTATTAGTTTACTGATACTGTTTTTGAAACCAAATATTTGCATGACTACAGGAAACATTGGCATCTAATAATGCTTTGGAATAAACAGTTAATTTAAAAAATAAAAACAAAAGCATAGCCTATACATCAACTCAATCACGGTTTTCTAATAATCGTGTCCTATTCTGTGTACTAAACTCCTGAAACATTGGTGTTTTTTTTAATCATTATGACAATAGTTTTCTCAAAAGAAACAGTAAAATTCTCATGAAGTGACTCAGAGAAGTTCTAGAGATTATGTTTATGTGTTCATGTACTCAAATATTGAGGCGGCAGAGGCTGAAAACACCACGAGCGATACACACGCTTCAGTAGTTGTGGTAAATGAAACCGCGCGTCTGCGCCATTAATTTACACAGAGACACGCAGAACATGCAGGATTCATATATTGTTTTTTTTGCGGCTTAATATTCACAGACACTAGTCCATATCGCATTTTGATTCAAGTGTACTGACCTACTTTTGATTTATTCATCCAAAATGTGGCATATTCCGTGACATTCCTAGTTATAGGAATTCCGTTTTTATGACTGGATTCTATGAACCAGTCCGTGTTTTACATTTATTTTGTCATTAAATTACATAATTTAACAGACTTTCCCATTTCATGCTGTCCTTTCTTTATATCATTGATAATGTATTTATGTGATTGTGTTTGAAAATAGTTTGTTGCACATAAGAGTGATATGTTACAAAGAGTGTTGCTTTAAGCTGTCAGTTTGTAATAGTTCTCAGGAAATGTCTAAAGCCTGACCACTAACTGCCTCTGAACTTACTCAGTGAGATTGCTACAGCATATTGCGTTGATGTTTTTGAGTCCTACAATCTGAAATTTAAAGTAATTCTTAATTATCCACTTAGTCTTGTATTAGGTGTTTCTTTATGCAGTGGCCATGCAAAGTATTTGGACGCTTTAATGTCCAAAGTCTCATGAATTTTTGAACTCATAATTTTTTCGGTTACCAATAAATGCCAATAATCTTTAGTGGCCATGATATCATGCTTCAAGGGCTCATCAAGTGTTCATTCAGTATAGTAGCACTGCTCAGCATGTGTTCTGCAGTTTAAATAAAATAGACTCAGAAAGTAGCCAGGACTGTCCAATCTCCGATCTCAGGAATAGAATGAAAATCACCAAATTAACATTGGTGGCAGGGCATCACTACTTTAAATCCTGATTTGTCAGATCCTAAGGAAGCATGAGAGGAACACCTTGGTACAGCCATTTCAAATGTATGTATGTATGTATATATATATATATATATATATATATATATATATATATATCATTTTTTTTGTTTTTGTTTTGTTTTTTTTACCGTGTATGTTCTTTCTTAACCCTTTAACTGTCACTCCCATTTTTGAACATAGACATGAAAGTGCACTATCCAAACTTTTTAGAATTCATAAACGAAAACATTTTGTAATATGATTTTGATGTACCATTTCAATGGTAAGGCAATGTCTAATTTTAAATGATTTTATGAATTTTGAGATTTTAATCTTTCAACTGATATATAATTTATGATGATTTCTAAAGTGTGATAGGGTAAAGGCAACGAAGAAGTCTTTTAATGATATAAGTCAGAACTGTAGATTTTTGTAGATATTTTGAGGTGCACTCATCATAAATTAATCAATTACTTAATTTGTAACAAACAGCTGTCAGATCTGTGTCCCCATGTCTTGTGTTTTGTTGTTGTTTTTGCTCCCCATGTGCTCTCCATGCCCATATTTGGCTTTTCCTGTTCCTGTTCTCATTTAGTTCCATTAGTTCCAGCTGTGTTTGATTAATTATCTCGTTTACTCCCTGCATTTAAGCCCTGTGTTTCCCTGAGTCTAGCGTCCGCTGTTATATGTCTATATGTCATTTTATGTGCTCCGTGTCTCCTGCGTTCCCTGTGTTCCAGCTATTGTATCATTAAAAGACTGTTTTGTTGAAGAATTCCTCGTCTCCTCGTTCCCTTTTTCCAGCGAATCGTGACAGAACAGCGGACCCAACAGAAAGTGCCTTTTTCCCCCGTGTTTGTTTTCCGTTTTTTGAAAGGTTTTTGTTTTCCCTGTTTGTTTCTCCCTGCACCACGATTCCTTGCCCTAGCCCGTAAAGATCTCCCCTTCTACAAGTACGCTGGGGAATTCTGCGGGCTCGCCGCGGCGACGGCGTGGGATGACGCCACCCTCAATTCTCTGTTCTGGCTCAGGGCCAACTACCATTGCCCCGTGGACCTCCCAGACACCACTGGACTAAGTTGGAGGGAAGGGGTCTTCCGGTGTCTGGGGAGTGTCCGGGCCCGAGTCAGAACCAGCCCACCGTCGAGCCCACCGGCCGTACCCCAGTCAAACCAGCCGGCCACTCCAAAGTCAAGTTCGCGGGCCGCCGCTTGCTCAAGCCCGCCAGTTGCGGCTCCCTCAAGCCTGCTGGCCGCTCCTAAGTCAAGCCCACCGCCTGCGGCTGCCTTAAGCCCGCTAGCCGCTCCGAAGTCAAGCCCGCCAGCTGCGGCTCCCTTAAGTCCACCGGCTACGGCTCTTTCCGGCCTGCCGGCTGGTCCGAAGTCAAGCCCGCCGGTCGCGGCTCACTCCAGCCCAGAGCTCGCTCCTGTGCCGGCTCCAGCCCCAGAGCTCGCTCCAGAGCCGGCTCCAGCCACAGAGCTCACTCCAGTGTCGGCTTCAGCCCCAGAGCTCGCTCCAGTGTCGGCTCAAGCCCCAGAGCTCACTCCAGTGTCGGCTCCAGCCCCTGAGTACGCTCCAGTGTCATCTCCAGCCCTTGAGTACGCTCCAGTGCCAGCTCCTCAAAAGCGCTTTGCTGTGCCTGCTCCTTGAGAGCACCTTCCAGTGCCTGCTCCACGTAAGCGCAACCCAGTTCCCGAGTTTAGCCCACGGAGGGCTCCTGTTCCTGAGTTTAGCCCACGGAGGGCTCCTGTTCCTGAGTTTAGCCCACGAAGGGCTCCTGTTCCTGAGTTTAGCCCACGGAGGGCTCCTGTCCCTGAGGGTAGCCCAAGGAGGGCTCCTGTTCCTGAGTTTAGCCCACGGAGGACTCCTGTTCCTGAGTTTAGCCCAAGGAGGGCTCCATTCCCCGATTCCAGCCCAGAGAGGGCTCTAGCCCATACGTCCAGCCCTGAGTGGGCTCCAGCTCCTACGTCAAGCCCAGAGAGGGCTCCAACTCCAACGCCCAGCCCTGAGTGAGCTTCAGCTGCTACGTCAAGCCCAGAGAGGGCTCCAGCTCCTACATCCAGCCCAGAGAGGGCTCCAGCTCCAACGTCCTGCCCAGAAAGGGATCCTGCTCCAACGTCCCACAGAGAAAGAGACTCTGTTCCCAAGTTATGCCCAGAGAGGGCTTCCTTTCCCCTGTCTAGCCCAGAGAGGGCACCTATTCCCACGTTCAGCTCAAAGACTGCTGTTGTTCCCACGTCTGGCCCAGGGAGGGCTACAGATCCCGTGATTTTCCCCAATCATTTTGGGGGGGGGCTATAGGGTTCCAGCTGTAGTAGCCGGGCCGAGTGGCGAGGCCAAGGCCATGGAGGCCGTCCAGGCATGGCCTCCTGAGTCCCCTGCTCCGCCATGGCTCCCTGTACTGCTTGCTCCGTTCTGGAGGCCTCCCTTGTCTCCATCGTGCACTAGCCTCCTGGGCGTGTTTGTATTGTTTGTATACAATGTTATCTATGTTTGTATTTTACTATATATTTTTGGAGAATTATTCTGGCAAACACTTTTGTTTTTTTGTTTTTGTTTTTGTTTTGGAAAAATTAAGGTCTATGCTTTGAGGATACCATAAAATGTTTCCATACCACCTGCAATCACTTTTTGACTTTTATTAAAGGCTTTCCTGCTCCTCGATCCTATTTCTTGTCATTCTGGACACTGAGTGTCTTGTGCCTTTTACTTGATAACGTAACAGTTACATACGTAGCATTGGTTCCCAGAGCAGGGAATAAGATGTTATGTCAGTAGTTGACACTATGGGAAAATCCTCCAGGTGTGACAGTTGTTTAAAGCCCACATACTGTAAATCATGGCAATTTACTACAAAGTAAATCGAGCAGACAAAACCTGGGAACCAGGGGTCAAACCAATGTCAAGACTGTAAAAACCTCATAAAAGTGTGAAAAGAGGCCCTCTTGTAGAGTATGCACAAATGCCTAGAAGCGAAGATACCCAATGCAACGTCGTTTCAGTGACAAACAGCTGCTCAGACTCGGTCAATGCAAAACTTCAATGAGGTGAGATCACCAACAAGGAATCCCTGATTGTTGATCTACCACTGCCCCTTTAATCATTAATGGTGAATTTCTGCCCCTCAAATCCGAATGCGATTTCAGCTGAGAGGAACATCTTATCAGTTTAGTGAGTTAGATAATAACAGGAAAATTAAGCAGTGTCAAGCACTCAACCAAAACCCCAAACGAGCCTGCAAGGAAGAAATGAAAGAAGCAACATCGCCAAATAAGATAAGGGAGAAACAAAAAGGAAAATTTATAGATACAACACAGAGTACTAAAGGGATTGCCCTTGACTAACTTTCGATGCTAAAACTATGGCTCTTATTATGTTGCTAGTGCATGGAGGCTCCAGAAAAGATCCTTATGTAATGGAAAGAACTTTTTGCAAAGTTTAAGCAATTGATTTTGCTCTCCAAAAAGAACGGAGTGGATATAACTTCATCTTATGATAACCACATCTGATTTCAACCATAGCCGATGAAATAAAATCCGACATTGTGGAAGAAATTCGCTATCTTTCTGTGATGATCGATGGGGACACAGACATGCTAGATCTGTGACTGACACACACATAGACACAATGTATTAAAGCAATTGTGCAACTGTCGACAGTGTGAGTTCAGTTGAAAAGTGCAGTTTGGGTGAGTTTGCTGGTCTGCAAATAAAAGAGTTCTTGTCTGCCCACCGCCTGCGGCTGCCTTAAGCCCGCTAGCCGCTCCGAAGTCAAGCCCGCCAGCTGCGGCTCCCTTAAGTCCACCGGCTACGGCTCTTTCCGGCCTGCCGGCTGGTCCGAAGTCAA
Organism: Spinibarbus caldwelli; assembly: GCA_039654775.1. Taxonomy (NCBI): domain Eukaryota; kingdom Metazoa; phylum Chordata; class Actinopteri; order Cypriniformes; family Cyprinidae; genus Spinibarbus; species Spinibarbus caldwelli. The sequence goes on from CM077220.1 coordinate 37,580,762, forward strand.
GCCCGCCGGTCGCGGCTCACTCCAGCCCAGAGCTCGCTCCTGTGCCGGCTCCAGCCCCAGAGCTCGCTCCAGAGCCGGCTCCAGCCACAGAGCTCACTCCAGTGTCGGCTTCAGCCCCAGAGCTCGCTCCAGTGTCGGCTCAAGCCCCAGAGCTCACTCCAGTGTCGGCTCCAGCCCCTGAGTACGCTCCAGTGTCATCTCCAGCCCTTGAGTACGCTCCAGTGCCAGCTCCTCAAAAGCGCTTTGCTGTGCCTGCTCCTTGAGAGCACCTTCCAGTGCCTGCTCCACGTAAGCGCAACCCAGTTCCCGAGTTTAGCCCACGGAGGGCTCCTGTTCCTGAGTTTAGCCCACGGAGGGCTCCTGTTCCTGAGTTTAGCCCACGAAGGGCTCCTGTTCCTGAGTTTAGCCCACGGAGGGCTCCTGTCCCTGAGGGTAGCCCAAGGAGGGCTCCTGTTCCTGAGTTTAGCCCACGGAGGACTCCTGTTCCTGAGTTTAGCCCAAGGAGGGCTCCATTCCCCGATTCCAGCCCAGAGAGGGCTCTAGCCCATACGTCCAGCCCTGAGTGGGCTCCAGCTCCTACGTCAAGCCCAGAGAGGGCTCCAACTCCAACGCCCAGCCCTGAGTGAGCTTCAGCTGCTACGTCAAGCCCAGAGAGGGCTCCAGCTCCTACATCCAGCCCAGAGAGGGCTCCAGCTCCAACGTCCTGCCCAGAAAGGGATCCTGCTCCAACGTCCCACAGAGAAAGAGACTCTGTTCCCAAGTTATGCCCAGAGAGGGCTTCCTTTCCCCTGTCTAGCCCAGAGAGGGCACCTATTCCCACGTTCAGCTCAAAGACTGCTGTTGTTCCCACGTCTGGCCCAGGGAGGGCTACAGATCCCGTGATTTTCCCCAATCATTTTGGGGGGGGGCTATAGGGTTCCAGCTGTAGTAGCCGGGCCGAGTGGCGAGGCCAAGGCCATGGAGGCCGTCCAGGCATGGCCTCCTGAGTCCCCTGCTCCGCCATGGCTCCCTGTACTGCTTGCTCCGTTCTGGAGGCCTCCCTTGTCTCCATCGTGCACTAGCCTCCTGGGCGTGTTTGTATTGTTTGTATACAATGTTATCTATGTTTGTATTTTACTATATATTTTTGGAGAATTATTCTGGCAAACACTTTTGTTTTTTTGTTTTTGTTTTTGTTTTGGAAAAATTAAGGTCTATGCTTTGAGGATACCATAAAATGTTTCCATACCACCTGCAATCACTTTTTGACTTTTATTAAAGGCTTTCCTGCTCCTCGATCCTATTTCTTGTCATTCTGGACACTGAGTGTCTTGTGCCTTTTACTTGATAACGTAACAGTTACATACGTAGCATTGGTTCCCAGAGCAGGGAATAAGATGTTATGTCAGTAGTTGACACTATGGGAAAATCCTCCAGGTGTGACAGTTGTTTAAAGCCCACATACTGTAAATCATGGCAATTTACTACAAAGTAAATCGAGCAGACAAAACCTGGGAACCAGGGGTCAAACCAATGTCAAGACTGTAAAAACCTCATAAAAGTGTGAAAAGAGGCCCTCTTGTAGAGTATGCACAAATGCCTAGAAGCGAAGATACCCAATGCAACGTCGTTTCAGTGACAAACAGCTGCTCAGACTCGGTCAATGCAAAACTTCAATGAGGTGAGATCACCAACAAGGAATCCCTGATTGTTGATCTACCACTGCCCCTTTAATCATTAATGGTGAATTTCTGCCCCTCAAATCCGAATGCGATTTCAGCTGAGAGGAACATCTTATCAGTTTAGTGAGTTAGATAATAACAGGAAAATTAAGCAGTGTCAAGCACTCAACCAAAACCCCAAACGAGCCTGCAAGGAAGAAATGAAAGAAGCAACATCGCCAAATAAGATAAGGGAGAAACAAAAAGGAAAATTTATAGATACAACACAGAGTACTAAAGGGATTGCCCTTGACTAACTTTCGATGCTAAAACTATGGCTCTTATTATGTTGCTAGTGCATGGAGGCTCCAGAAAAGATCCTTATGTAATGGAAAGAACTTTTTGCAAAGTTTAAGCAATTGATTTTGCTCTCCAAAAAGAACGGAGTGGATATAACTTCATCTTATGATAACCACATCTGATTTCAACCATAGCCGATGAAATAAAATCCGACATTGTGGAAGAAATTCGCTATCTTTCTGTGATGATCGATGGGGACACAGACATGCTAGATCTGTGACTGACACACACATAGACACAATGTATTAAAGCAATTGTGCAACTGTCGACAGTGTGAGTTCAGTTGAAAAGTGCAGTTTGGGTGAGTTTGCTGGTCTGCAAATAAAAGAGTTCTTGTCTGCCCACAGGTCTGTCCTGCTAATTTGAAATAAAATGTTGTTGAAGTGTAAATGGACATTTGGATTGTGTTTGTGTTCCTGCAGTCATTTTGGGCAAATAAAGAAAATGTTTGTCTGAAAACATTACTTATTAAGTTTTGGATTATTAAAGCAAAAAGCATTAAAAACATTCCCGGACTGTTTCATGTTGTATTTTCTGTAAACTATAGATAATTTATTTTTGACATATGTTGGAGTTACCACATAAGACTGCTGTTAAAAAGTGTTCATGGTTCTCAGGAAATGTCTAAATCCTGACCACTAACTGCCTCTGAACTTACTCAATGAGATTGCCACAGCATATTGTGTTGGTTTTTGTGTCCAACAATCTGACATTTGGGGTTATTCTTTATCATTCACTTAGACTTGTATCAGGTTTTTCTTTATACAGTGGCTCTGTAGCATATTTGGGCACTTAAACCACATATAAAATGTATCAGTGTCATTGTATCAGATTAGAAAATATCAAGCCAAATGATTAACTTTCTCAGAACTGACTCTGAGGTGATTGTTAGTTAATGTATCGCATCAGTTCACAGGTCTCACAAAAAGTGTCTAAATACTTTTTTAAAATTTTTAACAATACATCTATTGCTTTATCATTACAAATATGTCCCCACAAGCATAGTAATACCAGTAAATTTTGACCTTTTGGGGACATTTTTTAGGTCCCTATGAAGAAACAAGCTTATAAAACATACAGAATGAAGTGTTTTGTAAATCTAAAACTGCATAAAGTTTTGTGAGGGGTAGTTTTACGTGTAGGGTTAGGGTAAGGGGATATAAAATACAGTTTGTATAGTATAAAATACCACTCTGTCTCTGTGTGTGTGTGTGTGTGTGTGTGTGTGTGTGTGTGTGTGTGTGTGTGTGTGTGTGTGTGTGTGTGTGTGTGTTGCGTCAAGTCTGCTGCGGGGCGCGTCTAAAGGCGAGGACTGGGAACAAGCTATCAAAATGTAGTTAGGGGGAAAGCAAAGCGCAGGTTACCCGAAATGGCTACCTTTCTTGTCGTTATTACGACGATTCTTCTTACATTTGGGATAGTGTGGATATGCGGCCATTCACGGAAAAGGTGAGATGAACTCGCGGTCATTAACAGAAGTCTTTCTTGAATAACGCAGATCTTCACGCTTATCTTTCGTAGGTTAGTGCACGTACAGTATAACAAGTGAAAAAGGTAAGGTATAGACTATGGTTATATCTGTTCGTTATGTTACTACAGGAGGAACTGAAGTTTGAGGTCACGTATGGTAGAATTATCATACTACGATCTACCTGGTAAATTGTTAATTATTATCGCAACAGACGGATTACAACACAGCAAAACAAAACAAACATAGAACTAATTGTTTAACACATTCTTCTATAAATAATGTGTAAGACTGTGTAAGTATATCAAGTAATATGTTGGTTAAATCTGCTGAATATTAATTTTGAAATATCATTAACAATAAAAAAAAAGTTATTCTTGCCACACACACACATATATAGGCTATATATTAATGATGTAGAGATCTTACAAATATACATATCAGAAAATCAAAACTGAGAACATTTCTCTACTTTATAGCCTACAGGAAATGTGACAAGTTTATTATTTAAAAAAATAAATAAATAAAAAATATTTTTAAAAAGCTAACTATGCTCTCTGTTATTGTGTGTGTCTATTTACAGGCGAAAAGGGGAGCCTCCATTGATTACTGGTTGGCTGCCATTCATTGGTGTCACTTTGGATTATGTTTCAAACCCTTTAGGCTTCTTAAGAGAGACTCAGAAAAAATATGGGAATGTTTTCACATGTAGGATTGCTGGGAAGTACTTCACTTTTGTAACAGACCCCTTTTCTTTCTCCATTGTAATGCGGCAAAGCAGAAATCTTGACTTTCAGAAGTTTGCTGTTGGTTTTTCACACCGGGTAAGTGACTAAATGGGGGTGGGGCATTATGAAACAAGCCTGGATCAAGAGAGTGTTGTGTTCTGATCTCCAGAGGCTTTTCTTTGAATGTTAATTTTTATCTCTTTAAAAAGAATGAGCAATAGCCTCTCAATTCTCCAGATTCATTAACTATGTGAGCTATTAGGCGCAGTGACATCTAATCTGTAGAATTTATAAATGTATGCGGAGATGCCCAGTTTGCTCCTGCAAAAATATCTCCCTTACTGACAATAGGTAGCCCAAAAGGCAACCCAAAAACCTCCACCATCCAATGGGAAAGTATTGAGAGGAGATCGGCCTACTGTACCTTTACACTGAGTAACCCATCAAATGAATAATTATTCTTCCAAAAAGATCATGTCCTGTTTACATATAAGCACAAGCCTTATAAAACTATAAGACTACTTATTACAAATATAATATACTTAAAAAGAATATGCTTATGTGAAAAATAAATGTAATGTTTAAATGTATGTTAATTGCATTTAAATTAAAATGTATTATAGTTTAAATTTATATTGAATTCAATTAGTTGAGTATTTTTGGGCCACTAAGGAAGTGCTTCTTTATATGTAATTAATTATGTAATTCATTCATTTATATGCATTTCAAAATGACTTCATTATTACATAATTACTTATATTGTCTTTGAGATATGGTTAAAGTGTACTGTCGAATGTACTGACATGCATATGGTACACTAAAATACTTTAACATAATTTTTATTGAAATTTGTATGTCATGTGTTTAAATATATTTGTAATTACATATTTGTAATGTAGCGAAAAAGTAATGTTGCAAAAGTTGCAGTTTAGTACATTAAAAATATATTAAGTTTAAATGTAATATCTGATAACACTACAGTTAAAACTATAATCAAGTTATTTGCATGTGCTTTAGTATGTTAGTCAGCACATCAAAATACTGTAAGTGTGCTTCTTGAAAGAACAATGAAAGATTATTCAAATATATTGATTTATAATGTACTTATACTTAAAACTTTTAATTTGACAGTACTACAAAGGTCACTTTTTTAAATGTGTACTTAAGAAACATAGCCATGAAAATGTCTTTATAAGGCTTTTTATTTAATTAACTTAAATAAAAATTATTTGCTTTTTAGTTTTTCTTATTTTCTTCTTTTTAAATTTACTTTTAAGTTTTTAGTACACTACAAGTGCATTAAGCATGGACACAGATTGCAATTTCCTTTCCTCCTCCAACTGAAATGCATGTCATTTCAAGTCAGTACAGGTATTAGACAAATCACTGACCTCAAGAACAAAAGCACCTGATTTATGCATAGGCATTCTAGGCACATGCCTATGCTCGCTATTAGTAGACGCTGCTGCTGCTGTACACAGCTGAGAGACGCACAGACGCAGGTATTTACACGCACTTAATCTCTCTCTCTTTCTCTCTCTCTCTCTCTCTCTCTCTCTCTCTCTCTCTCTAATAACGGCATTAGCCTGCACATCAATAGCACAAATGTTATTAGCTCTAAAATAATGTTCTAGAATTTGCAACGGAAGGTTTGGGATGAGGAACTTAAGAAATTACTTCAACACACAAGATTTCAGGACGGAAACATGACAGAAATAAATCTTCTGAACAATGTCTTGAGGTGGTTGTGACTCCAGGCCGTTAAAATTAGGCCTATTAGAGAAATAATGCACTCCCGAAGTGGTAATATGGCCACGACGCCGGAGCCTAATAATGGAACAGTTCCCTGTTCTCAAAGAAAGAATGATATTCGATCTTTATCGACTGAACATAAGCGCTTATTGTGATAGAAAACACTGTAACGGTTTCCACTGATTTCAAAATATTTTTTGTTTGCTGGGGTGGTAATATATATTAATAAGGTAGGGGGGCCCAAAAATTAGTTTCTTGCCCCTATGTCAAGATAAGAGGTAAATCCGGCCCTGGCAGCAACTTAAACTTGTTACCATCTAAGATAAAGTTTAGACATCCATGATGGAGCTGCATGTCTGAACAAGTCATGTAACTTACCCACACCCTTAGCCTGTACTAAAGCGAGGAGTAAGAGTGTTTTCAAGGAAAGAGCTTTTATACTTTATGAATACTCTCTAGAACAGTGCTTCCCAAACCTGTACTGAAGGCCCCCCACCACTGCAGGTTTTGGATGTCTCCCTTATCATGCACTGTTTGGTGGGGGAAGAGCAGATGTGTGAATCACTCTAGAGATGACTGAGTTCTCAAACATGCCACTTAAAATCACACAAGGAGCATGTTAATGGACTCTGGATAGTGTTTAAAACTTTTTTGGAAAGCCCAAGTGCATTCAAATGAGGTGATATTCTCCCCTTGCGTGCAATATGTAATTATTTCCCAACAATGACAAACCCCTTTGGAGTGAGGATGTGAGGATGATGAGTGAATGTTTGAAAGAGAACTCACAAACTGTTGGTTCTTATGACAAAATGTTGCAATGTTCCTCATTTCAATCACTTTGAATATAATGGAATAAATGTAAATGTAATGTAACATTAACATTGACTAATAACTGGGTTTGATCCTGATTCTCTGCCTCTGTTTCTTATATGTCTGTTTATCTTTCTCTTTCACACACACACACACACACACACACAGGTCTTTGGTCATGCTGACTTTAGCTCTTCACTGTTCAGTGAGAGTTATAAGGAAGTTCACAGCATTTTTCGACAGACACTTCAAGGCCTGTCCCTGCAGCAGCTAACGGAGACCATGCTAGGCAATCTGCAGATGGTTTTGGAACGTGGCCTACCATATGAGCATGACTGGGCTGAAGATGGTCTTCAGAGCTTCACAAATCGCATCATGTTTGAGGCAGGGTTTCTTACTCTGTTTGGAAAGAATGCAGGGTTTCAACAGGCCGATGGCATGTCAGGCACCAGAATGTGCATGCAGAAAGCGGTGCAAGACTTTTTGGCATTTGATCGTGCTTTCCCTGTACTGGCTGCAGGGGTTCCCATTGGTCTGTGTGCAGAAGCATGGCGAGCAAGGGAAGCCTTAGCAGAGGAACTGCTACATGATAAGCTTCATCACCGGAAATGCATCTCAGATCTGATTCAGCGCAGAATGGACGCATTTGACCGCATGCATTTGGATGAAACTGGAAAAGCAAGGACACACGTGTGCATGCTATGGGCATCACAGGCTAATACTCTGCCAGCAGCTTTCTGGAGCCTGTACTACACATTGAGGTAAGTTGGAACATTACATAGGTAATGTAGACACTGATAAAATCAATGTTAAAATGTATATGTCAAGTATGCAACAACACTATTTATTGACAATGACTGTAAGCAAAAACAAATAAAATAAATAAGTTAACATTAATTCCATATAGTGTTGGTAGTGTTAAATAAGTAAAAGGGAACATATGTTTTGTCAGATTAAAACTTTAAAGCATTATGTGACGTTGTCATACTGAAGAGTTCAACTGTTTGAGATCAGTGTTTCTATTTTCTTATTTAAACTTGGAAATAAACAAAAAAAAATATTATTTTGAATCATTTAAAATTATATGAAATGTGATGATACCAAATGGGGAATATTTTTTAGAATTCCTCAATATTTATAAGTAACTAATAAAATATGTAAATTAGTGACACTGACTTTGTACAAACTTTTGTACTTGTACTTCTGAAAACTTCTCAAGTTATACCATATAACATGGATCATCAGGTTTTGCATGTGTGGAGCTCATGCCAGTTAGAATACTCCTTTCATTAAAGCAGGCCAGTCCAAATACTAACACATTGTAAAATTAAGTTGTTCATGCAAATTATTTATATAGTCACCTGAAAGCGCTAGAATTTTTTTTTTTTTTTTTTTTTTGTAAATTTTCTTTTTTTACATCATTACATGGTTTGGAGCATAAGAAACACATGGCATATATGCAATTTATACAGCATGCAATATGTCCTGGTGCCCACTACAGTGAACATATATGAAATTGATGCATGTCTCACAAGAGAAAGACATATTCTGCTTTGAAACCCCAGGACAACCAAAGTTGTTCTGACATATTCATTTATGATAAACAATTTGAAAATTAGTCCGATTTAAATGATAATTACAAAATATTATCATATTTCCATAAGAGTGCTGAATTTAGTCATACAGTATGTCATATTTAAAGACCAAGCAGGAGGAGCTCTCATGATCAAACCTCCAAACATTTGGTATCTCTGAAAAGTCCTAAATATGCTCTGTACAGAACATCCAGATTTAGAATTGTGGCAAGTATATGGTCTTAGAGAAATTAACTAAAATATAATGTCCTCTACAGAGGACAAAATATATGCCTGGGTTACAGGAGGATAAAATTTGCAATGAAAACATGTATTAAATTAGAATACTAGATTTTAATTGTGGTCTCTGACTTTTTAACCTTTCTATAGGCCTGTTTGATAATAAATTCACAGTAAAAATGTATGAAGTAAGCACCTACTTAAATTAAGGCGTGTGTATGTGTGTACATGTATGTTTGTATGTTCTGACCCTCAGGTCTGTTGATGCTTTCACCGCTGCTTGCACAGAGGTCAATAGGGTTTTGTCAGGTCAAATAAACAACCAGGACCAAACAATCTGCCTTTCTAGAGAGCAGCTGGACTCTATGGCTGTGTTAGGTAGGTGATTTCTTATGGCTCGTTTCCACTGAGCAGTACGGATCAGTACAGTACAGTACAGTACAGTACGATTCGGGATGGAACACCCTGATCCGTCTTGCGTTTCCACTGCCAATAGTACACCTTACTTGTTGGGCGTCGTGTATGCTGGAAAGTAGCGATCGATGCCATTCTCACTTGAAGAAGAAAGCACGACAATAGCCGTTTCTCAATATGACAAACAGTAAAGCACAACTCTGCCTCTTTTTGTTAAATGTCAGCTTCACCAATAATAGCCCTTACAAAAGTATAAGTACAAAGTATAAGAGGCTTATATAATAGGAAATAAAGACAAAAGCAAACAATTCAGTCAAATGTATGCTACAAAGTCAGTGCTGTACTATGGTAAAATGAAATAAATATACAGTATCTCACAAAAGTGAGTACACCCCTCACATTTCAGCAACAATTTTAGTATATCTTCTCAAGGGACAATACTACACAAATGAAACTGGAATATATATTAGAGTAGTCAATGTGCAACTTGTATAGAAGTACAAATTTACTGTCCTCTAAAAATAACTCAGCGTATAGCCATTACTGTCCAAATAACTGGCAACAAAAATGAGTACACCCTAAGTGAACATGTCAAAACTGTGTCCAAAGTCAACAATTTGTAGGGGCACCATTGTTATCTAGCACTGCCTTAATCCTCCTGGGCATGGAATTGACCAGAGCTGCACAGGTTGCTGCTGGCATCCTCTTCCACTCCTCCATAATGATATCACGGAGCTGCTGGATGTTAGACACCTGGTGCTTCTCCACCTTCCGCTTGAGGATGCCCCACATGTGCTCAATAGGTTTCAGGTTTGGAGACATACTTGGCCACTCCATCACCTTCACCTTCAGCTTCATCATCACATCTTGGCAGTGTGTTTGGGGTCGTTATTATGTTGGAAACCTGCCGTTTGGACCAGTTTCTGAAGGGAGGGCATCATGTTCTGCTTCAGAATGTCACAGTACGTGTTGAAATCCATGTTTCCCTCAGTGAACCACTGCTACCCAGTACCAGCAGCACTCATGCAGCCCCAGACCATGATGCTACCACCACCGTGCTTGACAGTAGGCAAGGCACAATTTTCTTGATACTCCTCACCAGGGTGTCGCTACACATGCTGGACACCATCTGAGCCAAACAAGTTTATCTTAGTCTCATCAGACCACAGGATATGGTTCCAGTAATTCATGCTCTTGGACAGGTTGTCTTCAGCAAACTGTTTGAAGGCTTTTTTTGAGAGCCAGCTTCAGAAGAGGCTTCCTTCTGGGACGACGGCCATGCAAACCGACTTGTTGCAGTGTGCAGCGTATGGTCTGAGCAATGACAAGCTGACCTTCCACTTCTGCAGCCTCTAAAGCAATGCTGGCAGCACTCATGCGTCTGTTTTTTGAAGTCATCTTCTGCACCTGATTCACAGCACGAGGACCTAACTTCTTTGATTAACCCTTGCAAGGCCTGTTCCGAGTGGAACCAGTCTTGGAAAACCTCTGTACGACACTGGCCACTGTACTGTAACTCAGTTTCAGGGTGTTACCGAACTTCTTATAGCCTAGGCCATCTTTGTGGAGAGCAACAATTCTAATTCTCAAATCCTCAGAGAGTTCTTTGCCATGAGGTGCCATGCTGAACATCCAGTGGTCATTATGAGAGAACTGTACTCAAAGCACCAAATTTTAACTGCTCTAATACAAGATACACAAATTTGTATGGTCCTGTCAAGAAGACAAAAACATGAACATGATGAATAGGACATGTTGCTTTGTATGGTTAAACGAAGTATAGCTGTTATCACTTAGTGTGTACTCACTTTTGTTGCCAACTTTTTTGACAATAATGGCCACATGTTGAGTTATTTTCAGAGGACAGTAAATCTTTACTGCTATACAAGTTGCACATTGACTACTCTAAAATATATCCAAGTTTCATTTCTATAATATTGTCCCTTGAGAAGATATACTAAAATGGTTGCTGAAATGTGAGGGGTGTACTCACTTTTGTGAGATACTGCATATATATATATATATATATATATATATATATATATATATATATATATATATATATATATATATATATATATATATATATATATATAGACATATATATATATATATATATATATATATATATATATATATATAGACATATACATATATATATATATATATATATATATACACACATATATATACATATACATACATATATATATATATATATATATATATATATATATACATATATATATACATATATATACATATACATATATATATATATATATATATATATATAAATACATACATATATATATATATATATATATATATATATATATATATATATATATATATATATATATATATATATATATAAACACACACAAACCAGTTTCTTAAAATAACAGAATTAACATTAATGTTTTTAGGTTTGTGTCACTCAGGTTTGGATGTCAAAACCTTCCTAAAATAACTAATATAACAGATGCATGGTGACATCAGAAAATATGTTGTGAGAAAATGCATATGGATGTATTTAACCCTTTCACACATGAGTTTAAAATATTCTAGCTGAGTCCCCAGCGTGAGTTTTTTCAGGCGATCGTTATTGTAGAAAGTATAGCCTTATTGTTTCCATGGCGACGTGTCATGCTTATCATGGGACACACCGCAGCCACAATAGCGCTATATGACACATGGATCGCTTTTATTTCATTTTTTCCTTTTTTTATTATTAATATTCACAAACATACTCACTATATTATGAAATACCTGATGTTCCGATTCTGAAATATGTGCAAGTAAATGTATTTGGAAGTTTAAACACTTTTATAATGACTGTGTTAGTTGATCTATATCGGGTGATGGGCGCCGCCATGTTTGTTCACGCTGAATCTGAGCTGTGGGATTTACAACACGCAAATTCATCCTCTCCTTCCGAAACACGTTAAAATAAGTCTCCGGTAAACTGGGAGAAGAGCAGAATAAACTTTAAAGTTATCTACACAATCTGTATATGATATAAATAAAATGTTGTCAGATTATATTTGTAAGGATCATTATTGCTGCTTCCATAGACATCAGTGCATATTTCACAAACTATAAATGTATGGTTTTGCTTGTACTTATGTGTGTTTAATTGTCTGACACCTAAACTAAGCATTATATGGTTGAAAACACTGAATATTTCTGATAATATGATAAGCGCTCAGCGCGTCCTATGCGCTCCGCGCCGCACCGGTGTGATCGTACGCTTCAGGGACCAGCCAAGACTGATCACACCGGTGTGATCATACGCGTTAAAGGGTTAAAGAGCTTTCTCAGCTCACCTGTGTTTCCTGCATTTCTGTCAGCAGCTCCCTTCAGAAACTTTGAAATTTTGGAGCTTATCTTCTGTTGTAGAGAGATTATATTATCACTCCTGAAACCACAGAACAATTTTTATTAATATTTGTTTACCATGAAAGATAGAAACACGTTTGAACTAACGTTAGATTCAGTTAATTCGCGCTCCTTGTAAGTGACGTCATCGATTAACAGTACAGCACATATTTTAGGCTAAATAAGTTTTCAATAAACCATTCACAAACTGACAGCAAACCCTTTACAAAGTTATCAAAACCACTCATCTACACATAAAGATGTGATTAAAAGCCCAAACTTGTCAGGGGTGTGGTGAAGAAGGACTCAGATGCAGAGTAGGAGTGCAGGGAGAATTTATTTCTCGTCACAAAACATAAAATAACATAAACAATATTTAACTGCCGCTTAGGCTTGAGGAGATTCCAGAGCTGGCCGGCAAACACTGCGGCCACACAAGCTGCTGGACTTCCATGCTACGAATCCTGCAGCACAGGGGAACAGAGAGTCAGAGACAGAGGCGTGCACACATAATGCGAACATACGCAAGAACAAACAATCTACTCACGACGAGGAACAGAGACATATTAGGGAGTGGGGTAACGAGTGACAGGTGGGGGAGAGACGACTCGTGACTCACGCACCCCCGCTGAGGGATCAGCGCTGATTACCCGGACCACGAGCCGCCGAACCTGACAGGACAACACAAACCACGAGAGGAGCCGGTGCAGCCCCCTAACCCGTGACAGTACCCCCCCACCTCAGTGACGCCTCCTGGTGTCCCCGGAGGACTCACTATGATGCTGATGAAACTGATCAATGAGAGCGCGGTCCAGAATGTCGCGAGCCGGAATCCACCATCTCTCCTCCGGACCATAACCCTCCCAGTCTACCATGCATTGGTAACCTCTGCCCCTACGCCTCACATCAATGAGCCGCCGCACTGTATAGGCCAGTGACCCCTCGATGAGTCTGGGAGGTGGAGGGGCGAAGGTCAGGGGTTGGAGGGGGGGAGCGAAAGACGGGCTTAATCTTAGAGACATGGAAAACCGGGTGGATCTTCATAAACTGTGGGGTTAATTTGAGCCGCACTATCACCGGACTGAGCACTCTGGTAATGGTGAACGGTCAAACAAATTTGGGTTCCAGTTTACGTGAGGGAAGTCTGAAGTTGATGTCCTTAGAAGGCAGCCAGACCTTCTGACCGCACACATAAAGTGGAGGCTTGGTACGGTGACGGTCCGCCGACGCCTTGTTCCTCTCGCCAGTCCGAGTGAGGGCTTCTCTGGCGATTCTCCAAGTACGGAGGCATCTCTGAATAAACGCATGCGTGGAAGGAACAACGGCATCGGATTCTTGAGAGGGGAATAAAGGTTGCTGGTTGCCTAAACAGCACTGGAAGGGCGATAAACCCGTAGACGAGACCGGGAGGGAGTTATGCGCGTATACAATAGTTAACCTGGAACTCCAAGATGATGGTTCAGCAGATGCCACACAGCGCAGAACTCTCTCCAAATCCTGGTTGGCACGCTCAGCCTGACCGTTAGTCTGCGGATGGTATCCAGAAGATAGGCTCGCAGTCACCCCCAGCTGTTGACAGAACTCTTTCCAAAATTTAGACACAAACTGGGGACCTCTGTAGATCATGTAGCTTACCTTGCCTGAAAACAGTTGAGATGCTAACAGACTTTTTCGAAGTTTTCTGTGAAGTAAATATTCAACAGAAACGTGTCAGTTATATGTAAGAAACTGTCTGAAACAGTTGTATGTGATATTTGTGTGATTTTAGGGACTAAACTCACCTTAAAGCGTCAGTTACGGTTCGTCAGTTGGTGTTGTCGCCCCGTTTCCATGGCAACTCCCTCCGCTCCAGTGTTTGAATGAGACTCCAGTATTCAGCGCATGCCCATTAAAACATATCACAGTCACGCAGCATTTGCATAAATAAACCTCTAGAATTAGAACACTACATAAACAACTTAAAATCACATTAAATCTTTATTAAATCGTGAATTTAACCAATTCATATGTGCAAAATGGATAGTGGGACAAAGTGGCACTTTTATATTTTAAGATTTTGTATCACTCAGCCTTTTTAATTCATTTTAAAACATGATTGCAATAATTTTTATACTAAACTTAAATAACTAGCCTAATATTTTTTTTAAGTCATGCAAAACAGCATTAAAATAGATAATAGATATAAAAGGATCTACTGGTCTTTTTTAATTAATAAACACCACAACACTATTTATATAACTCAAAATTAATACTTTTTATTACACTATAATTGAATGCAAATAATAGAAAATGAGTCTGGAATGAGTTCTGGACCAGACAGGACAATTTAGCTCACTTGATCTCACTCTCCAGAAACAAAAATATTTACAACATGATGAGTGTGAAGAACCATTAAATAATCTCTGGAACCTTTCTTTGCTACAAAGAACCTTTCTTTGCTACAAAGAACCTTTCTGTGCTACAAAGAACCTTTCTGTGCTACAAAGAACCTTTATGTGCTACAAAGAACCTTTTGTGCAATGGAAAGGTTCTTTGGATATTAAATGTTCTTCATGGAACCATACACCCTGCCAAAGAACCATTTAAGAATCTGTTTTTTTAAGAGTGAAGCACGCGCAAGTGACGATTCTAGTCAACCAATCAACATTCTGCAGTGAGTCTAGCTCGACCCTTTTGGTACATTTTGCTGTGCTAGGTACACCAACGGAAGGGTACCAAAAAAGTGGTACGGTACGGTTCGCTTTTTTGGTACCATTCCCGACTTCTGACAATGGAAACGGAAATAATTGCGTACTGTATAGTGTACTGAACCGTACCGCTCGGTGGATTATTGCACTGTAACACATGTGAACATATTGATTGATTGATTGATTGATTGATTGACTGATTGATTGATTGATTGATTGATTGATTGATTGATTGATTGATCTCTGCAAGAGAAAGAATGAGAAGTCCCCCCTTCCCCCTTGGAAGTTTATAGGGCCTCCAAAATGGCACCAGTTCAGAACCACTGTTTTAGACAACATTGGCAAGCATTAGTTATTTTTTTCAACTGTAAACATAATTATTGTTCATTTACGTAATTCCTCAAATCCAAGAATACATTAGGCTTATCCCCAGAATTCTACTAGCTCAGTAGCCAGAGTCTTTAATTCATGTATTTTAGATACCATAGAGGACTTATATTTATCTGGTCTCCCACTAGATTATTACCTGAAAGAGAGAGGGATTTTACAAAATTGCACTTTCTCACTCATTTTAGCCCCCATTAAAAATAATAAATAAATAAATAAATAAAAAATAAACAAGTACTGTAAAATAAAAATAAAAATGGTGTTTTTTTCAATACCAATACACACAGGTAATCACTCAATACAAATAGGACAATTAAATTGGTGAAGCAACCAACTTTTGATACATTGCAAGACTCCAGCAATGCAGATATTCAGACCAACCGCATCAAGAATGTTGTATTTGTTTGTATTTTTCCACATGACAAGGAACAACAACATTCTTTCTTGTATGATACTGCTTAGGTGATATTTTTATAATTAGTAATATTAGTAATATTATTTTTTTAATTAAATGTTAAAGTGGTATCTAAGTTAAATACTTTTTTTTTTTTTTTTTTTTTCAGAAAGTATTATTGAAGAAGCGCTTCGCCTGTCTAGTGCCTCCATTATGATACGTGTTGCCAGTGATGACTTTACGCTGACACTGGATTCAGGTCAGACAGCTGATGTGAGAAAAGGAGATTACATTGCTCTTTACCCCCAACTTATACACTTGGATCCTGAAATCTACCCCAACCCTACAGTATGTGTTCAAACTTATTATGTCAACTATTGTTTATGAACCAAAGAGCTCTCTCAAACCACAAGCTTATACAAATTAGACAGGTTTTAGATTATTTCCATCTGTAGGATATTTATAATATTTAGAATTGAATTATGTTAATTATGGTTATTGTATGGAAGTATGGAAGCAGTATGCATGTAGCTTGCACTTACCTTAAATGTATACAAGATTACAAAGATTGCAGATTTTCCTAATGCAATGTTCCTATTGCACAGTTCCAAAACAGCATGAAATTGTTATAAAATATGTCACTCAATGCATTTAATGTACTTATAAAGACACATTATACAGTAGTAACTTTGATATTGCAGTATTTTTGGCATCACATTGACTTTTTAAACACAGACAGCCATGTACAGTACATAAAATGTTCCTCTGTTTCCCAGGAGTTCAAATATAACCGCTTCCTGGATGAAAAAGGTCAACGAAAGAGTAATTTCTTCAAAAATGAGCGAAGACTAAAGCATTTTTTGTTGCCGTTTGGTTCTGGTGCTAGTGAGTGCCCTGGCCGATTTTTTGCAGTACATGAGATCAAACAGTTCCTCGCACTGACACTGTGGCATTATGACCTACAGCTCAGTGACCCTGACGCCACTCTGGTTCCAGACAGTACTCGTGCAGGCCTGGGTATACTGCCACCATCACGAGATGTCCTTCTCAGATACAGAAGGAAAACCAACACCACCGCAGAACAGTTAAGATAGGAAATGGAGATGGAAAGTATAAGATGCAAGAAGGAACATGAATATCTTTGCCATAGGTCTTTCTAGTTTCTATATGTTAAATGATGATTTGATTTGTTCTTATTGGACTTTGTATGATGGATTGAAATCAATGAAAATGTAGCATTTCGCACAAATGGGCTTAATAAATCAGCAACACAATAGTAAACTGTACAACAATACAGCTTCTGTATGATGAATATTTGTATATTTAACTCTAATTAGCCTACATTAAAATGCATTCTTTGATAGATCAGGTGGACATGATTGTAGACAAAAAGTGTAAGAAAAGGAGGGTGAACCTCTTATTATCTATAACATAGTGTCACTTTTCCTGGTTTGTCTGCACTGTAAAAACTAGCCTGGATAGCTCCAATAGCCTTGTGGGGAACGTGCCGACATATCGCGCCATTGCGCTATGGGCGTCCCAAATTCGTGTCCCGGCTCGAGGACCTTTCCCGATCCCACCCCCTCAATCTCTCCCACTTTGCTTCCTGTCTCCTCTACACTGGCCTATAATAATAAAGTCAAATAAAGCCAAAAATAAAAAATCTAAAAATTGCCAGGAAATTACAGGATCAAAAAGATTATTATTTTACAATAAATTACTGCAGTCATACATTTACTGTGAAATCAAATGACTGTGAATGGACAGCAGAATGATGCTGACATCACAGTAATTTACTGTTCTTGTTTTACTGTAAATTCACATGATAAATTTGTCTTTAACTGTGCCACTGTGAGAAATGTATTTGTTTATTACTGTAATTGTTTTGAAGTCACTATAATGGTGACTGATGATCCCATTTTTTCGGGCTTTTTGACATTGCACATTCATATTCAAATTTCTGATCTAGTCCTGTCAGAAGTATGATAAATGAAAACATTTGTCAAAATAATGACAAGCTAGAAATACAGTATGATGCTGTTTGTTTATAAGAAATTTCTGAGTGCAGTTAGATACAAGAGAAATCCCACTGTGAAAAGTGTAACTCGGAATATACTGTAATTTCACACTAATTGATGGCAATATTTAGGCCTATATACATAAATAAAATCTTTACATAAATAAAAATGTAAATGACTATATGAATGACCACTAACATCCAATGGTTTAAGAGGGTTATTGGAGAAACCTGTGCCACATTTAGGTGTGTGTGTGTGTGCGTGCGTGCGTGTGTGCGTGTGTGTCAGGTTGCTATGTATTATGCATTTCTTTTACATAGTAGCCTATGTCACAAAGGTAAATTCTTCTTCTCAAAACCAGTAAAACCAGTACTTTGGAAGACTCATGCTCATAAGATCCTGTATATTTTGTTTATTTGGTATTGTTGTCTGTTTTGATATAGTGTATTGCAGCACTTTCTCGTTGCCTATTATTATTATTATTATTATTATTATTATTATTATCAAAAATTGTATTATTTAAAACTGTTGCAGTCCAGCAGAAAAGCACAATCCAACAGTCCAATGCTTTTTTTCCCCCTCGCGTTTTCATGTACTGAGAGCAAGCACAGCTATTTTAGTCGAACGAGGGCGCTCACTCAGGGGAGATGTGCTGACTTGCGCTCGAGTATAAGGCTGTTTTCCATCATCCAGCACACCCGAGGACATTACATTCGTTACCTCTGAGATCCAGTGAACTAAATCAGCTGTCATAGGTTTACTATCGAATAAACCGGACCGGTGAGCACTGAAGCCATATAATACTTCATTGGTGCGCCTAGACTTCTGCAGCGTCAAGGTGAGTGCGCATCATCCTGGCCGCATTCTTACAAAGCATCAGAAAACGAGCTAACGTTGACTTGTCACAGTCACAGTTATCATGTATAAATATTAATTATCACATTATAATCTCTTAAATTGTGCTGTCTTTTATTGTATATTCCAACAACGCGCAACCTGTACATTCAAGAGACAGACCTTCCTTGTGCGAACGACTAGTAGCTTATATTTGTTATTTAGTATCGTTACAAAGCGAAAATTACTGCTTGACCTCGACAAAACTGTGACGTAATATGCGTCTGCGATACACCCAAACACATGGAAATGTGGAAATAAGGAAATGTTTAAAAAAAAAAATAAGTTACAAATAAAGAATAATAATAATAATAATTGTCGTTTCTATGACGAGTTTTATGTTTTTAGATAGTAAATTGTATTTCTGTTGTTACAATAACTAAACATTAACATTTCTTCAGGAAATTCATCAAGTGCGCTCGAAACAGAATAACCATGTCACTGTATCCATCTCTAGAAGACATGAAGGTGGATAAGTTCATGAAGGTTGGACATTGATTTATTTATGTGTGAATGTATGTATGTATCTATGTGTGTATTTAAAAATATATATCTACCTATCCAAAATGCTAACCCCCCATTTTATGTAGGCACAGAACACCCCTACTGCGAGCCCATTAAAGGCTTTACCTCTTCCAGAACCTGAGCCTTACTATGATTCAAAATCTGAAGAGATAGGTAAGAATCAGATACTGTGCTGTACTTATGTATGGTTACATAATTTATGACAGAAATGGGGCTTAGACTCTGAAGCTGAGCTTCAAATAAGGGTGCCATGGGTAGCTCGTAAGAGGCTTTAGAATATATACAATCACACTTTAGTTTGGGAACCAATTCTCACTATTAACTATGACTTTTGCCTCAATAAACTCCTAATTTGCTGCTTATTAACAGTAAGGTTGTTGTTAAGTTCAGTATAGGGTAGGATTAATGGATCTAAAATATGGTCATGCATAATAAGGCATTAATATGTGCTGTATAAGTACTAATAAACAGCCAATATACTAGTAATATGCATGCTAATAAGTAAATAGTTAAAACTGTCTCTAAACTAAAATGTTACTGAATATATAGGGTTCTTACAATCTTGAACAATCAGGAAATATAATGGAAATTTCAAAACTGATATTTTCAGGCCGGGAAAAGTAAATTTGAGTTATCAGATTTTTCTCACTTAGCTTAGCCCATTTTTTTTTTATGTTGTCTGTCTCTCTTTAGCTACTTCTAGCAGGTTGTACCCTGAGCTGAATGAGTTTATGGGTCTAAATCTCAGTGCAGATGCTCAACAAACTCTTTCCTCTTCAGTTCCTGAGCAGACCAGTGGGGTAAGTGTGTTTGTCTGAAAACTGCTCATCAGCTTATTCCCTTTTTCAAAATAACACACAAAAATAAGACATTCTCTTGTAAAAAAGAAGTACACATTGCATGTATTTAAAAAAAAAAAAGAGTACTTACTACAGAAATTATTTACTTTTTGCTTTTTATTTACAAGTGAAAACAATTCATGACTAAAAGATGAACAAAAAGAAGAAGGCATAAATCCACAGGAAAATACAAAAAAAAAATGTCACAGCTTAACTTGCTAATAAATCATAGGCAGTGTAAAGATAAGAACTGACAAAAAACTGAATGGACAGAGGGTGTACATTCACAAAAGAAAATAAGGAATGAAACTATATTCAGGTGAACATGATTCTGTAACCAAGGAAACAGGAAAAAAGCAACAGGAGATGTAAATATACCACAATGGGAAAAAAACAAAACAAAACAAAAAAAAAAACTAAGAGTCCAAGAAAACTTCAAACTAAGAGTCCTAGAAAACAGAAGACACATCACACTTCGGATTTAAGTACAATTTTATATGTCATTTCATAATGGTCTGTGAAAAAGGTTAATGCGTATTGCCAAAAGTACAGACAAGCATTTATTTTAAACTAATATACTGTAACAAACCAAAAGGAACAGGGAAAGAGAGGAGCACACCAAAATGGCAGTATAATACAGTATATTCAATTTTAAAAGCATAACACAACATAGTTTGAAAAAGTTCACATACTTGTTTCTCTGAAAACAATGCTACAGGCAGTTATTCTACTTTTGAAATGTGTGTTGCGTGTCGGAATGTCTGTTTTTTGTTTTGCTCTGTGTGATTCCGGGTCAGAGATCAGTGATTCTACCCAACCTAAAAAGCCATGGCATCCATCTAAAAAGCTCTATAACCAGGGGAATATTAAAACACAGATAAATCAACTCAACAACTTACATTGTAAGACGTGTTGCCTTCTGTTGTCAGTTGCGCTCATTCCACTTGTGTATCCTAATCTGGCAACCCATGTGAGCATTGAGACTTAAAGGAAAAGGTCGAGGTCGAAGTGCTGCGACGTGCTCTTCCGCCATACATTATAGTTATCATTTTTTATCCACTTTCAAAATTGCCACGTTTTATTTTGTGTCACCATACTTGTGTAACTACTCATGTAACTGTCTTTAAATAGGGAAAACATGGAAGTGTTTGGTGGCTTCTAAATTCATCCCTGTTTGGATCCTAAGGAATGAATGGTGCTAAGCTAAATGCTAGCATAGTTGCACCGTGCGCTAGAGCGATTAAGTGCATGCAGTGAGACGGGAGAGGTACGTATCAGCTCGTCTAAGTTGAGGGAAGAACATATTAGAAGATGGAAAAACGGTGGCATTTTCCTTTAAGAGGAGGAAGTGGGACAAACGACTATCTCCAATGTTTTGAATTTGGACTGCACTACCCATTTCAACCGCTAGCTGTCAATATTATATACTGCACCCTTAAGAAGCTGTTTTACCTTACTTTATCTTTGAAAATTACTTTCATTGGTATAACTTAATGTCATCTTGATTACAGTCACTTTAAGTAATATATTTAACTTGAATAAAACTAATTGTTTTTCTCAATTATTGAAAAATAATTGAGATGTTACCACATGAAGTATATTTTGGGTAATTTGACAAAAAAGTTTTTGCAATATAATATATTCCCCAATGCTTTTTAGGCTCTTAGTGTCTGCACACATGGAATGAGATGGGCGGCAGCCCCCATAACAGGAAGTGACCTGGGGGTGAAGCGGGCAGAGATTCGACAGGGTGTACGGGAGGTGGTGCTGTGCAAAGACATGGATGGGAAGATTGGCCTCCGCCTCAAAGTCATAGATAATGTATTTCTTCAATGTTATAAATACTTTAATTTTTACACTTGAATTAATATAATTTATTAATCTAACAATCCAACAAGAGAGAATCTATTGCAACATGTCAATAGTCTGAACTTTTTAGGTGAAAAATATATCAAACATTTAGATATTTTAATAGTTTCTAAGTGTTCTATGTTTTAATTAATGACATCCACATTCACATAATAGCATTACACCCCAAAAGTTTAATGGTAATCTCTGATTAACATTTCCAAATGTGTGTTTCAGGGTGTGTTTGTGCAATTAGTGCAGGCTAACACTCCTGCAGCACTGGCAGGGCTGCGCTTTGGTGATCAGATTCTGCAGATCAATGGCAAATCATGTGCTGGCTGGAGTAGTGATAATGCACATAAGGAGCTTAAGAGTGCCAACCCAGAGAAGATCACTTTGGCTGTGCGAGACAGGTACACACACACGCACACAGACATCCTATATAGAGCATTTTTGCAGGTTTCAAATACTCTGCACAATGATGTTTAATTTATGAGTATCAGGTTTCCATGATTTATTCATGAAGAGATCAGACACAGGAGGGTGTGTGTATGTAGTTTAATCCTTACAACTGTACAGTTGTTGATACTAAAAAGTATGTAGGTATCAGAGACTCTCATGAAAAGAGTTGTCAAAAGAATATTAATTTGTCAAATTGTATAAGCCAATTAATTTTTTGGCCAAGGCCTGAATTTTAGCAATAATAACAGGAGAGAGGGGAATGAGAAAAGACCTTGAGTCAGAATTCAAGCTCGGGTCACTGAGTATACACCAAGCACTGCTACATGATACGTGAAAGTACTGCAGGCTATGGCTCTGACAGCCCAACTACTTTATTTTTGGCAGAGTGAAGTATAAATTGGATAGAAAATAATGTGGAAGATGGAAACGAATCAGAAGAGACAGGACTTGAACTTAGGTTGCCAGGAGCACAACCATGTTATGTGTCAGGGTGATACCCACAAGGCCATTGGTTCTGACAGTCTAACTACTTTTTAATGCAGAAATAGAATCATCCAAAAGGCATCCATATGCTATTTTTAGGTAAACAGTCTATATTTTCTGTCTGTGTTTATTGAGTTTTCTGAAAGAGATCTTGGTTACATACAGTGCTGCTTGAAAGTTTGTGAACTCCTTGCAGTATCTGTGAAAATGTGAGTAATTTTAACAAAATAAGAGAGATCATACAAAATGCATGTTATTTTTTATTTAGTACTGTCCTGAGTAAGATATTTTACATAAAAGATGTTTACATTTAGTCCACAAGACAAAAAAAATTGCTTAAATTATTAAAATAACCCCATTCAAAAGTTTGGGAACTTAAACTTCTTAATACTGTGTGTGGTTACCTGGATGATCCACAACTGTTTTTTGTTTTGTAATGGTTGTTCATGAGTATAATTTTGAGATCCATTTTTTCACACTGAGGACAATTGAGGGACTCAAACACAACTATTAAAAAAGGTTCAAACATTCACTGGGGGGGGGGGGGGGGGGGGAATTATACTCATGAACAGCCATCACAAAACAAAAAAAAAAGTCATGGATCATCCAGGTAACCACACACAGTATTAAGAACCAAGGGTTCCCAAACTTTTTGAATGGGGTTATTTTAATAATTTCAGCATTTTTTTTTTTTTTTTTTTTTTTTTGTATTGTGGACTAAATGTAAACATCTTACTTACTCAGGACAGTACTAAATAAAAAACTAACATGCATTTTGTATAATCTGTCTTATTTTGTTAAAATTACTCACATTTTCACAGATTCTGCAAGAGGTTCACAAACTTTCAAGCAGCACTGTATGTAACCCTGATCCCCTGAATAGGGAACGACTCACTGCATCGGTAGCTGATGTAGGGGTGGGCAATAAGGCAAAAAATATATCACAGTTTTGATTTTAGAAATATCACGATTTTATCACGATTCTTTGTCATGTTGGTTTTACTATCTTGCAAGCTGTCTAAGCAGTACAGTCAAAACTAATTTCCCTGTTATAAAGATAAAGCCTTACAAGGTAACAAAATATAAAAAAGAATGGCAGATATTTAGGTCAAAGTGAGTGAAGATAAAAATCTTTGTCATTATTTTATCTTTGTTATTAAAAAATAAGAACAAAGATGCACATTACAAATACACATAATATGCAAATAAAACAAACAGTGTTTTATTTTCAGGTACAATAGGTGTATTTATCCAGAGCATTCAAGAAATTGAATGAACAAATATAAAAATAAAATACTATTGATTCCTATTAAAGCAACTGTATTAAAGTTTTTCAGTCAAGACTAGTGAGTGATTTTTGTAGCGGAGTGAACAGAGGAAGCATATGGATCCATTTGCAGAGCTTTATTGATAGACCTGGTCATGAAACATGCATGGGTCGACAACAAAAACAGGTATGGCGTAGTCGTGAAGTCTACGCCTAATTAGGGAAGTCGTGGCCTAAGGGGGGGAAGTCGTGGCCTAATGGTTAGAGAGTTGGGCTAGTAACCTGAAGGTTGCCGGTTCGATTCTCGCACTGGCAGGATTGTGAATTAACAGCACTCTCTCTGCCTTCGATACCATGACTGAGGTGCCCTTGAGCAAGGCACCGAACCCCCAATTGCTCCCCGGGCGCTGGAGCAATGGCTGCCCACTGCTCCGGGTGTGTGTGTGTGCGTTTGTTCACTATTCACTGCTGTGTGTGTGCACTTGGATGGGTTAAATGCAGAGCACCAATTTCGAGTATGGGTCACCATACTTGACAATACGTCACGACTTTCACTTTCACTTTCACTTTCAAGGCAAGAGTAATCCAAGGACAGATGTGATCAGCCTCTGGCGAACAATATCCAACAGGGCACGGCAACGAGAGATAATCCACAAACAGGAAATAGTCCAGGCGAGGTGCAAACACAGTCCGAGACAGCAGGGCAAAGGGTAAATCCAAGACAGGCTAAAAACTTCAGGGCAGGCAGAGATCAGACAAGATGAGAAAACAGGCAAGGATTAAGACACCAGTAAACAGACTATGAACAAGGCTAAACTAGACTCAGGAAACTCGGAAAGGCTCCGTAAAGTAGCTATCGCTGAGACAGTGATAAATGCTAAACAATACTCGGCAGTTTGAGAAGGGTCTGAGTGACTGTAATTTAGTGTGTGTGTGTGATTGACTGCAGGTGAGTCCAATCAGTTCAATGGAACATAGGAAATGTAATCTGTATGTAGACTGACACAGGGTTCAAAATCAGGTTTGTTAATTGAAATCAGATAGGTAGACAGATAAAAACTGGATGTATCAGCAGAGATAGGGTGAACAGACAGTTCAAAACCAAAAGCATTGACTGGAACTGGACTGAGAAACAATTCATGGACTGATACTGGGCAGGAAGATAGTACTAAATCAGAATTGTTGATGGAATCAGAACAGACAGGTGATTCAACATCAGGCCCCTTGAGGGAAACTGGACCGGCAGATAATTCAGAAACAGATTCCTGGGTTGATTCTGGATAGGCTGACAGTTTATAATCAGATTCATTGACAGCTTTTACACAGACAGACAGTTCAAAATCAGACTCATTAGTTGTGACTAGATGGTCAGACAGTTCACAATCAGCCTCCATGGCTGGTTCAGAACAGGACGAGAGATCAGAGATGGCCTTCTCAGCCGGTTCAGAGCAGGACAAATGTTCATAAGTGGCCTCCATGGCCAGTTCAGGACAAGGCAAGAGTTCACAAGCGGCCTCCATAGCCGTGACGGGACAGGCAGAGAATTCACAGATGGCCTCCATAGCCGTGACAGAATAAACAGGGAGTTCACAGATGGCCTCCTTAGCCGTGACAGAACAGACAGGGAATTCACAGACGGCCTCCATAGCCGTGACAGGACAAACAGGGAGTTCACAGACGGTCTGCTTAGCCTTGACAGGAAAAACAGGGAGTTCACAGGTGGATACCACTGACACCTCTGGAGGTTCTGCAGCGGATGCGCCACCTCTGGAGGTTCTACAGCAGTACCATAAGGAGATTCAGTAAACGCAGAGAATTCAGAGAAAGCGCTTGGGGTCGTGACATATGGAAACAGGGAGGCATCTGGAAACAGGGAGATTTCATTGACATTCTCCTTGACAGGGTAGACACAGAGTTCAGTAACGGCCTCTTCAACCATGACATGACAGGTTGAGAGTGCATTGCTGGGTGCCACCACGCAGGGAGCTGAAGCGAGTACCGCCTCGGAAGGTTATGCAGCATGTGCCGCCACCTCTGGAAACACCATAGTGGACACCGCCCCCTCGGGAGGTTCTGTGGTGGTGTATGCAGCCCAAACACACCATAAAGCAATCCCCATCATGGGAAGCGCATCAGACAGGGGAATCAGTTCAGGAACAGGAGGGCTAGAGTGACTGGATTTGGGGATACCAGCTGCGCCTGCTGACACCAGCAGTGGATCTGGAATATTGACAAACTGACCTCGGAGATCTGGGTGCAACAGACGGGAATTGATCAGGCTCTGGACGATCAGCTGCGATGTGAGGAGACTCTGGACAATCAGCTGTGATGTGAGGAGACTCTGGACGATCAGCTGCGACATGACGAGACCCTGGAAGATCAGCTGAGACATGATAACACTCTGGAAGATCAGCGGAGACGTGACGAGACTCTGGAAGATCAGCTGAGACGTGATGAGGCTCTGGGAGATCAGCTGAGACGTGATGAGGCTCTGGGAGATCAGCTGAGACGTGACAAGACTCTGGACGATCAGCTGTGACGTGACGAGACTCTGGACAATCAACTGTGACTTGATTTGACTCAGGAAGATCAGCTGTGACTTGACTTGCCTCATGACGATCAACTGTGACTTGACTTGACTCATGAAGATCAGCTGTGACTTGACCTGACTCATGACGATCAACTGGGATTTTACTTGACTCAGGAAGATCAGCTGTGACTTGACTTGACTCAGGGATGGCAGCTGTGACATGCTGTTGTTGTTGCCGCCATTTTGTGAACGGGCTCTGCTGTCGCCACCATTATATGAGTGCGCTTCGGTGCAGCCGCCATTTCATGAGGGGGTTTAATCACCGGAGTTGCGATCAATATACTCGAATGTCCCGGAGCATGCGCTTGACTAAACGCCGCAGCCGCCATTATTGGCACAGACGCGATGTCGCGTTCCTCCTCCGTGACACCCACGGTGAATGAGGAACCGACAGACAACAGAGCATATTCCAGAAACTGACTGAGTGACGAACGCGGACCCTCGCGTCTAAGCATAGACTGTAGTGGTTGATTAAAGGGATATTCCACCCCAAAATGAAACTTTTGTCATTAATCACTTACCCCCATGTCGTTCCAAACCTGTAAAAGCTTCGCTCATCTTCGGAACAAAATTTGAGATATTTTAGAAGAAAACCGGGAGGCTTGTTACTGTCCCATTGACTGCCTAGTAAATTGCACTGTCAAGGTCCATAAAAGTATGAAAAACATTGTCAAAATAGTCCATCTGCCATCAGACGTGCAATCTGAATTTTATGATGCGACGAGAACACTTTTTGTGCTCAAAGAAAAAAAATATTGACTTTATTCAACTTTTTCTTCTCCTCCGTGACACTTCCTGCAAGCGCGTTCATGAGTTCACTAGCAGAGCACGGCTCAAGCATGCCTCAGATGACGCACGTTTGTGGAGTACTTTTGTTTTTGAAGGGAATGCGTCCCCCGATCTGCCTAAATGCGTTTATATTCTTGCAAATCATTTGTGATTCAGCTTCACCTCTAGAAGAAGTGAGTATAAGTTTTTTTTTTTAATGAATTTTGCAAATCGCCTTTCCTAATAATGTGCTAGTTAGCTAGTTTCACGATGAAGTTTACAGTCTCTCAGAGAACTGCACGTCACCCTACGCAGGG
Organism: Spinibarbus caldwelli; assembly: GCA_039654775.1. Taxonomy (NCBI): domain Eukaryota; kingdom Metazoa; phylum Chordata; class Actinopteri; order Cypriniformes; family Cyprinidae; genus Spinibarbus; species Spinibarbus caldwelli. The sequence goes on from CM077220.1 coordinate 37,608,608, forward strand.
AGAGGTGCGGGAATAGCAGAGTTCATTAGCATTTAAAGGGAAATGCACTTGCTGTGAAAAGAGCTGTTTTTGACAAGGTAAAAAGGGTGTTGTTTTACACTACCATTGAGAAATTTTAACCAAATTATGTTATAGACTTTTCATTAAGAGTTGTGGTAAATGAGCATCCAATGACCCCTTTAAAAGAATAGTTCACCCAAAAATAAAAATTCTGTCATCTGTCTGTCAATGCTGTCATAGTGTGTTTTATTTTTATACCATCATTTACTCTCAAAAGTTGTTTTAAATCTGAATGAGTTTCTTTCTTTTGCTGAGCATAAATGTTATTTTGAAGAACGTGGGTAATCAAACAGTTGCTGGTCCCTAGTGATCATAGTATTTTTTTTTCCTGCTATCAAACTCAATGTGGGCCAGCAACTGTTTGGATACCCACATTTTTCAAAAGATCTTCTTTTGTGTTCAGCACAAGAAAGAAACAGGTTTGGTACAACATGTGAGTGAGTAAATAATGACATAAATTAAATTTTGGGGAAAACTATCCCTTTAATGACAGTCGTTAGCATGTTTAGTACCATCCCTTTAAGACCTGCACTCATCTAATAATACAGGCAAGTATCCATTTTTCTCTCAACTGTTTCCTTTCATTTTAGGCATAACCAACTGAGTCTATATGTAAACCTTTTGTGTTTTGACAGTATTAGAGCAAAAGATAACTTAGTTCAGTAATCAGGCACTGTTTGATAGGCTTTTTAGTGTGCGCGCTTTGGGTTTACAAGCTCAGAAAAAGTGCACGTCAGAACAGCATGTGAATGAAATGTTTAACCAGCAAGGCTTTAAAGCAGATGCAAATGATTTACTTTTGTGATTGCGAATAAGTGCAGTGTCCTGTGAGAGTAACTCTACCGCTGAGTTAACACTGATGTGAATGTATGTGGCGTTGTACAGCATATTGAGACAGAGACGCCAGAACTGCAACTGATAGAATGTGTGTAGCGTGATACTACGATATTTCTTCAAAAGCAGATTGTGGAGACATTTTTATCATCCACGATCAAAAATCGTCATATCGCACACCTCTAAGCTGATGCTATGAAAACACCCCATGATGCGACCGATTTAAGTGATTCTGTCCCCCACACATTCGCCACCATGTTCTCTGGTGTGGTCACTTAGATATGTAAAACTATATCCAGGCAGAGCAGCACTTAAAACGCATGAATGAGAAAATAAAAGGTATTAAGCAAGATAGGCAATAAAAAAAAATAATAATAAAAAAACTCAGTATGGTACTTGTGCTGTCTGACACACACACACATCCGAAGCACGTGCACTGAAAACTTCCCAAAGCTTTGGATTGCCAATCTGAGTTGTATTTTTCACAGCTTATTGTGCTTTAATGGTCAAACACACACAATAAATTAAAAAATGTCAGTCTGGGTGAGTATTCAGGTATTCAGTCGGTTATGTCTTAAGTAAACGTAAACAGTTGTGATTCAGTATCAATATCTTGGATCAGTACATGCACTGAAAGGTCTTAAAGTGACAGCAGCAGTTTCATTATGTCCTGTGTCCTTAATGTCAATCACACAAAAAAGAAAAAGAGAAAGTCTGTCACTGCTCTTGACTGAATTACTTTTGTAGCTTTAATAAGGATTAATGTATATTTAATTCATACAGTAAAGACTATGTAGTGTTCTGTTTAACATTTGATTATTGAATGGTTTTTCATTTTTACCTGAATACAACTGTTAGATAAACTGCATTTCATTAAAATGTTCAATGATAGAAAATTAAGCCCTCAATATCTCTTACCACAGTAAGTAAATGTACATAATGAATTTGTTTGGCCAATGAGGGTAATTTTGCCCTGACAGTTGTGTTTTAAAATAGCTGCTATGCCCCTGGTAATGGGGTAAATCAAATGTATGCTATAATTATTATGCTCAGATGAGTGAATATGTGTTCCTCCTACCAGTTAACATTGTTTGTGTTTGTGTGTGTGTGTGTGTGTGTGTGTGTGTGTGTGTGGGCTGGTATTCCCTACTTCAGTGGTTCTTAATTGTTGTCCTCGCGACTCCCCGCTTTGCAAATTTTGCATTTCTTTCATGTTTAACACACCTGATTCAAATCACCAGCTCTTCAGAAGAGAGCTCCATGAATGAACTGTGTTCCGATTGACATGGTCCCTACACAGTGTTCACTACTCTCTACTCCCATCAGTGCCTGCAACATCTTCATACATAGACAAAACTTTCTACAGAACTGTCAAGGGTTATTTAACCGTAATCATGAGTTTTGCATAGTAGACGCATCTTGTGCACTTTAGTGCCCTTTGTACATGGAACATGTACGCTCCTTTCAAACTGAAATCATGGTGGAATATCCTGTGATGTCTGCTTCACAGGGCACTTACAGTCGAATGGAAAAAAAAAAAAAAAACCTCTGAAGCGGTAGAAGAAACATACAAAATGTTCAGAGCAGGGGGTGACTAGGACCACGATTAAGAACCGCTGCCCAACATTATGGGGCCCAAATGCCACCATAAGTATAGTAATACCAGTACATTTTGACCTTGTGGGGACATTTTTTAGGTCCTCATGGGGAAACAAGCTTATAATTCATAAAGAATGGAAGTGTTTTGAAAATCTAAAAAAAAAAAATATTTTCATTTTTATCTAGTGATTTTTAACTTTGACTTAAACTGTTTTTTTTTTTTTTTTAAACATTATATATTTTACACAATATATATGTAGGCATAACCTACATTGTTACATTTAGTGTATTTGTTTCATAGCCTTCAATATGCACATTTTTTTGTTGGACAACACTGGCAGGATGTGAAATAATATTTCTGTTAATAAATAAAGAAAATAAAATTTGGCTTTTTATCCAAATAGAAAATTATACAAAATACACCAATATATATTGTATGCCGGGGTAGGCAACATCGGTCCTGGAGTGCCGCTGTCCTGTAGAGTTTAGCTCCAACCCTAATCAAACACACCTGAACAAGCTAATCAAGGTCTTCAGAATTATAGGGCTACAGGCAGGTGAGGTTTTTTTCAGGGTTGGAGCTAAACTCTGCAGGACATTGGCACTCCGGGACTGACGTTGCCTACCCCTGTTGTATGCAGTATTATTTTATTTATTTATTTATTTATTTATTTGTTTGTTTGTTTTAGATGACATAACCATTCACAATTAACTTCATATTCTGACAAAATAGAACTTTTATTGCTAGTATTTCACTGAAGTAGGTTTGTACTTCATTGAAAGTAGTGTTTGGCTTATCAGGCAGTTGCAACAAACCTCTTTCGTTAAATGGATACTCAAAAATGAAGATTCACTTATCAGTACTCACACTCATGTCTCTCCAAAACCATAAGGCTTTCATTCATCTTCAAAACACAGAATAAGTTATTTTTAATGAAGCTTGAGAGATTTCTGTCCCTCCATTCAAAGGTCATGCAGCTAAAACTTTGACACTTCAAAAATTTCACAAAAAATACAACATTTAGCAACATTTCTAAAGTGAAAAAAGGCTGTTTTGCAAATATTGTCAATTGGAACATGTCAAAAAGCTGGTATTTCCGGCAATAGTTATAGAAACTATAGAAACCATGAAAAGCCCCTTTTCAAAAACTTGTGAAAGCATCTTCTTATGCCTTTCAATAAACCCTGTTGAGATCACTCATCTGTCTGCGCTCCTCTCTCCATGATAGAAGACCAGACAAACATCACCATACACGCGACGTCTTTCAGCAGCTTTGTCAAACTCTCTCTGCTCCACTGCACTCTAAAGCCAAAACGTGACCACTTTCTCATATACCTCACCTCCATCTCCCTTGCCTTTACCACAGTTCTACACCAGGTCACTCCATTGCCCTACTCGGGAGTGACAGAGGATTGCAGTAACTTTCTCCTTCACTGTTTGCTCCAGTTAGAGATGCAGTCACAGTGCTTTCCCACGGTTCGAGCCAAAAATGTGTTTGTCATCTCTCTGCTCTCTGGAAGTGCACTGCAGTCGAACCATCTAAAACCAGAACGACCCGGTCACCCAGCCAGGCAATCTGAATAACTGTACTGTCTGTCAAGGAAATTCCTCCATAACTGACTATGCTCTGCACTTCTGAACCTTTGAGGCAGCAAGTGGATGGACTTTTCTCACCACCTACCACCGGCCCTGAAGCCCTCTCACTGGCTTTATCTCACCACCTACAATGATGTTATGGGCTGGAGCAATTAATTTAACTGTGTTTCATCTGTGCTTCCCATCACAAGGCAGTCACCAACTTGCCAGCCCTACAGTGACCTATAATGGCGTATGGCTTGGCCAACTCTACCTCCATGTTCCAAGGCTTCATGGAAGCCACAGCAGCCATATCACCCTGTAACCCAAGACTGGTTGCCCACTGAAGCTAAGCAGGGTTGAGCCTGGTCAGTACCTGGATGGGAGACCTCCTGGGAAAACTAGGTTGCTGCTGGAAGAGGTGTTAGTGAGGCCAGTAGGGGGTGCTCACCCTGTGGTCTGTGTGGGTCCTAACGCTCCAGTGTAGTGATGGGGACACTATACTGACAAAAAGCACCGTCTTTCAGATGAGACGTTAAACCGAGGTCCTGACTCTCTGTGGTCATTAAAAATCCCAGGATGTCCTTCGAAAAAGAGTAGGGGTATAATTTGGCATCCTGGCCAAATTTGCCCATTGGCCTCTGACCATCATGGCCTCCTAACAATCCCCATATCTGCTGATTGGCTTCATCACTTTGTCTCCTCTCCACCAATAAGCTGGTGTGTGGTGGGTGTTCTGGCACAGTATGGCTGCCGTCGCATCATCCAGGTGGATGCTGCACACTGGTGGTGGTTGAGGAGATTCCCCCCTTCTATGTAAAAGCGCTTTGAGTGCCCAGAAAAGCGCTAATTAAGGAATTATTCATGAATGAGGTATTCCAGGAGTGTCTTCATTACTTCATCATCTGTATCGATGATATCCTTGGCTACTCCAAGAACGAGGCTCCGAAAAGTGCTACCATGTAACTCTTGTATTGGAACAATTCTGCAAACACTGTCTGTTCCTTGGGTTGGCAAAGTGTGAGTTCCATCGGCCTTCAGGCCAGTTTTTCAGATATAACATCAGTCTCACTGGAGTGCAGATGGACCGGGGAAGGTCTCCACTGACCAGTCCTGGCCAGTTCCATCCTCTATCAAGGAACTACAACACTTGTGTTTGTATAATCTCATTTGCCAATAAACCCTGTTGATTTCACTCTGTCTGTGTCCATCTCTTTGTGTGTCACAGTCCTGTCCATCTTGTCTTGTGTGTTTCCCCCTCCTTGCCCATATTTGGTCCTTCCTGTTCCTGTCCTCGTCAAGTCTGCTGGTTTATCATTTATTACAAGTGTGTGTGTTAATTATCATGTGTATTTAGTTCCTGCCTGTTCTGTTAGTTTTTGTCTGGTCTACTTGTTACTCCCGATGTTCCTGTGTGTCAGCCCTGCCTTGTCTTGCCCTGTCTTGCCTTGTCTCGTTTGGATTTAATTAAAGACTGTTTTTGAGTTTACCTTCGTCTCCTCGTTCATCCCTCATGTGTGCAGCGTGACAGGTTGTTTTGAAATACCAATGCATATATGGGAAAGGATGCAAGGATGCAATACAAGAAAATGCAAAGGAAAGCCTGCAAAGGACTCCCTGGGAATGTTTTTTTTTCTTCATTTTATAAAAAAAAAAAAAAAAAAAAAATGTTGCCTTGTATACTGTCACGTGCATGTTCATTATGCAATTATAAACCAGCACTGAAAATACAATTACTGTTTGCAGGCCATTGGAGCGAACTGTTACTCTACACAAGGACATGAATGGGCAGCTCGGCTTTCTTTTTAAAAAGGGTCGAATCACCTCTATAGTAAAAGACAGCTCAGCTGCACGTAACGGCCTCCTTACTGATCATCAGATCTGTGAGATCAATGGCCAGAATATAATCGGACTGAAGGTAAATGACATGAGTATTTTGCATTTGTTGGTTTTCCTTCTTTCTCTTTTGCTCTATCTCTCTTAAATCACAACATGGCCCTCTAAAGCACTTGATTTCAATTTAAGCTACTTTCTTCTCTTTTCATCTCTTTGATTAGGACTCCCAAATCACAGACATCCTTAATTCCAGCAGAGAAGTTGTCACGGTAACTGTGATGCCAGTGGTCATCTTTGAACACATGATGAAAAGGTATGGAAAATAAACCGCGGGTGGACAAAACCCAATGCCAATCAGCAGTCTATTCATGCAACTTTACTGAAAGTATCTTATGATTCCTTCTTTTATTGTGTCTCACAAATATATTCTTAACATTCTTTTTCTCTCTGCAGGATGTCCAACAGTATTGTAAAGTCACTAATGGACCATTCTATTCCTGAGGTGTGAGATTGTTTGGATCAAACTGTTCAGCTGGAGATGATTTGGCCACAGTTTTTGGAGGGCTCACATTTTGTTTGGAGCACAAGTTCAGTTGTGTGTCCACAATCATGTGATTTTATGTATTTTTATGTATGTTTGAGAAGTTATTGCCAGGCAAAGAAAGACAAAGCAAGGAGAACACGAGAGATATTTGTTTCAGTTTTCTCTTAAATGAATAGTGTATCCAAAAATGACTGTATCCAAAAATGAAGTTCTGTAATTATTTACTTACCTTCATGTTGTTCCAAACCCATATGCCTTTCTGACGTATCACACAAAAGAAAATGTTAGGCCATATGCAGAATGTTCACACTGCTCTTTTCCTTATACTGAAAGTGGGGTTGAATGTTTTTGAACCTAAAAAATAGAGCAAACCATGAAAGTAAAGTAATTTAGACAACTTACTGTGCTGTATTCTAACTAACTCATATGAAGGCAAATATAGTGTGGAACACATCGGAATGTAAGTCATTATGCACTGATTAAATTCACTAATCCTCCTCTCTGCCATAGCTGTCAAATGTAATTTTTGCATATTAAAACTGGTTCATCACGATCACTCATAACACATGCAACAACCTATGCAGTTTGGCATCATTAATGTCAAAGTTGGTGTGACTTGTCTTCACAATTCATAATTATATATACATAAATGCAAATAGGGAGCTGCAGTGGAGAAGATTTTCAGCAAATAACAACTTAAACATCAGTATGTTTTCTTATACATAGCTTCAGAAGACTTACGGCACACAAGTCATATGGTTTAGTTTTATGACACATTCATAGTGCTTTTTTGACTTGAAGTACTCTGTCCCCATTCATGTCCTCATTTTATTCTGTAGTGTGAATATTCTGCTTAGCATCTCCATAAGTTTAGAGTAAGGTTTGGAACAACATAAAGATGAGTAAATGTTGACAAATTTTCATTGTTGGGTGATGCCTTTAATTAATCTCCTTCATCTTTAGATATTTTTTTGTTAAGCCTGAAGCTTATTTCAATTTCTCCCAGCATAATATCTAACAAAAAGCATTCTGAGTTATCATCAACATGCATTACAGCATGCTTATGCTGTAAATCAGTCATAATAATAATGCTGTTAAAATTACATTCTAAAAGCCATTAAAAAAAGAAAAACTATGCACTGCTGAAGATAGTTTTTTATATATAAAAAAAACAGTACAGAATTCAGAGATTAATTATGTGACAACTTTATGTTTAAAAGTTATAATTGCAGTACAGTTTTGTGCCCATGCATTCTTCTTCTTGTAATTCTTCATATTGTTTATGTTTGTGTGGCCTGTGTGGTTTGGTACTTAAAATAAAACAGTAGTTTTCTTTCCTCACCAAAACTTCTTTTTTTTTCTTGGTGTCTCTGCAGATAGGACTACACCTTTGCAGCACATTGTTTTGTTATCTTGCTATTACATGTTCATCTAAAGCCTCTTTAGACAGTGTCAGGCTGTGAATTACAACTGAAAAAAAAAAAAAATCTATTATTTTCACTGGTTCCAAATAAAATTATACATTTTAATTTTGGCAACATATTTTTCTGTCCATAAGTGCAAAAAAATAAAAATTAAAATAAATAAAAAATTAAATAATAATAATAATAATAATAATAATAATAATAATAATATAAGATAATACTGTTACATTTATAAAATAATTAGATTTTTAAATTGCTATAGTAATTATAATAGTAATAGTAATTATAAATTCTACTGTTTTAATATAACTCCAAAGACAGCTATAAATTTATAATTTTGTAGCTAAACAGTGGCATACAGTAAAAAGCAATACTTATTTGTTGATGCTTATAAAATCTGTCTTAACTGTCTTCATGAAACTTACAATTCTGACAAAAAAATAAAAAAGCCAGCTAGATAATGTTGCCTTGGTCATATATTTAAATAAGTGTTCAATACATAAAAGGAAATCACTTTTTTTGCTGTCACAAACATTGGTGATTACCTGGAAAGGTCTTTTTAAAGCATTATCCCTCACTTTCAACTCAGGAAGTCCCTGAGTGACATATAATGAACACCCAGGTTCAGTCATGTGACAATTTGTGCATTTTTTGTTGCCATGGCAACATTTCCAAAATGGTGTCCTGTCTGGTTAGCATGTTACAGTGTCAGCAATTTTTAAAAACGCTTGTTTTTGTTACAAAAGGTATGTTTCAACCCATGCAACAATTCTAATGTTTTAATAACGTATCCTAGATTACTCTTAACCTGATTTTAATACAGTTCTTGAACAAATTGATATAAAACAAGTTACAAAGATATCGTGGTGACATATAAGTCACATCGGTATATTAACCTTATAAAAGTAGGTGGGATTTTGATGTGACGTATTTGTCACACTAAGAAAAATGGTAAAAATGATAATGAGCTGCTCAATTAATTTAGCTGTTTCAATTATTTTAGTGTATATTCTGCTGCTCATTTAAAAACATATTTTAACAAATCTACATGCATGTTTAACATGTTGACCTCCAGTGTGAGGTACTTATTTATTTTTATTCAGTTTGCACATCTTCAAGTTGTGAAAAAAAAATATCTAAAAATCTAAAAATTAATTTCTGGTTAAACCATATACCTGAAATGAAGAATGTAGAATGTTACAAAAGAGTTGTTGTAAAATTTAATGGTCACAGTTATGTGGTTTTGAATTATGTTGTGGCAAAGCAAATAAAATGCAAAAACTATATTTCTTCTGAAAAAGGTTTTTGTTTTATCTTCCCAGAAAAGTAATCATTTTGATATATGTTGTGGAAAAGCAAATAAACAGAAAAAAAAACTGTTATTTAGCAAAAAAAAAAATAAAATAAATATATATATATATATATATATATATATATAAAGTGTATTTTTTTTTTCAATTGAGAAATAAACGCCCAATGTAACATATATGTAACATGAAAAAATTATCATAAACGCCCAATGTCATGTATATGTCACATTACAGATCTTTCAAAAGGAGGGGCTGTATTTCAAAAAACAACTGCAGAAACATGTTATAAGTGGTCCATTTGGTCTGTTTTATAAGCCCCATAATTTTTCTATAAGGAGAAATTGTTCTGGGTTCTTATGGGTTAAGTTTGCAAGCATAATATCTACATGACAAATGAACAAAAGACACTGAAAGTACTGCACTGACACCTACTGGGCGAGTGGCATTTCCACAACTAACCCTAGTGTTTCATCAGGCATTCATTACACTAGGGGTCTTCAACCTTGCTCATGAAGAGCAACCTTCGTGCAAACCTGACAAAAAAAAAAAAAGAAAAAAAAAAGGTTTTGGAGAATATAGCATTGTTTTCTTTTTTTTTGTTGTAAGTTAATTATACTGCTAAACTGTGCATAAATGTAGCCCTCTGAGAAACCACAGACGGTTGTCTGTACCGTTCGGTTGTAAGGCCAGTTAATACAAAGATTTTAATAAGTATTCAGATTATAATTTCAATGGTATTTTTGTTTCATATCCATCCACACTTACTAGACTGTCATTCAAGCGTTAATGCTGAGCAGGACTCTAGCCTTGAAGCCTAAGGACTAGGAAAGATGCGTCCTCATAAGATGCAGCCTTCCGTTTGAGAAGCGCCTATAAAGTATTTTCATGATGATAAGAGCACAATGTATCCGCCAGTAAACGAAAGAAGAAGAAGAAGAAGAAGAGCACAATGTACAGTAGGTGGCGGTATGAGCGTACGACACCAATCTGCTATTAAACCCGAAGAAGAGGAAGAAAAGCTTTCTGCTTAAATCACAATTAGAAATGCAGAACTGTTAGATTGTGAGAATAACCAGTCATTAACAAGCCTCTCCAGTATTTCTCCCTCTGTTATCATGAAGCAGAAGAAAACGGTTCGCAACCAGACCAGAAAAGGTAACGTTAATTAATTAATTTCGTTTCGTACAAGTAAATTGTTTTGTTTTTTTTGTTTTATGTGGGGCCCAATACATAGTTTCAGATGCTTTTTATTACGCAATATTATTTAAATGTCACAATTCAGGTGTTACATTTGATCAAGCAGTGAGACAATGTTTTTCGTACAGAATGGGGTGGATGTTTAATGATAAAGGATGCAGAGATGAAAGCAGTACACACTGTCTTTCTGATACTGTGTATAACTGATCGGAATTGCAGTTCTCTTACCAGAAACTATGACAGCAATATTATAGTAGAGCGATGGCATTTGATTGGTACTTCATATATGTACCATGCTTTAATGTGGTAATCATTCACTACCATTGCATTTACATGGTACTCCAAAGTACTTATGCTGTACTACTTTGTTGCATATCCGTACGATTTTACCATGGCCTTTTTAAAAAAAATACCTTGTGGCAAAGTTTGTTAGTTAGACATATGCATTATTAATAACGTTCTGCAGTGATTTTTACTGATTTAAAGATCCTGATAGAGTTGCCCTGTCCGCTTGGAGCTGACTTCAAGTAGGTGGAAGTAAAGCTCCTAATGGAAGTACATATCTTGGCCTCTGATTGATTTATCATGAAAAAAAGGAAAAGTAAGTTTAGTGTCAGTACTTTTACATTAACTATGTTTACATGCAACCAAAAAGTCCTTTAGTGTCACGTTGTGGACTCATTTGGATTGAAAATCCTTATTTTGATTGAGCTTGATTTGAATGAAATTTTGATTGGATTGGAAGGAATGATGTAGGCTTAAAATAATAATATGATCAACAGGGAAAAAGTAAGTTAAAACATTAAAACATTTTAACAGTTAAAACATTGTTAAATGTTTTAACAATGTTTTAACAGTTAAAACATTTCATAAAATTATGAAATTGTGCCATTAATGAACCCCTAAACTGCAGGCATCTAAACAACATGCAGTTTCAGCCAACTAGCATTGTTTAAATAAAACATAGCTTCTAAAACAGCTTCTGGTTTTCAATTCCGGTCCCGTGCCCCATCGCTCTGCACATTTTGTATGTCTCTCTTATCTAACACACCTAATTCAGATCAACATCATCATTAGGAGAGAGCTGTACATTCTGAGGCTGTCAGGCACAATGGACCTAAACATTTAGGCAAATTTAATGCCACTGGACTATAACACAATAAATGACAATAAAGTTGTTAGAAATTAAACATATAAAGTACAATAAAATGTCCATGACATTAAGTTTTAAATAGCTGTTTTAAATAGAGTCACTGTTTTCTTCTATTGTCATGTTTTTTTTCTAACCACACCTCCATAGTGAATCGCTTGGAGGTTTCTGTCTTCTTTCTTCACAAGTCTCTCCCACTCAGAGGCAAAATCAAGTTTTTTCACATTCAAGAATTAATTTCACATAAATGTACAGGGGTTGGACAAAATAACGTGAACACCCGGTAAACAGGCAATATATCATTATTAAGGTGTTTTAGCATTGTTTGCATTTAATACAGTTTCTAACCTTCTTTTAATAGATTCGTACAACTTTTGAATAGTCTCCATTTGAATTTTGTCTATAAAAACATCTGCCAGTGGCTTCAGGGAGAAACGAAACACAGTATCTCTGATAGCATCATAATACAAGAAAGAAGGACACATTTAACAATAGCAACAAAAATGACAACTTACTATAGTGCAATAGACAAATATATGCAGCATTATCTCATAGATTAAACTAGAGTAATGAGTCTACAAATGAAAGACTCATTAAAGGAAGGAAACAGCTTCTCACACTAATTTTCAAAAGCTTGTTTTTTTTTTTGCAGAAACCGGGTCTTCAGTGTAAAAATTTGATGTCACTTTGCTGCAGTAGTTCTGTGTTTTTTGGACACAGTTCTTAGTATTTTGACTGTCCCTATCATTTACTATTCTTCTTTGTTGATGAAGTCTTGCCATGTTTTGTGTGCACAGTCATAATCGAAAAGTGTTGTTTTTAGAACAACAAATGATTGAACTGTTAAGGTTACAGACTGCTAAACGAGCTTCCATGATTTGCCTTTTTCAGAAGTCTGTCACCCATTTCACCCATGACTTGTACTAAACACTTCTGAACACAGCTTACACTACACTAAGATACATCCTAGTGAATATAAACAGCAAAAAAAAAAAAAACTATAAATACTCGGTGTTCACATTATTTTGTCACATTATTTAACTTTCATTTTGGGATGAATTATCTCTTTAAGAATATACAGTATATCCCACATTTGCTGTATAAGGAAATGCTTCAAATATGTTGGTGTGTTGGTGCATATGTAAATAAATGTCAAGTTAAATCAAATTTATTTGATGCACAACATTTTCAAATCAACTTTACAGAAAACTATAACCAACATGCTTATAATCTTTTTATATCTTCATGCCATATAGTCACATTTATATATACAACTTATATATATATATAGAGCTATGCAATAATATAGTTTACAGTTTGCGATGATGTAAACAATCACACAGGTTATATTTGCTATATATTATATATAGCTTTGTTTTTTAATTTGTTGTACTTTATAATTGAAAGTCATAACATAATACTTATACAAATTATGTAGCCTAAAACATAGTGTGTCGTTAGACCCCTTGTGTACAAGCCAAAGGCTACTGTGGCAAGCTACAAAAAACTCATGTGATGTTTGGATAATGGAGAAAAAATGCCTTGGGAGAAACCAGGTAACACCGATTTGTCTTAAGATGACAGTTTTATATGGATAATGTTTTAATGTTTTTAAACTTAATCAACAATTAAGTGAACCTTGAGTAACATATTAAAATTATTTTAAAAAATTAATGTCATGATCCCTTTAAAGGGGTCATATGATGCGATTTCAAGTTTTCCTTTCTCTTTGGAGTGTTACAAGCTGTTTGTGCATAGATAAGATCCCTGAAGTTGCAAAGACTAAAGTCTCAAAACCAAAGAGATATTCTTTATAAAAGTTAAGACTCGACCACACCCCCCCTAAAACGCCTTGTTTAAACACGCCCCCACATGTCTACGTCACTGTGTGGGAAGATTTGCAAAACACTGCTCAAATGTATACGCAATGAAAGAAGGCGGAACTATTATTCTCGCTCTAGTATTGTTGCTGCCGCCGGCGCCATGTCCTAGAACGCTGTTTCATTGTGAAAGCGAAACTACTTTGTTTGGGCTTCCAAAAGAGGACACAACTAGAAATCAGTGGTTAAGTTGTGTTTACAACACTGTTCCAGAACAGTTCAACCTAAATATTCAAGTGTGTGCAGCGCATTTTACGGAGGACTATTTCCTGAACCTGGGAGTAGCCTGCCAGCTGTGCTCAAAGGCTGTTTCTATAAAGTGGGGCAATTCCAACTTTGCAAGGACAGTCTGGCACTTCTGACTCACAGCCTGTAAGTACATTTTCTTATGTAAAGAATTTGCCACTGACGATTCAAACGCGAGTTTTAAGCTGTGTAGAGTAGTGCTTGTTTGTCGTTTCTCCGATCACAAATGCAGACATGGTAATGTTTTCGCGGCGCGATGCAACGCGTAAAAAGACAGTATAAGTAATTATAATCAGTAATTATGTCCCCACTAGATGCAACAAATGCCTCATTTATAATGGGTTTTATTGTTTTTGTGTCGTCTCGCCGGGACACGGCATCACAATACGGTAAGGGGCGTAACATTTCCGTCACACGCTTGAGGTATTCGGCCAATCACAACGCACTGGATAGCTGGCCAATCAGAGCACACCTCGCTTTTCAGAACGATGAGCTTTGTAAAAATCTATGCGTTTCAGAAAGGCGGGGCATAGAGGAGCAACAATAATGTACAGTATGTGTTTTGAACCTTAAACCGCATAAACACATTGCATTGCACCAAATACACAAAATAATGTTCTTTTTAGCAATGTCATATGACCCCTTTAAAAGTCAGGTTTAACAAGTCTCAAAGTTGCAAAGTTATTTGGTTTTGTTAGGTCTGTGTTTTCACTGTTAGAATTTGTAAAAAAAAATAAAAATAAATAAACATAAAAAATATGAGTGCAATTAACATTTATTTCTTGTATAAAATAAGGTACATTCTCTATTCTGGCATTATTCAAATGTTCACATCGTCTTGCCCCAGGTAAAAATAGTAAAATGTAAAATTTTAATTCATTTACATTTTGTGCTATGCAAACTAAATTAGCAAATTCTTCCATTTATTTTCCTTAATAACACATTAGCTGATGCATCATCATCATCATCCTGTATATTCTCAACTCTCTTATCTGAATTTTACAATATACAAGTAAATACACATTATTTTAAGGGTCTTCTCCCATCTTACCCTATGTTATTTTTACATAAACAGAATGTGCCGTAGAAGATTTAGCCTGGTTGTACTTGTATTTTGGTACTGTCACAATGTGCAGTTTAGGTGTTAATTATTTTAATACTTTAAAAAAAATATCATAAAAGTTGCAGCTTGGTCTGGTCTTTTTTCTAAGATGAAACAGTAATGTAGGGAGACAGGCTCAGTGGAGGGTCAATTGTGTATATGTCTGTTAGCTATAATTGTTGTCTCCATATGAGGTCCAAAAGAGGGTGTGTGTACAGCAGCTCTAAAAATACCCAGGAGGCGCTGTGCATATATCGTGTTGCAGCTAAACCAGTGAGATGCACTTCATGTGAACAGAAAAAGCTTTGCTTTTCTTTTGCAGTTTAGTTTGCAAAAACTAGAAACCTCCAAGCATGGGTGAAACCAGTGTAGATGGAGCCAAAATGACAGGTATAGTCTGATTTGTTTAGACATGGGCTGTTTTTGCTGGTGTTTTTACTGTGTGGTGTGAGCAAAATCTATATCTGTCAGATATAGTGTAACGTTTCACATGAGGTTGTTGACTTCAGTGCTGGTTTGAGCATGAAGTCTAAAGTTCATCTCTTTAGGTGTTTGTGTATTGCATTTTTCATAAAGTGTGAGCTTGTTAAAGGAAAACGCCACCATTTTTCCATATTCCAATATGTTTTTCCCTCAACTTAGACGAGTCGATAAGTACCTCTCCCGTCTCAGTGCGTGCACTTAATCGCTGTAGCATGTGGCGCCACTATGCTAGCGTTTAGCTTAGCACCATTCATTTCTTAGGATCCAAACAGAGATGAATTTAGAAGCTACCAAACACTTCCATGTTTTCCCTATTTAAAGACGGTTATATGAGTAGTTACACGAGTAAGTATGGTGACACAAAATAAACAGTGGCGATTTTCTAAGCGGGTAAAAAATAATAACTATAATGTATGGCGGAAGAGTACTTCTCTCTTCTCGCAGCACTTCGACCTCAGCGCAGTAATATCATCACTCCTGAAAACTCTCCTTCTCCCTCTAACTTCCATCAATAGAACCAATATTACTGTGCCGAGGTTGACGTGCTGCGAAGTGCTCCTCCGCCATACATTATAGTTACCATTTTTTATCTGCTTAGAAAATTGCCCCGTTTTATTTTGTGTCACCATACTTACTCGTGTAACTACTCATGTAACCGTCTTTAAATAGGGAAAACATGGAAGTGTTTGGTAGCTTCTAAATTCATCCCTGTTTGGATCCTAAGGAATGAATGGTGCTAAGATTGTGATTAAGTGCACACACTGAGACGGGAGAGGTACGTATCAACTCGTCTAAGTTGAGGGAAAAACATATTGGAATATGGAAAAACGGTGGCGTTTTCCTTTAAATTATTTATGTCATGCCATTTGTAGTTCATTAATAGCATGCTACTGTAGTTTTGGTTGTAACAACTTTTTGTAATAATTTTTTACATTTGAATTGTTTTCATTTTACAAATGTATGTTTGATAGTTTGATAATTGGTTGTGTTTTGGACTGACTAATCATTGTGATACTAATTGCACTGGCCCTGTCAACTTCGTGAGGTCACACCCACATGTATGTTGCCACTCCCCTTTCATAGTTTGGGCTGAATATTAGACCTGTTAGAGTATGATCACATGTCTGTATGTGCATGTAACATACAGACGACCTTGCCAGTCAAGTGTAATACAATCTGTTATATGATCGTGTTATTTTTTTTAACCCTTTGTTATTTGCCTCTGTGAGTGAACCATGCCCTGTGGCTTTTTACATTCAACATTTGACCTCATTTCAGGATGTTACAGGTACTTTCATAGAATAAGAAGTGCACAATGCCAGAAGAGCTAGTATTACCGAACTGAAAACTCCATAATGCCAGTAGGGGTGACAAATGTAACCGGATGATATTAAATTGTTAGTTTTGTTAGTTCACTCAAAAATGAACAATGTCATGTACTCACCCTCATGTTGTTCCAAACCTATAAAACTAAAGGTGGTCCGATATTATTGTTACATTTGATTATTATTGTTGAATATTATTGTTATATTGATACATTTTTCTCATGTTATTTGTATAAGTTTGTCTTTTTTTCTACATTTTTGCTATGTCACACCATAGGACACAGTCCATTTTTTATTTATCAAATACCCATATACATATCCACCCAGCTTTGTAACATATCAGCATCACCTATTTTATTTTTCAAAAATAAAATTAAAAACATGAATAAAAAGCAAGTAAACACTGTAACCAGCAGTGCACTTAATAAAATGCCTTTGCATACTGAGAATCATATTTTCTCCAATAAAGACCAGCCCACACTAATTTTACACGTGAATATGCCAATAGTATATCCAATAGTCTTATGGATTTGGAAGGACATGAGGGTAAGAAAATGATAATAGAATTTTCATTTTTGGGTGAACTAATACTTTTTTTTTGTTTTGTTTTTTTACATTAAAATAGTTGCTTTTTGTATTTATTTAACTAGCATTTTTGAAAACCTAATCTGTTTCTAATTCTAATTCTGAATTCAGTTTTTCAGTGTAAATTTAGTTTGCATTTAACTTAGAGTGATAGCTTCTGACAGAGACAGTAGTTTTGAGTATCTCATATCTGATTCTGTGTATCTTCTCAGACTCTCCAGGTGGAAATACAGCCATTAAGAGTGAAAAAAAGACAGAGGGAAACTCTTTCTTTAGCTGGCTGTTGGTGCTGGCTTTGCTGGGGGCTTGGCTGTCTGTGGGTGTCATGTGGTTTGACCTAGTTGACTACAACAGTGTGGTTGGTAAGTGTTTTTTTTTTTTTTTTTTTCTTTATAAACAGTCTTGCAGGAATGTAGACTGCTCACATTTTGTGGTAAAATGATTGTTTTTTTTTTTGTTTGTTTTTTTTGAATAAACAAATTGTCACCTAAACGAATCATGCAAATCTCTGGAGTGTTTGCGTCAACATTTTTTTTATAGTAATGTAAAAGTGTGTGTATATGAGAGATCCCCTGAAAACACACCTTCTGAAAAAGTACTTTATTTAGTAAAATACTTTATTAATACTGTATTTTTTCTTCATTGTTTTTCTTGTATTATTTTTCCCTTAATGATTACTAAAACAATTCATAGCAAGATGACAATTTAAATATATAAAATATATAGTTAATTATATTGTTTAAATAAAGGGTTGCAGAAACGCCCTTGATTGAATACAATAACTGTGTATTGTTCTAGTACTTGGTATGTACTTCATAACTTTAAGTATACTGTTCTTCCTTTCTTGGCATTGAGTGTACAAGTTCATAAGAAATTGTCACATCTGTCCTGTTTAACTCCAGGAGGACAACCTCCTTAAATGCCCTCCTTTAGTGTTGCTCAACTTGTCTACAAAATCCCCCACCGATGCTTAAGAGTGTTAGACGGCGTGTCCACCAAAGTGTTTTTTTTTTGTTTTTTTTTTCCCCAAAGCTACTGTATTTTTTTTTTTTTCCAGTTGTTTTCAATAAGAGTGCCACATTTTTTTAAATCTGCAGTCCGTAAGTTTTGCCTCTTTGTCGCCATCTCTGTTTGAAAACCTGGAATTGCAGCTGCCTGCGTAATTATCTTCCGTGCGTGTGCTCCGGCACGGCTCCAGCGCGGATGAATCTAATGTTTTGAGGTGAATGTGTGGCAGTCAGTCACCGCACCGGTGTGGATGTTTACTGTACTTCGTAATCCCAGATTCTAGCCTACATCTTGGAATATATGACCCAAATAAGAATTTCACCATATATTGCCATCTGAACAAGTAAGTAACAAGTCTGCCACGTTTGTTCTGACCAACTGAGGAAAAAAGCATTACCATAAATCGCGCTACCAACGGTGATTTAATCTAAAGATGTAGCTACTTAATTTTCAAATTATTAATATTAATAACATCAGCATTGCGTCACTATGAGTATAGTGTGTATTCGCGTGTAGATTAGGGGTGGGACAATAAATCGATATGGCGATATATCGCGATCCTTCTCCATGCGATACGAGAATCGATATCTGGCGCCAAATATCGATATTCTAATTAATACAATAAGGTGCTCTAAATAGATTTCCCTGTTCACAGCGTCTAAAAAATGCCTGAAAATCCCTGCCGCGCCATTTCCAGCTTCTTTCCAAAAGCGCTCTGACTCTGAGCAAGTTCCATGAATCGCGTTCTCTATGAAGATCGGGAAGCACGAGGAACCGAAGAATAAACAGATTTCCAGCCACTGTATTAGCTTTACTGCTATATATATATATATATATATATATATATATATATATATATATATATATATATATGTATATGTATATGTGTGTGTGTTTACGGAGATGAAAACTAAAGAACTGCCCCGGAACAGCTATCAGGGTGGACCATAGGCACCGATCACGTTATTATTGCAGAGCGGATCGCAGGTGGATTCCCCTCACTATATGAGTGAGAGAGAGCGCCGCCGGTGCGTCCAGTTTTATGTGAACAAAACTGGATGCTCTCCCTCTCTCTCAGATATTACAAGTGCACGTTATGCAGTGTGAACAGTGGGCACCGACCGGCAGAAACATAAATCTGCTCCTATGGCATGGAGGACGAAACAAAACCTTGTCAGAGCCACAATTCGGCGCAGAAGTGTGCAGTGTGTGTGCTTGCTGCACATCTACATTTGAAATAACGAACCTGAGTGCGCAAAAGACGCAATGTGATTGTGAACGGCTATTTCTTCATGTGGGGCTCCGTTTTTATGATGAGAGGAGTAGAAAGGTTGAGAAAGCACTCCAGGTAAATTTTGAAATGTACCAGTTTTATATTATATCTATCTATCTATCTATCTATCAATCTATCTAGATTTTTTATCTGTTTGATAAGCATTTAAATGTGTTTTACACACAGAGAAAAAGAAAAGTGTAAGCTTTTAATAAGTCCAAGAATAAAATGATTAATTTAGCCTACTCAACATGTTAAAATTGATTTACAGAATTTTTTGCTGTTTTCTAACAGTTTGGACTTGAATAAAGAAAGAGCTTGCACTTGACCTTTTCACAGGCATTTTGTTTAGACATGTCAAGTCAAGTCAAGTCGAGCTTTATTGTCATTCTGCTACATGTGTGGACATATAGTGGAACGAAATGTTGTGTCTCGCAGGACCACGGTGCTACATACTAGTTAAACATAAGATAAACACACAACAATGCAAGTATAGGAAAAACAATAGAGCTATACAACAGTTAACCATCTGACTATACATATAGTATAAATACTATAACTACTATACCTAGTTGACTACACATACACAAACTGAGACTGTGCAAGAACTTTACATAAGTACTGTACATGAAATTGTGCAAAAGAGATTTGTACATGAAATTGTGCAAAAAATTATATTTTGTACATTAAATTGTGCAGAAGAGAGATTTTGTGGGAAGCATCACATAGTGCAAAAAGATTTTGTAGTGCAATGCTCAAGTAAACATTATTTTGTAGTGCAATGCTCAAGTAAACATCTTATTGAGTCTTTGTAGCAGGCATCTAGTGTGCATATAGTGGGATGAGTGCGTTACTACAGGTGGTTTGTATAGCCCACTCACCTGTGTGTAGCACACTCAGAATTGCACTTAGCAAAATTGTCAACTGTTATTAATGAGTTGGGGGGAAGGGGGGCTGAGGTGTTCATGGTTTCAGAGGGGGACAGGGAGATTGGAGTTAAGGGCTCTCACAGCCTGGGGAAAGAAGCTGTTGAGCAATCTGACAGAGCGAGCTTTGATACTCCGGTACCTTCTACCTGATGGCAGGAGCTGGAAGAGGTTGTGGGAGGGGTGGGTGGGGTCCTTCACGATGCTGGAGGCCTTGCTGGAGCATCGTGCAAGGAAAATGTCCAGGATGGAGGGGAGAGGGGCACCGATGATCTTTGTGCCAGTGTTCACTGTCCGTTGTAGGGTCTTGCGGTCAGCAGCACTGCAGTTCCCATACCAGACAGTGATGCAAGTGGTCAGCACACCCTCAATGGTGCCCCTGTAGAAAGTGGTGAGGATGGGTGGAGGGAGACTTGCCCTTTTCAGCCGGCGGAGAAAGTGTTGCTTGAACAGTTGAACAGCTTGGTTGAATAAAACTTCTAATTAAATGGTAGGAACAGTGATCATACACACACCAGGTTGGATAGAGAGGGTCATAAACCATAAATGAATCTATTTATTCTAGCTGTCTGTCATAATATTGATCATAAGAACATGAGATAAATGTAAAGTTTTTTTTTTTTGTTTTGTTTTGTTTTTTAAGTTTCATGCAAATCAGTCTTTGGTTTGCTGATTGATTTGTGAGGGACAAACATAATATAAAGTTCACACTCATCAGGAATCAAGTTATTATTGCCCAAACCACAGATGTATACTGTTAAGTCATGCTCAGTGTGAATGGGCCTTAACAACCTTAGGGTTCATTGTGGATGTACAAGACCAACAAAAAAACAAACAGGGTCTGGGGCAAAAAATTACGTTTGGAAATGCACTTGGTTTATCGTGTTACTGTGTTGTACCCTCTTTACTCTGCATCTTTACTTGCTTGTTTCACAAGTATTTTCTTTTATCATTTCTCAATGAAAGGTGCGCTTGGAGGAGTATATGATGCTGATGGCGATGGAGACTTTGATGTTGAAGATGCCAAAGTTTTGTTGGGTGAGTGAGATTTACTTGTGTATGTGGCTTTTTCCGGCATAACTGACTGAGGTGACAACCCATTCAAAAGTGTCAACTCTTTCTATCTCTCTGTTTTTTTTTTTTTTTTGTTTTGTTTTTTTTATCTCCCTTATTTATGTTCAGACTAGGGATGTGCGGGTCTAGTCGACTAAACGGTACAGCTCCTGCTAGTCGACACTGAAAACAATAGTCGATTACACGAGAGGGAAAAAAAACATGATTTTATCATTCAAATTACCATCATTTTAACTTTACGTTTAAAACATTTTAAGTTAAAATAAAACTTTTGAAAAAGAATATATATCAAAATATTTAAATATATAAATATTTTTAATAGTGTATCTGGGTGGAAACTACGTTTTTTACCTCAGGCCTTGCATGCGTTTTCTTCATGTCAGTTGCTCAAAATGACCACGCGAAGAACCAGCAAGGTGTGGGATTATTTTGAATTAGAAGGAAACGGTAAAGTTTTTGTAAACTGTGTAATGTCAGATTGGCTTAATAACTCTTCTGGAGCGATGCGTAATCATATTTAATACAGCCACTTATGCGTTAGCTTGGAGGCTAGCCAAAGCCAGCAAATGTCAGTCATGTCGTACACTACAACCCGCCGCTGCAGTCCGCGATCCCATCCGCGCCGTCTATTCCTCTAAACGAAGACACACTTCGGTGGTGGTGCGGGATTTCCAGGCTCTTTTCGAAACTGTCTGCTTGCTTGTAATTATCTATCTGCGTGCCTGTGACTTCAGTTCCTGCTGAGCGTGTTTTTTTTATTTTTCAAGTGTAGAATCGCCTCTAGTCCCGTCTTTCGCCAGACCATGTTAACGTGTTAAATTCACTGAACAAATGCGCATGGTCCGAGTAAGTAAAATGATTATTGTTTTGTTTTTAGACAATATAGCCAATATGAAGTAACGTTAAATTTTTATAAGCCATTTTAATGCTATTCCTTGATAAACTTTCCTATTGTTTTTGACTTGTGTTTTAATATGTTGGCTAACGTTATATGAAAATGAAGAATTCTATCAGTCTATTCATTGATTTTCCATTTCTGCATTGCTCCAGCCGATCTGAATAAATAAGCTATGCACTGGTTTATGTTAAGTGTATGCTCTTCCCTTTTTTCTGTTTAACGACCGCCTTAAATCAAATGATGATAACAAGAGGCAAGCACACAGCATGACCATTTTTAGCAGAATTCATTGAGGGATTTGACAGTGTGATTCAAAGATTCAAGTATTCAAGTATTTCAAGTGTAGGCTGTTATATAGACATACACAGTCTTTCTCTTTTGCCATTTTTTTGGGGGGGGGGGTTTCTAGCTTTTAGACTAGTCGGATACAAAACTTCCGTTTAATCGACAGTCAAAGTAGTCGTAGCGCACATCCCTAGTTCAGACTTAAGATAAGTGGTTTAAACAAGTTTTTCTTGTCATTAAATTTAAATGTGAGGATGTCATGAACATGATAGTATACTCCTCCACTATGTCTCAAATGCAGAAGTGTGTCTGCGTTTGAGGCTTCCTGTCATTTGATGGTGTTAGCAAATACTTAGCATGAAACTATTTGGTTTTGTGTTAGTGAGGCTGCATGGCATCTCATAGCTCATAGGTTTTTTTTTTCCCCCTTTATAAACTGTTTTTTTTTGTATAGTTCAGAATTAGATTCAGAATTATCACTGGCATTTGGTGTGGCAGATTTGTTACCAAATTTTGTAATAAGGTTTTTTTTTTGTTGTTGTTTTTTTAAATAATTGAAGGGGTCATATGACGTTGCTAAAAAGAACATTATTTTGTGTATTTGGTGTAATACAATGTGTTTATGCGGTTTAAGGTTCAGAAACACATTATTTTCCACATACTGTACATTATTGTTGCTCCTCTATGCCCTGGGGGGGGTGTCAGGTAAGTGTAAAGAGTATGGCTTATATACAGTGGTTATCATTAACTGCTGTAGTGTTGTCTGCTGATAGCGTTAATTTATCTTTCTATGTGTGTGCATATATGCCTTTCTATTTATTGGTATCATTCATACAACTTTCTTTGCTTCAGAAAATGCTACTGTGGCTACTAAGGAAAAAACCTTAAGAAAAAATATCACAACAGAGGGAGACAGTATCCAAGCAGGCCATTCCAAGCTTACATGTAAAGACATTTTTGTGGCTATCATGGCCACCTGTACCTATGCTTTGTGTTTGTCGATTGTGTTTGCTTGTAGCTTTTCTGTTACACTGGCATGTTGGAAGGTATCCATTGGTGTGTTGTCTGAGGTCTTTGAAGAAGCGAGAAGCATTTTATTCTGTCTTGGCTCGTGGCACCCAAACTTGACTGAAGTGGATTCATGAGTGTGTATGGTTAAAAATAAACTTTTCAAATTGACAAATGAATGGTTATTTGAAAAAATAAAACAAATTAATTTAATTTTAAAATAATTTAATTCATGTTTAAAATATTATGTAAATGTATTTTTTGAATAAATATCATTGTTTTTTGAAGAATGATTAAAAAGCATTTTTGTAAAAAGATTAAGAAAAGCAATTACAATTATTTATCAATGTATTATTATTGTTACATTTAGCTACATTTTAAACAAATACATTAATTTGTTTTTAAATCTATTTGTCAATTTGAAAAGTTTTTTTTAATTGTTTTTGAATTAATATAATGAAAATTTCTGTTATTGATAATTGATACATTCATTTGAATTTATTTTTAAGTGGCACTGCTTGTCCTCCATGTAATGGTTGTCTGATGCATCACTTTGTAGATCCCTGCATGGTGCAGTCTGTGTTGCAACATTTATATAGAGAAGGTCAGCTGTGTGTAATGCAATGTGCTTCAACGATGTTAGCTGTCACAACATTAATGAAAACATTTAATTTGCACATACAGTACTTATCTTGTACTTGTACACACAAAAAAATCTTAAGTTACTTTGCAGCCTACATACAACATTAAGTGTTTCCTTTTAAGGACGCACAAGTTTTTCTCCAAACTGATTTTTAACAATAATGTGTAAACCTCTGACAGACCTATCATAAGTTGCATTTTTGAGCCTTAATATATCCTTCTAGAGGCCACAAGCCAGCGTAGTTCAACTTAATTTTTTCCCTAATTTCCCAAATTCAGTTCACAGTATTGAGTGTATTTTTCGTAAAAATGTTCTTACCATAACAATGGAATTAGAACCAGTAACGGTAACAAAAAAGGTCAAAATTATAGATCAAATTTGTGGAATCTTAAGCATATTAGTTTTTTTGGTATTGAGAATCATGAAAAATCTGTATTGAAATTCAATACTGAAATAGGATTGGTATTAACTTTTTTTTGTTTTCTTTTCTTTTTTTTTTTTTTTACCAAGTTATAAAAATTGTAGGGGGGATTTCTATAAGTATGTCAGATGCTAATAATACTTAGAAATAATAGGTTTAAACAAGTAAATGTGTTGTTAAATTGCATGTGCAAGTTGTTGCACTGAATTGACACTATCAACCAATAGTGGATTTTACCAATAACAATAACTGATAATAACCGATTAATCAACCAGTAGTTTTTTAAATGGATACTGAATGATAACAAACATAATGATCCAAGCAAAATAGTGCTGACATTTATTACCAAAAAAAAAAAAAGAGGAAAAATATTGGACCATGAAAATATACTGTACTTTTAAATTAAATAAATATTAATATATCAATTATACAGTGATCATTCGTTTTAGTGCATTAATTAATAACAAATAACGACTTCAATATTTACCAACTTTAAAATTTAAACAACTTTTAAAATTTAAAAATTTATTAGATGTTGAATTTAACAATCTTAACAATGAGCTTCTATACAGCATTTACTAACCTTAGTTTAAGTTACAAAATGACTCTTATTGTAAAGTGTTTCCATTTCATATAAATCCGAACAATCATGCTATCACTTTTTTGCTTCTATTTTAGAAATCTTAATAATTATCTAATCAAAATAACAAAATAAGTATCACAGTGATGATAAAAAAGAACTGAAATCAGATTAGTTTTGTTTCTGTCGCTGCATGAACATATCAGTTTGCTTTCTCATGTCACTAGCTTTAAATATGCATAAAATCAAATGCATAAAAGCAACCAGCTAGATATAAACTATTGCAAATAGATTGTAACAATTGTGACATTAAACATTATTTTTGTCACATTCTTTCAACCTCTTGAGGTACTGCTAATGTTAGCGTCCTTTTAACTTTGACAATAAACATACTGTTGTTCTCCTCCACTAGTACAGCATCTGGTCAACTAATTAATTACTTTATAATGATATGAAACATGTACGCTAGTGTATTGTGTATATATACAATTTTGTTGTCTATATTTTAAATCAGCATCTGAAGCCTCACATGTCAAAACAAACAGCTGGAGGTGTCATTCCATCTCTAGAGTCCGCTCTCGAACTGTATAATGACAGTGGACATTCTCTGCCACTCCAGCAACAGATGCAGCCCAGAAAAACATCTGTATGGATCTTTACCAATAACCAGAGCTGGGTAGATTACTTACAAATTGTAATCCGTTACGGATTCCAAATTACATGACAAAAAATGTAATTAGTAATGTAATCCATTACAATATACAATTTAGGTAATATAATCAGATTACTTTTTGATCTATCTCTGGTTTTTCACATTGATTTAAATAGGATAATATTGTACCATATTGATATTAACATACAAAGAGTGAGAAAATATATTCAGTTTGTTGTTATTAACAACATGAAGTGCATTACATATTATATTACGTCAAGGTTTCCCAAACAGAGTTTGTGAAGGAACTGCAAGGGGTTTATGAGTTTAATGAAAAATATTTACAAATAATTAAGTAAATCATTAAAAAAAAAGTTAAATTAAAACAAATCATTTTAAAATTAATCTAAACAATTTCTGAAAAAATGAAATATTTTATTTGTTTGCCTGCATGTCATGTGACCATAACCAACGACAGAGAACCATGAACATGCAAATGTGAAACTTCATCGTTAAAATCGTTGTTTTAAAATTTCAGGGGTACTTCAAATAAAAAATATATGTGACCCTGGACCACAAAACTAGTCATAATGGTAAATTTTTTGAAACTGAGATTTATACATCATCTGAAAGCTGAATAAATAAGCTTTGTTTGGATAGGACAATATTTTTTCCGAGATACAACTATCTGAAAATCTGGAGTCTGAGGGTGCAAAAAAAAAAAAAAAAAAAATCAAAATATTGAGAAAATCGCCTTTAAAGTTGTCCAAATTAAGTCCTTAGCAATGCATATTACTAATCAAAAATTAAGTTTTGATATATTTACTGTAGGAAATTTACGAAATATCTTCATGGAACATGATCTTTACTTACTAGCCCAATAATTTTTGGTATAAAAGAAAAATCAATAATTTTGACCCATACAATCTATTGTTGGCTATTGCTACAAATATACCCCTGCGACTTAAAGACTGGTTTTGTGGTCCAGGGTCACATAGGTGAAAGAGGATCAGATGACAAAAAAGTTGGTGAATTTGTGCATTTTAATGTGTTTGAAAGACAAACGCCTTCCGAGGTAATACATGGTAAAATAACCGACTGAGTGATAATTCAAATAAAAAATTTATGTGCTTATCAGTAGTTGATGCAATATTGAAACGCTTCTTAAATCTGAAATGATTGTTGTAAATCCAGTGGTCAAATGCTGTGTAGCCACCTGACTAATGACTGATCTATGTGTGAATGTCCACAATACTGTAAGACTTTCTGAGTGTATATAAGCAGAAAGCAAATTTAAAAGATGAAAAAGAGGAATTACGGAGAATTAATAAATTCATAATTTATTGATTCTCCCTAATTCTTCTTTTTTGTCTTTTAAATTTTACTTTCAAAAATAGCCCACCGCTTATATACAGTCAGAAAGTCTAGTTTTGCTGACATTCACACAAAGACCAGTCACTAGTCAGGTGGATATAAATATACAGAAATTTGAGAGGGCACACAGCATTTGACCACTGGATTTTTACAAAAATCATTTCAGTTTTAAGAAGTGTTTTCTTAGCATTTCAACATTACATCAACTACTGCAGAGGATTATATAATCATGCATTTTTTTGCCTTTGGAAGGCTGCATTATTTCTTTTTTACATGTAAAAAAGAAATAATGCAGGGATTCCCAAACTTTACGAACGCCAGTTTGGGGAAACCTTGACATAATGTAATGTTTAATGCACTTCATGTTGTCAGTAACAACAAATGGAATATATTTTCTTTTTCTTTGCATTTTTATATAGATATGGTACAATATTATCCTATTTAAATCAACGTGATAAATGAGTTAGGTTAAAATTAATCAAACAGTAGTCTGATTATATTACCTAAAATGTGTAATGTAATGAATTACTTTACTAACTTCAATTTTTGTCATGTAATTTGGAATCAGTAATGGATAACAATTTGTAACTAATCTTCCCAGCTCTGCGTGCGGTTAAGGTCAGGAATCTGTGGTGCCCAGTTCATGTGTAGAAATGAGTCATTGTGTTTCCTGAACCACTCTTTAACAATTTGAGCCAGATGAATGTTGGCATTGTCGTCCTGTAATATGTGAGTGTTGTCATTGGATGGTCATTTAGTACTCAGCTGACTTCATTTTACTACCACATAACATTGCAGAGACTAGACCTGACCAATGCTTCATAGTCAATTCTTTAGGCTCCCTAGAAAAATGAATTCAAGCATTTTGGTGGTCATGGTCATTCAAGATTTTTTTTTTTTTTTTCCTAGACTACAGTTCTTACATGACGTTTATAGTGAACCAAAAAGTGAAACACCTTCTAGGTTTTAATAATGCATTGGGCAGTTCTTTACCAAATTTCAATGATCTCACTAGTTGAGGCAGGCCAATATTTTGCCCCTTCTGAAAACCAGTAACATCATAACCACGGGGATACATCTTCTGACAAGATTAATTTTCTAAAAGTTCTAAAGGTTTCCAATTTTTTTTTTGGTTGTTTTTTTTTTTGTTTTTTTATATACAGTGTTTAATTACTGCTGTGGACCATATTGTCTGGTGATTAGTTAGTGTTTGCCTGTGGATTTGTTGGATTTGTGGGGGTCTATTTATCATTCTTATCATTTTCTTCCCTCCAGAAAATGCTGTTTGAATACTAAGGGGGAAAAACATACTTAAGGACAATTATTTTTTTCTCATCGGAGAAAAAAAATTAAAATATCTTCATTTGTGTTGTGAAGATAAACGGAATGTCATGAGATTGAATAAATGGTGATTTTTTTATTTTGTTTTTTTGTTTGTTTGTTTGTTGTTTTTTTGAAAGAACTAATAATGGCATCTGATATGATTACTTGCTATATCTTACCCAATGCACATTTATTTATTTATTTATTTTAATTATGTTTTAGTATTCAGCTAAAGGTGATTGTGCTGGATGTTGGATTTTAGTAGAGCATGTGTTCTGTCACTTGGCAGTTGCAACAATTACACATCTTTCCAGGTCATTATTTCTTCTAAGTTCTGTTCTCTTTCAATACAGATGAGAGACCTAAAGAAGTGGGACTTAAAAAAGACAGAGGTACTTAGCATGGGTTATGGAGTTAGTAGCATAATAATTTAGATTCAGTAATGCTCAAAAAGTAATTCTGTCATGATACATTCACCCTCATGTTGTTCCAAAACCTGCATGGTTTTTTTTTTTTTTTTTCTTCTGCAGAACACGATGCATATGTTTCAGTGCATATATACAGTGGTGTGAAAAATTGTTGGCCCCCTTCCTGAGTTTTTATTTTTTTGCATGTTTGTCACACTTTAATGTTTCAGATCATCAAATAAATTTAAATAGAAATTAACACAAAGATAACACAAGTAAACATAACATGCAGTTTTTAAATGAAGTTTTTTATTATGAAGGGAAAACAAAATCCAAACCCATGTGGCCCTGTGTGAAAAAGTGCTTGCCCCCTGAACCTAATAACTGGTTGGGCCACCCTTAGCACCAACAACTACAATCAAGCATTTGCGATAACTTGCAATGAGTCTGTTACAGCACTGTGAAGGAATTTTGGCCCACTCCTCTTTGCAGAATTGTTCTAATTCAGCCAGCCACATTAGAGGGTTTTTAAGCATGAACCGCCTTTTTAAGGTCATGCCACAGCATCTCAATAGGATTCAGGTCAGGACTTTGACTAGGCCACTCCAAAGTCTTCATTTTGTTTTTCTTCAGCCATTCAGAGGTGGACTTGCTGGTGTGTTTTGGATCATTGTCCTGCTGCAGAACCCAAGTTCTGCACTTTTTCTGCACACAACACTTTTTCACACAGGGCCATGTGGGTTTGGATTTTGTTTTCCCTTCATAAAAAAACCTTCATTTAAAAACTGCATGTTGTGTTTACTTGTGTTATATTTGATTAATATTTAAATGTGTTTGATGATCTGAAACATTAAAGTGTGACAAACATGCAAAAAAATAAAAAATCAGGAAGGGGACCAACAGTTTTTCACACCACTGTACATACAAATTCTGTGTGTGTGTGTGTGTGTGTGTGTGTGTGTAAGGGACATCAGTTGCACAACAATGCGATTTCATCAGATGTATGAATAAAATCAATTGGAGTCTTTGTTTTTCAAACTATTACTTAATAAATCACTAAAGCAGTACAGACTTGAACTAAAATTACTGATAGCTTGCAAGTTTATTCTTAACATTGACAAATAAACTGAACATCATCAAAAAGAAATCCTAATTCTAAATGAAAGAACTGAATGTAGATTTTCCTTTCTCATGAATTACAAACAGTAAGACAGTTATTCACACTTAAGACAGCTCAATCACATAATATGTGTGTTTGCATGGGACATGGGAATGATGAGCCTTCTGAGATGTGAATTTTTTTGTCCCACTCATTCTCAGAACATCCTACCAGGGATATTGGGCGAAAGCTGAAAGTAGCTCTGAAGGAGCAGCTACGAATTATTCATGAGAAGATTGAAGCCAAAAAGATTGCCAAATTAGCCCTTGCTGAGGTCCGTAGTGTTTTGGTTCAAGAGGAAGAGGAGAGACAAGCTGCTCTTGCTGCCAAAAAAGTCAAAGAAGAGGCAGAAGCGAAGCTTCAAGAGGAACGAATAAAAAGAGAACAAGAGGACAAGCTAGCCAAGGAGAAAGCAGAGAGAGAAAGAGTGGAACAAGAAAAACTAGCTAAAGAAAAAGCGAAAAAAGAAAAGATGGAGAAAGAGAAAGCAGAAATTGAAAGACTGGCTAAAGAAAAAACAGAAAAAGAAAGACTCGCTAAAGAAAAAGCGGAGAAAGAAAGGGCAGAAAAGGAAAAACTTGATGAAGAAAAGGCAGAAAAACAAAAAATGGCTAAAGAAAAAGCAGAAAAGGAAAGACTTGAAAAAGAAAAGGCAGAAAAAGAAAAGGCAGAAAAAGAAAGACTGCAGAAAGAGAAAGCAGAGAAAGAAAGACTGGCCAAAGAAAAGGCAGAAAAAGAAAGATTGGAGAAAGAGAATGCAGAAAAAGAAAGACTGGCTAAAGAAAAGGCAGAGAAAGAGAGACTCGCTAAAGAAAAGGCAGAAAAAGAAAGAACGGACAAAGAGAAGGCAGAAAAAGAAAGACTGGCCAAAGAAAAGGGAGAAAAGGAAAGACTGGCTAAAGAAAAGGCAGAGAAAGAAAGACTAGAGAAAGAGAAAGCAGAGAAAGAAAGACTGGTCAAAGAAAAGGCAGAAAAAGAAAGATTGGAGAAAGAGAAAGCAGAAAAAGAAAGACTGGCTAAAGAAAAAGCAGAAAAAGAAAGACTGGCCAATGAAAAGGCAGAAAAAGAGAGACTCGCTAAAGAAAAGGCAGAAAAAGAAAGATTGGAGAAAGAGAAAGCAGAAAAAGAAAGACTGGCTAAAGAAAAATCAGAAAAAGAGAGACTCGCTAAAGAAAAAGCAGAAAAAGAAAGATTGGAGAAAGAGAAAGAAAAAGAAAGACTGGAGAAAGAGAAAGCAGAAAAAGAAAGACTGGAGAAAGAGAAAGCAGAAAAAGAAAGATTGGAGAAAGAGAAAGCAGAAAAAGAAAGATTGGAGAAAGAGAAAGAAAAAGAAAGACTGGAGAAAGAGAAAGCAGAAAAGGAAAGACTTGAGAAACAAAAGGCAGAAAAAGAAAGACTGGCTAAAGAAAAAGCAGAGAAAGAAAGACTGGAGAAAGAGAAAGCAGAAAAAGAAAGACTGGAGAAAGAGAAAGCAGAAAAAGAAAGATTGGAGAAAGACAAAGCAGAAAAGGAAAGACTTGAGAAACAAAAGGCAGAAAAAGAAAGACTGGCTAAAGAAAAAGCAGAGAAAGAAAGACTGGAGAAAGAGAAAGCAGAGAAAGAAAGACTGGAAAAAGAGAAAGCAGAAAAAGAAAGACTGGCCAAAGAAAAGGCAGAGAAAGAGAGACTCGCTAAAGAAAAAGTAGAAAAAGAAAGATTGGCTAAAGAAAAAGCAGAAAAAGAAAGACTGGAGAAAGAGAAAGCAGAAAATGAAAGGCTTGAGAAAGAAAAGGCAAAAGAGGAAAGACTGGCCAAAGAAAAGGCAGAAAAAGTGAGACTCAATAAAGAAAAAGCAGAAAAACAAAGACTGGAGAAAGAGAAAGCAGAGAAAGAAAGGCTTAAAGTAAAACAGAGTGCACCAAAGGGGCAAACAGAGAAAAATGCAAAGGAGGAAAAAGAAAATGTAAACAATTACAAACCAGAAAAAGAGGCAAAATTAAATAAAAAAACTCATGGACCAAAAGTTGATGAATCAGAAAATGAAAAAGAATCAGCAGATGAAAAAAATACCAGAGATGAGAAAATATCTACTCGTGGTTTACTTAAAGCGTCGAAAAAAAATATCAAGAAATAATAGTAAACTGCCATAACTGTGAGATATTATTGGAAATAAAAACTCCTAAGGCGTTTACTAGGAACAGCCCTGCAAAGTAAATAACTAAAAGTAGCGTTACTACTAACGTTTTTTAGTAACAGCGACAACTGTTCAAAATGGTAACAAGCTACTTTTTAACTAGTGGTGTAGTAAAACAAAACACTGCATTGCTGTTGGTCCCATGCAGCTGAGTGAAGGAGGTAATAACCCAGCTGTCAACTCACTGTGTTGGGAGGTTTGAGGTTTGAGTGAATCAGTTCGCTTGGATATTTCATGTAAATAAACCTGATTTCTTTGATCCATCAAGCCAGTGGTTTTCAACCCTGTTCTTGGAGCCCTCTCCAACCGTTCACATTTTGCATTTCTCCTTAATCAAACCCCCCTGATTCACGTCATCACTTCATTAGTAGACACCAAAATCTGAAATGGGACACATTCAAAATGTGCAGAGTTGGGGGACTCAAGGAAACTGAGTCGAACACCTATGCAATAAGTGATTTAGCCTGCACAGAAGTCCAGACTGAATTTAAAAAATAGTGAGTCATATAAATTAGTGTTTTAATAATTTTACTCTGTGAATATTTATTAATATGTTTTATACTCTCTTTTAATGTTAGATTAAAAACTGCTCTGGTTGCAGAATTAAAGAGATACTCCACCCCAAAATGAAAATTTTGTCATTAATCACTTACCCTCATGTCGTTCCAAACCCATAAAAGCTTCGTTCGTCTTCGGAACACAATTTAAGATATTTTTGATAAAAACTGCTGCACGCAAAATGCGTACTCTTCCGTGTCAGCCGCGACATAGGGATGTGCTGTTTGTGTTCAAATCAAAGCGTAAATCCACGTAGAAAACATCCTTGTGTCGCAGCTGACACAGAAGAGTGTACGCATTTTGCGTGCAGCGATACTCTCCAAAATGGCGCTATGGTGAGGTTACGGTTCTCGAATTGTTGAATAAAGTCATTATTTTTGTTTTATTTCCATACAAGAAGTATTCTCGCCGCTTCATAACGTTACGGTTGAACCACTGATGGCAGATGGAATATTCTGACGATGTTTTTCATACTTTTCTGGACCATGACAGTGTAATTTACTTGGCAGTCAATGGGAAAGTCACAAGCCTCCCGGTTTTCATCAAAAATATCTTAAATTGTGTTCTGAAGACAAACAAAGCTTTTACGGGTTTGGAACGACATGGGGGTAAGTGATTAATGACAATTTTCATTCTGGGGTGGAGTATCCCTTGAAATATCAATTGAAAGTTATATATTCATAAAGTTTATACTCTTAGCTTCAATGTAGTTAGCAGCTTTTTGTTTGTAGCTTGTACTGTAGCTAACTACTTTTTTTAAGGATATCTTGACTGTGCACTATTCAGGGCTCCTTTACACATGGCATTAATCTGTTTTTTAGTATCAAATCACAATTAAAATCCAGGTGAAGTAAATGCACCCAAGATCTCTCAAACCACAAAAGTTTGGTGGCGGTCTGGTTTAGGGTAGAATTTTGACCCCTTTTAATGAACGTGTAAATGCATATTAATTTTCCTTGTTTGTTTCCCTGACCAGTATAGAAAGCAGTGAGTCCCAGATGCCCACTGATATTCCCATAAAGTACAATGATCTTACAGACATCTTCAGTAAAGAAAAAAATAACCCAGTCACGATCTTCAAAAAAAAAATTTTTAAAAAGTAAAATTCACAATTCACTGCAGTTTCCAGCTGAAATAAACGGTAGTGGCAGTAAAACACCAAGAACAGTTTTTTTTTCTTTTCTTTTTTACACAGATGATTACAGGGGAGTTTTCAAGTGGTTATTACACAATTCGATATGGATTCTTTAATGGCCGATGCCAGTATCTTAGAGAACAAGGTGGCTGATGGCAGATTTAAAGCTAACTATACTATAATAACGTAAATATCTATAATATAATATAATTACTAGATAAGAGCTGTTAAGATGGTAAACTCATTAAGACCTGCTTCCAAAACTTATCGGCCAAACAGAAAAACTAACAGCTAAAAAAAAAAAAAAAAATGCCAACCGAGTTACATATTGGCCTTGGTGATATATAATTTAACCACTACTTATGACCACAAAAATGCTTGTTTGATATGTAAACAAATAAATTTTCATATTTGCATCACATAATCAGCTCAATATGTATTGTTTTGCTGATGTAGTAAAGTTGCTCAGTAGCTCACCATTGCTCTTTCAGTGTGGAGCACTCTGGCACGAGTCCCATGAAACGCGAGTCAAGACAATCAGTAGATGAGCTCAAAGACTTGTAGATGCAAGCTAAAATGCCATGGTTGCTTCAGAAAATGCATTTATTTGCATTTACATTTACATTTTTCCCCGGTTTCACAAACAAGGCTTAGGCCTAATCCCAGACTAAAATTTAAGTCTGAGCTGTTTCAACTAAAATAAACTTGTACTAACTGATC
Source organism: Spinibarbus caldwelli (assembly GCA_039654775.1). NCBI lineage: Eukaryota > Metazoa > Chordata > Actinopteri > Cypriniformes > Cyprinidae > Spinibarbus > Spinibarbus caldwelli. The sequence continues at coordinate 37,643,376 of CM077220.1, forward strand.
TTAAAATATGGCCGTACCTTTGTTTTGTCTCAAGATGCATACCAGTATTGTTTTTTTCTGAGGCATGTTTATAAAAAACTACTTAAATGTCCTAATTGAACTATTGCCTAATCCTGGATTAACCTAAGCCCTGTCTGTGAAACCAAGCCTTAGTCATTTAGCAGACGCTTTTATCCAAAGCGACTTACAAATGAGGACAATGGAAGCAATCAAAATCAACAAAAGATATGCAAGTGCTATCACAAGTCTCAGTTAGCTTAACGCAGTACACATAAGCAAGATTTTTTTTTTTAATTATATAATAAAAAGAAAATAGAATAGAAAAAGAATAGAGCAAACTAGTATTAGAGGCTTTTTTTGCTTTTGTTAATTGTATAATAAATAAGAAAATGAATAGAATACAAAAAGATTAGAAAAGCTAGGGTTAGTTTTTTATTTTTTATTATTATTATTTTTTTAAGAAAACAAGCAGTAAATGAATAGTGCAAGTCTAAAAGGGACAAGTATTTTATCACACATATGCTTTTGTTAACACTGTCAGTTAGGTTTAAGGTAGAGTGTAATGTACCCTGTAGTGTAGTGGTACATTATTTTATTATATGTAACAGAGCATTAAGCTTTCTGAACTGTCGCAATACGTACAAACAACCAAGGTAAAAAAAAAAAAAAGAAAACAAAGTTGCCACGTTCATCTGGTTCAGAGATAATCAAACACGCTTTTAGCAAAATGAGATTGTCTAATTCTTAATAACATCCTATATTGTAGAAACATTTGAAAGAAAGGAAATGGAAACCAGATTCTTAAGTTTTTTTGGGGGTTTTTTAGCTGTTAAAATGACAACGCATTTTGAATTATCCATCTTTTTTTGTTTTTATTTAGAGAATGGAAATATAACCTCTCTTGTAGTACTTTACAGTTTCCTGGTCTTTATTTATGTTTATCTGATCACACTGGTGACTGGAATGAAGGCATAAATGCAGTCAAGGTAAACAATGCCCAGATACAATATGAATACAAAACACATTAATGCCAGGTGTAAACTTGACTTAGGAGCCTCTATGACTGCTGACACAATCGCATTTAAAAAATGGGTTATGTAAGGGTGCTGCTAACTCAAATCCATTTAGTGACTTCAAATACAGTAATAATTTGAAGTTTTGAAATTGCACTTGAATCTGAAATGTCATTATATTTCATAGTTTTTGTTTTTCATTTGCGACACGGCGTATGTCACAATACAAATGTGCAAAGATGTGCCTGATTTTGTTCATATAGTGAACTATGACATTGATTGTAGCAATATTTTATTTTTATTTTATTTTATTTTTTTTTTAAATGAGCATATGACTGAGTGGTTTTAAACATTGTGTGTTCATGAATGTGTAAAACACTTTCGTTTCATTTGGGTTAAGTTCAGCACCACTGTGAGATGCAATATCGAACATAAGCAGATTTTATTTTGTTTGTTTTATCATCTCTATTCACACTGACAGCTGTTCTCACTTCTTGTTGAAGAAAGTGTCTTGCTAGCACTTAAGTCATTACTATGACATTCAGTTTAGATACACTGAACAAACTGATCCAATTTCATCTGATTACTTGCAAAATGGCAGTGCAGACAGTTGGTCCTAAAAGGTCATATTTGAAAAACACTTTATACTTGAATGCAGTGTGAACAAAGTCTAAAATGCTAAAAATATCAGATTATGACTAAGTACTGATCAAGCATCAGTTCTGCTTTTTCTGAGCCGGTGAAAGGGCTAACGAGAGAAGATACACTACTAAAGTTCAAGAAGTGAAGCTATGCAGCTAAAATGAGGATCAAGTTTTTAACATTTGCTTATATTTATTCTGCAGTTGTTAGTTGTATGTCTAACCTGCTATCTTTAAACTTTTTTTTTTTTTTGAAGCAACTTTTAAATTCGGACGATGTCTGCTAAATTGTATTTTTTTTTTTTTTTTTTTTTTTTTTAACTGATAGTTGTTTTATTTATGTTTACATTTGGGTTTATTTTGTTCAGTATAGTAAGACCTGGAACTTATCAGTTCTTTGATGGATAACCATTTATTATTGTGTGAAACGTTTTATTGTTGTGTGAAACATTTTAAGGTTTAATTGTTAATCATGTAACAATAATGATATAGTAGAATGTTGTTAGTGTGTTGAAGTTGAAGTTGAAGTGTGTTATTTCTTTACCACTAGTGCTACCAAACAGACAAAAGTAATGTTTCTAGATAGATTTCTGAAAATAAATAAATAAACCTGCTAAGCAATTTTCCCATCTGCCATTACTCAAACTAGTCAGGTTACGTGTCTGTTTCAACAAACAGCAATGCTTTGATAATCTTACAGAACGAATGTTTTCAGGGAAAACGACATGCAAAAGACGTGTATATTTAACTAAGTGAGTGCTTATTTAGATAAGACAAAGTACTGAGTGAAGTAGGGCTGGAACGATTCCTCGATTCTGTTCAAGTTTCCTCGCCTGCATTTTGCCCATGTCAAGTAATCGGCAAAATACCGGAAGAGGCGCATGCGCGCGCACACACACACACACACACACACACACACACACACACACACACACACACATACATATATATTACACACACACACATTATATTGCCAAAAGTATTAGGTCACCCCCTTCTAATGAACAGGTTTGACTACTTTAGTAATTTCCATGAGTACAAATCTTAATGTTTAAGCATATAATGATATTCTAGGGAATTGTGTGCTTCTAATTTTAAAGCAGCAGTTTGGACAGGACCCTTTTCTATTCTAACATGACAATGACTCTGTGTATAAGACAAGGTTCAAAAAGAAATTATTGATTTAGTCAGTGTGGAAGAACTTGACTGGTCTGCAGAAAGCCAAGTCCTAATCCAAGCTGAACAATGGATTAGGATTTGGCTTTCTAATCTGGTGTGACTTTAAATGCAGACCTTGAGCCAAAAACTCATCACCAAACACCAATGACTTGTACATATGGGTACAGTCATTTTAGACACTTCCAAAACTGTTGCAACAGAGATGGAAATACAGTTTTTAAATACATGCATTATGTTTCCATCTTTGTTGCCACAGTTTTGGAAGTGCCTTTTTCTGTTCTAAAGAAGGGGGTGTCCCAATACGTTTGTCCGTATAGTGTATGTACAAGTCATTGGTCTTTGGTAAAGAGTTTTTGGCTCAAGGTCTGCATTTAAAGTCACTCCAGAGGTGTTCAGCTTGGATTAGGACTTGGCTTTCTGCAGACCAGCATTTGTTATACTGCGTAATGTACAATAGCTCTATTGTTTATAATACATTATGCAATTTAACAGTTTTGTTCAATGAAACGTTCTTTTGATACTTTATTTAAACTAATTATTTTTGCCTCATTGCTATTATATATGTGTTTTAAGTCATTTTAAAAGCTATTGTTCACTTTGGTCTATTTTTATTACTACAAAAAAAAAAAGAACTATAATTATCACATTACTCGATTAATCGTTAGAATAATCGACAGATTACTCGATTACCAAAATAATCGTTAGTGACAGCCCTAGAGTGAAGGTAATTTTTGTTTGCTAATATATTCATTGACGTGGTTTATCGAGTATGTTCACTGAAACTAAAGTGTGTGGTTAAATGTTCTTTAAAAAAATATCAGGGTATCTGCCTCAAATATATACTCTTTTTCTCCCTTATTTAAATTATACTTTGTCTGATTAATACATGGTCAGGTTTACTCATTTGTTTGTGCATTGATGAGTGTATTTGTATTCTTAACAACCCAAAATGAATAGACTTTTTATATGAAGTAATGCTGTATGATAGCAATACTTAAATTTATTTATGGTACATTTAGTAGAATTCCATTGCAGAAATAACCTTTGTCCTTGATTAAAAGGGTTATTTTTTATTTATTTTTTTTATTTATTTTTTATTTTTTTCTCGCTCTTGCTGGGAATGTGTCTGATTTTACTCAACATTCATACAGGTCTGACTGAGAAGCCTGTTATGGTGGCATCACCCGAGAAGCCCTTAGGAGAAAAAGGTAAGTAAATGATAGAAGCAATTCTTCATGCCATGACAGACTAGGCTTCAGTGGTATACCGGTGTTGGCCAAGCCTCAAAATACCGGTGATGTCAGTATTTTCCAAACAATAGAAAACCAGTTGAGGATCAGAGCTCATTCACACAGGACACAAGCAAACAATTAAAAATAGCACATTGTTTACTGTTAGTACCCCAAAATTCAGAAATCCAAGAAACCATGCATATTTCCTCAGAATGACATATGTCAGATCTGCTAAACGATTAGAAAAAGTAGGTTTTGAAAATCAGAATGGTGGATAAATTGCATTGATAAAAATTATATATGTCCTTGTTAGAGCTTAAACCAAGGATTTAATGAAACAATAATTTACAGTCATTTTTACACAGTGCACAAATATGTCCATTTTTGTAATAGTAGTCCATACAAATTTGACCTCACTAGCCACTGAATTTTGATTGGCTGCTGCAGTCATATTAGAGGATATGTTAGGATGTCCTCAAAAGATGATGAATGCCAATTTTCATTTTCACAGTATGGTGGAACTTAAGTTGTAGCATCCCTAACATCCTTAGAATACTTGGTAAGCTCTGCTTCTCTCCGTTCATGCCAGTGTCACACTACCAGGGTTCCAGAGTAATGGTGCAGAATGCCTTATTATAGTGCCATCTAGTGTTGGACAGATGGTGTATGTGCACCTCAGTAGAAGTGCATATTTGTAAACATCCAAGTTTGGGGTCTGCAAGACATCTCTGATGTCCATTTCACTTTTATGACAGAAAAAAAAAAGGGTTCAGGCACACTAATGGCAGAAATGTCAACTGAACATAATTTTGGCGATGAAATTGATTGTTGTTAGGGGAAGATTTTACTATTTTAGATATTAAATTTCATGTCAATCTGCCAAAGTACCTTCCACAGATACAGCTTCAGATCATTTTTGACATCTTGCGATGAAAATAACATATTGTTTTGCACGGTGTAAATAGCAATTATATACTAGGGAAAATAGCATAATTTCTTAGCTAGAGATACTAAGTGCAAATAGTGATGGATGCTATTTACACTAAGTGAAAATAGCAATATTTTTTAGCAATATGCTATTTACACTAAATGCAAATAGCTATAGATTGCTATATGTTAAAATAGCAAGATTTTCTGCTATTTATACTAGTGTGCAATTATCTGCACCTCAGTATTGTACTACATTATAAAATAGTATGCAATAATAACATTGAGTGTAAATTATAATTTTGATTCAAATTATTAAATGGATGCCACATTATTGGGACAATAAAGCCCTCCCTACACCTACACTAACACTACCCGATACTTTTTCAACTTTTTTGATTATTTCCTTTATTTTTATTGGAAATAAATGCCTTTCTGATGTGATGAGATTTTAAAAGGGAGGAAAAAAAAAGTTCAGCAAAAGGCACGTTTGAACCCTGGTCGATCACATCAAAAGACTACGGTACGCGCTTTACCAATCTACGCCATTAGAGCTTACGTATGACAGCCATCTTTTGTAGTGTTGACTTGCCCAATTACATGTTGGTGGGTGGAGTTGGTGTAAACAGCCTCTACCAAACTTTTTTGACTACATTTTTCTGTCACATAAAATCTACATTTTGACATTTGGCCTACAATGCAAAGCTGAAGATTTTTAGTTATTTTTATTATTTTTTTCCATTGGTTTCGTTCTGATCAGGCAAACAAATATTTCAAACAATTTAGTCATGTCTAGAAATGTCTAGACAAATACATTTTTAGTATTATTAGGACAGAGGTTCTCACATTTGGCCCTCGAGGTCCCTGGTCCTACAGAGTTTAGCTACAATCTTAACCAAATAAAACTGAAAAAGCTAATTAAATCTTTGGGGATTACTAGAAAGTCACAGGCAGGTCAGTTTGATCAAGGATGTATCAAAAATCTGCAGGAAAGTGGACCTCGAGGGCCAGAGTTGAGAACCCTTAGGATATCTAAAAATTAAAATACTATTTAATTACCTAAAGCCTTTACGATCACAGATCATATTTGCAAATATGTTGCATTAAACAATATTAAACTAATGAATGATTTATATGTATTATTTAAATTAAAGCCAATTTATTGATATTGAACCATTTGCACCGATTTTAATCTGAGACCATAAAGGATTTCTAATTTTCTGACAATATTAGTATTATGGCCTTCAACTCTGGGGCCTCATTTATAAAGTGTGCATACGCACAGATTTGATCTTAGTGTGTGTACGCTTAAATCCACACCGAAGCTCATATTTGTAAAAAACTGCCTTTGACGTGGAAAAGTGCGTAGCGTCACGTCAGGGTCTGAGCAGACATAGACACTTTTTCTTGTCGGAGTACTGCAGCTCGCTGTTCTAAATTAAAGAATTTGGATGATGACTGGTGATCTTTTATATGTTAATGATATTAATTAGGAGTCGTTTACAAGTCAGAAAGCTGAATCCATTCAGATGTGCGCAAGTTCAAGATCATTCGCAATTCATAGATTTCACATCTGAAAGAGAGGCGTACATGCGTTTTCTGTGCGCACGTTCATTCTATGAATCATGCATGAATGTATGCATATTTGAGAAATGATCATAAGATCAAATTTAGGATGGGTTCTACGCATCATTTTATAAATGAGGCCTCTGCTGTTTCCTTTGGTAGAAATGGTAGATTTTTTCTTTTTTTTCTTTTTAAATATACAGTATATGTTGCTATTAGACTCCTGGGCAGCCCATATCTTCACAAATAATAATTCTTCTGATAACCTTTTTTATAAGTGCCTCACTATATCTAGTTTTGTGTGACTGAAACAAACAGCCTAGAGTGAGTTTGAAAAAGTAGGTTAATGTAAAAAGTAGGTAACTTGAAATTATAGAAAAGTTTTTCTTTTTTTATGTAGAGTATGTAGAATACACATGATCAACTGATTTGGGGACACTGAAGGAATCAAGAGACTAAATTTGACCATTACGGTTCCGAAGTCATTGGATGTCAGTTTTCTTATTACAATGCCACCTTGTGGCTGATTCTCACCAAATTTAATATACTTCTTAATCTAGACTCCTTCTTCCAAATATCATATCAGTCAGCCATTTAGAATTTTTATTGGTTCCTGTTGGACGTGTGTGTATGTATATATGCAAACATAAATAGACTATCTATATATATATATATATATATATATATATATATATATTTTTTTTTTTTTTTTTTTTTTACATACATACATTGAATATATATTTAATAAATAATATATATATATATATATATATATATATATATATATATATATATATATATATATATATATATATATATATATAAATTCATAAATGCGAGTGATATTTAGATACAATTTCCTCCATAGACACCGCATAGCCATTTTTAGCTTGATTGATCATGTAGCTCACTTGTTACGAGCGTTGTTGTTGTGCCCCCTATTAGCATAGTTTAATGCGACTTTGTGCATGTCCTCAGAATGTCTTTTTGTTTTTGTGCATATGTTATGTGCTTTTAAAGTTTCATATTGATACTGCAGGGTTGCAAGTACAGTATATAGTCTCAGATACTTGTGTTTTTGAGAAAAACGTCTGTAAAATCTGACAGCACCATCCTGTGGCTGAATTTTTTTTTTTCTCTCAGATCAAATAAATCCACTGTAATTTGTTCAGCCTTTATTCAAGTTATATTAGAGCATGTTACAATGTCCAACAAAGAAGATGAATACCAGTTTTCAAAACTATGTTTTGAGTTTTGTAAAGTTTGGATGTTGTGAGAAGATAAAGGTCAGTTCATGAAAAATAAAACATCTAGACTATTTAATTCCTATTTATCTTTGACAAATTAAATATGATGGAAAAGACTGAAATGAAACTTAAAATGAAGACAGAAATTAGTTTTCATTTTGTTTTGATCCCTTAGGGTTCCTGAGTATATAAATTTACATGAATATAATGCAGTATTTAGCAAAATTCTTTTTTTCTTTCTTTCTTTCTTTTTTCTTTTAATTTTGTTGTCATTTGTGCCATTTCAGAGTTACATGCAGATTCTCCTGGTGAAAACAAAGGTAAATATTTTACTAAAATACTTATGCATGGTTTATGTAATGTGCACTTTTTGTATTATATTTGTTAAAGTACACTATATGTGTCCTGTAAAGAATCCACATCACACTCTCCACATGGGTCTACATCCAATGCTGAACCTTCATTAGAGTTGACAACAGAGGAATCAAGACTTGCAAACCAAATTTCACCAGAGTTGCCACCTGCAGCTCAACCTGTGCCTACATCAGTCTCCACACCTGAATCAATTACTGAGACGACAGAATTCACAGAACCATCAGGAGAGTCCAAAGAAGAAAAAGAAGGTATGTTGAGCTTGCTTTTAATGTTGTTCTGTTAAAACAAACAGAACAATTTTCTGATAGCACCACACAACCACAGTCAGCACACTTTTCGGGGGAAATCAACCTATTTTTTTGCCTCTGCTTAAGTGTTTGTTTGTTTTCTTTTAATTGGTCCGCTTTGAAATACTTGTTGTGAAAACACTATACTAATAGACATTACACACTTCTTTGACTTAAGTTCTTTTAAGTTACTGTAAGTCTAATGCTGTAATGAATTCTTTTACAGCCAAAAAGAAGAAACCAAAACTTCTTAATAAATTTGACAAAACAATCAAATCTGAGATCAACGCTGCAGAGAAATTACGCAAGAAGGTAAGATTCTATACTGTAAAAAATAGTTTTTAGTATGTTACTGGAAGAATAAAATGTTTTTTGTCAAATTTGGCAGATAGTATTTTTCAAAATTATTTAAAAAAAAAAGAAAAAAAAAAAGTCGTCGTCGTCTTACTTTTTTTTTTTTTTTTTTTTTTTCAGGGGAAAATTGAGGAATCTCTCCATGCTTTTGAAGCTCTTGTCCAGAAATTTCCACAAAGTCCGAGATGCCGATATGGCAAAGCCCAGGTAACACTTAATCATTAAAGTTAACATTACTGTTTACATCACATAATGGTCACTCTCATTATTTTGCATCTGTAGAAAATCCTTAACAAAATAGTTTTTTTTTTTTCTGAGAAGTGTGATATGTGTCCAGGCAGAAGATGATTTGGCAGAGAAAATGCGCAGTAATGAGATGCTGCTGAAGGCAGTCAACTCATACAGAGAAGTAGCTGAGCTCCCAGACGTACCACCTGACCTCATCAAAGCCACATTAAAGAGACGTGCAGACAGACAACAGTTCTTAGGTATACAAGTAATGTAGATATAGAATTATGGTGACTTCTCATTGACTGCTGTAAAATAGCAATTGTTTGCTGTCCATAACAATATGAGAACATTCCCAAAAGATGTTCCTTTGTCATGTTCCCGTTCAGGTCGTACAAGGGGATCTTTGGCTACTTTGGAAGAGCTAGTTCAGATTTTCCCAGAAGACATTAGCTTAAAGAATGACTTGGGAGTGGCACATCTGCTTCTGGGTGACAACAAAGGTGCAAAACGAATATACGAGGAGGTAAGATATCGCTATTATGTTGTTATTATGTTTACCAATTTGATGTGGATAACTAATTTTTTGAAATTCCTCTTCAGGTTTTAGCTCGTGCCCCACATAATGGATTTGCTAAAGTGCACTACGGGTTCATACTTAAATCCGAAAACAAGATTGCAGAGAGCATACCGTACCTCAAGGTAATTCTGATTTTACGAACAGAAATGTACAGCATATGCTTCCACTTACGTACACATACAAGTATATTAATATAAATATTCTCTCCATGTTTGTGTGTGCTTAGGAGGGTTTGGAGTCTGGAGAGCCAGGAACTGATGACGGAAGGTTTTACTTTCATCTCGGGGATGCTTTACAGAGAACAGGAGATAAGAGTGTAAGATGAAAGTAAGAGTATTAATTAAAAGGAAGTTTACAGAGAAAAACAAAAAAAGTGAATTTGGTGTTTTGTTTGTTTTTTTGCATGTTTAGGCCTATGACTGGTATGAGGCTGGACATCGGCGAGGTCACTTTGCCTCTGTATGGCAGAGATCTCTGTACAATGTCCCAGGGCTTCGTGCTCAACCCTGGTGGATGGCTGAAGATACTGGATATACAGATTTAGTCAAGGTAAAGACATGTATAGATAGATATATAATCTTTCATCCAGTTACTGCAACTTTACTTGCAATTAAAGTCATAGAGGTCTAAATGAAGTTTGAGGGTGGGCACTTTTTGACTTGCCACTCCTTAGCAACTGCATCTTCAAAAAATAAAAAATAAATTAATTTAAAAAAAAAAAAAAAACTTTTGGTTAACCATCAAATAGCATGTGTTGTTTTGTCACTGTTAATCAGCACTTCCTGCAGACTGAACCGCAACAGCTGTCTACGCTGTCTAAACCAGAAGTGCAGTGTCTCAAGACACAAAGTCAAACATCTTTTAATTTAATGCTTTAAAAAGCCCCCCATCCCAGTTCTGTTCTGATCTTATACTGTATGTAACTACACATTTATAACATACATACACTACCAGTCAAAAGTTTTTGAACAGCAAGATTTTTTTTTTTTTTAAGAATTCTCTTCTGCTCACTAAGCCTGCATTTATTTGATCCAAAATACAGCAAAAGCAGTAATATTGTGAAATAGTTTTACTATTTAAAATAACTGCTTTCTATTTTAATATAATTTAATAATTTGAATAAAAATTAATACTTTTATTTAGCAAGAAAGCTTTAAATTGTAGCATTTATAATGCTACAAAAGATTTATATTTCAGATAAAGGCTGTTCTTCTGAACTTTCTATTCATCAAAGAAACCTGAAAAAAATCTGTTCAGCTGTTTGCAACAATAATAATAATAATAATAATAATAATAATAATAATGTTTTTTAATCAGCAAATCAGAATGTTAGAATGATTTCTGAAGGATCATGTGACTAAAGTAATGATTTTGCTTTGAAATCACAGTAATAAATTACATTTTAAAATATATTCAAAAAGAAAACAGTTATTTTAAATGGTAAAAAAAAAAAACTCAATTTTACTGTTTTTGCTGTACTTTGAATCAAATAAATGCAGGCTTGATGAGCAGAAGAGACTTCTTTAAAAAATTATTAAAAACCTACTGTTCAAAAACTTTTGACTGGTAGTGTATAATCACTATTTCGCATTAAATTAAGCCAAAAACATATTCATATTGATAAACACTGATTAAATTCACATAAACAGCATCTTCTCCTGAAATCCCCAGTGGAGATCCATTACACAGTGTTTGGCATGCTTCTTGAGCGTGAAAGAGAGCTCTGTCCCCACCTACATTTCCTGCCGGTATTGAAACTCGAACCTGCAACCTTCGAGTTACTAGTCTGACTCCCTAATCATTAGGCCACAACTGCCCCTACAATTATTCATCACTTTAACAGTGAAGGAGGTGCTCTTTGTATGCTTGTCTCTCTGCTTTGCTTTCATTGTGTTTATATGTCTTTACAGATGTTGGAACGTAACTGGATGACCATTAGAGATGAAGCACTGTCAGTGTTAGACGGCAACAGTGGGCAGTTCTTGCCCGAAGATGAAAATCTGAGAGAGACAGGAGACTGGGGCCAGTTTACACTGTGGCAGCAGGGTAAAATATATAATTAATGTATAATATAATTATATTTACCAACAAATTCCTTATATAATTGCACTTGATACAAATCCATCCACCCATATCCCAACAGCTTGTCCTATGTAGGGACACAGAGATGTTAGCGCCTAACCCAGGATTTTCTTTTTATTGGTTCTTGCTTTTTTTAAGGTGCAAAATTTTGCATCGAAAATCCAGCAAATCCATTAGGAATCCGTGCGATCAGGAGTGAATTCACAGCATTGACCAACAAAAACCTGCTTAATTTAAAAGTGACTTCTTTTGTGAGCATTTCTTAATACATCTTAACCTTTTTTGATTGTAAAATTCCTCTGCAGTTAAGACCACAATTTTATTCAGAAAACCATTGGCGAGCACAAAATTATTTAAATGAGAAAATAGTTTTACATGTAATCCACATGGTTTTTCAGCTACAAGTTAAAACGGAGTCAATTCATTTAGCAACCTAGTGTGGATTTCTTTGAATTTGCTAGAGTCTTGGGTGCTGTTACTATTTTTTTAATATCTAATATTGAGCCACTTTTGGGGAAAACACAATGCATATGCAAGTTTTACTCTTTCTCAGGTCGAAAGGTTGCTTCTTCATGTCGCTATGTCCCGAAAACCTGTGGTTTGCTGGAACGTTACCCAGAGGCCATTAGCTGCAAAAGAGGCCAGGTCAGTCACCAGAAATCAATTACAGTTGTACGCTCTTGCCTAACTGTACTTTTAATTTAGCTTCACCATGTCTACTTTTTACAATGCTTATTTCTATTTATTAACTGTTGCCTATTCATTTAAATCTTCCTTTTTTAGATAAAATTTTCAGTAATGCAAGCTGGTACTCATGTATGGCCTCACACCGGTCCCACCAACTGTCGTCTACGGATGCATCTAGGCCTCGTCATCCCTTCTAAGGGATGCAGGATTCGTTGTACAAACCAAACCAGGTCAGTGTAATCATAGAAACACAAATTTACACACATTGATTAAAACTGCATTAACTACAAAGCTTTTAAAAGGTCTCACTATTGACAGCTCCATTTCCACTCCAACTAGTTGGTTACAGGGTTTTAAATGAACACTTGACAAGCATCAAACGTAATTAAAAATTGGCGAGTAGAAGAACCTTGGATAGTTGATTTATTTATTTATTTTTATTTTTGGAATTAATGTGTGGTATGCTTTTATTATTTATAAAAATGTATTCAGTGAATGTTGATTGTCTTTCAGGGAGTGGGAAGAAGGAAAAGTGTTAATATTTGATGACTCATTCGAGCATGAAGTCTGGCAGGAAGCAGAAAGCTACAGACTCATCTTCATTGTGGATGTCTGGCATCCAGAACTCACCCAATTACAGAGGCAGACTCTGTCACCAATATAGATGATTTGTTCAAAAACTGAGTTTTGAAAAGTTGGTCAACCGCCAATCTGAGTGACAGATTTACTGTCCTTAGCCAATCACAGATTTCATAAATCACAAATATCTATTGTGCTGTCCTGTGGGTACTGATTACAAGGCAATGTGAATGTATAAGTCTTATGAAAAACAAACATATTAATAGTTGTAAATAATATAAGTGTGATTTTTCTAAAACATAAAGGATGGATTTAGAAGTTCAAGGGTTTTAAAAAGACAGTTCACTAATATTCAATATCTTAATTCTGTTAAAGCAAATATGATTTGTAATCATGTTTCAGAAGCATGTTTTTAGGGCTCAAAAGTAAACAGTAAAATGAAAGATACAATAAGGATTAAAACATAAATTTTGAGATTTATATCTTAGGTTATATTGAAGGGTTACCTTTAGTAAAATAACAGTACAATGAGATGCATGTTATGGGACCAATGAAGAGATCAGAATATGAGAGAATGAGTTGCATTTGCTCTTTTGTTCTGAAAAAAAAGGAGACCTCAGTCACTTTTTATAGAAATATGATTGAACATTGCACTGTATGTTGTGGGTTACTTTATATATATGTGTCCAGGTGAATACAAAAATGAGCAGATGTGTTAGCTGTAAGAGATGAGCGCACAGCCATGAAAAATCACGTTGTGCCTTTTCCAACTTTGGCAACTATTCTATTAAGGTCATGTGTACTTGGGAGACCTGTAAGGAACAAGTCCAGGTCATCAAACAAAAGAAATTACTATTTTGTTTGTTTTTGTTTTTTTGTGAAATGTGATGTTATGTTTTCTTCAGATTCACTGCAAGCACACATTTTATTAACACTACAAATTCTACATGATTTTTGTATACATGTTTGTTTACATAATTTCATCATGTGAAAATGTTTGTTCTTTGTATTGTTTGGGAAATATTCAATTTTGATATGTCTGAAAAGAACAATAATATAATTTCTCTCAATTATAATTCAGTTTGATTCATTTTCATGTCACGTGTACGTGAAGTTCCAAACTGAAAATTAAATAATAATAATAATTAAAAAGAAAAAACACTAATAAAGACTTTAGTACATTTAAAGAATTCATCTAATCAAAAAAATAGATCTGTTCAAATGCACTTTTAGGTCCAGTGTATTCAGGTTTGTAGTTATAGATCAAAGCTTTTTCCTCTTCCTCTGTACTAGGAAAGCTGTGAAAACTTTTCCTCGCTGTAAAAGCAACAAAAGGAGGAGAAGGGTTACTCTGTGAAGGTCTAACTTCTTAATTTGTAAATTCATTGCATTAAAGGAATCAAATTTAATTAAGAGCTAATAAAAACACATTGTATGTTGCTCAGTAGTAGTAGTAGTATTATTAGCCATACCTTCATTCACAAAAAAGTAAGCCATGTAGAATGTGGTCTTAATGGCTGAAGGCGTGTGGGGAATATAGGGACGGGTCCACTCAAAAGCATTTTTCTCTGGATGCCACTGAGTAGCATAGATGGGGAAATCATATGCTGTGGGTATGCATAAAAACAGTACAATGACAATGTTGCTCAAAAGAAAGGCGAAAAGCACAGTCTATGTTCTTTATCGATCCATCTGATTATCATCACTCACCTTCCATTGTGGACACAAACTCATTTTGTCCATCTGTGTTGGTGCTCAAAACTCTGTAGAACTTTTTCAGGGTCTCACTCTTGGTAAAGTTCTAGATTTAAAAGTTTGAAAATTCCTCATTTTATTTCATCCAGCAAAAAACAAAAATATACATTAAATTCATTGCACGTGATATTTTTATTTATTTTTTTGTGTACATTACCCTTTAAAATTAACATTGCCATGCATCATATTATTATTGCAGTATTGAATATATTTCCTTGTAAGAACTAAAACATTTCACTGTCACCTCTGTTTGACCAAATTTCTATCACAGACATGATGTTGTGCGTTGGCGTGTATACTGTATTTTAAATCATGTCTGGTGATACTGTACAGTGATAAACTATTACTACATTCAGTGAATACATTCCAAACAATCAAATATATTAGACACTGTTTTCTAAGATATGAAGGTGTATTCTTTTCCTGTTGTGTACAACTGGTTACCAGTAAAGCACACAATATTAAATTATTAATTAAAGGTTTAATAAAATGTAGCGCTAACTTGCTAATCGTTTTTATTTTAATAACGTTAAATTAATCACTAGTTTATACATTTTATTATAAAGCAGAAATCGAGAGATTTATTTATTTTTATTGGCATGGCAGCATCTATGGCTATTTTCATGGCAAGATCAGTGTATTTTAAAACAAGCATCTAGTAGTAACACAGTAGTAATGAAACCAACAGTTGGTTTCAGCTTTCAAGAAATAGTTGTTGAATGGTGATAGTAATATTTGCTACTCTACCTCTGTAGTAAGACTCCACTGATGAGAGTTCTCTGTGAGTGGCTCTGTTTCCAGTGATTTCATAAGGTCTTCAGGGAAGTCTTTGAACAGTCTACTGTCTCTAACATCTAAGCAGCATTGGATAAATTAATATTTATACATCTAAGATGATTATGACACTTACAACACTTAAAATATTTTCACTTATTTGAGAAATTTATACTAGCTGCACTGCAGCGGCACCATGATAATTACATGTTACATCACAGAGTACCAAGCTAATAGTCCATTTCTGTGAAATTTATGACTGGAAGTAAGCTGACAATGTTACTTGCATTAACCATTATGTAAATATATTTGATTTTACAGTTAAATGTTATAAAACATGGCTTTACCATCTGTGAAGGTCAGTGGCAAGGCAATACCACTAGTGTTAGTGTGGGACAACAGCAACTTCCCACTTGTTAGCAATGTAAGAAGTTCAAATCCTAAACAGGTTCCCCATACAGGGAAATAATCACCATTTGAATTGGCCTGTTAACACACAAACAAATCTATAAATTGGCTGGAAAATTAAATTACACCAACATATTGTACTGTATTCCTATTACACCACCATAAGTAAGAGGAATGCCAAACAACAAAATGCAGTGTATATTTGTGTAAAATGAAGATCATTACGACTCATGAATTTTTCCATTGCTCAGGGGTTAAAGTTTTGCCAGCCCTCTTTTATATCTCATAAACACAAATCACAAAATTGACCATAAACCCACAGTCTGACCTTTGCAGCTCCATTTAAAATTGTACTTTATTTCACAATTTCTACAAATTTAACTTGTTTCTATTTTACCTTACTATCAATGCTGCTCAAGTGCTGCTTAATGTTTAAAAAATGTACTTTGGATACATTGTCATGCTGAATATTTGTACCAAATGGACCATTTGTACACAAACCTCAAGAGCAAGTCTGTAGAAAATGCCAGCTGCTTTGGAATAGCCAGATGATTTTAAACTGACTCCACCTCCAGGGAAAAGGACTCTAGAGAGGCAGAAAAAGTGTCACAAATCCCTTCTTGTAATCACTGCTATAATTATAAAAGACTTTACTTACCCATTTATGGATTTGAAGAGCCTTCTGTACTCATCATCAGACTTATTTATCCTAAAGACATTTTTAAAAAATAAGTCTTGTGCATTCACAGAAAAAGGCTTACTTCCATGTTGAAAAATAAGGTGGATAGAGAGCAGAGGGCTCTGTATGCTGCTTTATTCATTCATCATTTAATCAAAGCAGAGCTATGTAACCTTGTTTATAAATTTTAAGACATGGCTGTAGTCCATTTTCTTATATGAATGATATTTCCCAACTACAATAAACAGTTGTATAATAACATAATACTATTGCAATGTTACGTACTAAAAAACAAAACAAACAAATACTATTTATGAATGACAGTTATGTTTCACATTCCATATTGCTTCCACTTTCACAAAATTGTAGGCAGTATACAGTATATACTGCGCTGTATGAAGTACGCTAGTAAGCCACTGCGAACTCGATGTTTATGGTGCAGGTGGACAACACTGTTCCTCATTTTAAATCAATAAACCCTGCATGTTTACAGTGAAGACAGTTTCTTTATAGTGTTTTTTCTTACATCAGAGGCACAACACGAGCGCCAGCAGATTCCAGAAACTTAACGTAGGACGCCGCAATATATGAGTTTCTATGAGGCGGCGGGTCATACACTTCCTGGGCAAGAACACCTGGACAAGATTTAGACACGGTTTACTTCATGATGATAATACAGATCAAACTAGCATGCACTCTATTTAATACAGCTTTGCAACTCACCTATTATTGGTCTTTCGGTCGTTTTAATTGGTGTTCCGATATGGTTAGCAAACACGGCATTTGAAAATGTAAAAAGGCAGGCCAGGTAGATATGAATCATGTTTTCTTCAGATTGGAAATGTTGTGCTTCCCCATGTCACGTGACAGTCCCAGCTCGCTTCCGCGTTTAGGACGTCATGTGTTTGGGTATTTTTTTTTAAAGGTATCAAACGAATGTTACATCAAAAACAAGCAGTTAATAATAGTAGTAATAATAATAATAATAATAATAATAATAATAATAATAATAATTTAACATACTAAATAACATAAATACGAGGGAGGAAATTCTAGATAGTATTGTAATGGATGCAGGACATTAAATTGCAAAGCGTCTTTTTCCATAAATAGGTGAAATTAAATGAAAATATTTTTAATACATTTTTTTTTTTTCAGTGACTTCATTTGTCATTTGTTTAAGTGACACCTACGGTCCGTTCATGGAGCAGTTAATACTGCACGCAAAACTGTAAAACATTAAGAATAGACCCTTGTTACTGTGACATTTATAGCACCTTACTTTGTGTAATATTACCTCGGCATTCCAGAAAAAAACAATAAAAAAATACAACTAAAAAAAAAATGCTGTGATGGGGTTTCTTATAGTCTACATCTTTGTCTGTGTGTGTGTGTGTGTGTGTGTGTGTGTGTGTTGTGTTTTTCCCCTAATACAGCTGAGTGAGTGACTGCACATTATTTACTGCTGTTGCTTCTGTAAACCCATTTATCTCTATTTTTTCCTGTTTTGAAAAGTTGTCGAAATGGAAAAGTCAATACAGTACGTTTACAGATGAAGCAAAGACAAAGAGGATTGCAAAAATATGTTTGCTATGGTCTCTCATATATCTTGTTAATGCATATGTTTACACATACTTAGCTGTTTTATGTGCAATATGCATCTGACACTTTACAAACAGATTATTTTGTCTGTATATTTCACCATTTTCCCCTCACATTTATGACATGCTTAGAACCTTATAAGCAAGGTAAGAAATGAGGCCTCCCGCAGCTGACCCTGTTAAGCAGTGTTATGTTGGAAAAAAATAGTGCTTTATATCCTAATATTTGCCCTGTTACCTATTGTGTAATTTCCAACTGTTAATTGTTGGGCCATAGGACTCTTATGTCCACTCTTGCATTCTCATGTAATTAGTGTCATCGTCCTGTTGGAAGGTGAATCTTTGACCAAATCTGAGGTCCTGAGTGCTCTGTATTAGGTTTTTTAAAATGATATAATTAGAATGGTGTTATGCAGAAGATGAGTGATGCCTTGTTTCCTCTAGGCATGACTCTTAAGGCCAATTCACACCACACAGACAAACGCCAACAAGCACATTTGTTGGGTTTTGTTGAATCAGTGTGTTACCCTTTCGCCGTCTGTTTCCATTGGTTGGAGTTTGTTTTCACCTGACTGAACATGTTCAGTCAGTGTTTGTTGGTGTCTGTTGGGGCAGTGTGAACATGACAGCTATTTTTTCATAAAATTCTAAATGCATTAGAACATGTACATTCACATGCATTCAACGGTCAACTTGTTTGATGCCGTCTGTTTGTGCAGAGTGAATGAGGTTCAGTATACCAGAGAATCTAGTTTCTCACAGACTAAGCGTTTTGCAAATTCCAAACAGGACTCCATGGGTCTTCCACTGAGGAAAGGCTTCCAGCTGGTGATAGCTGTCCATGAGCAAGTTTCTTCCCTGTCCACACTTGGTTTCTGAAGCTCTGAGAGTGACCATCAGGTTCTTGCTCACCTCTCTCACCAAGGTCCTTCTCCACAATTGCTCAGTTCTAGGAAGAGTCCTGATTGTTTCAGACTTCTTCCAATTAAGAATTATAGAGACCAGTGTGCTCTTGGGATATTTCAATGCAGTCTCACAATCCTATAGTAACATGCTGACCAATACTTCCATAATTAAAGTATAACACTAATATAAGTCAATATTTCCAGACATATCTCCCTCTCCTAAAACCATTCAGTGATAGAATTCCTTTACTTTGTGCTAATCTTTTGGTAATCATTCTTTCCATTATCCTTCTTATGTGTGACGTGTTATTAGGCCTGTAGTTCAGTGGATTTGATGGGTCATTCCCTGATTTCCTGGTTCACTGCCTCTTTCTATCCAGTTGGTAACTTTCCTTTTTTACACACTTTATTATAAAAACCTAGAAGCTTCATAGATACTAGAACACCTACATTTTAATAATATATATCAGATTTCATCTTTCGTATGAGATGTTGCCCTCTTCATTTCTTCCAAAGGGAAAGGAGCTTTCAATGTGATGTTCACCTCATATTCTCTCTAGGGTAAACTGATCTTGTTAATCCCCTTTGCTTTTTCCCCCTATTCACTCTGGTTATAAGAAGCATGAATTTCAGTATGCACCTTCACCATCATTTCTGCTTTCTCTTCATCGGACACTGCTGCATTCTCCTGTATCATTAGAATGGGATATTTCCATTTTCTCCGGATTCCTCTCATGCTCCTAATCATTTCAATTCAACATAAAAGGTCTGCCAGCTTTGCCTTTTTGCGGTCAGTTTTGCCTTTACTTTTGCTTGCGCTTGCTAATGTTGTCAAATGTCAACAGTTCCTGTGCTTTAAAGTGCTTTATATTTTGAAGTCATTCTAGACGCTTATATTCTGTTCTGTTGTGTCTGCATTTACATTTCCTGTTCATTACGGTTTCTTTGTCAATTCATTGTCATCACCTATGTTCTATTATAGTCATTAACTGGGTATTTAAAGGACAACACGACTGATTTTCAACTAGTAATATATGTAAATGACCAGTGCATACTCTTTCTCCATGTTACCTGCACCCATGTATCCCTGTTTATTTGTCAGCAAAGTCAGTTGGATGATGTGTTTTGCATCCTATACATACATTTACATATACAAAACTATGTCTCCTACAACTCCCTACTTCAACAACTGTATCATGTATTTAATTCCATTTTGAAAATTGAGTTCTTTTTCATATCATATTTTTTTCGTAAGTCATCCCCAGTGTCATTTCCAGTCAAAACACATTTCATACTGCAAGTCTCTGAGTTGCAAACAGCCTATGAATATTTAGCTTGCTAAATATTTCTTTGGCATCGACGCTTCTCTCTTTGGTAATTCACACTCATGTGAACGAGCACCGATTATCCCCAGATTTCGAGCTTTGGTCTGCGATCTGCAAAAAAATGTTGGCAAGTAAAAATCAGGCCTAAAACTGTGTAGTGTATACCTGACATTGGGGCTCGTCACAGAAGAACTATCCGCACATCCATCTGGCACAGGTTTTATGCCAGAGGGCCTTCCTGATGGAGCCCAGCAATGAGAGTGTGCAACCCTGCTGGGACACACACACGCTTACTTGTTTTATCCATGTCTTAGAAATATATTTAAACAATCATTTGCAGCTGCAGTGATGGTTATGTTTAGGGGTGGACCCACAGTCTTGCTTTTTTTTTTTTTTTTTCTAAAAATCATTCAAAATCACCATGTTGGTTTGTTTGTTCTTGTTCCTAGCGTAATGCATTAAAATCCCACATATTAACATCCGGTTTCCAACCATGCCTTCAATTTTTATTAATCCACTCATATCTAATTTCATGTCTTTCTTCCAGGATCATCTGTCAGACTTTTGTGATTGTCTGCTACAAAGTTTTAACCATATAATGCACCAACTAACAACAACGGTTGCTCAACAATCTAATTCTGCATTCAAAGTTTGGTGCTCAAAGCTGCATTCAAAGTTTGCTGCTCAAAAAGTGACCAGTGAATCTGGGATGCAGAACAAACTGGTTCGGCCCCTGCCTCTTGCACCTTGTGGTTCTCACCCCCACAATGCAATGTGTAATTTAAAATATGGATAAAACAACTATGAAATTTCAATACAATTCAATACAAATACATATTCCTTCATATTTAAAAGTTAATTTGTGTTAATCGTGTAAGAAGTTAATCGTGTAATTTGTAATCAGTAGACTACAATTTGTATGTGATCTACCCAAGCACTGATGCTATATTTGATGCTATAAAACGATGTGTGGCGTCATGATTGCGTACTTGTAATTAAGTTTGGGTGGGTCCTATTGTGACTCCACCTCACGATTTCTACTGTTATATGCTAATAATATGCTAAAATCAGTATGCCAAAAGAGTAGTATGTCCAAATTTATATTCTCCCATGAGGCCACAGGTCAGGTAGGTCAGGTGACAGTAACAGCATGGCGGATGTTGTGTGTCAGAATTTCATTCACTACCCAATGGGTTCCCATACTATTCATACTATATACAGGTGCATCTCAATAAATTAGAATGTCGTCGAAAAGTTCATTTATTTCAGTAATTCAACTCATATTGTGAAACTCGTGTATTAAATAGATTCAATGCACAAAGACTGAAGTAGTTTAAGTCTTTGGTTCTTTTAATTGTGATGATTTTGGCTCACATTAAACAAAAACCCACCAATTCACTATCTCAACAAATTAGAATATGGTGACATGCCAATCAGCTAATCAACTCAAAACACCTGCAAAGGTTTCCTAAGCCTTCAAAATGGTCTCTCAGTTTGGTTCACTAGGCTACACAATCATGGGGAAGACTGCTGATCTGACAGTTGTCCAGAAGACAATCATTGACACCCTTCACAAGGAGGGTAAGCCACAAACATTCATTGCCAAAGAAGCTGGCTGTTCACAGAGTGCTGTATCCAAGCATGTTAACAGAAAGTTGAGTGGAAGGAAAAAGTGTGGAAGAAAAAGATGCACAACCAACCGAGAGAACCGCAGCCTTATGAGGATTGTCAAGCAAAATTGATTCAAGAATTTGGGTGAACTTCACAAGGAATGGACTGAGGCTGGGGTCAAGGCACCAAGAGCCGCCACACACAGACGTGTCAAGGAATTTGGCTACAGTTGTCGTATTCCTCTTGTTAAGCCACTCCTGAACCACAGACAACGTCAGAGGCGTCTTACCTGGGCTAAGGAGAAGAAGAACTGGACTGTTGCCCAGTGGTCCAAAGTCCTCTTTTCAGATGAGAGCAAGTTTTGTATTTCATTTGGAAACCAAGGTCCTAGAGTCTGGAGGAAGGGTGGAGAAGCTCATAGCCCAAGTTGCTTGAAGTCCAGTATTAAGTTTCCACAGTCTGTGATGATTTGGGGTGCAATGTCATCTGCTGGTGTTGGTCCATTGTGTTTTTTTGAAAACCAAAGTCACTGCACCCGTTTACCAAGAAATTTTGGAGCACTTCATGCTTCCTTCTGCTGACCAGCTTTTTAAAGATGCTGATTTCATTTTCCAGCAGGATTTGGCACCTGCCCACACTGCCAAAAGCACCAAAAGTTGGTTAAATGACCATGGTGTTGGTGTGCTTGACTGGCCAGCAAACTCACCAGACCTGAACCCCATAGAGAATCTATGGGGTATTGTCAAGAGGAAAATGAGAAACAAGAGACCAAAAAATGCAGATGAGCTGAAGGCCACTGTCAAAGAAACCTGGGCTTCCATACCACCTCAGCAGTGCCACAAACTGATCACCTCCATGCCACGCCGAATTGAGGCAGTAATTAAAGCAAAAGGAGCCCCTACCAAGTATTGAGTACATATACAGTAAATGAACATACTTTCCAGAAGGCCAACAATTCACTAAAAATGTTTTTTTTTTTTATTGGTCTTATGAAGTATTCTAATTTGTTGAGATAGTGAATTGGTGGGTTTTTGTTAAATGTGAGCCAAAATCATCACAATTAAAAGAACCAAAGACTTAAACTACTTCAGTCTGTGTGCATTGAATTTATTTAATACAATTTTAGTTGAATTACTGAAATAAATGAACTTTTCCACGACATTCTAATTTACTGAGATGCTCCTGTAGAACAGGGATCTCATCCCTGCTCCTCGAGAGCTACCGTCCTGCAGACTCCAGTTCCAACCCTTGCTCCAACACACCTGTCTGTAATTATCAAGTAGCCCTGAACACCTTGATTACCTGGTTCAGGTGTGTTTGATTGGAGTTGGAGCTGATATCTGCTGGATCATAGGAGCAGGGTTGGAGACTCCTGATATAGAACATGCTTACATACATTTTTAACAGTTGTGAAGTAGGTTCAAATTCGAATATAGTACTGCAATTTCATTTGGTCTAATTTTTCTACAGTGGAAGGAAATAGAGATGCGTCGTACATATTTTTTTTTAGTATATAGCTTAATATAGTGATCAGAAGAAGCTATGGTTTACAGGAATTTTAGAACCACTAAGGGGTGTTAGGCTATATAGCCTACCTGGATTTCTTTTTCTTTCTTTCTTTTTTTTTTTTTCTTTTTTATTTATTTATTTTTTTTTCTTTTTTCTTTTAAGGTTTCATTAAACAAACACAACAACAGCACATGGCTCAAGCCAATCATAATCAAGGACCGGAATTAGTTTTTATAAGTAGAATTTTACTTTTGGTCTCGTCAGCAGAATGTTATGAATGGATAAACGCACATTAATTTTGTTATTTATTTCTCCACGGCAGCATGACATTGATATGAGCGCCAGTGTCCAAGCATGAGACTCGATCATCCGGTTCTTCCGTTTCAGAGGACTTCCGTGTTTACATGTCTGCAGCAGACACTGATCCCTCATGGCTTTCATTACGAAGAAGGATCGCAGCAAAGAACGGTATTGTGCATTCATATTTTAACTGGCTCTTTGTTTATACCGACATCCCAGACGGATCAGGAGGGTGTTCTCTCTCAGGTCCGTCCCGTAGGACCCTGACTTCAGGCCTTTTGTGTCACTTTAGCTCGCTGGATCGTCCTCATAGGCCAGTAAACACAACTCAAGTATCAGTGTTGTTTTGCGTAGCGTTTATGTTGGAGTATGCATGCATAATTAAGCCTTTCTTGTTAATACTTTTATTTTGATCTTAATGAACATTTTTCCTAGCATCGGGTGAATTGTTTAGGGAGAGAGAGAGAGAGCGGTGTCCGATTCATTTGTGTAATTCCCGGTCTCTTGTTTGTTTCAAGCGTGTGAATGTTCCCCTTATAGCAGTAATGTTAAGACTCACAATCGCATTGTGATCGCAATGCGTTTTTGTTTTGACCTAATTTAGAAATTAACTTTTTATTTTTTTATTGCACTCACATGATATGAGGATTGTCACATGACCAGCTGTGTCATACAGTAGACTAGACTTATTTTTATATTTATTAATTTTAGTTACTTCAGGCAATGCCCAGGGCACTTTACTTAAAGTCGCTGTGAAATTAAAATGGACGATTTTTATTTATTTATTTATAGAATGTTGCAGTGTTTATTATAAATTATTTATCTCTCACATCATTATTTTAAAAGTGCCCTAGTAATATTTAGTTAAAAACATTAACTTCCTTGCTCCTTTGCAACATCATCTCAGATTATGGTCTTTGGTGTGAACAGACCTTTACTGAATTTTGATTGAAACTATGTATTTTTCATTATAATTTGAAACCAGAGGGATACTTTACCCAAAATTGAAAATGCTCTCATCATTTAGAGAATTAGTTAGCCAGAAGGGATTGTTTATAGTTTAAAATATTAATATTTTTCTCACACACCTATTGTTTCGCTTCATCCTCTGGCTTTGTATGGGTTCCCATTGGGATTATATTGTTTATGAAGCATTTATAAACTTTTGGGCAACTATTCTCTTGCATTATATGGACTCTCAGAGATGGAAAGGATTTTATTTATTTATTTATTTTTTTTTTTTGCTAACAATATTTGTTTGTTCATCTAAAGAATGTACCTCATACATCTGGGACGGGATGAGGTTGAGGAAATGATGGTCGGACATCCTTTTAAAGACACCTAATGAGAAGTTTCTTATAGGATTCCAACATAACATAAAACACAAATTATATCTTAACACAGCTGCCAATAATACAGGATAAATATCCAACAGCATCGATACGATACCTGCAAAAAATACCAAAAGATAATTTAAAATAAACCCTTAACATTTTTAAAACTCATTGTGTACACTGAAAAACAAGAAGTAGGGTTTTTTTGTAAAGATTAGATTACATCTTATTTGATCCCATAGGGGACTTTCAGGAACCTTTACACATTCTTTTAGAAATGTATCACTTTGGATAATGGGGAAAAACATTTTAAACATTTGCCATTTGTTCATGTTTGTGCAGATTTTCGCTGCTGCTGCTGGATCTGGAGGAACATTATTTTGAACAGCACACTGCATATAATCTGACCAGCAGAGGTCCGGAGGCAAACAGGTGAGCTGACTAACTGAATAACTGATCTTGAATAATTTATTAGGGAAATGCAAGCTGTTTTCAGAACATGACACTGAATTGCTTGGCTGTTATAAACCCAATGGAACACCTTAGTTGGTTTATAAGAACAGTTCAAACAGAAATTGAACTTTTGTCATTTACTCACACTCATTTTGTCTTCATATGATTTTTCTCTCCACGGAAAACAAAAGTGGATTGTCAGAAGTGCTTTTTTTCCATAGAAGGAAATGGACTTGTTCTGAAAATGATAGAAAGCATCATAGTAGTCTGATATAACTTTTATGGTGCATTATAGATCTTCTGAACCCCTACAGTAGTTTTGTGTTGAGAATACACAAAGCTGTTTCATTGTTTGCTGAAATTTCCCCCCCCCCTCTTTATAAGTCAGAATTTGTCACTAAACAAATATAATCTTTTTTTTTTTTTTTTTTTTTTAATTTCTCTTTTTATACACAGACGAACTAGTGGCTCGCTAAAAATCTGTTCCAAATCAGTCATTTTTGAACCCGATGATGCTGTTAAGCCCATTTTAAAGGTATTATCTTCATATTATCACCAAGCTTAGTTGTTTTTCAAGCTTAGCTGTTTTTCTTGTTCTACAATAATGTATTTCTTGCAGATTCTTCTGAAAGACTGCAAAGGAATAGGAGCAGTGGAGGAAACGGGCCACAACCCTTTTATAGAGTAATACTGATTATTAATGTTCACAATAATCTTTGTTTGATGTATTTGGTTTAGTGCAATTTTGCATTGATATAATTTTAATTTTCTTTTTCAATTCCTTTTTGTGTGTGTTTGCAGAAGTAAACCTGCCTGTATTCTTATAGAAACCAAGCAGGTGAGTGTGCTTCACAGTTCCTCTTAATTCTTTAATATCTGTAGTCCTGCAAGTTTCAGATAATTTTTATTTTTTTATTTTTTTTTTCCCTCAGATTTATCTAATTAAAGAAGACAATGTGGTTGCTCCATATAAATATGAAAGGGTGAGTTCTTTTTTTTTTTTTTTTTTTTTTTTTTTTTTTTTTTTTTTTTTTTCTGTCTCTGTCCAAGATAGATGAGAAGTGGGTGGGGAACAAATATTTACAACATTGAAATTTTCATCTGTTGTTTATTAGAGTTTCGGCAAATTTCAAGACATATTTATTAATTTATGTATTGATTTGATTGATTGCATGTTAGGGAGAGAAAAAGGTCACATTCCAATTGGAGGTGCCGGGAAAAACAGAGGATGTTGTTCAGTTCTTATTACAGGTTTGCCCCCACAGGTTTTTTTTTTTCTTTTTTTTTTTCTTTGAGATTTCTGAATTTTCATTGGGACTTTCATCTCGTTTGTTTAAATAATTTGGCAATTTTTGCAGTTACACAGAGCATCTTGTCTGGATAAGCAGGGTGACCAGACAGCAATGGTCAGTAAAATGAAACAAATTTCCATTTAATAATAATTTGCTTCCTTTTTTGAATATTTATGGTTGATCTGTGTTTGATCTTTTTCTGCTGAAGGTTGCAGCTATACTGCAGTCCAGGTTAGCAAGAACATGTTTTGATAAAAACGGGTAAGAACCATTCGTTCATTCAGTTGTTGATGATCTCAGAGTTTCACACCGCGTACAAAAGTAGTACATAAGCAGTACATACGGTACACTACCATTCAAAAGTTTGGGATCAGTAAGAGTGGTGTGTGTTGTGTGTTTTTTTTTTTTTTTTTTTTTTTTTTTTTTTTTTTTTGGGGAAGAAAGCAAGAAAAAATAGTACCTTTTTTCACAAGGATGCATTAAATTGATCAAAAGACATCTATTTCAAATGTTGTTTTTTAACTTTCTATTCAAAGCCTTCTGCAGAAATATTAATAATAATAATAATAATAATAATAATAATAATACTGTGGCAGCATCTCCAAGATGATTCAAGAAACCTACCTGCAAAGTACTGTTAAAAGTTTTAGGCATTTGTGTGTAAATGCTGTAAAATGAAGATGCTGTCAAAAATGTCATAAATAGATTTTCTTTATCAATTAACTATTAACAAAATTAAATCATCATTTGGTGTGTCCATCCTTTGCGTTAAAGCAGCTTTTGCCCTAAGTGCACTTGCACATAGTTTTTCAGGTAGCTTTGCAGGTAGGATTCTTGAAGCATCTTGGAGACGTTGCCATAGTTTTTCTGGTTTTAGTCTGTCTCAGTTTGTTCTGTTTCTTCATGTCATTCCAGACAGACTGGATGATGATGAGATCAGACCTCTGTGTGGAGCACTGGCTGTTGTCAGACTCCTTGTGAAAAGAAAAATTGCACTGGATTATTACAATTAATGGCAAAATGAATATTTGGAAATGTAAACTGATATTTTCTACTGACACACTACAGCAAAAAATAGAAATAACTGACTTAAAACCATTTTTTAGCTGGTGAAAATACTAGTGTTCTAATAATTTTGGCCACCAGTCTAGAAAACAATTCTTTTAAATTGTAGGAATGTTCTTTTACCAAAATAAATGCAGCCTTGGTGAGCATAAACCCTTTATTTACACTGCACGCGGCTCTGACGCGGCCACAACCAAAAAAAAAATAAAAATCCCACAATTTTGAACGGTAGTATACGTCTTTCCAATTGTTATTAGTTTGCGGTGTTCAGAGAGTTAACCTGTTATTTCAGAATTGCTGTCTAGTAGAAAGATGGATTAATTATAATGTTTGTGTGTGCAGTTTTCAGCATGTAACAGAAAACCCACACATGGAGTGTGTGGCAGAAATGGTTTCTCCTTTGGTGACAAACGCTGGTCACGTTTGCATCACTGACTGCAATCTTTACTTCCAGCCTATGAACGGCTATCCTGTGAGTTTGTGCGAGCTTTCTTTTTCTTTTGTCAACTTTGCTGTTCCTTCACTGCAGTTCTTATGTGTATTTCTGTATTTCTAAAAGAATTTAGTGGTGCAGATTGAGTTACATAGTGTAAGACGCATCTACAAACGGAGACATGGGCTGAGGCCTTTGGTGAGTGTTTTTGTTCTTTATTTATTCTCTAGTTTTGTCTGTTATGGTATTTACACAAAAACAATTTGCAGAGTGCATGTGAATTTGTGTATTTACTGTGTGCGTGTTAAGGGCCTTGAGGTGTTCTGCACCGAGAATGATCTGTGCTCGGATATCTACCTGAAGTTCTACAGTACTAAAGAAAGAGATGAGCTTTACTACTACATTGCAACTTTCCTTGGTAGGCTTTATTTTTGTCACATGGGCTGTATTTCAGTAAAGATAGGGGTGTTGTTTAGCAGTGGTGGTGTTTGTATATAAAATTAGAAAATCATCATATTTTTTGAAATGGTTGTTGGGTAAACGCAGTAGTGAATGTAATAAAACCACATTTTAATCCAAAAAGATTATTGTAATTTTTTTTTTTTTTTTTTTTAACTTTTCCATTTTTGCTATTTCACGAATTCTATGTTTTGCAAATCAGTGTCAGTAAACAGCAGAATTACCCACCATAGTGTTTTTATTTTTTATTTTTTGCTGAGAAATAACAGTGAATTTATTTATTTTTTTTTTTGGCTATTCAAAAAACGCTACTATCTAACCTATCTAAAATATTTGATTGAGGATAATTCTGATAGGGCTGGCTGTCACACTTTTTACTCAATGTATAAATGTTATATATAAAGGATAACTATTATCCTGTATATAAAGAATATATATCTAACCTAGGGTGTTTATTTTATTTTTTTTTATTTTATATAAACATAATCATTTGAGCATTGCATAGTAAAACACCTTTATGGTTGAAACTGAGATGTATTTTGTAAATTTAGTTTGGTTGCATAAGCCTGTCGCTTCAAACCAACCATTAGTGTTTTTTCTTCATCAATAGTAGGCTACACAATCTCGACAAACTAAAGAGTACAGTCAACATTCATTGACTTTAATTGTCACACCCCCAACTCAGAAGGTTGGGAGTTAAATAAAATCCCTGTCTTAATTATGATATTGTAGTGAAATTCCTGTTATTTAACTTGTAAGCATGACTTGAACAGACTGACCTTTTAAAAGCATGTAAAACCAGCTACCAACAACCAGCGCATTGTATTTACTGAAGATCTGTGTGTGTGATGTAGAAAACCATGTAGCGGAGTGCACAGCGGAGAGCTACATGCTGCAGTGGCAAAGAGGTCACATCTCCAACTATCAGTACCTACTTCATCTAAACAATTTAGCAGACCGCAGTGTGAATGACCTTTCCCAGTATCCAGTGTTCCCCTGGGTCATCAGTGACTACAGCAGGACACAGCTGGGTCAGTCTCTCTCTAACACAGACACACACCTGAGAACACACATCACACACACTAATGCTAAAAAAATCTTGTTTTCAGATTTGCTGAACCCTGCTTCATTTCGAGATCTCAGTAAACCAATTGGAGCTTTGAATACAGAGAGACTGGAGAGATTACTGGTGAGAAATCCAGTAATCACAGACAGCCTTTTTAATATTCAGATGTTCCTTTTCACATAAAAATCTCTTGTTTCTTGTGTGTGTGCACTACAGGAACGCTACAGAGACATGCCTGAGCCTCGTTTTATGTATGGCAGTCATTATTCATCACCTGGATATGTGCTTTTCTACCTTGTCAGAGTTGGTAAGGATTTGTTTCAGCTTTATGCTTCTGTAGCAGTATTCGGACAAAAGTAGTTTCATAGTTTCATTTATTTAATGGATGATCTCTGTATACCGATCTGGACGGAATTGATACAAGAGATGAGGACGTCTATTGTCTATATTTGCGCATGTAAATTCAAGTTAATTTCTCAGTCCATCTTAATATGCAGTGGGGGAAAAAATTATTTGATCCCCTGCTGATTTTTTTATGTTTGCCCACTGACAAAGAAATGTTCAGTCTATAATTTTAATGGTAGGTTTATTTGAACAGTGAGAGAATTAACAAAAAACAAAACAAAAAAAAAAAAATCCAGAAAAACGCATTTCAAAAAAAGTTATAAATTGATTTGCATTTTAATGAGTGAAAAGTATTTGACCCCTTCGCAAAACATGATTTAGTACTTGGTGGCAAAACCCTTGTTGGCAATCACAGACGTTTCTTGTAGTTGGCCACCAGGTTTGCACACATCTCAGGAGGGATTTTGTCACACTCCTCTTTGCAGATCCTCTCCAAGTCATTAAGGTTTCGAGGCTGACGTTTGGCAACTCGAACCTTCAGCTCCCTCCACAGATTTTCTCTGAAATTAAGGTCTGGAGACTGGCTAGGCCACTCCAGGACCTAAATGTTTCTTCTTGAGCCACACTTTGTTGCCTTGGCCGTGTGTTTTGGGTCATTGTCATGCTGGAATACCCATCCACGACCCATTTTCAATGCCCTGGCTGGCTTCAATGCCCTGGCCCTGACGGTACATGTTCCCGTCCATCGTCCCTTTGATGCGGTGCAGTTGTCCTGTCCCCTTAGCAGAAAAACACCCCCAAAGCATAATATTTCCACCTCCATGTTTGACGGTGGAGATGGTGTTCTTGGGGTCATAGGCAGCATTCCTCCTCCTCCAAACACGGTGAGTTGAGTTGATGCCAAAGAGCTTGATTTTGGTCTCATCTGACCACAACACTTTCACCCAGTTCTCCTCTGAATCACTGGCAAACTTCAGACGGGCCTGTACATGTGCTTTCTTGAGCAGGGGGACCCTGCGGGCGTTGCAGATTTCAGTCCTTCACAGCATAGTGTGTTACCAATTGTTTTCTTGGTGACTATGGTCTCAGCTGCCTTGAGATCATTGACAAGATCCTCCCGTGTAGTTCTGGGCTGATTCCTCACCGTTCTCATGATCATTGAAACTCCACGAGGTGAGATCTTGCATGGAGCCCCAGACCGAGGGAGACTGAGTTATTTTGTGTTTCTTTCATTTGCGAATAATCACACCATCTGTTGTCACCTTCTCACCAAGCTCCTTGGCGATGGTCTTGTAGCCCATTCCAGCCTTGTGTAGGTCTACAATCTTGTCCCTGACATCCTTGGACAGCTCTTTGGTCTTGGCCATGGTGGAGAGTTTGGAATCTGATTGATTGCTTCTGTGGACAGGTTGTCTTTTATACAGGTAACAAGCTGAGATTGGGAGCAGTCCCTTTAAGAGTGTGGTGTGTGTTTTTTTTTTTTTTTTTTTTTTTTTTTTTTTTTTTTGTCTCTCACTCTTCAAATAAACCTAACATTAAAGTTATAGACTGATCATTTCTTTGTCAGTGGGAAAATGTAAAAAATCAGCAGGGGATCAAATTTTTTCCCCACTGTATTGTGAATGTTGCCATGAATATAGCCATTATTGCTGATATGGTGTTAAAAACAAATAAATAAACAGTCTATCTTGATGGTTGTGAGTGGAATCCTGGAACAAATGCTTATATGCGACTTGCATAAACTTTGGTAGCTTTGAAATGTTGCCTTGTGAAAGCAAAACGAAGGAGAAAACACAACATTATAATAATTTTATGTACCTGTATCAGAACAAAGCATGCAATCTATAGACCTGAAAATGCACTTAGTGATAGCTTTTGGATACTGCAGTGTTTCATGACACATCTTTTGCCTTCCTGCAGCTCCAGAGCACATGCTTTGCCTACAGAATGGACGATTTGATCAGGCAGACAGAATGTTTAACAGGTATTTGCACACACCAGCAAACAAACACACACATACTGAAACATTTGCTTACGTTATTGTGCATTTGTGTATGCAGTGTTGGTGAGACATGGAAGAATTGTTTAGAGGGAGGCACAGATTTCAAGGAGGTGAGTTTTCCGAATGTAATGTCCTGCTTTAGTCATATTGCAAGCCTGAATGGTGTTTTTTTTTTTTTTAATAAATAAATTTAGTGTGGTAAAATTGACTATTTTGTGAACTGGTCCAATTGTAGTACTTGGGGTGTTTTATTTATTTTTATTTATTTATTTAATCTGTGTATTTACAGCTGATTCCTGAGTTCTATGGAAGTGATAGCAGCTTTCTGAAGAATCTGCTAGGTTTGAATTTGGGCAGGAGGCAGGGAGGAGGCAGAGTTGAAAATGTTGAACTTCCTCCTTGGGCATCAGGTGCTCATTCTTACTTGTGCCCTTCTCACTTCTCACTCCTTTTCACTTTTTTTTTTTTTTTTTTTTTTTCCCGAATTTAAATTTATTGTAAATACAAATGTATTTGGGTATCAGTCAATCTTCCTTAAAACACCTTCAGATGGTTCAAAATGCAGCTGTCAGAGTCCTGACGGGAGCTTGAAAGCGTGAGCATATTACCCCTGTCCTTCAGTCTGTACACTGGTTATCTGTGCACTACAGGATTAATTTTAAAGTGCTCTTATTGGTTTTTAAGTCTTTAAATGGTTTAGCACCCTCATACCTCTCTGATCTGTTGATAGACCACCAACCTGCAAGAACGCTTAGGTCTGCCAGTTAAAGGCTCTTAGTGGTTCCTAGAACCAGACTCAAGTCTAGGGGTGATCGAGCGTTCGCTGTAGCTGCTCCGAGACTTTGGAAAAGTCTACCTTCAGAAATCAGAACTGCCCCTACATTATCTTTTTTTTTTTTTTTTTTTTAAATAAATCTTGGTTAAAATAATTTTAATTTGATCTGGCTTATTCATGATTTGCGTTTGCTTCGCCTTGTCTTGCAGTTTTATCTGTGATTTGGGTTTGTCTTAATTCTGTTAATGGTTATTTATTTTGTACAGCACATTGGTCAACGGTAGTTGTTTAGTTGTGCTTTATAAATAAATTGAAATTTGTAGTTCTTGCATTAACTCAAGCAGTCTAAAAATATACATTTCTTTAAAATTACAGTCCTTCTGATTTAGAAAAGTGTTGAAATTGAGATATCTACAGAATATCATCTCATAGCTGAAAGTAATATATAATCAAGATAATCACCCAGTGCTAAATGTGCTGAAATGGCAAATCATTATTGTTCATGTCAGTGTGTATCTGCTTTCTTTTAATGTAAATTTAAGCTCATTATAGAATGCATTTAATTTATTAAACCCAGCCATAGCTGCATGTCGCAGTTAACCATGTCAGTTTTTATATTGACCTTGGCAGCATCAAATGATAGAGAACACTGCTATATTTAGGAATGCGCTGTATAGTTGAGTGCGCTTTTGGCATTTAAAGAGTTGATTCAAGTGCCAGCAGTGAAATGATGACCTGCATTATAGCAGTTTAAGTCAACTTGCTGCATCCTCTAAAGCCCTAAACACTGCATGATTTTTGTGGCTCCTAATCGGTGGTCCTGTGTTGTACAGTGAGAGAGGTTCAAAGACTTTATCACGATCTTGCAACCAAAGATAGCCTACAATACAGGAGGATCATCGCACTGTGTGTTTGCTGGTACGATCCACGTTTACTGACCAACCAATAAAACTGCGACATGGCGCTAAAACAAAACGGTTTACCTCAAGCTCCTATCCTTTCCTCTTTCGCCGCTTCCACCTTTTTTTTTCAGCACACACACAAAAAAAAAAAGTCTGCTAAACTGTGATTTATCATGCTCTTTTTGTTTAGCACTAGTGCATGCTAGTTTTATCTACGTCGTATCGTACGAGTCATCGTACAGTCTACACACGTCGTAGCCAGGTTTATTAGATCCATGTCGCACAGTGTGACATGCAGTGACCTTATAGGATTGCTAAAATCGTGCAGTGTGTTTTGGGCTTAACTCGGTGGTTCCCAGTCCTGGTCCTGAAGAACCCCCAACACTGCACATTTTAGTATTAAACACCTGATTCAACTCATTTGCTCATTAGTAAAGACTCCAGTTATATAGCTCAAACTATGACAATTTTGGGATGCAAATAAATGCTACTGTTGGACCCTTCCTGCTTCAGAGCCCTGTGTATGAAATCACGTCTTATATTTTGTTAACGTTTCTCTCTGTTGTGTACATAAGCAGATCCAGATGACTTCTTGGAGAAAATGTGTTTAGCACTGGAGAGTCAGTATGTGTCTGAACACCTGCATGAGTGGATTGATCTGATTTTTGGCTACAAACAGAGGGGAAGTGAAGCTGTGGCTGCCCATAATGGTAAAATAGACAAACACATATTAGCATCAGTCAAATATTCAGTTCTAAAACAGTGTTTGAAGTATGAAGGATTAGTGTGTTATTGATATTATTTTATGAATAAATACAATGACGTTTACTATATTACAGTTTTCCATCCATTAACGTATGAGGGAGGAGTTGACTGCGATAGGTAAACTTCATTAAATTAAAATATATCTCTAATTAAATAACTCCTACTTGACTGCTTGAATATCTTTTTGATCCAATTTTTGTCTTTTTATATACAGGTGCATCTCAATAAATTAGAATGTCGTGGAAAAGTTCATTTTATTTCAGTAATTCAACTCAAATTGTGAAACTCGTGTATTAAACTACTTCAGTCTGTGTGCACTGAATTTATTTAAGTCTTTGGTTCTTTTAATTGTGGTGATTTTGGCTCACATTTAACAAACCCACCAATTCACTCTCTCAACAAATTAGAATACTTCATAAGACCAATAAAAAACATTTTTAGTGAATTGTTGGCCTTCTGGAAAGTATGTTAATTTACTGTATATGTACTCAATACTTGGTAGGGGCTCCTTTTGCTTTAATTACTGCCTCAATTCGGCGTGGCAAGAAAGTGATCAGTTTGTGGCACTGCTGAGGTGGTATGGAAGCCCAGGTTTCTTTGACAGTGGCCTTCAGCTCATCTGCATTTTTTGGTCTCTTGTTTCTCATTTTCCTCTTGACAATACCCCATAGATTCTCTATGGGGTTCAGGTCTGGTGAGTTTGCTGGCCAGTCAAGCACACCAACACCATGGTCATTTAACCAACTTTTGGTGCTTTTGGCAGTGTGGGCAGGTGCCAAATCCTGCTGGAAAATGAAATCAGCATCTTTAAAAAGCTGGTCAGCAGAAGGAAGCATGAAGTGCTCCCAAATTTCTTGGTAAACGGGTGCAGTGACTTTGGTTTTCAAAAAACACAATGGACCAACACCAGCAGATGACATTGCACCCCAAATCATCAGACTGTGGAAATTTAACACTGGACTTCAAGCAACTTGGGCTATGAGCTTCTCCACCCTTCCTCCAGACTCTAGGACCTTGGTTTCCAAATGAAATACAAAACTTGCTCTCATCTGAAAAGAGGACTTTGGACCACTGGGCAACAGTCCAGTTCTTCTCCTTAGCCCAGGTAAGATGCCTCTGATGTTGTCTGTGGTTCAGGAGTGGCTTAACAAGAGGAATACGACAACTGTAGCCAAATTCCTTGTCACGTCTGTGTGTGGCGGCTCTTGATGCCTTGACCCCAGCCTCAGTCCATTCCTTGTGAAGTTCACCCAAATTCTTGAATCGATTTTGCTTGACAATCCTCATAAGGCTGTGGTTCTCTCGGTTGGTTGAGCAACTTTTTCTTCCACACTTTTTCCTTCCACTCAACTTTCTGTTAACATGCTTGGATACAGCACTCTGTGAACAGCCAGCTTCTTTGGCAATGAATTCCTTGTGAAGGGTGTCAATGATTGTCTTCTGGACAACTGTCAGATCAGCAGTCTTCCCCATGATTGTGTAGCCTAGTGAACCAAACTGAGAGATCATTTTGAAGGCTCAGGAAACCTTTTGCAAGTGTTTTGAGTTGATTAGCTGATTGGCATTCTAATTTGTTGAGATAGTGAATTGGTGGGTTTTTGTTAATGTGAGCCAAAATCACAATTTAAAAGAACCAAAGACTTAAACTACTTCAGTCTGTGTGCATTGAATTTAATACACAAATTTAATTCACGAGTTGAATTACTGAAATAAATGAACTTTTCCACAACATTCTAATTTGAGATGCACCTGTATGTCGGTGTACATTTGTCAGCGTGTATGTCTGTTTCTGCAGTATTGAGGACCCAGATCAGAAAATAGCCATGCTAACTCAGATATTGGAGTTTGGACAAACGCCACGACAACTCTTTGTCACTCCTCATCCTCAGAGGATCACTCCACGCTTCCACAACCTGTCAGCAACTCCCAGCCTTAGCAGCAGTGAGCTCTCACCAGGTACGAGAGAATCACACATGTACTGCACTAATTGTTTTCACTTTTTAAAGTATGCACTAGCAGTGTGCACTGTAAGCATGCTCCATTGCAATGGTTTTCAAATGATATGGCTTTGCCCACATTTTCCCTTGGTCATTAGATCACGACTCAAATTAAAAACCAAGCAAATTTATTTCATAAAACATTAACACTGTTAAGCCCTGTTGTTGCCGCAATTAAGCAACATGACTCCATTCATTTTTAAATGAAGAGCTGGTGACTTCTGGTGACACAAGCAACAGTGACCTTTGCCAACCGGATGTAGGTGTATCGAGTGATGCATCAAAGTTAAGTTGTTTAATAAGCAGCGATTGAAAGGATAGTTCAAAGATTTGTTGAGACTGTCGGTCCAAATCGGATTTTTGTGCATGCTCAATTGGAATCTGATCATATTCAGCAAGTGTAAACTGCAAAAAAAAGAATCACATGAAATACAATTTTGTACAAATCCGTTCATATGTTGTTTGAAATCCTATTCGAATCGCATTTCTGTAAATCTGTTTCAGTCTGACCAATTTCTTTGCACAAACAAGGTTGTTGAATGCAATTCAAGCAAAAAAATAGCAATATACTGCTGGTCTACACACCTCTTTGAGTTTTCAGACTTAAATCAAATTCCAATCGGATACACACATAATCAGATTTCAACTGACAGTCTGAATAAGACCTAAACTATTATTAAACTACTTACCACAAACAAATTTGCAGCTGTTCATCAGGGAAATGGCTTGGTGCTTGTTTTCTCCTTTATAATCAAACAACATTCTTTCCAGCCTAATGTACCACTGAAAATGGACCTTATCCAATCACAGCTTCTTTTTCTCACTATGCAGAGCTGAAATGGACTTGTAAAAAGGTTCCTGAAATAATCATTTGGAGTTATTTCGTGATGAGTTTTATTTATTTTTAATGACAAGCAGAGAGCTGTCTGAGAGTTGGCAAAATATGAGAAGAGTGACTTTCATCTCTCACATTAAAACTCAATCTGCAGCAGCATGGTTGGACATTTTACGTACTGATTTGTTGAATTTAATCAAGGATGTGATAATTTTTTGAACCCTTCATTTAAGCAAAATTGCAATTTTGCAGATCTTAAATTGCAATAGTCACCATTAGGAAATAGAAATATATCTTTTATATTGATTGGTTAATCTCAACATTTGTGATAGTAAAAACATAAGTAAATGTGTTCAAAAGAGTTACACATGTACTGTAATACTCATTTCATAAGCAAAGATGTTATCCAATCATAGCAATGAGAATTTTTAGAAGTCCCCGTTTTCACTAATTTTGTCTTAGAACTCAACTTCTATAATCAAAATGACATTTAAACTTTTTTTCTTTTCTCAAATAATTTTCCATGCCTAAATGGCTTGAATGTAACTCTTCATCCCGACCTCTTTTAGTGTATATATGTGGAGCCATGAATATGCAAATTAAACTTTTTGGAAAGTGTCATTTTCTTTGTAAATTGTCAATTTTTAATGTTAAAATCCTACTAACATAAGTGTTTTGTGTAGTGTCTCCAAGTATGGAATCATTTGAGGACCTGACAGAGGAGAGTAAGAAAATGGCCTGGAGCAACATGAACAAACTTGCCTTGCAGTCTTGCCACAAAATACACAAAGAGTGTGTATCTGTTGAGTACCTTATCAGTGTAATTGCATGTTTGAAAGCAAAGATTAATATTGGATTTTTAAATCTACGTTTGACCCTGTTATTTTGGTTCCGCAGAGCAGTAACAGGCATTGCTGTGACCCTCAATGGGGATTCCATCTTCTCAACTTCTCAAGGTTAGGAATTCATCAGTTATTTAGTCTCATTAGTGTATGACAGATTCCTATAAATTAGCGGAGTTAAATGATCACCTCTCACAGGAAGTATAAGTAAACATGTCCTTTATTCTCACGTAGACTCCACATTGAAGATGTTCTCAAAAGAAAATGGACTGCAAAGAAGTGTGTCCTTCTCGAACATGGTAACCTTTCTAGAGATTGTAGTAAACGCAGTGGGCCCCAAATGGTATTTGAACTTAAGCCGCACTTAAATATCAGTCTATTTAATTGCATTAGACAAATTACACATATATATATATATATATATATATATATATATATATATATATATATATATATATATATATATATATATATATATATATAAATATAAAAAAATTTTTTTTTCTTTCTCTCCCCCCTTTGCTCCATTAATACGAACAGGATTGAAACCACTGTGAGGAATCTTTGCTCTGCACGTTGTACTGTATGTCTCTCTCTAACACACCTGATTCAGATCATCAACTCTTTAAGAGAGAGCTCTGTGAACTGAAGTGTCTCAGGCTCTGTCCACATTAATATGGATCAATTTTCTTTCACTTGCATCCACTCTGAGATGACTCTTTTTGAAGACGCTGTTTTCATGTTACTCTGGGGAAAAAAGTTATTTGAAAATGAGGACACGTTTAGTTTAAGGTTGTTTTATTTGCCAGTGAGTGAAGTGGAAAACTGAAAAAAAATTTATAAAATTTTGCTCTTATTGAAGTGTAGCTTATTTTTATATATATATATATATATTTTATATAAAAAAATATAATTTATTATTATTAAAAAAAAAAAAATTTAAGTGTGGCCAAATATTTTTTTGGGGGGTCACTGTATACCATGGCCAGGTTAGAATGAAATCTTATATTACCTCTAAGTAAAACAAACATTTTTCTCAATTACCCTCAAGGCACTGTCCTCCTGTCTGATGCTGCCTGATGATAAGATTGTTGTGTGCTCCTCCTGGGACAACAATGTGTAAGCATTTAGTAGTAACCACAATCATATTCATAAGTATGTAATCATACAAAAATGTGAGTGACAGTTAACAGGTTAATACATTTCTATATTTCTCTCATTTTTATCACTCCTCTGCCGCCGCTTTTTTTTTTTTTTTTTTTTTTTTTTTTCTGTTCACTTACTCTTTGATCCTTTTCTTGCTTCCTGTAGATATTTTTACTCTATAGCATACGGAAGAAGACAAGACACTTTGATGGGTCATGATGATGCAGTTAGTCATATTTGCTGGAGGGATGACAAACTTTACACAGCATCTTGGGATTCTACTGTGAAGGTATTCTAAATTAATCCAGCCAAGTTTGCTTTCTTGCAGAACATTTAGGGATGGAGAAATCTTAGTTTTAAATCTATGAGCAGAGCTGAATGTACTCTACAGTTATCAAGGACACCTTGTTTGTTACTTAATGTTTCAAATAAACCTTTTTGCAACTAGAAAAAAAGAAAAGAATTACTTATTTCAGAATGATGTTGACATTCTTTGTGAATACTGAAGAACTTATGAAATCAAACTGAACTTTATGCATCTTTTAAAAAAAAAAATTATAGCGGCATATTCGAACTTAATTATTTTTCCTTTTATATGGTTCAAATGGTAAAACATATTTTTTTATATCTAAATCACCTACAGTTTCAACTGACTTCCTACTTTCTCTTTTTTACTTCAACAGATTTGGAAATGTGTAGCAGATGACATCTCCAGTAATAAAAGAACTCAGTTTGACCTGCTTGCTGAATTTGAACATGAGGCCGGGGTTAGTGCTGAGGAATCTTTAAAAAAAACTGCAATATGGTCAACTGTCAAACAGCTGATTATTCATTTTTGTCACTTTTCAGAACTGAGGTGTAAAAGTTTAGTCTCTTTAGTTTTTCCAAATTAAATGTTAAGTCTCATAAACCTACTATACACTTTTTTTTTTTTTTTTTTTTTTTAATTTTTTTTTATGCCAGACTGTACGACAAATTGTAGCAGAGACATCTAAGCAGCGCCATTGACAGTCACATACCTGACAATAAGCACGTACCAGAAGTTATTTTTAAGTGAAACAAAGTGCCATAGATGAGTTTGAACGATGTTTTGAAGGGAAAAAAAAAATTGCAGACTGGAATAGGAAGGAATCTATTATTAGACTTCTCTATGTAACTTTATTCAGGCTATAGAAAGGCAAGCTTTTTACTGAAAAATGTGCAAACTAATAATCTTTGAGCCTGTGGTGAAGTCATCTACATTAAACTACATCATACTTGCCCAAAATCATTGCATATTGCATTGCAGGATTGCATATTTTGCTTAAAGCTATCACTCAGTAGTTATACTAGCTAGGTTGGACTAAATGTTGGTTAATTATTGCTATACAATTGCCATAAATTTAACTAAAATGTAATTGTTTGATTTATATTTACATTTAGTCATTTAGCAGATGCTTTTATCCAAAGTGACTTACAAATGAGGACAATGGGAGCAATCAAAATCAACGAGCAATGATCTGCAAGTGCTATAAGTCTGTTAGCCTAATGCAGTACACATAGCAAGGTGTGTGTATGTAGGTAGGTATATAAAAAAAAAAATAATATATATAAAAGAAAACCGAATACAAAAAGATTAGATGCTAGTGTTTTTTTTTTTTTTTTTAAAGAATAGAATTAGAATAGAGTGCTAGAGTTAGAGGGTCAAATAAAGATGGAAGAGATGTTTGTAGCCGATTCTTGAAGATGCTCGGATTGAGTATTATATTTCCTTACATTACAAGATCTTGGGTAACAGAGTTAATTGGTTGAGCCTGACATATTCAGTATGTAAAAAGTTATAATTTGCTTGTCTTCCCACCTTGTTATACAAAGTGTCTAAACGATTTCCATGCCACAATTTTGGGAGAGTTTAGTTTTTTAATAATGCAAGTCATGGTATCGTACACAAATTTAAAATGTGATATAAATATTTATTATAGTAATAAATTACATTTTAATCACTAAAGAACATGCAAAAGCTGTTCAGTTGTACATTTGAGTGCACTGATTCTATTTGTGCCCTAATGAAGAAAAGTGTCTTTACATGAATGTTAAATTTTTGACAAAATAATATAATTTATATACTGTATGTACATATTTACAGGTTAATACTTTAGATCTCAGCCCAGCTGGCACACTTTTGGCAACGGGTACTAAAGAAGGAACACTCACTCTTTGGGACATTGCCAACCCTCTCCCACTAAATCAGCTGACCTGCCATACTGGAAAGATTCATCAGGTGGCCTTCAGTCCTGGTGAGTGTGTGTGTGTGTGTGTGTGTAATGCATATTTATGTAAGAATTTATTAAGATCTTTGACTTGGTTTTTTTTTTGAGGGGTAATTTGATATAATTTTGTTTCTGTGTTCAGACAGTAGACATATACTGAGTGTTGGGGAGGATTCGTGTTTGGTGGTTACAGATGTACAGACAGGCATGCTCATCGCTACTGTACATGCAGAGCAAGAGCAGAGGTGACCAGAACACACACTATATATATTGCGCAGTTTCATGTTAAGAAGCTATTATATCAACATGCATAGCTTCCTATATTTTCTTAGCCAAAGATCACTTTCCTCCTTTTAGGTGTTTCTGCTGGGATGGTAACACTGTGTTGTCTGGAGGGATGTCAGGAGATCTCAGTGTATGGGACCTCCTTAGCAGTAAAGTCATCCACAAGATACCTGCTCACTCAGGTAAACACACACCAGTGAGCAAAGTGAGTCTGACCAGGGGTGCGTTTCCCAAAAGCATCAATAGTCGACTATGGTAGTAATTTCTGTTGAACTCTTGTTAGTAACAACAGAATTTGTTACCATAGTTGCTTTTGGGAAATGCCCCCGTGGTTTGACCAACTGTCATTGTCACTCATGTTGGTGTGAACAAGGCTTAAGTCTGCATCCTAACTGAAATGGAGTGACTTTAGTAATTTTAAAGGGATAGTTCACCCAAAAATGAAATTGTCATTAATTACTCATCCTCATGTTGTTCCAAACCCGTAAGACCTTCGTTCATCTTCGGAACACAAATCTGAGGAAAAAAAAAAAAATCGAGAGCTCTCTGACCCTCCATAGACAGCTAGGATATTATCGGTAAAATAGTCCATGTGACATCAGGAGTTCAACCATAATTTTACGAAGCTACGAGAATACTTTTTGTGCGCAAAGAAAACAATGATAACATAATTTATTCAGCTATTCTTCTCCCCATGTTACCGTCTTCTGCGATTTTGGAGAGTACCCCAGAACGTAATCAGCGCTGTTTATGTTCAGGATAAAAAGCATGCATGCTGAACGTAAACACCACTGATTACACTGCAGAATAAATTGTTACTATTGTGTGTTTGGGGGTTTTTTTTTTTGTTTTTTTTTTTTTGGCCCACAAAAAATTATTCTCATAGCTTCATAAAATTACGGTTGAACCCCTGATGTCACATGGACTATTTTACAGATGTCCTTGCTACGATAGTGGTAATCCTTGCTGGAGGGTCAGAGAGCTCTCAGATTCCATCAAAAATATTTTAATTTGTGTTCCAAAGATGAACGAAGGTCTTACGGGTTTGAAACGACATGAGGGTGAGTAATTAATGACGGATTTTTCATTTTGGGGTGAACTATCCCTTTAAATGCTCCGTATAGGCAGAAACTCACACAACCACACTTCATGTGA
Source organism: Spinibarbus caldwelli (assembly GCA_039654775.1). Taxonomy (NCBI): domain Eukaryota; kingdom Metazoa; phylum Chordata; class Actinopteri; order Cypriniformes; family Cyprinidae; genus Spinibarbus; species Spinibarbus caldwelli. The sequence continues at coordinate 37,686,620 of CM077220.1, forward strand.
GATGTACAAGATTTTTGACTTAAAACAAATTGGACATTAGTTTATTGCGAAGCAAACAATGTGATAATCTGAATAAAAATACAAACACAAATATTGACTAAAATTGTACATTTTAATTACACCGGGCTAGTTGTTGTGTGTGTTTTTTTTTTTTTTTTTTTTTTTTTTTTTTTTTTTTTTTTTTTTTTGAAATCTTTCTCAACATTTCCCTTAACTGTCTGCCATTTTTGATAGCTTGGGGAAACTGGGATTTTCTTTCTCCATTTAAGGATAGTGGCTTAGAATTGAGTCAAAATGCATAATTATTTTTAGTCAAATTGACTAACAAAATTTGACAGTTTTAAGATATGTAGCGCTCTTTGTAGGTAACATTTTAGATTTTAGAATAGAGCTTCATATTAACCTGACTGTGTATCTTTTAATGCAGGGGCAGTCACGTGTATGTGGATGAATGAACAATGCAGTACTATCATCACAGGTGGTGTGGACAAACAGATCATTCTTTGGAAACCAGAGTATTAACCGTAACACTTCAATAATGTTCGATAAAACAATTCAGTCATTTTTCAGAGCATTCAGACCAAGGTCCATTTTCACCATGTGATTTCATGGGACAATTTGAACAGTACTGAACTCTGAAATAGAAATCTTGACAATGTTTTTGTTATATTTGGTCAAATTTTATGATAAGGTTGGTTAGATTGCAGGGTTTTAAATAACTTTAAGCACCTTAACAGTTTTACGTTATTATTTAGCTTTTGTTTTGTTTTTTAGGATCTGAAAGCTAGCTCTGTTTGGTAGCTGGAATGTTACCAAAAGATATGGATGTCTTATTTGTCAGTAGTGGGTTTTTTTTTTTTTTTTTTCCCTCCCCCTTTTAATATTATACAATTCATATGATTTATAAAAGACAATCAGTTACTATGATTGTCGTTATTATTATTGCTTTTGATAAATGTAACCGCCAAATCATACTTATTAAAAATCATAATACATCATGCTCGCAAATTTTACAAAATTCTGAGATCAACTCTTGACACCTTTTATTATAGGTGACTGAGGAATGTTCAGAAGTATTAAGTAGTTATATATAGTACATGTTTGATGTCCTGAAGGTTTGCTGCTGTCTTTTTGAGTGATAAATATTTGATGGGGCTTTTTTTTTTTTTTTCTTTTTTTTTTTTTTTTTTAAATGTGCCTTAGTTTTTAATGGTTTGAACTTGAGTCTTATAATAAACTATAGCATTACATCTTAACAGGTTGTGGATGCATTTGTGTATATACAAATTTTATATTTCATACACTATTTATGTTACAATGCTTTGAAAAATTGCTCCTCCGTGAAGAACACTGTTATGTATTTAAAAAAAAAAAAATGAGAAGTTAAATCAATATCACAAGATTATGCAATATTCCCTCAATGAGCTCACAAGTAATTAAAAAGATCTCTCAAAAATGAAAACTGTCATCCCCCATGTTTTTCCAAATTTATATAACTTTCTTTATGCTTTGGAACACAAATGAAGATATTTTTGGTAAAATCTTAACTTTTGTTGTTATTTAATTATTTATTTTTTTTCTCCTACATTCTGTACAATGAAATTCAATGGGGTCAAATGTTGTTTGGCTCCAGTGTTATAGAAAATATCATCTTTTGTGTTCTGTGAAGTAAGAAATGAAGAAATGCATACAGCTGTGAAACCACAAGAGGGTGAGTAAACTAACATTTTCATTTTTGGGTGAATAATTTTTAACTACAAAAAGTGGCATTTTATGTGTGTACATGTTTTAGTATATTAGGTTTATGTATTGGACTTTTTTTTTTTTTTTTTTTTTTTTTTTCCCCCCCCAACTATGTATTTTATTGCCTCTTGGAAGAAAACTGCTTGAATTCCAAAATGTCTTTACAAATGCACAAATGTTATTTGTTTATGCTGGACAGTTATTTCTTTTAAAAGCTTTTCTCTATTTTTATTTTTTTTTTGTAATAAATAGTAACATGACCAAATATGCAAAGATACAGATTAAAACTATCCTTTGTCTGATTATATGTTTGCATTGTTTAAAACTCTCCTTTGGTGTGTTCATTTATATAGCATTATGAAGCTTTTACAATGAATTTGGCACTCTTCTTCATAAAACTGCTTTAGTTCAGACACACTGGAGGGTTTCAGAGCATGAACTGCCCATTTTAGGTCCAGAATCTCAGTTGGGTTCAAGACTTTGACCATGCCACTCCAAAACCCTAATGGTTTGAGCCATTAAGCGGTTGACTTACTCCTATGCTTTGGATCATTGCCTTGCCACTTAATCTAGTCGCACTTGAGTTTCAACATACAGTCTGAAGACACAATTCATATTTTTAAATATTACAAGTTGCCAAGGATTTGAAGCAGCAAAGCATCCCCACGCCAGCACACTCCTTCCACAATGCTTGACTGTAGTGACAGTTTTCTTTTTGTGGAATTCACTGTTTGATTTATGCCAATGTAATGTTCTGTTTTCAACTAATCAGTCCACAAAACAATCATCAAGGTGTGTTTGGCTAAATTCAGAACAACCTTAATCTGCTTTTGGGTTAGCATTGGTTTTCTCATCACTCTTCCATGCAATGTCTTTCAGATAGTGGAGTCATGAATAGTGACATTTACTGATGCAAGAGAGGCCTACAGTTCTTTCGATTTATTGTTCTTGGGTCTTTTGTGACTTCCTGGATGAGTTGTCACTGTGCTCTTGGAGGAATTTTGGAAGGCTTCTTCTGGGAAGGTTTTCCATTTGGAGACGTCGGTCACTGTGGTTCTTTGGAATCCAAAAGACTTTACAATAGTTAATTTTCACACGGGGCTAGTTTAAACTTTTTTTTGTTTTGTTTCAGTAAATAAAATGTTATGGTTTAAGTTTGTCTAGGGTAGACCGCAACCGAAACAAATGGTTGGTGGTGAGACACTGTGCAACGGCAGAGAAAATGCCATCTCCAGACCCAGAAGAGGCTACAATTACCCACAGCTACAGTCAAATACAGCAAAAAGAGAAGTTTTTATTTACAGAGAGAGTGGGAAAGAAAACGTATTGCACAACAACAGAATCTTACGGCTCTGGACGTAACACATTGTTTAAAAACTTGAGTTTAGTTTCACAGCAGTAAGGATCAAATATACGTGAGAAACTTATTGTAAGTAAGGTGTATAAGCCATAGACACTGCATTTTAAATGAGGTTTCTTACAGTGTTCCTGTAATTCAGTCACTCTTAAAACTGAGATCAATGTGAAAGCATTTAATGTACTCTGCTTTTCAAAATTAAGACAAAAATTATTTAGACAAAGTTAATGATAGTTAATGTGGTGAATTACTTATTTGGAATTCTTGTGTGAACTTGACCTTGACCTTGACCTTCTTTTGAATGTCCTTCTCCACACCTGCTATATGAGGTTTATATTTGTCCAGAGGTCAAACAGAACAGTACGTTACATAACTGACAAGTAGCAATTGTTGTTTTTTTCCACTGCACTTGCCAATGCATTAGATAAATGTCAGTATTTGCAATTAATTCAGTTCATTCAATGCAGATTAAAATGATACATTATAGATTTAATAATCTGGTACCCTGATTGAACCTGGTTTCTCCTAAGGTAATTTATTTATTTATTTATTTATTTATTTATTTATCTGTTTTATTTATTTATTTATTTATTTATTTTTTCTCTCTTCTCTCCTTGGAGTTTGGGCACATTTTATCTTGCTCAGGATCTGAAACACTTTCAGTAGTTTATTGATATGACCGCACTATCAGATGAGAACAACACTTGAAGTGCATTAATCTAGAAGATGACACTCATCGGAGCTTCATATAGCTTTATAGCTGAATTGCATCTTGCAACATTGACAGGTATTTAACTGAATTGATCACTGAACTGGCCTGAGCTGAATAATGAAATTGCTACCCTTTGTAGAACTGCCTATAGCTTAATGAAACTCATTTCAAAGATTAATTTCACCCTGTTTTTGATCTGAATCGAATGATCTCTGAACTAAATTAAGCTTAATAATACACTTGTCTTTTAGAGCTGCTTTACAGTTATATCCAGTTGAATTTCCATAATTGTTTCTGCTACTTTCATTTTTATCCCTGTGAAACTGCTTTGAAGCCATCTATATTTTATGAAGTGCTATAGAAGGAAAGGTGACTATAACGACCTCAAAGGACAAAACCCAGTACAGTCTCAGGATCTGGAAAATGACTGCATAGTGTGCCGGAGAGCTGGAGCAAGATTAAGACTTACGCCTAAAAATGAGTATATATCAGTATACTTATTTTATAGTCATACAATCAAACTTAAATCATTTAAGTACACTGTAATTAAACTGTTTAAGTAGATTTCAAATCCGAGCTAATTGTCAAACCTGGAGTGTGTTCTCCATAATGTCAGCTAGTGAACTTATGAGAGAACCACAGATGTTTATCACAAAAACTATGGACATATTGAACTAACATTTCACTTATTCCTAACTATAAAGTAGCTATAAGTAAACAGTGTTTTCTAACTTTTTTTTTTTTTTTGTTTTCAAACACCTAATTGAAAGTGCTCTCCTATTATGATATTTTTTTGTGAAAGTCTGTCATATCGCTATAGGCTAAAATTTCACTCTAAGCTTATTATTATTATTATTATTATTATTATTATTCATTTAACTGTAATAGCTGTAAACAAACAAACACAAAACTACACTGGCATACATTCATGTTGAGCATGGTCAGTTTGGAACTGGTGGGAATGTTAAGGTGTTTGTGGCCAAAATTTTAAGCTTTCTTTGTGTATTGAAGTCGATAGATAAAAATAAACCTATGAAATAGAAAAGGTGACACTTAAGTTTCCATAGCTTTGTGATATTTTGCTATTTAAAGAATGACATTCAGATGTCATTCATTATCAAGTATGCTGCAACTGCTGTCCTCCCAGTGTGAGTTATCTCCTATCAAAGCCACACTCTTACTGTGTGTGTGTCTGCGCACTGTAATTCGGTGACAAAACTGTTGCACGGAGGGTGTGGAAGGGCGCACTCAATAACAAACCAAAGCACCGGCGACGGAAGATTACGTGTCGCAATTAGCGCCCGCTGTCCCTGTAACATAGTTACTGTAGGTCATTCAGATGCGCGTAGCAGCTGAACAGATGGAGGGGATATTTGTGGTATTGTAAGACTGTTCTGAAAGTCTTTGTCCTGTTCGGAAGAAATTACTCTAGCGGTGTGTCCTGCTCTTGAAGGTGCACTGAAAGGAACATGGCTTCTCCAGCATCATCGTACGGAGTAGACCTTCGCTCTCCAACAGCACACGACCAGCCTCCAAAGGTAGAGGAGTTGTATTGACTTTATAAATGCGCAAACACACCGAATGTATGATGTCAGAGCGCGCAATGCGTTCAGTAATGGTTGTTACAGAATGTGGATTTTGTGCATTTTGAGTGTTAATATATTTTGGCGCTGAAGTTTAACTCAATTCAGTTTGTAGACCCAACAAATGCCAATTTAATTATTTAAATAATGGCACCCACCTGTCCTGGGACGTTTATGGCACAATGAAGTCATACTGCACATAAAGAGAGCAATGACATGACAGTTACTATTATAAACAATTATTAACATTATTTAATAGGTAAACCCATCATCAGTGGAGCTTTTCATGATGGACAACTGCCATTGGTCTTGGCTGAATTGGGATAGCAGGACATTGTGCATTTTCTAAAAAGATGTATTTATTTTCTCAAAATGCCCATGTCAAAATATATTGAATTTAATCGTCTGAAAGAATTATAATTATAAATACAATGAAAACATCCAGCTGAGTTGCAGTAATAATAGGAATGGATGAGGAGTTGCACAAAATACAAAACATCCTGAATTGCTCTAAATGTCTAAAATGGGTTTTAGTTTCTTCATGCAAAATATATTCTCATTGCCTCTTTGATTTGGGGTTGAAATATGATCCACACTGTTCTTCATTTGATTCACTCTAAATTCTTGTTTTTCTGCAGAATTCTGTGGTATTGTAGATGGTGAAAATATTTCATGGTTGATAAATCTTTAATGCTGAATATTATTTATTTTTGGCTCTTTTTTGGTAGTAGATTACAGGTTCCTAATCTCTTAGTACTCAGAATTCTCTAAATCTTAGAGATGGTTGTGTCTTAGGTGTCAAGTTGGATGTTGTTTGTGTCTTTTGTTTAAAGGGTTAAATCTATGCTGATCTGTGAGTCATGTGGGTTTCAGCAGGTGATGGCACAGTCATTAAAGTCTCCTAAGGAGGAGCCTGTGCTCAACTCCATGGTGGCAGATTGTTTGGCAGGGCTGTCTGTCATAGGCACTGGTACACACAACACAAACAAAGTGATGGCACATGAATATTCATAGATATATAAGATGTTTAAAAGATCTACACTGAAAATATCTATTTATATATTATTTTTCCATTTAAAATGGTTTAAGTAGTTTTAAGCGTGTTCACTCTTTTTCCACCATCTTTTTCTGTCATTATTTTATTTTATTGTTTTGCCCTCCAGGTGGGCGTTACTGTCAAAACTTAGAATTGAGTTTATGTCAACAGTTACTTTACCACACCTGCTGCTTTTCAACGATATGTCAGTCAAACAAAATAAGTTTATCAGTTTGTCATCCTTATATCTATCATAGTGCCACAGTAGCTTTTGTGTGTATATGTGTGTGTATATATATATATATTTATTTATTTATTTATTTTGACAAATATAATGAAGAAGATAAAGTAGTACAATTACAAGGGGGAATCTACCCAAGTTTAAAGAAGATGGACAGTTGACGGCAAAAACACTGACATTAATACAAAACAAAACAAAGTTTAACAGACACTTTGCAGATGCAAACAGGGAAAAATAAGCCTGTTATTTTGTGTGTTTTTCAATAATAACTTATTTTTTTTACTTATCAGGAGATTCACACTGGAATCAAATACCCACACATTCTGTAAGATGAAGTCAAGAGATGCACAAGTATCCTGGATGAAGCTCATTTGCATTTAGTATACAGATGTTTACGCAAAATGTAGATAGAAATTTACAGAGGATTTGAATTTAAAAATTTTCTCAACGAAGCATACGGCCTTATACAATTTCATGTAATTGCTTAATATGGATCTTGTTAAGGAAAACTGCTCAAACACACAAGCTTTATTCACACAGTCTTTTTGTTAATTGGAGAAAACATGTCAAAATGACAAAAGTGTAAAATAAATTTTTTTGAGATTACTGGCTGCGTTTGTGAACGGAACAAACTAAACTCCATTAACCAGCCAATCACAGTTTTAAAACTTGATGAACAAAATGGCAGACAGCAACAAAGCCTCTCAGTGTAGCATTTTGATTGGCTAGGCTGTCAAATCATTTATCTATCGCAAGGTCAAGTCACTATAATTGAATGGAAAAGAGCAGCATAAATGTTCTGCTAGATGTCTCATGTCTCCTTTAGTGTTAACCTGCTAGGGAAATCATTTAGTAATTTTTCGGTGCAAGATTTTGATCCTTTTGAATTGCAGTGAGTTCACCTGCAGGTCATCTGTCTGGCTGCTTTAATTTCTAGAATAGAAAATTCTTTGCCATGTAGGTGGAAGTAGATTAATTTGGGATTAAGGCAATTATTTAATCCACTCTCTTGGGATCTTGTTAATCGGGAATATCTCAAATTGTTCACGATTGTTTACAGCCCACTTATAAAGTTCACAGACGGGGTGCGTTTGTCTTGTTAGAAGCAAGCATTCATGAGCAGTGCTGTACAGTACATGTGCATGTGTGTATGTGAATGGCTCCTTGTTGGTTCTTTCCGGAACAAAGACACAGCCTTGTCTTCTTTGCTGTAAAACCATTTCATAGGGCAAGCCTTCTTGGCTCTTCTGTTTCTGCTGTTTTGTGAAAATTCTTTCCCACTGACTAACTTCACAACAGGTTCAGTTTGTCACCAGTGCCAGTGAGACAATGGAACAAACGACTTTAGTCATTTGTCCCAGGATGCATACTTATCCCATTCACTTTTTCTGATTTTAAGATGATTTATGGAATGGAGTTTCTAGAATTATGCAGTCAATTTTGACATTACAAATGTGATCCATGTGTGGTAACAGATCAGAGCAGTTTTTTTTTTAATCAAAGTCACATTCAAAATCTGAAAAGTTAACACAAAAAAAAAAAAAAAAAAATGCAATTGTGTACACTTTTGAATCAGAGTACACAACCACTTCACAAAATTAAAACATTACCACGCTAACTGAGTCGGCTTGGAATGCAAGTGTGGATTACATTGCAAAATATGTGAATTTGTGCATTTTAATGTGTTTGAAAGACAGGAATCTTTCAAAGTCATAGTAATACATGGTTGGAGTGATAAATAATAACGTGTTCGTCAGGAGTTGATTAACAGGCAATGTTGAGAAAACAAACATACCAATAAATTGATAGGAAATAGTGTTTATACTGCACAGTAATGTTTTCGCCATTTGTCTTAAAATGAAGTGATTTATGTAAATCCAGTGATCAAATGCTGTGTGGCCTCTCCATTTTCTATTTTAATTGTAGCAAATAATTTATGCATAATGTATTGTCAAGTCACCTTTATTTTTATAGCATTTTATACAATACAGATTTTCAAATCAGCTTTTCAGTGATAAACAGGAAAATATTGATTCAGTGATGCAAACAAGCTTTCAAAAGACAACAATAAATGATCATTATTTATATTTTATGTTTATAGTTTATTGTTGATTCAGTTTGGTTCAATAACACTGTAAAGTTCATCAGTTATAGAATTGAGTTTAATGAATCTATAAAGCAGCTAGATGAATGAACATGGTGTGGTTTAATTCCAGGCTGCATCACAAGTTGGACTGTGGATTGATATCTTTCAGAATATTTCATCCAGTTACTTTTCCTTGAAAATTGGAAGACATTACGCCAGTGTTTGGAGAGTTGAAGTTGGCCATAGGGTCTGTGCAGAGGTATTGTCTGGTTTTTGTGGTCTTCTCTGAAGGTCTATGCTGATGGTTGTCTAGTCTAGTCTTTTTGTACGTGATCTGTCTCTACAGCTCATCTAGTTGTCATTGTCTCCTTTGAATGCAGGGCTTTTATGGTCATCTCAGAATCAGAATCAGCTTTATTGCCAGGTATGTTTGCACATACGAGGAATTTGTAGTAGTGACAGTGGGACAGAATGACGGCGACAGGACAGGACACAGATAATAATAAAGAATAATGTACAAATATACAAAATGGACAGTATGCAAAATAGCACAAACACACTATACAAAAAAATAGACAATTCAGTATGTACAGGTATGTTAGGTGCAAATTTGAAATGTAATAAGTATGTGTGTTAAATAAAAAATAAAAATAAAAAGTAGATAGTGTTGTGTTTCATGTTTATTGTTAAGAGTTCAAATGTTCATGAGATGGATTGCCTGAGGGAAGAAACTGTTCCTGTGTCTGGTCGTTCTGGTGCTCAGAGCTCTGTAGCATCGACCAGATGGTAACAGTTCAAAGAGGGAGTGTGCTGGATGTGAGGGGTCCAGAGTGATTTTACCAGCCCTTTTGCTCACTCTGGATAAGTACAGTTCTTGGAGACTGGGGAGGGTTGTACCAATGATTCGCTCAGCAGACCGGACTACCCTCTGTAGTCTTCTGAGGTCAGATTTGGTAGCTGAGCTGAACCAGACAGTTACTGAAGTGCAGAGAATGGATTCAATGATGGCAGAGTAGAACTGTTTCAGCAGCTCCTGTGGCAGATTGAACTTCCTCAGCTGGCGAAGGAAGTACAACCTCTGCTGGGCCTTTTTGACAATAGAGTCAGTGTGATTGTCCCACTTCAGGTCCTGGGAGATGATGGTGCCCAGGAACCTGAATGACTCCACTGTCGTTACAGTGCTGTTCATGATGGTGAGTGGGGGGAGAGCAGGGGGGTTTCTCCTGAAGTCCACGATCATCTCCACTGTTTTGAGCGTGTTGAGCTCCAAGTTGTTAAGACTGCACCAGACAGCCAGCTCCTTAACCTCCTGTCTGTAAGCAGACTCGTCACCGTCCTGGATGAGGCTGATAAGTGTGGTGTCGTCTGCAAACTTCAGGAGCTTGACAGAGGGGTCTTTAGATGTGCAGTCGTTGGTGTACAGGGAGAAGAGCAGTGGGGAGAGAACACAGCCCTGAGGGGCTCCAGTGCTGATGGTGCGGGTGCTGGATGTGTATTTTCCCAGCCTCACTAGCTGCTGCCTGTCTGTCAGGAAGCTGTAGATCCACTGACAGACGGAGGTGGGTACAGAGAGCTGAGTTAGTTTGGGCAGGAGGCGGTTTGGGATGATTGTGTTAAAGGCCGAGCTGAAGTCCACAAACAAGATCCTCACATAAGTCCCTGGTCTGTCTAGATGTTGTAGTATGTAATGCAGTCCCATGTTGACTGCATCATCCACAGACCTGTTTGCTCTGTAGGCAAACTGCAGGGGGTCCAGTAAGGGTCCAGTGATGTCCTTCAGATTAGCCAAAACCAGTTTTTCAAATGACTTCATGACCACAGATGTTAGAGCCACAGGTCTGTAGTCGTTGAGTCCTGTTATCTTGGGTTTCTTTGGGACGGGGATGATGGTGGAGCGTTTGAAGCATGAGGGGACTTCGCACAGCTCCAGTGATCTGTTGAAGATCTGTGTGAAGATGGGGGCCTTAGAGATGTATTTACATCTCTAAGTGCTTATTCATCATCTGGTCTGGTCACAGACTGGATCCGGGATATTACTGTAACCTCGGAGTAAGAAATAAACAGACAAACTAATATTAGCATAAATGCCATTCTATTTACAATGTAACAATCACATTGGATGTTATGGGAATTGTTAACATTCTGGTTCCATGTGCCAAACACCATCTAAGCTGCCAGGGCATCATCGTCATCCTCCCATCACCATCCCTTCGCCACATCCTGCCATCATCCCCGCACTTTTGCCTCTCACCATCCCTACGCCATCTCCTCGTCCACCTCCAAAAACCCCTCCATCCCTCCCTATTCTGTTGCTTGAACTTTATCATCTTCAGTCTTTGCACACACACAGCTATTCACTTCTGCACTTTGTTTTTCAGTAAATTTTTATTTATTTTTCAGAAAATTGCATTCTTTTTTTTTATGTATTCATTGATGTAGAATTCTGTATTTTTCAGTAATGCAGGTATAACTGAAATGTTCTACAATTGGATAAGATAGCTCTGCCATAGCATTTCACTTTTTTTTTTTTTTTCCATTTATTATAATGTTTTTAGTATAATGTATTAATGTATCGGAGTATGTTTGTAGAAATACAAATATTCTATAAACATGTATTTCAAGTGCATTTTTAATACATTTTTTTTTTCACCAGGGTATATATGCTGCTGTACTTTTTTTAATGTACTCTAAAAATACTTGTAATGTACACAACAATACAGGTGCATCTCAATGAATTAGAATGTCGTGGAAAAGTTCATTTATTTCAATAACTCAACTCAAATTGTGGGTTTTTGTTAAATGTGAGCCAAAATCATCACAATTAAAAGAACCAAAGACTTAAACTACTTCAGTCTGTGTGCATTGAATTTATTTAATACACAAGTTTCACTATTTGAGTTGAGTTAGTGAAATAAATGAACTTTTCCACGACATTCTAATTCATTGAGATGCACCTGTATATAATACATTAAAGTTAATAGATATCAAAGTGTGTGTGTGTGTGTGTATATACTGAAAAAAGCAGCTTTATAATATACTAATAGTGTAATGCTAATGCATTTCTAATGAGCCGAAATACAATTTGAAATGTACTTGAAGAACAATAAAACAATGCTTCAAATATTGTTATGCCCAGAGTCTAGGGTTCAGGGATGAAACATAACATAAAGAGTGATGGTCAGCAGGTTACTTTTTAAACCTTCTCGGGTTCTTTTTTTATTGTGAGGATAAGAAATTACAATGTTTCATAAGAGGGAAAAAAAAGGTTTCATACAGAGAATGAACAGAGAAGAGAATGAACGCAACAATTACATCAGGGCTAGGCTAGGCCAAAATAACAAACAAAAAAAGCTACCTTAACCCAAAACTAAATTATCCTAACAAAATAGATAAAAGAAAATACATACACTTCCCTTACGCCTTATCTAAACCAAAAACAGGAGAAAACTGTGTCCAAAAATAATTGGCACCTGACTCCTACAGCGTTGTCAAAACTCAACCCGTAGCCTAATTAGGCTACTCAAACAGTCCCTCTTACTCATCAAAAGAGGAGAGGAAAGATCGTGAAGGGGAAGAACATTAACACTTCAATTATTCACTCGAAAACTTTCACAAAATCTTGCAATACATACAACAGTTTTCACAATATCCAACAGGATGAACAACACGCATTCTGCCCTCTCACACCCCTCCCTCCGAGGACGTTTCTCTGCGCTCCTCTTTTAAAAGATGTGGTTGCTCCTCGCCACCTACCACCGTGCACGCTGGTAGCACGTTCAATTAAGGCAGAGTGACCTGTAAGAGACAGGACAGAAGAGAAAGGGAGAAGGAAACACCAATACAGCAGCACCAATGCAACGTCAGGCATAACAATATACTCCTAACTGTAGTTCATGAAGTATTAAAAGTACATTTTAAATGTGTTTTAAGAAATACACTTAAATTGCACTAAATATACTTAAAGTGGTTCCAATTTAACACAATTTCAATATATCAAATATATTGCAAATAGGTTAAAATCGAACTTAAACATATCTTGAAATACACTTAATATACTTAAAGTTGTTTCAAAATAATACATTTAATATGCACTTAGTATAGTAAAATTTAAATATATTAAGTGTGTCTGAAAAAGCACAATTTAAATATATTTCTTTTTCACCTGGGAAAGGGATTTGAATTATTGAAATATGATAGTGTGTTATGTGTATGCCAGGTTAAAGAGATGTTCCTTTAATATAGATTTAAACTGACAGACTGTGTCTGCTTCCACTTTGAGTCCTAAATAGGAAAAGGATCTACCACCCACAGTCAATTTAGATATTCTAGGTATTTTCAGCTGGCCAGAATTTTGAGATTGCAGTGGATGTGAATGACTACAATACAATAACAACTTGCACAAGTACGGCGGAGCTAAACAATTCAGGGTTTTATAAATAATCAGAAAGATTTTAAAGGGGTCATTGGATGCCCATTTTCCACAAGTTGATATTAGGGGTGTGCGATATTGACAAAAAATAATATCTCGATATTTTCTTGGATTTTATCGATAACGATAATTAGATGATATTTTGCTGAGTGTGTTATTGTGGTGGTATCTTAAGGACTGCCATAGATAGCTGACTCCTAAAGTTTTTGATATTCTTCATATTCTGTGTGGTGGTCAGTTCATACTGATAGAAATGAATCTTTTCCAATAAGTTTAAATTGATTTTTACCTTTTATGGGCATTTTTACCTTTATAAAGCCATTTTTTCTAAAAGTGTGCGTTATCTTTTGAGTCAAATTCTTACATTTAATCAGTGAATTAGAATAATAAGACATTTATGCTGTTACCAAGCAAATGAAATCATTATCAATAAAATTCATCTTTGCAATGCAGAGTAAACACAGAAGCTGCGCCTGAAGTGGCATTTAGATGTATTTGCTCACTACTGTTTAGTGCAGAACATGAATGCATTTAACCTGCAGTTACAAATGCATAAATAATATTTTCATATATTAAACATAAAATGTTGAATATGTTATTTGAAATTATTTAAATAATAAAAAATAAACTTTAAATGTAAAATTAATACCGCCAGTAGGTGGCAGCAAGTCACTGTTAATAAGTGAGTCATTGCGATTGAACCGAATCATTTAAAGGGGTCCTATTATGCTTTTTCACTTTTTGAATTTTAGTCAGTGTGTAGTGTGTATATTTGGGCATAAAAACATCTACAAAGTTACAAATCTCAAAGTCCACTCCAAAGGGAGATATTTCGTTTTTAAAAAAATCCCTTTTCAAGAACTACAACAAATGGCTCGTTTGGACTACAGCATTGTTTTCCGGTGTTTGTGATATCACAAAGCGGCCCATTAGAATATCATTAAAATAAATCCCGCCTACGGAAATTCGAATGGTTGGCGGGTGGGGAGAACGCTTGGTTGAGCACTGCACGTTTCAAAATCGAAACCTGGTGCGGGTGTTTTTATATCACTGTATTTCTGAAGGAAACCGACTGTCTTCAGAAAATTATGGATGTCATTTTCATTTCATCTTGCATGTAATGTCTGATAAAGCAGTGTTTGTGAGCGGAGCGCTGCTTTGTGTACAGCGTTACCGGGGAAACCTCGATCTCTACCACTCCAACAGCGCCTCCCGCTGGCAGAGAATGAATTTGCATATATATGCCACCACAAATAGTGTAAGTCTGTGGGACTATGGTATAAATAAATTCAACTGTATAACAGTTTCACTGCAATTCATGTTATAATGTTAGAATTAAAGAACAATAATCATAATACATACTACCATTGCACTTATCTGTACATAGTAAATGCAGTTATTTTTAAGCTGTTGTTGACATCTTATCTAAAACGTGATTTAGCCTCAAAAAAAAAAAAAAAAAACCTTACCACTTTAATATGTCTTGTAATATCCGTGCATGCAAAGGTTCTGCACGATCCTCTTGTTCAATATTCTCGGGGTCTGAATTGATATAGTAATATTGACGAACTTGCTGCTTTGGCAAGGGGCGGGGCAGTACTGAAACACCATCTAAGCTGTTCGCCAATCACAACGCACTGGGACAGCTAACCAATCACAACACATTTCGTTTTTCGGAAGGCAGGCCTTCATCAAACCCGGAACTAATCGAGCTGTTTGTGCCAGGCTGGGGAGAAAGATGTTGTAATAATGTAAATTATGTGAAAAATAATGCGATTTTCGAAACACCAAGCATGAGAGCATGTTCTAGTACACCCCCAAAACAAAATCGAGATAATAGGACTCCTTTAAATGGTTAATTCATTCAGTAACGAACACCGTCATGTTGCTCAGATGCACGCAAAACAGTGCTGTGGCTTTGTTTGGAATTATTTTTGTTGTCGAAATAGAGCAAAAACAGGCAATATGGTGTCTAAAATGTAAGTCTCTTAAATAACTTCTTGTTTTTTGAACAGTTGTAAAAAAAAAAAAAATCAATATTACGTTTGTAATAATCTTTGGAGAAAGTAATGGCACTCTTTGTGTGATGTTGATTAACTATATGAACTATATGAAATTATATAAATATATACATTTTCTGTCACCATATCTTGAATTTTGTGATCATTCTAAATGTATTTTAATAGATTGAATCATACAGTGAAAGAACATACTCTAAATGCGCACTCGCACTAGTCTAGACTTCACGTAATGTAAGCGTGCACTCTGTAGGGGTGTTTTGAATGTTTTTTTGCAAAATACTCGATAATGTCAAATCACACATCGTTAAAACAACAATTACGTTATTATTGCAGATGATATATATCACACACCCCTAGTTCATATGATTCTTTAGGGTCTTAATGAAAAGTCTATAACATGCTTTGGTTAAAAATTTCTCAATGGTAGTGTAAAAAACACCCTTTTTTACCTTGTCAAAATCAGCTCTTTACAGAGCAACCTGTTTTGTAACATGTTCTTTTAAATGCTAATGAGCTCTGCTCACCCCACTCCTCTCTTCTGTGGGGTGATGAGCAGTACTGTTTACTTTAGCTGCGAAACTTGCTAACTAGTACATTATTAGGAAAGGCGATTTGCAAAGATTCATAAAAAACAAGTGGTCGACCGATATTGGTTTTTTGACAGCCGATGCTGATGCGGATATCTTGGAAAGCAGGGTGGCCGATGGCCGATATAAAGCCAGTATAATTTTATTTATTTTAATTAATATTTAAGAAATTTGAAATCATTTGAAAATGGATTTAAAAATGTGTAAAATAAACATAATTATAATTTAGATGACAAAGTATTTTTTTTTACAAATAAATAAATATTTAATAAAAATATAATTTAAAAGGAAGTAAACACTGTAACCAACAGGGCACTCAGTATTCTGGGAAGTTTGTGTGCATTGGGAATCATGTTTTTTTTCAAATAAAGCCAAGGTAACACTCATTTTACATACAGCACACAGTGAAAATGACATGAATATGACAGTGGGCAAATAAAGCGCAGCATAATTTGAAATCACGAGTTTAAAGTTTAAAGCATTCAATTCACACGGACCGACCGTCACGCAGAGAACACGCAATCATGCAGGATACAAATGCACACTTCACAAGATCTCACAACTGGATTCGACTAAGTTTGCAAGGTTTGTGAAATGAAGTGTTCATTAGACTTTCAAAGATTTATTTAAATGATGTAAATGCGTATTTGCTAAATGCTGACGGCAAACGAGAAAGTATTATAATGTTTGCCTTTCTATTACTAATAATATAAAAGCGATCGTTATAATACTTATTTGTATACATTTTAATTCCTTTGTTTAACAGTTCTAACTGATTATTAGACAGACTTCTGTTCGTATTAGACAGAACTGTTAACGACAACAGTAAACAACGGGGAGAATGTGAGCACTATGTGCTCAGGCGCTGCCGTTCTCAGCGCCGTCAAAATAAAAGTCCTGCCTCGAACGCATCGGCCAAACAGAAAAACTTATCGGCCGATGCCGATATTCGAAAAATGCCCAATATCGGCTAATATATCGGCCTTGGCAATATATCGGTCGACCGCTATAAAAAACCCTTACATTCACTTCTTCTGTAGGTGAAGCTGGATCACGAATGATTCATAGACACATTTAGGTTGATCGGGGGGCGCATTCCCTTCAAAAGCGAAAGTAATTCACTGTGTCTTCAGCAGCTCAGATGTCGGGAGTAAATGATGACTGCTATGCTCATTATTATATCCAACAACAGAACACCTCAATCGCTATGGAGACATTCTTGTCTATGTCCCTGCTCCGGTGTCGAAACAATGGTGGTCGGACTGTTACAGCTCACTTAGGGCGGGTCTAAGATAAGACGGCCATGTCAATCAACAATCGTTGGAGTGGCCTTGGTCTGTGTGATGTCACACAGACAAGAAGCTGAGAACGGCTTGATTTGAAAAAGGGGATATTATTTTTAGGGATTAAATCTTATTATAGGGTGGATGTGTACACACACTGCCAACACACATTTGTGTTCAAACAACATGTAAAAGTGGATTTTGCATCCGATGACCCCTTTAAAATGTTTGTGATGTTTAATAACGAGTCGTGTTGACAGAACCTGGCTAGTATGATCATACTTCCTGGTTCTAGTAAGAACTCTAACTGCTGCATTTTGGACCAGCTGTTTATTAAGCCTGCAGGGTAGGGCTGCACGATATATTGTTTCAGCATCGATATCGCGATGTGCACATCCGCGATAGTCACATCGCAGGATGTGCGATGTTTAGTAGGCCTATATACTGATCATTATATTTATACTGATTGTTTTCTTTGCTCACACACAGACACCCGGACGCGACAGCTGTACCGAGATACCCATTATAAATACATTTAGTAGCAGAGCTACTGCAAACGATTTTCAGTTCTGGAAATCCATTTATCCTTTGTTGAAATTTCTGCGTCGTCAAGGAGAGCGCAGGTAATGGTTACTTAGCAACGACAGATGCCACGAAAGCGCAAGCTCCCCGAGCGTTTTGGAAAGAAGGAGAAAGCGGTGCAGCTGGCGTTTTCCACACGTTTTTAGGCGCGCAATGTGAACGGCCCCAAAGTCTGTCTACACTGGACACGGCAAAGCGACCGTTGCCAATCATTTGAACTTTGCATCAGTACATCATATATAGAACGAGGCAGCACCATTTTACTGGCGGGGATTGGTCGTGTCGCGCCGCATCCAGTGTAGTCAGTCTCACAGCATCACTGATTATAATGGGTTCTATTGTTTTTTGTCGTGCCACTCGCGTCCAGGCGAGACATGGTGAGAGCCACGCAGATGCATGTGAACACTGAATTCTATTCACTTCCGCTACTATTTGTGCCTGAAATGACATATATGAGCGAAACTATGTCAAAATGCATGTCTCTGCAAGTATTCTTGTAAAAAAACAGTTGCTTATGACTTAGGTGAAGGTAATCAATTGAGAAAGAAAGAGGATAACAATAACAGCAGTTTAATGTCCCTGTTGCTTTCTGTGTCATTTTAATCAAACAACAAATCACAGAGAAAAATTACTTTTGTAGCTTTAACACAGATTTATTAGATTTAATTTATACAGTGAAGACTATGCATTGTTATTTTACATTTAATTGCTCAATTTCTGTACCTGAATACTGTTAGACTTGCCTTAAAAATACAAAGCACTGTTTATTTAATTTGTTTCTTTGTTCTATTATATTTATCTATGCTTGTAATTAGTTTATTTCCTATGCTGATTTACTCACCTACAAAATCACCCCAGTCATTGATTTTTTTTCCCCCAAATAGAGCTATTCAAGTCATGTGGTGATTTTTTTTTTCATATCGCAATATGAATGAATGTACTTTTCTGCATTTGACATTCAGAGCATATGTCATAATTCAGATATATTTTTAAGATGAAAAAATGCAGTTTTACAAATGTTACAAATTCAGTTTTTTCAGAATTTAGTAGTAGAAAATTACTAGTCATCTATGTCAACTATGCATAGTCAACTATGCATTCCATTAGTTTTGTGAATAGGTATGTTTTGTCAAGTTTGCGAAGAAATATAGAATTGAGTATCATTAGCATGACAATAGCCCCTTTCACACATACAGACTTACTGGTAAATACTGGTAAATTATCGGTAAATTACTGTAAAGTGATCATGTGTGAACAGGCCCTTTTTTAAAATGCCAGTAAATTCATTCCGGCAATTTACCAGTAAGGGAAGTTGTAATTACCAGTAAACTGCTGGAATTCTGCTGTGTGTGAATGCAGAATGAGATTACCGGTATAAGCACGTACAAGTTCAGAACGCACTGACGTAAGATGTCTACTCTGGGCCAGTACAGAACCGTTGAAATTCAAAATTCAACGGCTCTGGGCCAATCATAACATTCTGACGCAAATGACGCATTTTACTCCACACTGTGCAGTTCGGTTTTGATTGAAGTCATCTAATATGATGAAATGGATGTCTGAATGGTGCTTTACTGGAAAAAAAGGTGGAACACCGTTGCCAGCGTGAACAGCACATTTTTGAATTTAAAGGTAAAGTAGCTCCAGTAAATTTACGGCAGTTTACTGGTATTACTGTGTGAAAGTGGCTAAAGAAAACATCATGTTTCTTAATGGTATCTCCCAAGGGTACTGAGCCTTGTGGTACTCTATTCTTAACTTGTGACGTATATGATACCTCTTCGTTTACTGCTAAAAAACTGATGACAAATTCCACTAATGCCAAGATGATTTTCAAGCCTATTGAAAAAATGTTGTGGTCGCTAGTGTCTGAAGGCTGATTTATAATTATGCGTCAGACATACGCCATAGGCCGTGCGTCGGTTTTCATTTATGCTTCTGCATCGCTGTCCATGTCGGCATGCAGTACACATGCAAACCGCTAGTCTGCAGTTTCCACGGGCCTGTTGCTGGTGTAACCCGCAGTATCACGGCAAAAGTCGAAGAACAAGCAGCTTGTCGGAGAAGCATCAGCCGTGACAATGGCAAATAAATATCAAAGAACAGATAATTTATTTAAAACTACAAAAAAGAGACGACAATGGAAGAGGAGAAGATGGCATTCTTTCAGTCACCACAAGGACTTGTACCATGGCAGAACAACATTGTTTTTTGCAGACAACAAAGTGATGTACAATGCTACGTTTTATAATAAGTGATAAGACACTTGTTCTTTGCTTTGTTTTATTTTAAATAAGAAGGTGTAACATTAAAATATATTAAAGTAAAAAAAAAAACAAAAAAAAAACACAAAACTCAAATACATACGAGAGGGGTATGTATGAGGGAGGGGTACTAGCAGACTAATCACAGCGCTTGCGGTCCACGTAGAATTGACACGCTGTGACATTTTTGGAGAGGTGCACGTCAGGCTATGCTGTAGGTTCGACACAGAAGTATAAATCAGCCTTAATGCAGCTCTAAGGTCCAGTAACAATAATAAGAGCAAGTAATTTGTAATTCTGATGAGAGCAGTCTTAGTACTATATGGTCTAAATTCTGTCTGGAAATTCTCGCAGATACCATTTCTTTCTGAGAAGAAACATAGTTGTGAGGATATTGCCTTATTTTTTTTTTTTTTTTGGACACAAAAGGGAGATTCGAGATCAGTTTATAGTTAATTAATTTTCTAGGAACAAGTATAGTTCCCCCCCCCTTTTTTCTTTTTTTCTTTTTTCTTTAAAGGGTACATCAGATGTCCATTTACCACATGTTTGTATGATTCTTTAGGGTCTCCATGAAAAGTCTATAACATACTTTGGTTAAAATTTCTCAATGGTAGAGTAAAACAACACCCTTTTTACCTTGTCAAAAACAGCTCTGTTCACAGTGACCCATTTTGGTGCATGTCCCTTTAAATGCTAATGAGCTTTGCTCAGCCCGCCCCTCTCTTCCATGGGGTGACAAGCAGTTCTTTGAGACTGTTAATTTAGCCGCATTTGTCGCAGAATTGCTAACTAGCACATCATTAGGAAAGGCGGTGAAGCTGGATCACAAATGATTCGTGTGAACATAAACCCATTTAGGTAGATCGGGGGGAGCACATTCCCTTCAAAAACAACAGTAATCCACTGCGTCTTCAGCAGCTCAGATGTCGGGAGTAAATGATGAATGCTATTTTCATTATTACATCCAACAACAAAACACCTCAATCGCTTAGGAAACATTCTTGTCTACACTTGCTCTGGCATCGAAACAATGGCGGAATGTTGACAGCTTACTTAGTTCAGGTCTATGCTGAAACGGCAGTGTCCGTCAATAGTGGTGAAAGGGGCCTTGGCCTGTGTGATGTCACTCTTCCAAGAATCTGCGAACGGCTTGATCTGAGACTGCTCTGATTTTTGGGGATTTTTAAAAATAAGCACTGGCTGGATTTTTATCATTATAGGGTGGTTGTGTACACACACTGTCAACACACATTTATGTTCAAACACCATGTAAAAGTGAATTTTGCACCTGACGTCCCCTTTAAATGAGAGGCTTAATAGCAGCCAGCTTGGAAGTTTTTGGGACATATTCTAATGTCAATCATGAACTATTAATATTAAGAAAAGGATCCTCTTTCAGTAGCTTAGTCTGTATAGTCTAACATAGGCCTACATGTTTTTGGTTTAGATGATTTAACAAGTTTATACTGTTCTTCCTCTTCTATAACAAAGAAAGATTGATATTGTTTCTCGTGGGATCTATAATGCACTGGCTGATGCAATACTGCAGCAGACAGTTGCATCGTTATAATTTTCTCTCTGATAATAGCAATCTTGAAAGTAAAGTAATTAAAAGTCATTACTGCTGTGTTGTTGGAAAATGTCTGCACCTCTTGATGGGTTTGTTTTTGATAATTTTGTTTTTTCTTCTAAAAGAGCTGAAAATAAGCAGATCTAGCAGTTTTTAAGGCATTGTTGTTGGCAGAAACACTATCCTTCCACACAATTTGAAATACCTTTAGTTTTGTTTTCTTCCAGCTGCAGTCCCTTTTCCAGGCTGCTCTCTTGAGGATGCAAGTGTGCTTGTCATACCACAGTGTCGGACTGTTCCCTTTATTCTCCTTTAAGCATAAAACAGCAACCGTATTCAAAGTGCTAGAACAGAGAGCCCATAGTTTATATTGCAACATCAGTTTTTTTTCCTGATCTATTGGATATGCTGAGGAGTTGAGACAAAGCAGGAAGATTGTTTACAAACTTTTGTTGTAGAAGTAATAGTTATTCCATTTTGTTACAAGAAGTTGATTTTGTAACCTTGGCTAAATGGAGTATACACAAGACAAGATAATGATCTGAGTCTGAGATGTCATTGCTCTGCTACAGAATTTCAACACTGTTAAAACTGATTCCATGTGACAGTATTAAATCTAATCTATGATTATGGCAATGAGTGGGTCCTGACACACATTGTCTTACTGCAATGGAGTTTAGTATGAACAAAATGTACCACAGCTGTACCAGCTGTCCTGACCCTCTCACTCCTGCAAGATAGCTACTGGTGGCCTTGTATATTTCCCAGTTTAGGGACATGACCAGACAAACATCTGGGAGACACTGTCTGAAGTCAATATAAGAATTTTTATTTACACTTTTTTTCTTCTGCATGCATTTTCAAAGTAACAACCCCCCAAAAATATAAAATAAATAGTATATATATATATATATATATATATATATATATATAAGTAACAAATAATAATCAATAATTAATGAACAAGCACAAATAATGGTCACAATAACAGAAGAAGATAACACAGAGGTAATATACAGCCAGGTCTTTATTTGCAGGAATGTCAGAAATTTAAGAGATGCAGCAGGTGAGTAAATGAGTTCATAGAATGACTTGAGACAGTTACATGGCTGAATAATAGTCCCTTTCTTTGCAGGTACTGGCTGGTGTGGCTGAAGAGACAGAAAAATGACAGAAACTGAAAACAGGATGATGAAAGGTAAGTATTCCAAGGTGAGTAGTCAGAGAAATAGCTCTGCAGCGAACAACAAGACCAAACAAAGGTGAAGTGGAGAGTGACTGCTTATATATGTGTCTCGATGAAGTGATATTCCGTGGAAGGTGTGGGGATGGCTGACTGAGTGTAGGTAAGAGCCAGTAGGGATACTGGGCAATGTAGTTCTGTGGTGACTGGACTGGTGACTGAGGATTGGGATGGGAGATTGTGACAGTACTCCCCCTTCCCGCAAGGTGAAACCCTGTGCCAATATTAATCCAATTGAGCAGAGGAAGGAGGAAAAGCCAGGACAGGATCAGCCAGGTCAGAGCCAGCCGAGCAGGAAGCCAGGGCGGAGCTGATGGGACCGAAGACCCCCATGATGGAGCAGCAGACCACCACGGCTGGGCCAGTGGAGCTGAAGACCACCAGATGACCACCAATGGTGGACTAGACGGCCACCAGGGCAGAGCAGGCAAAAAGGCAGGGCCATTCAGAAGAGCCAGGAAACACCACAGCGGATCATGTGGAGCTGGAAGCCACTATGGCAGAGCACTAGGCCAATGCAGTGGAGCTAGAGAACACAACAGAGGCGTAGGTGGAGGTGGCAGAGCAGGAGATACCCAGAATGGAGTTAAAGACCTCCAAGGCGGAGCAAAGGCCACCACAGACAGAATAGCTGGTTTTAGACCATCAGGAGGATCGGCTGGCTTGAGAATGTCTGTATGGGTGGCTGGCTAGAAAACCTTTGATGGGGGCAGGCTGTGAGGCATCTGGAGTGCTGGCTGAAAGACAGGCGTCTGGAGTGCCTGCTGACCTACAGATGTCTGGTTATGCCAGCTGACTGACTGACTGACTGAAAGGCTAATTTCATTAGACCTAGAAAGGTCTCATTAGACAAAAGACAAACTGAGATTTCTAGGTTGACCTCCATGGCCGAGACGAGGGACCTTTGTTCGGCCTCCATGGCTGTGACAAGGAGACATTGATTGGCCGCTATTATGTGCTTGAGTAGTCCGGAAGTTTGGGGACAACCTCTGTGGTTACATCTGAGCAAACAGGAAACTCGGGAATGGCCTCCATGGCCGCATCTGGGCAGATAGGAAATTCAGAGGCAACCTTCTTGGTCGCATCTGGGAAACAGGAAATTCGGGAACAACTTTCATGGTCATATCAGGGCAGATTGGACATTCGGCAATGACCTCCATGGCGCTTCAGGGCATACAGGAAATTCATGGATGAATACCACCGCTTTGATGTGAGTGGGAGCGCAGTGTGCGGCCCAAACACTTTATGGCCACTGCTGTAAGAGGGAGAGTAATCAGTAGTAGATTAGTCTCTGAAGCCTTCAGGTTTGGAACTATCTGGCTTGGTTCTGGCATGATAGCCATTACATCATACAGCAAGAGACTCTGACTTGGTGGCCATGTTAGTTGAGGATTCTGGAGGTAGAACAGGTACTGTGCTGAGCTCTGGGACAAGAGCGGGCACTGGCCTGAGCTCTGGGACAAGAGCAGGCACTGGGCTGAGCTCTGGGAGAAGAGAAGGCACTAGGCTGAGCTCTGCGATGAGAGCAGGCACTTGACTGAACTCTGGGACTAGTGCAAGCTCCTGACTGAGTGCAGGGAATTGAATGGGCTCCTGGTTGAGTTTAGGGAAATTAACAGACTCTGGGCTGAACTCTGGAGTGGACTCTTGCTCTGTAGGTTCTTTCTACAAGGTCAGCCTCAACCGCGACACAGGCCATGTTGTCTGGGGATGGTCTTCGAAGGAATTTTGCCGCCTATGTGGAGCAGGTGCTGGTGAGCTGCAACTCAGCATTCACCATCGGCCTTGCTGACAAGGATTTCACCAGCCCCACTCCGGACCCAGAGCCCAGCCAAGCATCACCCCGCTGCGTCGAGCATCAGCCTGAGCCCACCGCAGACAGAGTGCCAGAGCCCACCGCGACTGACGAGCCATCGCCAAGAGAAGCAACAGAGCTGAGGATCGCCCTGGAGCCAGAGCCTCACACAGCATCTGACCAGGTGCGAGAGCCGGCACCTATGCACGCAACGGTGGATGAGACAGTGGATCGCGTGAGAGCAGGGGTAAGCCCCGCCCACTGCACCACTGCTGAGGGTGAGCTGAACCAGAACTCTGAGGACTTAATCGACATTTACTCAGAAATACCCTGTCTTCCTTCATCTGAATCTTCTTCCTGTCCTGATATGGCCATTGAAGCTGTTTATGAACTGTCTGTCTGCCTGGAACTGTCTGTTTGTCTCGTCACGACTATGGAGGTCGGTTATGTTCTGTTTGTCAGCCCTGAACTGCCTGCCCGTATTGAACTATCTGTCTGTCCTGTCATGACCACGGAGGTCGTTCCCCTGTCCGCTGCACTCCTGATGTTGGGAGTCGTGATCTGCTGTATGTGGGCAGCATACACCATCCCAGAAAGCCCTGGTGCCCACCCACCCTCCCTCTTCTGCCTTCTCCTGTCATCCCTGCTGCTTCAGCTCCACCGCCGCTGCTTCCTGTCAGCTCCTCTGCTCACCTCAGCCCACCATCTATGCGGTGGGATCGCCGTGGGTCTGCTAGTCTCCATCGGCGTAATGGCTGGAGGATGCCTTGTCTCCGCCTGCGGCCTTTGAGTCCTGGACCTTCACTCGAATTCACCACTTTGATCATAAGCTGCCTGATTGGAGGTGACTGAATTCGCATTGCTTCTAGCATCACTGCATTATTGACACAGACTCCATAAGTTATACTAATGTGACTGGCTCAAGAATAAGTTTAGATGGGATCTGCACTCCTCGCATGAAGAAGTATATGGAGAGATCAAGCATCCACATCACAGCTGCCTTTGTTTCTCTCTCCATTCTTCTCCAATGTCTTCAAAAAGCTAAGATAAGTTCCTTTTTTAATGCTCTCAGGTTATTGGCAACATGTTTGTTGCTAAGGCTATCCATGTTGCTTAGGCTTATTAGTCGTATTCAGTAAAATGCTCGTGCTAGGCTAACGTGATATTGGAAAAATGCGTTATCTGTTGTAAGAGTTGTTGTTCAGTTGAAGTCAGCTCAGCGTGATTCTGTCAAGCTTGTTCTATTTAACTTCTTCTACATGCTTGTTCTTAAAGGGGTCATCAGATGCCCATTTTCCACAAGTTGATATGATTCTTTAGGGTCTTAATGAAAAGTCTATAACATACTTTGGTTAAAATTTCTCAAAGGTAGTGTAAAACAACACCCTTTTTACCCTGTCAAAAACAGCTCTGTTCACAGCAGGCCATTTCGTTGCATATCCCTTTAAATGCTAATGAGCTCTGCTCACCCCAACCCCAAAATATGAAGCGCTTACTTTGGATCTGAAGTTCGCGAACAAAGCGTTGGTATTGATCCCTCTTTCAGAATCAGACTTTGCGAAAATCCAGCGTTGAAATGACCCTTGTTTGTGAGGCAGTCCGATGTAAAATGATTGGCATGACTTTATTTTTTTTCAGTACATTTCCTTCGAAAATGAAACTTAACCACAGTGTCCCTAGCGCCTCAGTTGGAGGGAGTCTACGGATCATTGGTGCATCCCAAAACACTTGTAATGCCTCGTTGGCGCTGACATTGTATATCTCCAGTAATGTCAGACTGCTGCTTCTCACTCAGGCCTGTGTCTATGCTAATAGGGCAGAGAGCGTCACAAATGGACAGGACTTTTTCCCTGTGGTGATGTGTACCTAGGGAGAAATCTGGAATCGCTTGTTCTGAGAGATTGTTTATGATTTATTGGGATTATAAAAAAAAAATGAGTGGGTGGATTTTTACCATTACAGGCTGTTTGTTTTTACACACTGCAGCCATACAACTGTGTTCAAACACCTTATAAAAGTTTTTGCCTAATAGGTCCTCTTTAAGGTGTAGTTGTATTAGGAACATGCTTGTTCTTAAACTGTAGTTGTATTAGGAACATGATTGTTCTTAAAGCTTTAGTTGTATTAGTAACATGCTTGTTCTTAAAGCTGTACTTGTATTAGGAACATGCTTGTTCTTAAAGTCTGCATGAAATCAAAATTGACTTTATTTACTTTACTAGTGCACATTGCTAGTCTTGATGTGAAAAATTAATCCGTTCAAGTTAATCTGCTGAAAAAAAAATAGTTTGTCTCGGTAATCTTTAATCAAAATCTGAACATTTGCTTCCGCTCTGGAATGTCATGCCTTCTCTGATGACATCAGTTTGACTGCTTGGGCAGAATATCCTTAAACACACCCCTCCAACCATTAGGTTGCTATGAGTGAGAGACCGAGAGGAGGAGCGCAAAAATAAAACCCCATCTCTACTCAATATTCCGTTTCCGTCGGCAGCAACTTCCGGTTCACACGGACTTTAAAGCTGTAGTTGTATTGGGAACACACATGTACTTTAAGCTGTAGTTGTTTAGGAAGATGCTTGTTCTTGGGCTCTAGTTGAATTAGGAACATGCTTGTCCTTAGTTCTACTTGTCTTAGGAACATGCTTGTTCTTAAAGCTGTGGTTGTATTGGGAACATGCTTGTTCTTAGGGCTTTTGGTTCTGTTCGGAACATGTTTGTTCTAAAAGCTATTTGTTTGTTAAGGAGAACGTTGTTGTTGTTGTCGTCTTGTAAGCTTCTCAGGTATTGGTTACATACTTGTTAGGTCATCTGGTTAAGTATGCAGGTTTTGGCAGCATGCTCTTTGGGTCATTGGGTGAAGGCAACGTGCTTGTTGCTTAAGGCATTGAGATTTTGGCAAATGTTTTTGTTTTGGGGGGTTGCCACTGCTCTCTTTGCTCTAGGCTGCATGGATGCAGGCTAGCCTGCATGGATGTGCAGGGAGTTCTTGCCCAGAACAGAACCATACCGTCAATCCAAACTGTATGCTAATTGTCAATCAACTTTGACAATAGTGGTCCTGACAGAAATATAAGCATAGTACACTAGAAAGCAGTTTTATGTGTTATGAAAGAAAAACACACACACACACACTCTCACACACACACACACACACACACACACACACACACACACACACACACACACACACACACACACAAAAACAAAAGCTGTGTACCCTTTTGGGGTTGTAATATGTTTTTGTTAGTGTTTCCTTTGTTGTAGTTTAAATAGCAGCTTACAGAAGAACACACATATTATAGAAATAAAGAATAAAAAATAAATGGCTTTAAGATAAATATTTCTTGAATTGATAACTTCTGCAAATGATAACTTGAAACTTGAAATGCTTGAAATGCACTTCATCTAAATTTTAGTGTTTAACATTAATCCATATCCATCACATAGCTTACGACAGTCAAAAATATTAGACTTTTTTGAACTTCTCTGACAGTCTAACAGTAAGCGGGAGTTTCTTTGAAAGTTAATTTTTTTCCCTTTTGACACATGCATGTTGCTGTAAGCTGTTTCATCAAACCCTAAATATCGGTGAAGATTCGAGATGGACTTTGCATTTTTGAAAGGATACATTTCAACTGGCTTGTCCTCATGGGCCATTGGTGCTTGAACCCTTTTTATTGCTACTTTAGGCTATATTTCTTTATTTTTGTAACTGTGTGGTGGTCTTACTGGAGTCAGCCAAATCTTTGTCCATTAAATTCCTTTGTTAGTAACAAAACATGGAACACATGATTTGTTTAGAACTCAGCTAATGACCTGTGGCAAAGATTAAAGCGAAAACACAGATGTATTTATTTGAGACAACCATCCTTGAAAGTCACCATCCTTAGTCTAGATTCTAGCTCTGCACATTTAAACAACTTCATGAGATGCATGTAAGAATGCTGTTTGCTGTAGTCCTGCTTATCAGTTTTTAAAATTGTATTTTATAAATTTATTTTTGTATGGAAATATCTATGGAATATCAATTTTGTATCTCATATCTAAGGAAAAATTGTATCAAATTTCCATATTTAATCATAAGCCTTTAGATCATGTGAAGGTTTTTTTAAGGTAATTTTAAGATCAAGTCATTCCATAAAGTGTCTGTAAACTATTGACTAGTAATGTACTTAAGTTACATTCAAAACACAAATATTTTAGTTTGCATATTCATATTATATGTAGATTAACATTATTTTTTTTTACTGAATTTTTTTTTACTGAAAACTCTAAACTGCATATTTTTCTTTGCACATGGGAACATAGCAGTGTTACTAAAAATGTTTTTTTTTTTTGTAAACATAGGTCATTAATTTTTTGACCTAAAAATGATTTGACATAATCAGTAATGCACAGTGGAGAGACAGCTGCCAACTGGTGTAAAATATGGATACTATTTTTGTTGAACATACAGACGAACATGTAATAATAAAGGAACAGTTCACTCAAAATGACTGTCATTGAATCACCAGATGACATCTTATCTTTCGTTGAATACAAAAGGAAAAATGTTGAAGAATTTCCAGGTCACTCTTTTTTTCCTTAGATGAAAGCGAATGAGATGCAGAACTGTTTTTGGATCTGGCAGATTTCTAATTGCATCATTCCAGATGATTCTGTGCCAGCTGAAATTCCACTAAGATGAATGGGAATGGAGAGGTCTTTGGCTACTGCTTACTCCTGGCAGACCTCTTTGCATATTGCAGTTAAATCTCTGAAGCTCATACAGTATGCTGCATCTTGGCCCTCACTTCTTCTGTTCTCCCTCTGCTTGATTTGAACAGGGTCAAAGGACTTTATCAAAGAGAATCATCATAATGGTGCTTAAAAAAAAAAAAAAAACTCTATTATTATTAGTTAGTTAGTTAGTAAGTTAGTTATTTCAGGGATATACATTTATTTTATGTCCACTAATACATTTATTTTATTTATTTGAGAGTCCATTAGTGCTACACTTTAGATACACTGTCTTATGGTAAATGTATAAATGAAACAAAACTAAACGCTTCTTTTTGTGAACAAGGTCATAAACGTAAAATATTGGAATAATGATTTAAGCTGAAAGCAAAGGCAGTGCTGCCCTCTTGTGGATTTTATGTACAATCACATACAACACATCAATGCGGACACACACCCACTGACCCTGTTTGTGAAATAGGCTATTGATTTAATTAGACTGATGTTTGGAGGAAATCATAAAACTGTGCTTACTGTTTGGACAAAAAGACCTTGATGCATTAATGTTATTGGTGTGAGTTCAAGAATAATTTTGGTTGTTTAATAAAAGCAAGAATATTTTTTTTAACAGTTTTTTGATATTTATAGATAAAATGGGACATTCTCAAATAATTTTGTAAAGAAATATAAACATATATATATATCAGCACAATCAAAGCCTATTGATGAACTTAGGTGTGGCATACCAGAAGACACACACAGAGGTAGAGAGACACACACAAGCATATAATTCTACACTTTGGTTTCAAAACACATGACTCCCCCCATTGTATTTCCCTAATATTGCTTGTATTATAATATTGACCGCGCATTTCAGTGGCAGTTGCTATGGATATTCACTTAGATGTGTCTCTATGGCAACACATTTTCCCCGGGCCTGAAAGTTTCCCAGCAGGGATCAAGGTGCCCAGACACGTGCTCATACACATACACACACACATACACACACACACAGTCTGTCTCATACCATCTTTCATTTACGCAAGCAATAATTTTGAAAATGTCAAAGATTTTCCCATAAAATCAGCACAGAAAATTCAATTAACAGATTCCATTTTGGTCTGGTTATAGGACAGTTACAAACATCAATGCAGTATTAACAAAGAATCCTATTGTACATTAGTCCTTCACTCCTGTCCAGTGCATTCAAATGGCACTTTTCCTCACTGGAAATTATAGCTGAAATCACCTTACTGTGGTAATGTAGCTGTGTTTGAAACAAGCTGATCATTAGCTGGTTAGTGTAGTTAACTAGCTGGACTACTGAATTTGTAGACCATCTTGATCAAGGGTCCTGCTGGAGATACCAGTTCTTACCAGCTAACAGATGTTTGGTGTTTTGAACAAGGTAGCCAGTTAGTTGTTGGGTCAACCTCATAAGCCCCTAATGACTGGTAGTCCAGTTTGGTCAGCTCCCTAAACCCACTTGGTTTAGCTGATTTGATTGTGGGGGAGAAAGGGGGAAGGGAAGCACGTTGTGTGTTCTGCCGAGTCAGCTGGAGGAGGTGAAGCTGCCCCTTTATTTGTTTGGGGTGTGCTCTACATAAACTTTTCACATTGTTCACTCTGTTACCCTAAGGCCTTTAAGTAGACCTCTAGAAAACAGTCTGACCTTAAGTAGAGGGGTTCTGATGTGTGATGTTGTTTATACTGTAGCTAACTAACTAAATTATCAAAATTAAGTGAGTTTACGCCTAACACGTTTATGCTTCAAGCGTAAAGTCACTTAGTTTTAATAAAAATACTTTATATCCTATGTAATTTTGTTTCTCAAGTAAATTTATCATTATTTACGAATGTTTAGATATTTTACTGAAAAAATGCTCATATGAGTATACCGAGTAAGAATATTTATTTATTTATTTATTTAGCTGTAGGTCCTGGCAAGCAAATTTGTGAATATCAAGAAGTGGAGGGGGCCTAGCACTGAAACTTGGGGTACCCCAATGGTTACTTTATGTTAGTTAAATACCCCTTCCAATGTACCTTGAAGGATGTGTACCAAACAGGCAATACCAGCATACTGTTGATGCATTAAGAGGTATTTTGATTCACATGATCCCAGAAAGATTCATTCTGGGGCAAAACAAGGTCAAAATTGGTAGGTGATTGGGTGTTGATGGTATGGTAGAAGTCCTTTGATTTACAAGTCCAGTACACTTATGATTCAGGTTAATTTGTCAGACTGGATTGGGGGATGATTGCAGGGAAGAGGTCCTTTGATTTACAAACCCAAAATACACACAGATTTTACACTCACCACTGAACAAACCTTCATGTGATCCATATATTTTATCTTTCATACTAAAAAAACAGCAATTTTTGATGAACCCAATTCCCTATGAACCAGTGAGAATGACTGTCATTATCCCTTTGTCTGTTTCTGATGTACTTGAGCACTTTGAATACCATTTTTTTTTAACATACAGAGCAATGATTACACCAACTTACACTGATTCTTTTGAAACTCATTAAGTATGGAGTTACTCATTTAGACACTGTTTGAATGCAGTGGGGACTACACTTTATCTTTTATTGCTTTTCAGTATTGAGCCCATAGAAATCGATGAATAGGCTCACTGATGCACATGTAATAGTGCTAAACCTTGGGAAGCGTGTCTGTCTGAGTGCATGACAGCTGCACTATATTAATTAAAGAGAAGTTACACAATTATTGAGGCCTCATTTACTTTAGTAACTGCTATTAGTACATTCCTAATATTAGTAATATACTTACATTTTCTGTTCTTTTATTGCACGCTTTATATATTTTGTGGTGTGCTTGTAAATCTGCTCTGATTAACAAATTTGAAATTACAGTTTTAAATGTTGTATTACACTTTAGCCTGCCACAACAAACTTTGTTTTAGATAGAAAGGCAAGATATTTGGTCATCTTTAAATCTTCATCACTGAAAATGAATCTTTGATGTGGTTATGATGTGGATGTACACACACTCTCATCCACCTTCCCATCTGTCTGTTCTCCCAAGCATGATACTAACAACCTTTGGGTGCCAAGAAATTCAGGTGGTCCGGCTCGCATGGCTGACACCACAAAGTCACTTGGTTGGCAACTTTTAGAAGCTTGGTAAGTAAATTACTGTACATCGAAATTTGTGCAGTCTACAGTATGTCTGTGCTGCACCAAATCAATCTCCTTTCATTATTCAGTGTTTAAAAGAAAGGCAAATATAAATGTTTCCCCCTCATTTTGCTTACATTATTTTTCACATTATAAATATGACTTTTCTTCTTATTATCCATAAAACCACTGTTTACAGAATGTGTCTAGTTGACAGAATGTTTAAAGTTTAAAGACAATATGACATGGCTTTTTTACAGTTCCCGTAATTCTCAGTATGATAGAACTTCATTCAAATTGAAAACAAAGTCAAAATAAGTATAAGTATAATAAGTATATATAAGTAAGGTCAGCTAAGAGCTGTGCATGCAAACCTAAGGCCTGACCTAGTACTGACGCTAGAGACTGCAGTCCTTAGCTTCCTTGTTAGAGCACTAACCTTCCCCTGGCTGTTAACGGCATCGAACCCTGATCAGGCGGGCTGAGCTCAACCTGATTTTTTTAATTTGACAAAAATTAAATATGGCAAAAGTGTTATGTTTTGTAAACTAACAAGACTGCTTAACTTTATGTCTATTTTAATTTGACTTTAGAATTGTAGGATAATAACCTCCTCAACACCACTGTTGTTAAAGCAGCAGCTGTGATTTGTAATGATGTTCTGTCAGCTGTGTTGCAGTGGGACATGACCAGGGGCAGTCATTAACATGAGCAGCATCTCTTCTGTGTAAAGATCACAAAGAGCTCTTTTCACTGGGTGGGAAAAATATGGCAGCCACAGGGTTTTTCCTGGGTCAAAAAAGTTCTTCGGTGGTGGTCATCCACACACAGTAAAAAGTACCCTACCCACGTGATCTGCGAACCCAATACTGACAACTAAAATAAATGCAAAGAAACAGTTTGTAATTTTTAACTATATCCATGAAAGAAAAAACAGCCACTGTCAGGGAATATAATAAAACTGGCTTATTTTTGTGAGATAGGGTCCTTCTTTGCTAGACCTCACAATTATATATCAATATTGAAAAAGCATTTAAAATTAGCATTAAAATGTTTATAGTTAACTAGTAGTCTAATTTTCTAGCATTCGTCTGAATAAAATTAGCAGCTGGCTAACAAATTGTTTTGTGGCTGGTTTCACCTCACTCAGTCTAAACTAAATGATTTTATGGGTAATTTACTACACATTGTCATATAAATAACCTGAAATTACTGTGGATTATTAAGGCTAAATCTTTATTATTATTATTATTATTATTAAGGTAAAATCTTTTTCTTTTATTGAAAGTGTGTTTTATGTTAGTTGCATGTGCTAAACACTTATCAGAGAAGATATAGATACTTTTTTCACAATTCACACCACCGGTAATTCAGTAAAACAAAAAATAAAATAAAATAAATAAAAATAAAATAAAGAAATAAATCTCCGAATGCGCCGCAGGAAACATGGATTCAGTCTTCTCAGACAGTTAGGGCCTGTTTACACCTGATCACTTTATGAGTTTTGTCGGATCGGATATCCATCTGATTTGTTAAACTTGGCCACATAAAAAAACGGATATAAATCCTGAATTAAGCCTACCGCACTATCACGTCAAAGAAATCAACAGATACACAACAGATAAACATGCATTTTATTCATTACCAAGATCGAAGATCACAACAGCAGCATTGGAAAGATAAGTTACTTTACTTTAAGTTTAATTCACGTCGGCTTGCTGGCTATATCCGCGGCGATGTGTGTAGCATTAGCGCTGTCATCTGACTATTACATGTCATATAGCCTATAACACGCTCTCACACGTTTGGGAGGAATAAAATGCACATATGTGGTTTCAACAACCAGATGCATTTACACTTGTCCAGTTTAGTCTGGAATGCGTCCCAGACATAAGCGGTTTGAGCGATCGGATTTAAATCCGTCTCGAAAGCGTTTCTAATTCGGAGGACTGGTCTTTTCACGATCGGACCAGAGAAAACACATCAAGTGACCAGGTGTAAACAGGCCCAGAGAGAGTGCTTTCTGCTCTTTCTCTCCCTCAGTTAACATGCACGCTATCACAAGAGCAGCAGTCATTTACATCAATCAGAAATCACATGAACCAATCAATATAGGCTATACGGCTTTGGCGGCCGCCAAAAAATTTTCAATGCAGGAAAAACCCTGAGCCAGTTTGCTAAGGTTACACTGTTCTGATTTTGACTAAATAAGACAAATTTAGGTATCTATAGATATCTTGCCTTCACAGTTTTACTGTTTGTTATTGTGGGCATGCTTTTGTTTAATGTATCTGCACATTTGCACTTTTTTGTAGTTCTTATTTTAAATAGTAATTTTTATTGAATAAGTATAATATTCACCTTACTGTAATGAAATACATATGTTCGCTTTTAGTTAAAGGTAATATAATGATTCATTTAAATGTGAATTCAGTAAACGCAGCACAACAAAGATTGGTGTACCTTTATACATAAATAGTTTAACATTAAAAATTGACCCTTTAACTTTTTCATGCCTTTTATTCCATTTGTAGCCATAAAGATATAAAAACAGAGACGCACACACACACACACACACACACACACACACACACACATGGGTGGCAACTGGGACTGACTGTGCTTCCCAATAAACACTGGTGGGAGTTGTTACCATGGTTACACCATTGTGCTTCCCTCTTCCCTCCAAACCCATCACCCTCCTTATTTTAGCGGCCAGCTTCTCTCTCTCTCTCTCTCTCTCTCTCTCTCTCTCTCTCTTGGCCACTCCCCCTTTCCAGTCCCTCGCTCTTTATTTGTTACTACCATCACTGTGAACTAGGAGACTATAGAGAGTGGAGGGGATCTCCTTTGGATGGTTGAACCAAGGACTTATTGAGCACTTAACTTTTAAGAAAAGACAACAAGGGGGATACGCAGACTCCTTTCAGAGGAGTAATGAATGAAGACACTCAGTCCCATCTCAGGATGGAGGCTACAGACAAACTCATTGGGCTTGGAGGGAGGAGGAGGCGGCCAAAGAAGGTAAACATGAGCTTCACTTTAAAGACCTGCTCTGTCTTGATGTAGGGTCTAAGTGTTTGTGAAAGTTCTTGATGCTGTTTATGCTAAAATTCCAGTATTTCTTACAGTACACAATACTGTACAATATTATTACAATACAGTTTATTTGATATGTGTATATTATAAATGCAGTTTGGAATTGAGTGAGTTGAAGTTGTTGGTAATTTAGTCTGGTGATAAACTCTGCTCGGATACCTGAGCAAGTGTTTTTGTAGATTTGAAAAACAAAGTAAAGGTGTTAGATTTCTTTGTAAATGCAGCTTAAATTACAATGTGCAACACTGATATCACTCTCAAGGTAAATCTTGTGCATGTTTATGTTGTTTTTTGTTTGTTTGTTTGTTTGTTTGTTTTTTTTGCCTTGGGTTGGTTCCTTGATTTTGCAAGGCATATGATTTTGTTTTTATGAGAAATCTGTGTGTTGAGATGAAGATGGGCATGTTTGTTCAGGAGAAGTGCTGAGCAGGTTTCTTCTCGGGTTTTTATTGTGACTTCTGGAAATCTCTCTCTCGCTCCACACCATGAGAAGTCTATACAAGAATTTTATATTTCTATTCATCTGCTGATTACAGTGTTTTGACTGACAGGTGCCCACCCTTACCATTTTATTTTTCTTTTGTTTCCTCCATTGCTATTTTCCTTTGAATCAGGTTTACGTTTAGTCATACTTTCAAAAAATTTCATTTCCAAATGATACAGGATAGATGTTGTATTACTACTTGCAACAATTATAACCCAAAAAAACCCCAAAAACATATATACAAAAAAAAAAGGTCAAAAATACAACATACAGCACATATTTAGGGTGTTTAATAGTGTAGAATTAAGACTGTTGTGAGTGTAATAATGTCAAAAGCATTAAAAGCATCTCTTACTGTGAAACACCTTTGTTCCATGTGTTTGACGTTGAGTGTGGGGCGGGTCCGCTGCCCTTTGTGTGTATGCTTGAGTACGCTCTACACATTTACCACAAGATTTTTATGGAACCCTTTGCGAATGTGTGTGGATGTGTGTTTGTGTTTGTCTCTACAAGGATAGTACAACCTACATTGTGGGCGCCAGTCGATAGTCCTAAATAAACATACTATATAATGGCTATTAAAAATATAAAAAAATATTTAAAAAATGCAAAGGGTGTTTGTGAGGGTTAGGATATTGAAAATATAATTTTCTCAGTATAAAAACAATACAAGTCAATGGAATGTCTTCACCATGACAGAAAAAAATGTACAGATATGTGGTTCAAAATGAGAGAATACTACTGTTGTTGCCACTTGAGTGCTTAAAGTCTCAGCCATTCTTGGCATTTAACTGAAAATGAGCGATTGAGAAAACTCTGTTTACTCTAAACACTATTTTTAACCTCCATCAACAGTTCTAATAAAAACAAGCGAAGCAACTAGAGATTTGTAAAAGGAGAAAAGGAACTGTCATTTTCATTATTTGCTGCTGCCCACATAACTTCATAATATTATGTAACACCTAATATGATGAGAGAAAGCTTATAAGATATAGGCACATATAATGAATTAAGGCAATGGTTCACAACTAGTTTTGCTTCAGAACCTATATTTTAAATTAGACATCAAATATTGATCCAAAACAGTAGCAACATTTAAAAGTAAACTTACACACAAAAATAAATTATTAATACAATTAAACATTGAAATGTAATAATATCACCATAAACTACATATGCACAAATATGGGCGTGGTTGATTACTGTGTTAACAATTTTGATTTAAAAGCATCCATAATTTGGTTTCACATTCTCAGCTGCCAGTGATTTATTGCACAAACCTTTCAGTGCTGCTTGAAGTTTTATTAAATACACAGACTTTAACATCAACAACAAAATCTAAGTGTAAAAATGTCAAATTTAATCTTTAGAAAAAGAAAAATGTAATCTTATAACTCAACTAATAATATAAACTGACTAAAAAATATATATATAAATAAATGGGTGAAAATGTAAGGGCACTCTGATACAGTATATATAAGTATATTCACAGGAATTTATCACCACTTTGGTAAATTTGTTTTGTAATATATGCTACTGGAACACTGTCAAAAAGGTCTTTGAGCTGAATTAGCAGCGATTCAGCAATGTGGATTAGCTTTCATGGTGGAACTCAGGAAGGCAATGAGGGATCATGCAAGATCAATGATGTCTGCATTATTGATATGTCTCCCCTTCTAACCCAGCCCCACTTGGGTGGTGGTGGATGGGGTGGTGAAGGAGGATGCAGGGCGACTGAAGTTTAATCCAAGCAGGGATTTGCTAAGCAGGCATCTGTTTCTCTGCTGACTGTCCTAATGAATAAACCAGACAGAATTTTTGACTGATTTTCTGTGGCGCATTTGGGTGTAAATCTTCTGTGAAATATTAAGATGTGTTAAACAGAGATTATTAGCTAAAACGTCCAAATTACCCCCCCCCCCCCCCCCCCCCCCCCCCCCCCAAATGTTCATCACAATTCCCTTTCATAGGATCTCAATGCTGCATAATGACAAGTATGAATGTGTTAGTAGTGTTCACAAGGTCTGAAGCCCTATAGAATCCCGCCAATTCATTGGCTGAGGGTACTAAATTACGGCCCATAACAATCTGTGTCTCATGGCCATTATAAGTGCAAGCTTGGTGCCACCACTTCCGATTTTATTTATTTATTTATTTTTTTTTTTTACTTCAGTGTGGAACAGTTTTAGCCCATTTTGTCTAGTGACTCAGTGACGTATAGGTCATGAGTCTCTCTTGTTTAGGGGTATGCCGTTTGGAGTCTGAAAAGCATGCTGGAAACCAAGCCTTACCTCCCTTTTACCCATATCTCCACTGCAAGGTTTTGCAGTTCTGGACTCGGCCATATTCTGCCAGAATTACGAATCAGCCAGCGGTGGATTTTACCAAAGTGTGCTGAACTGCAGAGCATGGCTATGTGGCCATGGTATCGACTGAGAAGTACCTCACCTTGAAAGTCCAAGCCTTCTCTTCCCTCCAAGCACTTTAGCACATCTGGCCACAAAGCACACTGCATGCTTGGATACAGCATAGCAGAGATGGTTGCTGTGGAGCAGCATTTGTGGCTTACTCTCACATCAGGAACTGAGACAAAGCCTTTCTCTTGGATGCACCTGTGTATCAGTCTGGAATTTTTAATAAGCAGTGAAGTCCAGGTGGAGAAACATTTTGCTATGTTAAAAAAACCCATAAGTGTGTTCCAACTAATTCTTCATCACCAAGAGAGAAGCCTACTGCATCATTGGTGCATTTCTCCCTCTCAGTGTCCGGCTGGAGATTGCTGGAGGGTGGATTTGAGGTTGAGTTCCTCAAACCACCTTTGTAAGGACTTCAGTTTAGCTTCTCGCCACAATTTGTGTTGGAGAGGAAACCCACAAAGATGTAAAAAGTGGCCTCTGCCCCCATGTTCAGGTATTCTGGTGCACACATCAGTGTTCAATAGACATACTCTGTCATAAGCACTTCATACCATCCCCCCATTGTACAAGCTGGGACTGTAGTAGAAAATCAGTGTGCCCCTCCCCATCACACCATCTTCCGTTCTCGTGCAAAACACCAGGAAATAAATATTAATCAAGATTGAGTTTCACATATTAGTTTCACGTTCTTCTATTCGATAAGTGCAAGGATGTGGCGCTAGCTTGGCTAAGACTTGAGGGCATTTGAAACAAAATTACCTCTAATATTGACTGGTGTTGGCCCACTCATAGAGTTTGGCAGTGCAGCATTGGGATATCATCCTCAAGGGTCAAGCATTTTCTCACCACCAGGACTTTTCACAGGGTGTTGGGGCATATGATTTCGACTTTAGCTGATCTTCCTCTTGAAATACTGCTATGGACTATGGAGGAAATTTTAGCCGGGTCTGAGTTTGCCTGTTTGTGTCCTCACAGCCCAAAGTCAAGGTGGCATGGGCCTGTTGTCAGGTTTTACTGGCCTGGAAGAGACCTCAATCTTTGATCTTGGGAATTCTGATGGGGTGGGTTTTTCTTCACAAAGTCATGGTGATGCTTCCACCTTAGGTCGGTACTGTGTGCAAAGCACCTGTCTGGAGATTGAGGCAGTGTATTTGGCGCACAGATTTTCGCTTCCAGACGACCAACATGTTCTGATTTAAGCGCAAAGTATACTTAGTTTTTGTACACGTATGCTAGTGTATGCGTACAGTCGAATGAGTAGCCTCTCAAAGTATACTCCATTTGATAATGTGTATGAACTCAGGTGGTCAACATATACGCTCTAGAAAGTTTCATCTTTGTCCAGCATCTGATGTATTTGTGTCCAGTAGTTATGACCAATTAAAATGTATTTGTACTCTTTTAAACTAAAGTTGCGGGGGGTTATCATAACCCCCTCACACAAGCACTTTTCAGTGCAGGCATCTGTTGTTGTTGCAGTCTCCGATATTTTGTTGTTTTTGTTGTTCCATCTCTTTAGTTTCATTTTGTACTGTGAAACAACAGCCCGGGCCAGTGCTGCCACCTTGTGGCACAACTGATTAGTGCCAAACCAAGTCAATGCGTATGTGCGACCTGCGCATACAAAGTATGTGCGGTTACAAAAATCGGACTGTGTGTGTACAGCATTCACATACTATTTTGGTGACAAAATTTGCATCATGCACACTGTATGCAGACCCTTGAATACTTTTGAAGAATACTTTGGCCTTTAGTCTGGCAACATAATAACGCTGTCCTGTTTGAACCAACAAGGGGTGGTGGGGGGCAATGTACTCTTGCGGGCCATGTTGGCGCATTGCTTCCTCCTGTGGGCACAGGACGAGACACGGTTAGTGAGAGCTGTTCACATTCTTGGTCACTTGGATGTGGCAACAGTCCAGTGAAGACAGGGCCTGATACCAGCAGAGTGGAAATTGACTCCTCATACCATGCAATAGGTCTGGGAGGTGTTCTACAGGAGTTGTGGATCTGCATGTGTCAAGCAAGTGCCCTCTGAAGTTCTCCCTGTCGATTCCACCCAATTCAATGCTCTGGCTCATCTGTAGCCGCAAATGCACCTTTATACATTTATATGTACATCTCAAGTTTGGTTTTTGGCGCTGGTATCTCTCCTAGATGGTGTAAAGTGGACATGTTGTCTCAAGCTTAGGGCACCATTTGGCAACCCCTGCTAGAACTATGGAGGCTGTGGGTCTGGCCCCTCAATGGGGCACTTTGTTAACAGATGGGTTGTCCTCCACTAGGGATGGAACAATTACCGGTTTGACGATCAATCGTGATAAAATTCCCCATGGTTAGTATTACTGTTTCATATTTTAATTATCATTAAAACAGTATTCGATTACTGTGATTTGAACAGCACAGGATAAATAAATACTATCCAGCATAAAGCAAAATTTTAAGTAACAGATCCACGTGCGCACAGCACACAGAGTACTTTTGTTTGGTATGAAAACATGGCAGAAAGCTGGGAGGTTTTAAAAGAGGTCTAAGGGAATTATACAAATGAATACATGAATGAATTAATTATATGAATGCACCTCTGAAGGTTCTGACTGTCTTCAGAAAAGATTAGATGGCATTTTGTTTTCATCTTCACTCCATGTCATACCTAATTAAGTAATAAAGTGTTCCTAATCGCAATGCTGCTTTGTCCACTGAGGTTACAGTGAAACAGCTCTAAGTCTGCTGATCCATAAGCGCCGTGTAGTGTCAGAGAGTGGATTTACTGAGAGTTACATTTACATACAGCCTGTGTGCAGTTTTTGTCTAGCCAAAAAACAGACCGAATTTGCATGACCTGCTGTAAATTTTGAGAGGTTCATGAAAAACAAGCTTATGTGGATTCTACACATTTGAACAATTCGGATAAGGTGTATACATAGAATTATTTACAGAACAGATAAAATACATAAAATCATTTATTAATTATCATTTCGACTTAACACTTTTCTTTATTTAAAAACTGAAATGTGAGGTTTACCATTTTATGAAACCTTTTCAAAGTTTTATTTGAACATTTCGTACATGTTATTACATAAACTGTTGTCAGTTATGTTGTCATTTAAATTACGGAAATCACTTCTGATGTTATTGTTTTAGTGTTTATGCAAACAAAAAGTAATTTTATTTGTTGTTTGTTGATTTGAAATATAAAACTTGGTGAAACGATTTATGTGTCAGTACTTTTTGAACATTTCCAGCACATTTTAACGGTACTGTGATAATACTGATAACGGTTATAATTTTGGTCACTATAACCGTGATAAGAAATTTTCATACCATTACATCTCTATTCTCCACTGTGATTAGTTAATCGACAGGGTGGCTATGTTTGCTTAAGTAGTGCATATTTGCTTCTATTGCCTGTGAATGGTTGGAAGCTGGAATGACTTCTTCAAAGCTTAAAATGTTTGTGCTTGCAACTGCAGCAGACCATGTCAGATTTTATAACAATCTTTTTATCTGAGGTTATTTGTCATCATTGGTAATATCCTCAGGGGGTCATTGGAACTTTAGTATAGAGCACTCAACGGAGTCACATGCTTTCAAAGATGATGAGGATGCTGCTGAGGAAGGTGTTCTCACATTCAGATGAATGCTGCACAA
Source organism: Spinibarbus caldwelli (assembly GCA_039654775.1). Taxonomy (NCBI): domain Eukaryota; kingdom Metazoa; phylum Chordata; class Actinopteri; order Cypriniformes; family Cyprinidae; genus Spinibarbus; species Spinibarbus caldwelli. The sequence continues at coordinate 37,728,672 of CM077220.1, forward strand.
TTCTCATATAGCTCAGGCTTGACACATGAGAAGTGCAACTCTGCTAACAAAGCCCATTCCCTTGTGAGCATTACCTCATTCTTCCATAAGCATCCTGACAAAAAACTACACTGAAATGTAATTAGCTGTGGTTTGTAGTGAGTGTCGCTATTAATGTTGACCATTGTTGGAATTATAGTGTTTTGAAAACCCTTGAGCCTACATAATAAATACAACACATCACTCATGTCATATGTGTGTGCTACAATACAAACATGAGTGATACAGTTTATCAAATTGTGCGAGTTGTTAAGGAGAGTCTGGCTATTGCTTTCTGAAGCATCAAAATTTGCAATTTCCACGAGTTAAAAAATGCCCTAAGCTTAGGAAGCGAACCTTTGTGTAAACAAACTCAAAAAATACTGACAACGTTAAATCTACCTAAGACACTCTACCATCCTGGCAGCAAGTTTTCCATAGGCAAGCACCACTAATATTTTCTCAAAGGCACATTTAAATGCACGTGCTCCATCAGAGTTGTTTGAAGTGGGAGGACTGCATTGTAAAATTAGAGAATCGCTGCTCCATCAAATCAGAAATGTTTCTTTTGTGTTTTAATGGCTAACAGCATCAGTGCATTATAATGTGAGACCTGCATTTTAACTGGACACATCTTTTAAAGTTGATATGATTCTTTAGGGTCTTAATGAAAAGTCTATAACATGTTTTGGTTAAAATTTCTCAATGGTAATGTAAAAAACACCTTTTTTACCTTGTCAAAATCAGCTCTTTTCAGAGCAGCCGGTTTTGTTGCATGTTCCTTTAAATGCTAATGAGTTCTGCTCACCCCGCCCCCTCTTCTGTGGGGTGACGAGCAGTACTGTTTACTTTAGCCGCGAAACTTGCTAACTAGCACATTATTAGGAAAGGCAATTTGCAAAGATTCATAAAAACCTTATACTCACTTCTTCTATAAGTTAAGCTGGATCACAAATGATTCGCGTGAACATAGACGCATTTATGTAGATTGGGGGGCGCATTCTCTTCACAAACAAGCATAATCCTCTGCGTCTTCAGCGGCTCAGATGTCGGGAGTAAATGACAACTGCTGTTTATTATTACATCCAAGAACAAAACACCTCAATCGCTATGGAGACATTCTTGTCCATGTCCCTGCTCTAGCGTCGAAACAATGGCAGTCGGACTGTTCACAGCTCACTCAGGGCGGGTCTAAGGTAAGACGGCCGTGTCAATCAACAATTGTGGGAGCGGTCTTGGTCTGTGTGACGTCACATAGACAAGAAACTGAGAATGGCTTGATTTGAAAAAGGGGATTTTTTTTTAGGGATTAAATAAAAACCACTGGGTGGATTTGTATCATTATAGGATGGATGTGTACACACACTGCCAACACACATTTATGTTCAAACAGCATGTAAAAGTGAATTTTCCATCTGATGACCCCTTTAAAAACAAATGACATTGGACAGTCAGCAGGCCAGTAATTTTGTATCATTAAATACTCCCTCTCCAATTACAAGTTGCCTCACAAGATACTGACTTGTCGAGTTTTTATTACTTGATGCAATTACAAGAAGTTAAACTAAAGATATTTTCATGTAATCATTAACTAATCATTGAACATCATTGAGGCCTGCAGATCAAATAGGTAGCTAACTTTTTACAATTAAAAATTTTTTATCATGCAGAAGATTTACATGTTTAGGGTGTCTATGGATGGAGGGCCAATGTCCTGCTGAGTTTAGCTCTAACACTAACCAAACACAATCCAACAAGCTACATAAGGTGTTTAGAATTGCAATCAGATTACAGACAGATGGGTAAACTTGGTATTGGTGCTAAAATCTGAAGGACACTGGCCTTCCAGGACTACTCCAGAGCCCTGGACTACTGTAGAGACTGTTAACAGCTAACTGCTTAGAGCTGCATTGAATGAGTTTCTGTTATGCCTAAAGGCAGCTTCGCAGACCAAACAATAAGAATGTCTCTGTCATGTAAAAGATGATGCAAGATGATGTGTTTACCACTGACAATCCATAGATCAACTCACACTGTCTCTGCTTGAAGGCCTGGGGCATCTCCTGGATGCCGAACAGCATCACAGATGGGAAACGCTTCCTGAAATGACATTCAGCTGTTACCACAGCAACAAGGGATTGAAAAAAGGGTCCTCGAGCCTGAGATGTAACCTTTTAAAAAGGTTCAGTGTTGCCATAATGTTATTTTTATTAAATGCAAAATGTATTAACTTTATTATAATAGGAGAATATTGAATTTGTATGCTGTATATGTAGGAGTAAGCAGCTTCCTTTGCTAGTGACTTTTTTTTTATTTGGAATGCATAGAATGATTAGTCAAATAATAATTCTAAAAAAGGATCTGTTGTAGTCATAACATTTATCTTCTGTATTATTAATTGCAGGTTTCGATGATTATATTATGCTAGCTTTACCTTTTGAAATATGCTCCTCAATTAATTTAGAAATAAAATGAAAGCTTGAAAATGGTAATACATATATAATAATAACATAATAACATACTATTGTATATATCAAGTTATGTTGTTTATGAATGTACAGTGTATTTAGGGATAGTTCATATTGAGTAAGAAGCGGGATATGCATCTTCCAGATTTTTCAGTGTACATGATGCCACCTCTGAGTTAGACAGGGTGGGGCCCGTTACCAAGACAACAGTCACTCTGTGGGGATGTTTCCATAATCTCGTAGGTTGAAGAGAGGTGGGGGTGGAAGACAGGATTAGGCAATAAAACATAAAGGGGTAAGAAATGAGAGAAAAACTGAGAAATTGAGGTGCTTATTGTAAGTGTGTATTGCTGTGTGTTAGAGGTATTAATGAATGGTTCTTTTAAACCAGATACAAGACTAGATACAAGAACAGAAACAGAGAGCGAAAGAGAAAGCGGCATAATAAAACCTCGCCCTTTAATCTCCTGCCTGAGAAGAACAGCTCTTTTGTAAGAAAAGACATAAAAAAAGATGTGGATGTAGAAGAGAGACCTTGGGTTGATGAGTAGTGATAGCAGAACCTTTGATGTGTGTTTGAAATTTATTGTTAATGATAATAATCAATATAAACCATTATTTTGTAAAGTAGAACTCTTAAAATTCAAACATGTCTGTCAGTGAATAAATAGATAACGACTGCCTGACTGGGAAAAAAAAAAAATCTCTGACTGACACGTGAAGCAGCATTCATTATTAATATTGATTTTTAATTATTAATAATATTTTAGGTTAAGGGGCACAGTGGGGTGATTAGATGAGTTAATGAGTTGTTATTGTATTAAATCCTACATAATTGAATTTGATTGTTTTTATTATTTTTTATTTATTTATTTTTATTTTTGCCAGACTTATTTATTTATTTAGGAGAGAGTAAATGGGGACAGGAAATAGAAGGGGAGGGCCAAAAAATACTTTTTGTGCACAAAGAAAAAAAAAGTAATGCACAAAAATAATGACTTTATTCAACAATTCTTCTCTTTCGTGTCTGGGCCTGGGAACATTTCAGTGGCATGGCTGTCTATGCAGGGTCAGAAAGCTCTCGGATTTCATGAAAAAATATCCTGATTTGTGTTCCGAAGATAAACGAAGGTCTTACAGGTTTGGAACGACATGAGGGTGAAGAATTAATGACAGAATTTTCATTTTTGGGTGAACTATCCCTTTAAGTTATCAAACATATTATGTCAATTTTGGCATGGATTGGAAGTATTTTGTGGAGAAATAATCAATTAAAAAATGTCAAAATTGACAACCCAGGCTGTTGTGCCATGTCTGGCAGCTTTTTTGTGTATCATAGCATTAGTTCCACGTTTTAGCCACTGTGTCAAAATGTATCACGTTTCATTCCATTGTGCCCTGTCCAGCTGTTTTTAACCCAAGAATGCAAAATATGTACCAAATTAATCACTGCTTATATAATCTATTATTTATCTATCTAAATACAATTTTTTGTTTTTCCATTTCATCTTTTTTCATTACATTTGTTTACATATTCCTCAAAAACAGACTTACTTTTGAGTTATCTTTCATTTTTATTAATTTTGTAATAAGTATTTTCAAACAGTAAAGCACAGCGAACACCGATCTCATCCTTACTCTGTCTCTCGCTCTTGCTTTATCATCAACATTCATCTTCTCTCTATCTTGTTCCCATGGTTCCTGTGGCTCTGAGGCGCTCCTTATGTTTCAGACCAACCCGTGCTGGAGGGAATTTGAAAAGAGGGCAATATTTAGGATTCACTGCCTCTGAACCTTGGCACTTGTAGTATTTTCTTGTAAATTACTATTTTCTTAGAGAGAATGTTAATGGCATGAATTGAAGGAGTGATTTGAATAGACTCCTAAACTGTGCAACTTGTGTTGTTTTTGCTATGGACATGATATGAATGATATCTCAAATCATGGCTTGTTGAGGAGAGGCCCCTTTTTACTTTTCTAATCAGAACCCAATGTGTTCAATCAAAGAAAATTACAAATACATATTAGGAGACAAAACTATTATATCATCAACTTTGGGGTGAGCTCTTTTGACTTAAACTAGACAGTAACAACTTAGCAACTGCTCAGAATATCCCTAGAAACCAATGATAAATCTTAGCAACTGCATAGCAACACCTTGCCAACCATACACATCACCTTTGCATCATGACAGTGAATTTTGCACAGACAAGCACCACTCATATTTCGTTGAGAAAATGTATGTCTAGTTTTATGTTGGTTGTATTGTATTTTCCACTAATTAAGCAAAATAACTAAAATCTTTAACTATTCAGAATAATAAACATCTATTCATGCATGCAGTCTCTACTGTCAGTAGAATTACTGTGGTTTGTACTTAATCGTTTGTAAAAGTTTGTTGTTTGTTCTGGCTGAATACACTTCCTCTCACTTAGACTGCTTTTTTGGTCAGTGGTGGGTGTTATGAAGCGAAACGCAATGACAGATGGGGGTTGGAAATGGCCAGAGAAACTGTGCACCAGTAGGGTTGAAGGTTGTAATTTTGTGTGTGTGTGTGTGTGTGTGTGTGCACGCTAATATACAATATGTGTTTATATGTAAGGCATTTATCAAGTGTGCTGCTGCATTATACCTTCACAAGAAAACTGAGAAATACAAACATGAGATCAAGAATATATCAAGATTGTTTCAAAACAATATGATTTTATGTAATTTCTCTTTTCACTTATTTTTATACAATAACCTGTCTTTTTTATTTTACTGATTTTATTGTTTATTTTAATATCTCTTTAACAAATGATTTGCGATGCTACCTGACATGTTGTTTTAAATTTCAAATAGACAAATATTAGCTTTTAACTGCCTGGCCAATATGTTGCTCTGTCACTACTCACCCATGCTGTTTTTCATTTATTGAAACTGACATGCCATATAATCTTTTCACAAAATAAGAATGTTCATACAAAGAAAGAATGGTTTAATATTATAAAGTTTTATTTACATCAGACAAGGGCTAAAGTGACAAACAATAACTATGCAAGAAAAGCTTGACAGTGCTTTGAACGTTTGATGGAATGCATGGCGACACTGCCAATTACATGCATTTCCTCTTTATCTCCATTTGTCTTGTTTTCTCTGGCATCCTCTCCCTGTCTGTTCTTGTCTCAACAATTTCAGTGAAACTAAGAATCATAAATTCATTCATATTAAATTTACCATCAATATTCCTCCTTTTCCAACTGTCGTTCTCTCACTACGTATGCCTGTGGCCAGGAAAGCCCATTGCTTTGACTACAGAATCTTGTAGATAGAGGGAAATCCAGTTACCCATCAAACCCTGCTGCTCCGCTCACTGTTTTAGCCAAATCTTTTGTCCTCCTAATCCGATTGTTACAGTTATTCGTTCTGCTTTATCCCAGACCCAGAGTCATTCCCTCGTCACCACCCAGAAAACACAAAGACAAAGTGAACACTGTGCAACTGTCACAGTAGAATTAAGCAATAATAATCCATTTTTATTTATTATGTGCCGTAAATGTGATACTTTCACTTAAAGGAATAGTAAAAGAACAGTTCTAATGACACATGCTGTTGTTCCATTAAACATATAAGGAGAATTTTTGTAAAATCTTGAATAATATGACTCAAGTTGTATAAACCACTTTTATGGTAGCGATTGGAGCGACATCAGTAAATAAATCAAAATAAATAAAAACAAATCTTAACAAAAAAAAAAATTATATAATTGTAAAGGTTATGTAAGTCACACAGCCAGTGTTGTGTGTGAATATGAGAGGGAAAAAGAAAAAAAAGGAGAAAATGATGAACTGAAATTTAGAGGAGGATGTAGATTTGGGGGTTGGGTGGAAAAGAGAGAGAAAGAGAGAGAGTATGATAAACAGAGTCTCTATTTACTGTTAAAGAAAGGATCGAATATTAGCTTTCAGTTCTCTAAGAAAGAGCAATTGAAGCTGAAACAGTGAAGATAGTGTCAGACTGGAATCTTTGACCAAGATCCTGGAAACATTCTCCTAATGTTTGGGAATATAATTTCTCCACTCAAGTCTTTTCCATTCCCTCTATAGTCTTTTTTGTTCAAAAGTGCCACACAATGTCTCCACATTAGTTAATTAATTTTTGCTCATTATTCATTTTTCCCCCTTATAGAGCATTGCTTTCTATTACACATTACAAAGCCTATCAGTTGATCATTCATCCCAGCTTCATATGATTATATAAAGATTGACGGACTGATTTCGCTCTTAATTTTTAAAGCTGGTATTGTGTAAAAATCAAGTCTATGTCAAAATTCAAATCTGGTTGGATACAAAAGTAATTAAATTTGCTATTGCTATTTGATATTTGCTAGGTTTTTTGTGTGATTTTTACTCAATATCTGATTAGAAATCCTGCAATATCACTTGTTTATGTATGTAGCCTTTGATTATAAAATCAGAATACAGTACATGTTTATAAACTCAAATTCATTAATAAATTCACATAATACCCTAGCAGCCGCATAGCAACAAACTAACAAGCAGTCACGGGTGCATTTACTAACAGCATCGTTAACCAACTATATGGTTATTCTACATGCTACACGCTACACTACACTACTGTGCATGCTATACATATTCTCTATATAGCATATCAACCATTTTTGAAGATGGCACATGTACATAAATGCATAAGGGTAATCTTGGGTTATGATGTAAGAGGGAATTTGTGATTAATCAAACAACAAATAAAGAAAAAAGTATTTAAATAGTGAAGTAGATGGCAATTCCCTGGTTACTACCAGAACACCCTAGCAGTGGGTGTTGCAAGTGTAGTTAATATTTTAGGCTACATATTAAAACAAGAATATATTGAGAATACATTATTAACATTGTATTATACTATTTAATCAACTGTATCTTTTAGAATTGCATGTTCAGCAACAAACTATTTTTGATCAGGCATTGCAAATAGTTACTAAAGTATAAGATGGGGTAGAATTTTTATATGGCCTTGAACATTAGGTTTTACAAGTTTTTAAATGTACAAATGTAACTTTAAAAATCTTAATATAAAACTGATTTTATTCAGTTAGCCTCCATCAGCATTATATTATTTCAATATCTAGGTTTTCCCTCAATAATCTCTAAGGCAGACATATATCTTTTGTTCATGTTCTTGTTATTCCTTATTGCCACCCTAAAGAGAGTATGAAAAGTCAAACCACTATCTCAACCCAAAATTGAAAATATGGAAATCATATCCTCATTTAATGAACCATGCCTTGGTGTGCTTCAGGCTGTACTGAATAATGGACCGATCCACCCCCTTAGGGTTTTATCAATTATTCATCTGAGAAAGGGGATTCTGTTGGTTTACTATTTGTTTCTGATGGTTAAGAAGAGAACTGACCTATGTGGTGGAGCAGATGACAAATTGCTGATGTTTTTCCTCAAATGTGTATGAATACTTTTCAGATGGTGATTAGCATTCTCTAAGTTTTGGTGATCCCCCTATCTGATGCTTAAACAAACCCTGTCTGCTTTTTTTTTTTTTTTTGCAAGAAATATAGTTACCCCAAAACAGAAATTCTCTCATCATTTACAGACCCTTATATTTTTTGATAGCTTTATAGCATATGCCCAAGCTGCTCTTTTCTATACAGTGAAAGTAAAAGATGAACAGAGCTGTCAGGCATTGTTTTCAGTGAATACCATCTTTAAATTCTGTCTGTCCCATGCACAACGGTTCAGAGCATTTCAGAACATTATACACATTCATAATGCTAAAAAGTCTTGAATTGTTAATTATCACAAAATAGATTTTATTGCATATATTGTTTAATGTATCCATCATATAGCTAGTTGGAATGGAGTTGGAAACAAGCTGTAAAGAGTTGCATAAGGCTCTGCTCTGTTCGACAGCACACTTTGTCCCCTGGGCTGTTATTGATTTTGTTCCAAGTTTGCAAAACGACACCAGCTAATAGAATCTGTAGGAGGATCTCTGTATAGCGTTTCTATTGGTTTGCCCCACAGCGCTTTGAAATTGACTCCCTTTAGAGACCTTAATAAACTCGGAAACTGTGATGTCACATCCCTTTGAGTACAGAACTTTATTGCAAAATAATGAATAAATACACTGAAATGAGTTTAAAATCAAGTTTTTTTTTTTTTTTTTTAATTTCATTGTGAATAATGACAATGGAATTCTTGAGCCCATTAAAGACAGCGTATGCTTGTTTCTTAGTGAAAGATGTTGTAACATGGCATTGTTGAGGAATTATCTTTGTGTGTGGGTTATGAGAAATAAGGTCTAAAATGACAAAGGAAAATCTTTTGCCATGGATTCAAATCTCAAGTTGACAGTTTAAAGCTGGAGATACACTACACAACTAGCTGAAACGTTCTAATATTGAGCTCAACATACTTAAAGGGATAGTTCACCCAAAAATGAAAATTATATCATTAATTACTCACCCTCATTTCGTTCCAAACCCGCAAGACTTGTGTTCATCTTTGGAACACAAATTAAGATATTTTTGATGAAATCCGAGAGCTTTCTGACCCTGCATAGACTGTAAGAGTGCTACCATGATCAAGGCACAGAAACGTAGTAAGGACATTGTTAAAATAGTCCATGTGACATCAGTGGTTGAACCGTAATTTTATGAAGCTATGAGAATACCTTTTGTGTGCAAAGAAAACCAAAATAACAACTTTATTCAGCAATTCTTCTCAAAGTCCTGGGAGGGATGGGAGGCCTTTCTGTGTGGAGTTTGCATGTTCTCCCTGTGTCAGCGTGGGTTTCCTCCCAAAGACATGCAGGTTAGGTGAACTGAAGATTTAAAATTGTGTGTAAGACAGACTTGTGTATGGATTGACTTGTGTATGGATTAACTGGTTCTTGCCATGAATATAGCCATATATGCTGGAATAGCATTAAGAAGGAAATAAACAAACAAACAAACTTGCGTGTTTGGAATGACATGAGGGTAAGTAATTAATGACAAGAGTTTTCATTTTTGGGTGAAAGATTCTAGTCTTGACAATCAGAGAAGAGCACAAACGTAATGAGTCAGTCCGCTACATAACACACTTTACAACTGGTCAGGTTCAAGATCTTGAACCAAAACAAACACTGACATCAACATACAGCTGGCACTACTTTTTTGCAGTGTAATTTGTAAAGAATAAAGAGGAAAACTTACTGAAACGTTAACTTACTGTCAGATAAACCCCGAACTCTTGGTTGATTAACTCAAAACTTTCTTAATCGCAGCTATCAGTTCCAAAAACTCGGCTGGGTATAAGTTCGGTCATCTGAATGGCCACATACACACTGCAGCTAAATTCAGTTGTCAATTCACATTTTAGTGCTTAATCCTGTTCTGTACACACTCTCTTTATTACAGGTTCTTTATTACAAGAGTGACAACCACATTTTACAAATGAAATTGCAGTATGTATGGAACCAAACTAAACAAGTAGATAATGTATTTAACCCTCTGGGGTCTGAGGTGATTTTGGGGCCCTTGAGATGTTTTGACATGCCCTGATATTTGTGCTTATTTCAGATACTTATAACATTCTATTGACCAACATGTATTTTTTTTTTTTTTTGTATTCAGCACAAACTGTGCTACAATAATATGTGACCCTGATGGATGTACATGTTTGCATTTTTTAGAAAAAAAAATATTATGCGTGGTTAGTAAGTTTTGGGGAAAAAAATGTAGCTGAAATAAGGCCATAAAACCCACACTAAATATTTCTGAATAAGACTTTTGAGTAATCAGTCTTGTAGGCTAGAATATTTACTTCAGAATTTACGTATCAGAATTGTGTCTTTTCTGTCTGCGCAGTACAAGAAATCACAGGGTATGTTTTGAGTCATTAGTGTTGCCTGATCTTGCTAAAAAAAAACAAAAAACAAAACAAAACAAAACAACAACAAAAAAAAAACAATAAGAACAAGCCCATATTAAACTCAAACCCAAAAGTGCCATCTTGGAAATAAGCCACATACCAAAATATAGTGACCTGCTCCTGCCTACATTTTAAACTCCATGAACTGGATAACTTTATGAGCCAAACCCAAACAACAAGCTCAAAGATACTTAATAAGATTCACCTATCAGTGTTGGGGAAAGTTACTTTTAAAAGTAACACATTACAATATTGTGTTATTCCCTAGTTACTTTTTATAGAAAGTACTATGTTACATTACTTTTGCGTTACTTTTTCTTATCTGGGCTGGGCTTGCATGTTTGTTTTTAATATAAGAAAAGTTAGATTTTTGGCAAATGTAAAAGCTCTTTCACACCAAAAGTGAAATGAATAAGCCTAAGGCTGAGGGAAAAGTACATTCACATCTGTACAGTAGAGGGTGCAACCTTTCTGCTGTGATACTGTTCTGGATTGCGATTGCATGAAGAATAGCTTGCAGGAGAAGAAAGTTCAATACTCTTCAGCAATAAAAAAGTCATTTTTGCTTATTAGTATGGTTGAATTTGATCATTAAAGTTCAGCAGCAAAGACATTAGTTAATAAAATTAAATTAATACATAAAGGATATTTGTGTTATTTAACATTTAATTATTGCAGGTTTGTGTCATATTTTCAGTTTGCTTTTCACTGTTTTCATTCATTTTGATGAATACTGATTCTGTTTTTGTGCAAGTGAGATGAGTACATGCATGTTAACATTTAGTCTACAACTACAGTAACCATCGTGTTTACACAGTGCACACGACGTCTCTGCACTTACTCCCGATTTCTCTGTATTGTAGAGTAAACATTGACTGAGCGAGTATGATTACCTGCATTTAATACAGCATTCATTCTTTGGCTCAAATATTCATAATCAGAATACATAATAAAATTCCAGAAGAACTGTTTTTTTTTGTTCTTATTATCAAGTTTAATATGCTGTATGAAGCTCCATTGTGATAGATCCTGTTGTCTTTGGGTAAAAAAAAACTTCCTGTGTGAATGACTCCATAATCCTACTTTTATTATTTTTTTTTTTTTTTGTGCATTAATGTGTAAAATTGACAGGCCCAACTAATATTTGTTGTTGTTGTTTTTCAAGACTCTGATGTTTGATATCGCATTAACACTGGTACAGATGGACATTCATATGTGCATTAAAACTAAAACGCATATCAACATGTTCATAAAAGAGAAATTTCACACATGCAAATGAAATAAATCAAAATATGCTTTGCCTTCTATTTTTTTCTCTCTTCTCTCGGTCAAGCCAACTATTGTTTCGTAATAGGACATAATATCACTGAAAGAGATTCTGGCTCAGGGTTGGTAAGATTTAATGCCCATAAACCACACAAATCCACTGCAGTGGATTTGTCTTTTTGATTAACAGGTTTGTCCATGTTTAATCTGCACCAGTTTTAGACAAGAAGCAAATACTGAGGACCCTGTCTTGTGGAGAGAATAGGAGAATATGGTGTGAATGCACCACTCTGCACTGATAGTTTGGACTCTGGACATCGTCTTTGCAGACGGTGTGTGTATTAGCTTGTGTTTCCCTGAGGGCTTTTCTGTTGCATACCTGTACTAAGATCTGATTCTGGGTCAGTTGAAGACTCCACTATTTCTAGCCACTTAATCCTCTAAGCATTTTTTCCTGCAACCATCTCAGTGTTTGTGTGTGTGTGTGTGTGTGTGTGTGTGTGTGTGTGTGTGTAATCACAGTCTACTAATACCTCTAGCCTGGTGCTCAGTAATCCATCTATCCACAGTGGCCGTTCTTCAGCAGACATCCTCACAACCCCTTGTTCCCTATTTTTATTTCATTATTCTGGCATTTTCATTACGCATTATTCCTGTTTTTGGATATACCTAATTGAAACCTCCCAAAAATACCCATGAGTGTTGGAATGGTGACCAGAGCAACAGCTCAGGTAAGGGTTTATCATCAACTCTGTGTATTAGCTAACTGCTCATAATTTATTGTCAAGGCAGTTTTATCTAGCAGTTTTTATTATTTTTTTTCTTTCAAAGTTCCACAGAAGTCTGCTGCAGCCTTTAACCTGCTGGCCCACAATAATGGTTATTTAATTATTGTCTGTGGCCAAATAACTGCATCTAAATGTTAAGCAATCAGCACATTTATCAATTTCTCTTAACAACCATAAAGGGATAGTTCACCCAGTAATGAAAATTATGTCATCATTTACTCACCCTCATATGCACTCTCAGAAAAAAGGTACTGCGGTGGTGCTAATATATACTTTTAAGGTACTAATATGCACCCTGTAGGTACTTTTGAAAAGGTATCATCCCAGTGACAGTTTTGTATAAAGTCATACAGGTTTGGAAAGATGATTGTGAATAAATGATGACAGGATTTTATGTTTAGTTGAACTATCACTTTGATTAGCAGTTTGCACTGTCTATGAAATATCAGATGCACAAAAAGTAAAGCTGAGCTTGCATTTGTCTGTCTACATGAGACATGCAATCCTGTGCATTACCAGTTAAAGAACCAGGTATCAGACCAGCCAATTCTGTTTACTGTCATCACAAAACTTATTTCTAATTGGCGTCATTATAACTACTAAAAGCAATGCTTTTCTCAAGCAAAATGGAGCTGGTGAAATTGATTCACCAGCACAGACTTTCTGGTGAAGATGGCTGACCAAGACAGTCCTGCTGGTTTGAGAGTGAGTAGGCCAGTTATCTGTATGCAAGCAGCATTGTGTAGACAAGTATTTATTTTGCCTGTGTATTTCTACATTTAATACATTAATGATGTACAGTGGGAAAAATAGAATAAAATATACATTGTAACAAATAATAAATAACTAGTTGTGGTATATTATATTATTAATCAATGTCATCTGAAATTAAAATGTAATATTTAATAAGGATGTAATATTTAATAAAAAAAATAATAAAGAAAAAATAAAACTGGCAAAACATACATCAGTTTATTCAAGAGACAAAATAAACATCAACAGTGTTACGTTTTGTCTTACATTGTGTTGCAGAAAGTTTTCTTAATATTCATAGAACATGTACAATATACAGTGTTCTGTTTACATGCACAAAGTGCATAATGTTTTACACATAGAAATGTCAAAATGTTACAAAGGATCTGTACACAATCAATTATGTGTACATGGCAAAAAAAAACAAACAAAAAAAAAAACATTGTGAGATATGCAGAAAATGGCAAATAAAAGCATGCTCATGCATGCAGTTTGTATAACGGGTTATAAGGAGAGGTCTTTCAATGTTATAATTAACAACAACATAATAACAACATAATAATAAATGTTTCATACACATTTGAGAATTTTCATGTGATAAATTTTTGTTGGCAGCCACTGTCTCTAAAAGTGCTCACAGTAAAGGTGTCATTGCAGACAGAAGTATAAAATATTTTTAACAATAGTGAAAATGTGCATTATCAGCAATTGCTAAAAGAGCATTAATTTATTAAAAGACGAGGGCCAAAGTGCCCAACTGAAGTGCCCAGATGACTTAAAATGGACTAAAACAACTTTTGTAGTAGTATTTTGTATTGTGAATTTTCAGATTTTTTGCTGACTGTCTGAATAAAACCTAACAAAAAGACTAAAGCTTAACAAAAGTACTCTCTCTGAATTTTATGACTGTTTTATCTTGTATTTATTCTTGTTTTCCCACACCGTTTTTCACTGATTAGCAGGTCATTTATGATTTTTATTGATCACAGAATAATTTGGCCCAAGAGCTCATGACCGAGCAGGGTATAAAATGGGTTGTGCATGGTTATGTGTGTGGCTGTGGGGTGTGATTAGCTTTTGAGACTCACAGCTAAAATAAAATGTTCAAGGGCATAGTTATATTCCATTGGTAATGCCCATGCTTTGTTAGAAAGCAAAAGATTGCATTTAGCTGCATGCCAGGAACCAGGCAGAGATGATTGAGCCAAAATGCATTTGATTCATAAAAGAACCTTAGTGACAGTTGCTGTCTTGATATGATTATTTCTGTGATGCTTACTTTCTAATTATGTTTTTGTATGATGTGATAACATCAGCTTGAACAGATGTGATGACACCAGCTACCACTGGCCAATAAAATTCAAATCCCTAGTTTTTAAACTGCTTCCAAGTTCTATGCATCCCACCCATTCCAAAATGTTTTCCAACTTGCTTTGTAAAGTAGCAGGGGATGCTGCAGAGAGCACAGACTGGACAAATGTCCAGTTCATCACAGCGCTTTGTATTTTTATTGTTATTTTTTTCACATATCATATTGAATTTTTACAATTGGTTCATAATCACATTTACATCTTGTGAAATATAAATATTTAAATCATGGTGCACAGTGAAAAAAACATGCACATTGTAATGGAAATATGTTACACCACATTGCATCACATGCAATAACTGCAGAAACTTGTAAATTATTAAGTGTGTAATAGTAGATGAATTTGCATAAATTTGCATATATTTAAGTAATATCTCATATAAGCTTTTGGGAGAAACTTGAAATAGAGAGGTTATGGAATAAACTTCCAATGCACCAAAATCATATTTGTGTATAAATGTCATCAAGATATTAGCATGGTTGCAACACAGGCTCATGAACAATGTGTGCCTATGGCTACATTTTTTCAAAACATATATTACGTTGCTTCTTGCATGTTGTGCAGCAGTTTCAAAGTGAAATTCCCAGTGAGTGGTGCTTAAAAAAAAAAAGAGTTCAATTTTGTCCAAAATTCCCGAATCAGATAAATGTGACTGTGCCCAACATTTTATTACACTGGTTCATTCACGTATCATGGCAATTCGAAAATTAATGTCCGGTGAGTGGTGCTAAAAGGTTAATGCTATATTGCATAAACAACTTACCTATAATAAATCTAACCCTACACCAAACCAATATTATTAAAGAAAAAACTGCAAGATACCTTGACATTTTACCTTATTTTTACATGGCTTTGAGCTCTTTGTCAAACCATGTTTCAGAAGAAACATACCTGAGCTCTCACTTGGATCCAGCTTACAAAAATATGTTCTAAGAATGTGTTGCTAACGTTCCCATCAAGTTATAAAAAATGTTATTTCTGAATGCAGAACATTCAAAATGTCCAGATTTTTAAAAGTTTTAAAACATGTTTCCCCTTCGGGAACTCACGCTGCATCGGAAAACGCTTTGGGAATGCCCCTGTGTGCCCACGCTCTGAATCACATGTGAAATCAGTCCAATGGAGTGGCGAAACCTCACGGGTGGGGTGACGTAGAGACCAGAGAGCTTAAAAGCGCATCCGAAACAAGCAATGTTAGCTTCTGTGTTATCAGCAAGTGCTCTGTATGAAATTTGTCAGTCTTATTTACTGTTGTTTGTATTATCAGTGCACAATCACCTTTATATGGCAAGCTACAGACATCACTTTAGACCATGTGTTCTTCTCTGCCCACGCTAAACTTTACGGGTGTGAATGCACGCGGTCGTTGTGTTGTTTGTTTGGGAGCGGAGCACGCACAGTCAGCTCTCGGGGGAGCTGGTTGTGCATCGTGTTCCCGCTGCAAACGCTCCGCTCCCGCCGGGCACACTTCGAGGAGTGTGTCTGTGTTTTGCCGTCTTTGCGGTTCTTGTCCCACTGTTGCTGAGGCACAGCGGCGATTGGGATCACAGGGATCGCATTTGAATCTAGCACTCTCTCTCGAGTTTCGGAAGTCTTCCCCCTTCGAGTGAGTCTATGCTGCAGCTATCTTCTTCCGAGGAGGTTGATGTTGTTATCATTATTGTGATGAGATTGAGGACTCGCCATCTCAATCTTTTGCATATGAAAAGCATACTGCATTTTAGATCCCTCGTTTCTCCCTGCCCACACTATAATAAGGGGTGGGGATGCACGCGATTTATGTGTCGTTTGTTTTGGAGCGGAGCACGCACAGTCAACTCTCGAGGGGGCTAGCTGTGTTCATTCATAAATTAACCCTAAGTGTACAAGTGAAAATGCATTACCTTAGATGTTTAGCTCTGCTCCCCGATGGCGTTTCTTCTCGAGGGAAGAAAGTTTTATGCAATGTAGAATCGAGTGGCTCATGCATTGCCAAGGCCATTACGGGTCTGCAGCAAAATAATACCGGGGGAAACTGTGAGCAGACAGGAGGTTCCTTTTTCTCTCTCTTTCCCCCAAACACGTGCAAATGTATAAATGCGTTTGCAGGCTGTTATTCATGATTCTTTTAAATTGCATCTTATATTATAATCAGACCGTGTTGACTTATCTGGTTTGTTTGGCTGCATTTAATTCTGAGGAATTAAATTATGTATATTCTTCTGGATTTGAGAAGTTATATATATATATATTATTCAGCACAGGGATTGGAGAGGGGCTCCCCTTTCTCCTCCCTCACTCTCTAATACAGCGCTCTCTTGGGATATAAAATTCTCGAGTGAGAGCACGGTGTTTACCTCTCTTCCTCCGAGGAGGTTGATGTGGTCAACACGTCATTACTAGACTTTTGAGGAGTTGGTGGAGATTGTAACTAAAAGTGTGCCATAGCATTCTATCACAACCTCCATGTCGGGACCCACCGGTTTTCCCTATCTCCACATCGAGGTGTTGAGAGCATGGGTTTAACCATCTTTCTTTCCAGCACTTTTGCCCTTTCTGTGAATTTTCTATTTTGGGGGGCTGAATGAGTAGGTTATAGGGCAGGGCTCCTCAAATCTGGACCTCGAGATCCACTTTCCTGCAGAGTTTAGCTGTCACCCTAATCAAACCCACCTGAACATGCTAATCAATGTCTTCAGGATCATTAGAAAATCACAGACAGGTGAGTTTGATCAGGGTTGGAGCGAAACTCTGCAGTGGATTGGACCTCCAGGCTAAGATTTGAGGAACCCTGTTATAGGGTGATGTCTAGGGTGGCATCACCCCTAAGGCCCTGACATTTTCCTATGCTGGAGACAGGTCTTAGGGGCTCAGCCCCAGCCATGTTCCAGCTCTTCATTCGGGGAGCGTCACTTCTCGTACTCCCCCAGAATATCTGGAGTCAGAGTGGCGCTCCCAGGCTGAAGGCTTCTAAGCAGAAGGCGGATGTGCGGACCATCATTCTCACTAGATAGTCTTCGACTTAAAGGTCCTGACACCTATGGCCCAGGACTTCTGAGGGCGGGCCCCTCTGGAGAAGAGCAGTGTACACCTCATCATATGTTGCCCGTCTCTCCTCAGTGCCCTCAGGAGATCAGTCTGTCAACTCTGCCAACCCCGGTGCTTCAGGGCACAGCGGCTTCCAGCGAGCACATCTCTCAGCATCCGCTCGGAAACGTAGCGGTCCTGAGAGGCTCGCTACCTCCAAGGAGGTCTTTAGAGTAGCTCCTGCCGGTCCTCCACTTCAGGGCACCAAGCTAGCCGTTCTAAATACACCAGGGCACCAGAGACTGGTTCCCTTAGTAGATCATCTGGCAGCGTGGAAGCTTTTGCCAAATGTGTCTCATTGGGTCCTGCACACTGTAGAAAGAGGCTCGTCTGCCTCTATTCAACGGGGAGTTTCCCACTCTGGTGGGCCCCAGGCAGGCTCTGGTCATGGAACAAGAAGTAGACACTTTCTTGAGGAAGGAGGCCATTGAAGTGGCCCCTCCTCTCGACAGAGAGTCCAGGTTCTACAGCCGGTACTTCATCGTTCCGAAGAAGAATGGGGGGGTTACATCCGATTCTAGATCTGCGTTTGTTGAACCGCTCAGTCATGCGACTCAAGTTCAAAATGCTCTCGATCAAACAGGTCATGTCTCAAATCAGGTCCGAGGACTGGTTTGTGACAGTAAATCTGAAAGACGCATATTTCCACATATCCATCCTTCCTCAACACAGGAAGTTCCTGAGGTTTGCTTTCGGGGTCAAAGCGTACCAGTATCGGGTTCTTCCATTCGATCTGACACTCTCACCTTGTACTTTCACCAAGTGTGTGGATGCTGCTCTGGCTCCCCTGCGACTCTACGATTGGTTGATACTAGCTCAATCAGAGCAAATGGCGGTTCGGCATCGAGATGTTTTTCTCACTCACATGGAAGAGTTGGGGTTTAGACTGAACGCAAAGAAAAGTGAGCTTTCTCCAGTACAGAGGACCACTTATCTTGGCGTAGTGTGGGATTCGACCACAATGCAGGCACGTCTTTCTCCTCCTCGGATCGAGTCGATCCTCACGGCAGTCAAGAGAGTGAGAGAAGGCCAGTCGCTCACTGTGAAGCAGTTGCCAAAACTGTTCGGTCTGATCGCAGCTGCATCCAATGTGATACCTTTTGGCCTGCTGTATATGAGACCCTTGCAGTGGTGGCTCAGGACCAAAGGGTTTTCCCCGAGGGGCAACCTGTTCCGCATGATCAAGGTCACGCAGCGATGCTTATGGGCCTTAGACATGTGGAAGAAACTATGGTTCCTGTCACAGGGCCCTGTGTTGGGGGCTCCTTGTCGTCGTGTAACGCTAACGACGGATGCCTCCTTCACAGGCTGGGGAACGGTCATGAGTGACTGCTCTGCCCAAGGTCTATGGGTAGGCCACCATCTCATGTGGCACATAATTTGTCTGGAGATGCTGGCTGTGTTTCAGGCTCTGAAACACTTTCTCCAAGACCTAAGAGGTGTGCCCTCTCACCCCGCATTTTAACCAAGTGTGTGGATGCTTCTCTGGCTCCTCTGCGATTCCATGGCATCTGTCTGCTCAACTACATTGACGATTGGTTGATACTAGCTCTTCGGAGCATATAGAGGTTCGGCATTGAGATGTTGTCCTAGCCCATATGAAAGAGCTGGGGATAAGGCTAAGCGCCAGGGAAAGTGTGTTTTCTCCACTACAGAGAACCACTTATCTGGGTGTGGTGTGAAATTCGACCACGATGCAGGAGCGTCTGTCTCCTGCTCGGATCGAGTCGATTCTCACAGCCGTGAAGAGAGTGAGAGAATGCTAGTCGCTCACTGTCAGACAGTTTCAGAGACTGTTGGGTCTGATGGCAGCTGCATCCAACGTGATACCTTTTGGCCTGCTGTACATGATACCCTTGCAGTGGTGGCTCAGGACCAGAGGGTTCTCACCGAGGGTCAATCCGCTTCGAATAATCAAGGTCACGCAGCAATGCTTATGTGCCTTAGACATGTGAAGGAAACCTTTGGTTCCTGTCACAAGGCCCAGTGCTGGGGGCTCTTTGTCGTTGCATACGCTAATGACGGATGCCTCCCTCACGGGCTGGGGAGCGGTCATGAGTGGCTGCTCCACCCAGGGTCTATGGGGAGGTCACCATCTCACGTGGCACATGAATTGCCTGGAGATGCTGGCAGTGTTTCAGGCTCTGAAACATTTTCTCCCAGACCTGAGAGGCCATCATGTGCTGGTTTACAAGCAGACAAAACAGCAGTGGTCTCTTATATCAACAGGCAGACATCCTGTCAAGGCAGGGGCTTAGGCCCGGGGAATGGAAGCTCCACACCGAGGTGGTGGAGCAGATTTGGAAGAAGTTCAGGCGAGCCCAGGTGGACTTGTTTGCGTCTCGAGAGACCTCATAATGTTTCCTGTGGTTCTCCCTCACAAATCCAGCCCCGCTTGGGCTAGATGCCATGGTACAGACATGGCCGAGGCTCTGAATGCTCTGCTCCCAGGAGTTCTGGAGAGAGTTCACAGAGATGGGGTTTGGCTCCAATTAGTAGCCCCGTTCTGGCCGGGCCAGCCATGGTTTGCGGACCTGGTAGCCTACTCGAAGACTCTCCATGGGAGATTCCCGTCCGACGGGATCTCCTCTCTCAGGCGGGGGTACCATCTTTTCACCCCCGTCCGTCATAGCTTCCGGTCTCCTTGAAGTGGATTGTGTTCACTTTATGGTGCGGAAATCGTCAGATGGTCCCAGTTAACTGCACGGTTGGTTTAGTTCTGGAGTTCCTGCAGGAATGGTTCTCCACAGGTTTGACCCCCTCCACCTTTAGAGTGTTCGTGGCGGCCATAGCTGCTTATCATGTCCCTTTGGGTGGTCAGTTGTTGGGGGCGAAACCCATTGGTACATGTTTCTTTCGTTCTGTGAGGCCAGGAGAAGTATGGTACCGCTCCAGACTCTCAGGTGCATCTGTCTTAGCTGTGCTCGCCATGATTTCACACTAGACAGGCATTTGTCAGTATGGGGGCGTGGGCATTCTCGTTCCCAAAGCGTTTTCTGATGCAGCGTGAGTTCCTGAAGGGGAACGTCCCAGGTTATGTACCTGCGTCTCATTGCCATACTTCCTGCATCCCTGTGATTCAGAGCGTGGGCACATAGGGGTGTTCCCAAACCGTTTTCCAACGCACCGTCTCGTTCCCTCGAGGAACCATGGTTACATAGGTAACCTGGGACGTTCTTGGTTATCTGAAAACATTAAAGAAATGTTCAATTATATAATTTTGCACACATTACAGGAACGTTACTTTACGTTTGGAACATTAACAAGTAGTAAATGTGAAGTGAAGTGAAGTGACATGTGGCCAAGTATGGTGACCCATACTCGGAATTTGTGCTCTGCAATTAACCCATCCAAAGTGCACACACACAGCAGTGAACACACACACACTGTGAACACACACCCGGAGCAGTGGGCAGCCATTTTTATGCTGCGGCGCCCGGGGAGCAGTTGGGGGTTCGGTGCCTTGCTCAAGGGCACCTCAGTCGTGGTATTGAGGGTGGAGAGAGCACTGTACACTCACTTCCCCCACCTACAATTCCTGCCGGCCCGAGACTCAAACCCGCAACCTTTAGGTTACGAGTCCGACTCTCTAACCATTAGGCCACGACTTCCCATCCCATCCCATAAATAGCAATGTTTATAAAAACATAGACTGATGTCCCTCTAATATACTGTATTTTAGAAAACCATTCTATGAGCAAATAAATAACAATTTGTATAATATTTTGATAATGTTATTAAACCAGATTATATTTAACGAAGATTTAATTCATGTTGCTGGATGAATTTTGTTCATAACTTAGTAGACTGGTATGGATAGGGTTAGAATAAGTAGACTTTATTTGAAAAGTTACTTATAGTCAGTAGAATGTCTTTTGGGAGACTATCACAATAAAGAGTTAGCAGATGTTAAGCAGATAGTCTACTAATACTCTAATGAGAATTATTTGATATATAGATGCAGTGTTACTTATTGTCAACAGAGTGTTCAAAAGGGACCATCATTTTTTTCAATGAGGTTTTCCTGGGTTGCAACATTTTAGTCAAAAATGGATGATGGATACAGTTAAGCCATCTATTGCCAAATGTGTCCATGAGTAAAGCAAGGTTTGTGTGAGGTTGCTGTTAGGCCTGCCAAGGATTTCTGCATGTGTGTGAGCGTGTGTGTGTTAAAAAACCAAACAGATGGCATCACTAGTGTAATCTATGAGTCACCCCTGTCGGCCTACTGACACACTCGAAAACACTCAAATACGTACAAATACACTCCCACTCTCGACACACACACACACACACAGACTTTGGATCTGTCACCTCTGCTCTCTGAATCCTGATGTCACATAAAAGGATGCTATTATTCACCATAATATATTTAGTTTGATGAAACTAATCATTAGGGATCCACTAATAACACTGTTTACAGATCAAGTTCTAATGACAATGCTTTCTTTTTTGGTACTAACATTTGTATTATAGTGCTGTCAAACAATTAATCGTGATTAATCGCATCCAAAATAAAAGTTTTTGTTTACATAATATATGTGTGTGTACTGTGTATATTTATTATGTATATATAAATACACACACATTCATGTATATATTTAAGAAAAATATGTTGTTTATATTTTAAATATATATACACAGTGGTGTGAAAAATTGTTTGCCACCTTCCTGATTTTTTATGTTTTAGCAAGTTTGTCACACTTTAATGTTTCAGATCATCAAACGAATTTAAATATTAATCAAAGATAACACAAGTAAACACAACATGCAGTTTTTAAATGAAGTTTTTTTATTGTGAAGGGAAAACAAAATTCAAACCCACATGGCCCAGTGTGAAAAAGTGCTTGCCCCCTAAACCTAATAACTGGTTGGGCCACCCTTAGCAGCAACAACTGCAATTAAGCGTTTGCGATAACTTGCAATGAGTCTGTTACAGCGCTGTGGAGGAATTTTGGCCCACTCATCTTTGCAGAATTGTTGTAATTCAGCCACATTGGAGGGTTTTCGAGTATGAACCGCCTTTTTGAAGGTCATGCCACAGCATCTCAATAGGATTCAGGTCAGGACTTTGACTAAGCCACTCCAAAGTCTTTATTTTGTTTTTCTTCAGCCATTCAGAGGTGAACTTGTTGGTGTGTTTTGGATCATTGTCCTGCTGCAGAACCCAAGTTCGCTTCAGCTTGAGGTCACGAACAGATGGCCGGACATTGTCCTTCAGGATTTTTTGGTAGACAGCAGAATTCATGGTTCCATTTATCACAGCAATTCTTCCAGGTCCTGAAGCAGCAAAACAGCCCCAGACCATCACACTACCACCACCATATTTTACTGCTGGTATGATGTTCTTTTTCTGAAATGCTGTGTTACTTTTACGGCAGATGTAATGGGACACACACCTTCCAAAAAGTTCAACTTTTGTCTCATCAGTCCACAGAGTATTTTCCCAAAAGTCTTGGGGATCATCAAGATGTTTTCTGGCAAAACTGAGACGAGCCTTTATGTTATTTTTGCTCAGCAGCGGTTTTCGTCTTGGAACTCTGCCATGCAGGCCATTTTTGCCCAGTCTCTTTCTTATGGTGGAGTCATGAACACTGACTGTAACTGAGGCAAGTGAGGCCTGCAGTTCTTTGGATGTTGTTTTGGGGTCTTTTGTGGCCTCTTGGATGAGTCGTCGTTGCGCTCTTGGGGTAATTTTGGTCGGCCGGCCACTCCTGGGAAGGTTCACCACTGTTCCATGTTTTTGCCATTTGTGGATAATGGCTCTCACTGTGGTTCGCTGGAGTCCCAAAGCTTTACAAATGGCTTTATAACCTTTTCCAGACTGATAGATCTCAATTACTTTCTTTCTCATTTGTTCCTGAATTTCTTTGGATCTCAACATGATGTGTAGCTTTTGAGGATCTTTTGGTCTATTTCACTTTGTCAGGCAGGTCCTATTTAAGTGATTTCTTGATTGCGAACAGGTGTGGCAGTAATCAGGCCTGGGTGTGGCTACAGAAACTGAACTCAGGTGTGATAAACCACAGTTATGTTTTAACATGCATTTTTTTTGCATGTGACAAACATGCAAAAAAAATAAAAAATCAGGAAGGGGGCAAACAAATTTTCACACCACTGTATATAAACAATATAAACTATATTAATATAAACATATACATGTACATATGTAAATATTTTCAAAATATATACTGCATGTGTGTGTGTTTATATATACATAATAAATCTATAGTAGGCACACACATTATGTAAACAAAAACTTTTATTTTTGGATGTGATTAATCACGATTAATCGTTTGACAGCACTAATTTTTAATAACTCACCAATTTTCATGTACAGTGTGAATAATGATTTGAAGACACTAATTAAAAGCTAATGGTATACACTTTTTCAGTTTCTTAATTTAATTTTCATTTATTATTTAATTTTATTTTATATTTTTTTTTATTAATTTCATTTATGATTATGGCAGAGACTTTTTATTCTTTTTATTCATGTATTCCCTCAAAACATTTTGGTTTTGATAGTGCCATGCTCTATTGTTTGAGCTACAGGAATATCCTCTAATTTACATACTCATGCAAGGCATCTGGATTTTTCCAGCTCGAGACCATTGCTAAACTAAAAAATACTTTATCTTGTTTAAGGACTTGCTTAATTTTGTGCTTATTTTTCTCCCAGTCTGATTTTGTACTTGTACATTTTTCAAAGAGCCTTGCTTAAAGTTGCTTCAGAAAAATGTACAGTAGCTTATGATTGTTTATGTGTGGGGCAAAATGTTTAGTAATACTAGTGTGTCTTGCTATGTGTTTGTGTAGCTTATACCCAGACACAATGGAAAGCACTGTCATTGTTGCTGTCTCTACTAATGCAGGTGTTTTCACTAATAAATACTTTCTAGTATCATATTTTAAATAAATGTGCCCACAATACATGGAAAACCTGGAAATCTTTTGTGATCTCCAAGCCTAGAAAATTCAAAATCAAAATCCTGCTTTGATAATATTAGTCTGTTGTTTGATGGTTGTAGTTAGAACATTTGTGCACTACTAAGGACAATCTTTTAAATTCCAAATGAAATCCTTAAGCAGTAAGTACATTATGAAAGGTAACAGAAGACTCTTGGGAACCGTTGAAACACTTTAGTTCAATTTCTGTTAAAATTGAGGTTGGAGATTACAGCTCTAGAGAATAGATAACCAGCAGATGGCGCCACGTTAAAGTAATTACAGTGGAACAACTAAATAGCCAGTGCTCTAGACTGCACTGCTACTTTGAGTTACTGTATCTTCATGTCCTTAACATAAAACACTTCCATATGAACATAGTAATAAGGATTAGTGGTCTGTTTGTTACTGTTGGAAATTTGCTTAGGTGTAACACTATTGGTTGTGCACCAAAATTTAATGACGACTGTCATATTTTTGGAGAATGATCAGTAATAGCTGAGCCAGTGGTGTTGTGTTATCAGGCTAGTCGGTACAAAAGTTTTCAGAAATCTACCTATCCTTGAAATGCATATTTTCTTATTTACTTTGTAAAATTATTTTAGTTTTAAAGAGGAGATCGGGGAGTGTTGTAACACAAAGCAAGTTGCAATACCTTTAATTAGATGAATTAGGAATGAGCTACATGTATGTTTCTGTTTCTATTGTTGTATATTAGGGGTAACACTTAATGTGAGGCTAGTTGTAACATGCATGATTTAAAAGTTTACATGCTAGCATGCCTAAGCTTAATTATTTACCACAGTAGTTGCCATATCATCACTAGACAGAGAAAAAAAATCATAATGCACTAGTATACTATTAGGTGTACTGTTTCAGTATTTCTCAGGAGTACACCTTTTCAGTGTACTTTAAGTGTAACAGTAGTAGCCTAAACTTTAAGTACAGTTTACATCTAATTCTTTCTTTGGTCTTTCAGCCATATTACAAGAGCACTGCTAGTTTAATAGTTTTCTTTAAGTGAACTTTACACCATACTTATAGTTTACTATTTATATACTTTTTTTTTTTTTTTTTGCAATTTAAGTTTGCACGGAAAAAAAAGACTGTTCAGTAAAAAAAAAAAAAAAATATATATATATATATATATATATATATATATTCACAAACCAATAACATTGACAGCATTTTACATAAAATGTTTTTATTAAGTTTTTATTAAATTCTTTATGGATATAGAGCCCAATTTGTATTCAATAAAAATATCCATAAGCAAGAAGGTCCCAGTTTGAGTCCTGGGTGAGCAAGGAGGAGTCTGCATGTTCTTTCCATGTTGGTGTGGGTTTTCTTCAGGTGCTCCGTTTTTCAGTATCCAAAGATATACAGGAGGGGTGAATTGGAGATGACAAATTATCTGCATATACTTGTATATTTTCTGTGTGTGCGTGAGACTTGTGACTGTCCATCCATCCAGGGTGTTTTCAAGAGACACTGGACAGGTTCCAACCCTCCTGTAACCTAGGCTTTTTCAGTGTAGCCTATAGGGGCCTACTTTAGGTACAAAATTATTATATAAATACTTATCTAGATGTATGAGTTAAGTTCACTTGAAGAAAACTTAGTTTTCTTGAAGTATTCTCACAAACATGCTCCACTGTTAGCACTATGCTGTTCCATGCAATTGGCAATGTATTTCACATAGCTAACTTTTATTTATTCTGTTTACTGCACCATGAGACCTGAAAGTCAGACAGGAGAAAATCTGAATGTTTAGATATTAATATTTAAAGAATTCCAAAGCATTCTTACCCACTCACCTATTTGTCTTCCGTTCTGGGATAGTTTTGCGTAGGGAGGGTTGTGGTGTGTTTTGCTAAGTGTGTGCCTTCGTCTGTTGCTATGTTTTGCCCTGTGCTGTAAAGCTTTGTTTTGAGTTTTTCCAAAGAGTTTTTAATTAGCGCACACACACACACACACACACACAAAAATTATATATATATATATATATTTATTAGGGCTGTCAATCGATTAAAATATTTAATCGCATGACTGGCACGAGTTAACTCACGATTAATCGCAATTTAATCACACTTTTTTATCTGTTCTAAATGTACCTTAAATTAATACTTTTTTAAAGTTTTTAATACTCTAATTGACATGGGCATGGACAAATATGGATGCTTTATGCAATATATATTTATTATTAGTGAAACCATAGTTAATCTAGAGCATGAAGACTGGACATGTTTCAAAGGTCATAGATGTTTTTCAAAGAACTTGTTCATGTCTATTACACACATGAAAAAAGAACATAGAAATACCAGGTTCCCATTACTTCTCTTTATTTGCACTGAGCAGTTTACTTACACAAGCCTGTTTACATTTTCACACTACAGGGCAGCTCACTTCTTCTGAACATGCTAAATGTACGTTTATTATTTATTATTACATTTGTTTGCCTGTGCCCACATACTGTATTTTGATGCAGCTAAATTCTCAATAAAACTGTTTTCATTTATATATTTTTTTCATAGATATATTTTCTGTTGTCAGATAACGGAATGAATATGAAATAGTGACTAAAACGCGACCCATTAAGACTACATAACCAGCTCTCCCTTCCAAGATGTTAATCTGCACAAAAATCCTGGTTTATAATCGAGCTGTTGTCTGATAAAATCAAATTGCCTAAACATAAGATAAAGACAATAGCTGTTCTGTGATTTCGGCTATACTTGCATGTAAAATTAGAGAAGCAACATAATGTCGGTTTTAAAGCAGCACTATGTAACTTTTGGTGCTCTAGCGGTTAATAAACAGAACTGCACGCATTCCGCGGAAGAACATTCTAACCGGAGCTACTTCTCTAAGTTTATGTCTATGGCGATTCACGCAGGTATGTGTTACTCCGCAGCGGTGACAACCCGACCAGGCTACAATAGTCCATAAATAAGCACTTATTCAAAGACTATAGAATACCCAAGACGTGTCACTCGTATAGTTTTGAATGGGGAAAAATGCAACAATCAATATGGCCGATCAATCGCAGGAAGCCCCGCCTTCTGATTGAAAGTGCCAATCCCTAATCGGTAAAGTCAGCGCGTCACTGCAGCTGCCGTTAGAAGTCCCGGTTGCTATAGAAACAGTCAGCGTTCTGTGACGTGCGCTTAGGACTGCGCATGCGCACTGGCTGATCTAGCCTGAAAAATAAGCTTTTTATAACGCTATTTGAGCAAAAGAAACAACATTAATGATACAGTTGTCAGATTTCTTTGTTGATTTCAAATATGAAATTTAATCGTAAACTTAGTGAACAGTTTGGGAGAATTTGATGTTTCCCCATTCAAAGAGATAGGAGCTGCACTTGCATGCCCGAGAGGCGTTTCAAAGATGGCCGCCGAGTGACAGGACTTGTCTTAAAGAGACTTTGACTTATAAGTGTACCGTAGTGATTCGGGATAAGACAAAAACGCGGTTTCATGATGTACTCGCTCATTATATGCATTGCATTTTGCAAATTCTGAACACAGAAAAAGTTTCATGCTGAACAGAGCAGATGCAGAGAGAGAGAGAGAGAGAGCGAGCGCTTGTGCGATGTACAGTACCGGCTAGTCTCAGAAACTAAATAAGGTTTGGGCAAAAACTAAAGATTGGTCGCTAGGGTCTTTTTGAAAGAAAAAATAAATAAATAATATAAAATAAAAATTTGCTAAAGGGGTCCGAAAAGTCGCTAAGTTGGCAACACTGACAGCATCTCCATCCATTTCTCCAACCACGGGTTAGGCCACGGCTCAAGAAAATGCGTGCTGCGTTAATCGCGCGTTAATAAAATTAGCGCCGTTAAAATGAATTTGTGTTAACGCGTTATTAACACGTTAACTTTGACAGCATTAATATATATATATATATATATATATATATATATATATATATATACACAGTGGAATGCGAAAGTTTGTGAACCGTTGGTTCTTAATACTGTGTTTGGTTACCTGGATGATCCACGACTGTTTTTTTTTTTTTGTTTGTTTGTTTTTTTGTTTTGTGATGGTTGTTCATGAGTCCCTTGTTTGTTCTGAACAGTTAAACTGAGCACTGTTCTTCGGAAAAAAAACCTCCATGTCCTGCGGATTCTTCAGATTTCCAGCATCTTTTGCATATTTGAACCCTTTCCAGCAGTGACTGTATAATTTTGAGATCCATCTTTTCACACTGAGGACAATTGAGGGACTCAAACACAACTATTAAAAAAGGTTCAAACATTCACTGATGCTCCAGAAGGAAACACGATGCATTAAGATATGAAAACATAATCATTAAGATGTGAAAACTTTTTGAATTTGAAGATCAAGGTAAATATATATATACTTATTATATATATATATATATATATATATATATATATATATATATATATATATGTATGTATATATATATAAAATAAGTTAATAATTGTATTTTATTATCGAAACATTATATATATATTTTTTTTTAAGAAATATGTTGTATTACTACAATAAATGCATGTACAAAATTCAAAATGGCCATGTATTGTGTTAGATACAATCCACCTGATAGAAAGATTATATCATAGTAATATGATATAATCTTAATAATAATAATAATAATAGTAATGACTAAAACATTAAAATAATAACAATATGTGATACATATTAATATTATTATTATTGTCTGTTATTATTATTATTATTATTATTATTATTCATACTGTCAGAAACCAATGGGACATAACAGTATGTATCTCCTATTATGTTTATAAAAAATAACAATTTTATCGATTCCTTTTATTTTAAAGTTTCTCTGGTCCTTTGCCAAAATTTTGTCATTGTTTCATTGTACAGTAATCAGTAATACGAGTATATGGATTTTAAAAAGGTTCAGTGAAAGAAAGCAGCATCTATGAGTGTATAAATCAGCTAGTATTACCACACAGAGGCGGACTGCACCAATTCCTCTTTTGACGGGTGGGAGGGAGATGGGAACGCCGAGGGGATGGGAATTGCAGAAGACCGAGAGGTGTCTTTAATCTTTTATCTCCCCCTCCTGATTTTCTCGCATGGCTGCACCCATTTTCTCGTCTTCAGCAACAGTGAGCGATACAGTACAGTAGCCACACCCTTCCATCCCAACCACCCTGCCCAGAGACCCCTGACAAAATGTGATTGGTCAGGAAGGCGTGTTGTCTAATGACTGATTGTGCCACAATCCAAAGCTAAGCGGCTAACGGCAGCTTGAGGACACATGGGGGGATGGGTCTGCCCTATTTCCCTCTTCCTGTTTACCTCTGATTATTTTATCTAAGCTCATATAGTTCCCCCACCCCTTTTATAGTGGTCTCTCTCTCTCTCTCTCTCTCTCTCCCTCTCCCTCTCTCCCTCACACATACACTCACACCTAAAATGTAGTTTCCCAGAGAGCGGGAGAAGGAGGATGCTGCTTGCTACCGCTTTTCTATTTAGACCTGTCGTGGGAGGAGTTGAGCGTCACTGCTTCTCTCTGTTCTCCTTTTTCTCTCTCTGTACCTCCCTGCGTACTTCCAGAGCTGTGACAGTGGGTCTCGTCTGCCCTTGGGCTTGAAAGTCACCTAAGACCTGTTTCTTCATTGCTAACATCATTCCTCCTTCGATTTCTGCTTATTGCTACTGATATTGAGGGACTGTTGCTATGGCGCATGCTGCAGCGAGCATCAAAAAGGCCAGAGTGGAGATGGAACAGGCTCTTGATTTGAAAGCGCTGGAGAAAGCCCGTGAGAAAAGAAAGCGCTCGCGTGAAAGAGCCGAGCGCAGGTGTAAGGTAATGCAGGCGACGGCATTTTCCATCTCACCTTACTTCCACCAGAGCACTGGGGACACGGACCCTGAAAAAACCTCCTCCACCCTTTCATCCAACCATCCATCAACCATCCATCAGCATTCAAGTCTGGCTCAAGATGCACCTGCCTGAGAAAGAAGAACATTAGCATTACATCAGGCTACGAGACTGCACTCTTATTTATTTATTTTAGTTTATTTATTGTCATTACTTTTAACAAATGGCTTTTTTTATTTGACACTATTTAGTAGTTAAAGCCTGTAATTTATATTCATACCACTTCAACCTTCTGATGCATGATGTCCACTACAATTATCACCTTTCAGATCTTTAAAAGCCTTTTTTTTTTTTTACCTTTTCAGGGTGTTACACCCAAACCACAATGTGTGATTATCTTTTATATTTATTAATACTGTAGTTCATGCATCAGAAATATGTATGTCCTTATATTTCATATCTTTCACATCCTCTGAATCTGCACACATACTTTTCTGGCATTCTAATTCACGGCATCCAGTAATAATCATTGCCTATTTATTGATGCAGCACATGTTCATGACACATATCTTTATGTTTTTGCATCTTTACAGTATCCATACAGTGCTGTGTTGTTGTGTGAGAAACCAAAAGGATTTGTCTGCGTGTAGTAAAGAGAAATTAAGGACATGTCTTAGTCCTGTAGTCAGAGCTGCAGTCTAATAGCGCAGACTTGGCACTCAGAAGCAATGTGTGTTTGGGTGTATCTATCATGCATTCTGAATGTGGTAGCACAGAGGAGTGTCTGTTTATGCATCTTTGTGTGAGTGTTTGAGTGTATTTGACACTGTCTTTAAATAATTACTGGCCCTTTAATTTTATGCTGAGGTTTTTATGCTGTAGAACATGGCCACTTTAACAATAACAACCTAGCAGATACAACACAAAAATTATAGGCAGTGGGCAAGCTTTATGTCCAGGACTGCTGTTCATGTTAGGACCAGTTATACATTTTCTATTACATGGTTGTAATCCTTGAAATGTTTTGCGAGCAACGCTCTACTGTACAGGACATCAGTCTTAATGAAATATAGCAATAGCAATTGGTCTATGAACAAACTGTGTCATAAACAAATCAGACAAGTCGTAAAAAGGATTTGAGCAATTGCAATCAGCATAATCGATTATACAATACTTCACAGTGCTGAGGAAAGTGAAATGGTGTGAAACACTCTGTAGTTTTTGCTTAATGGTGCTCAGAATGAAATGCAGGGTTTGAAATTAATATCCGTCTACACAGTGATTAAAACGAATACTCCAAACCTTAACCTTATAGCACTGGTACAATCTCAGAAAAAGGTACAAAAGCAATGGGACAGGACCCTTTCATTTGGTACTAATATACACTCTAAGAACTAATATGTACCTTTTAAGGTACTATGCACCCTTTAGGGGCAAATAAGGTACCAAGGTGTACCTTTTGAAAAGATACTGCCCCACTGACAGCTTTTGTTCCCTTTTTTGAGAGTTTATGGTGGCACATCCAGATTTGGCGCACAGTGTTCAATTCCTCTCCTGACCGCAAGTGGCAAATCTCTCCAATCCGTTACATCCAGCTGCAGCCGAAGTCGAACGCACCTAAAGTCTGAGCTTTTCTTGACTGTTGACTGTGGGATGGAGTTGACCAATAAAATCTCCTGACTGATTTAAGAAAGGAAATTATGCACTGGAGAGGAGACAAGTCCACTTTTTTCTCTCAACAAGAATTTTTCCATCAATAGCCTATAACCTAGTAAGTGACGCAGAGGGTATGGAAATTTTATTATCATTAAATTACATGCTGGTCTATAATTTTGTCATTGTGATATTTGGACATGATTTTTTGTTATTATTATCTGATGCCTTGGAAGTGAGAACGGATTTGGGTTTTTTGAACGGATGTCAGTGGAGGAGAGGCTTCAATGTGCTGTATTCAATGGCTGACTTCTGAGGACACTGCTGATCATTTTATGAATTGACAGCCTGTCCACTAATCTTTGTGTTTACCATTAAACATTCATGTTGGAGTGAGTTATATTTGAAGTTTACAACAAAATAAATGCTATTTTATAAGAGAGGTCACTGAGAAGTTTACAACAGGTAGGACTCATAAACTTTCTTTCTTTTTTTTTTTTTTTTTTTTGGATAGTTGAAGCTCTGAATGAGCAGTAACTTAAAAATGTTGTAGCCAGTAGCTGGTGAGAGACAAAGTTAATTTTAGACCCTCTTGATATGGTATTTGTCTTAAACTCAAACTGACAGATAGTAGTTTAGATTTTAAATCAAGTTTGTGGTGGTGGTGCAGGAGGAAGAAGATGAAAACAAAAATATTTGGAAATACAAATAAAAAATGCTGGACATACATACAAAACATCATAACATTAATGTTACAGCAAGGACAGTGTGGTATTGTCCCCGCGTTGAGACATGTTCTTTCTTTTAGACGCCAAGTTTTTGTTTCTGAACTCTCCGGAATGCACTTCGGAAGGGTCTTTCCGTGTAATTCATGGAGAGAATTCGTACATGGTTATGCCAGTACTGAGAGCCTGAGGTGTTTTGAATGCAGAGATTTGGGTCATAAACGCTTCGCATGTCCCCATAAAGATGAGCAGTGCATCTACGTCTCGTGGTGATATAAACAACAATGATCAACAAACAAGAGATAGAGAAGAACAGCAAGACGAGGAGCTAGAGGAAGGAGAACAGCAAGAGGTGAGTGAGACTAATCCAATTGTTTCAAGTGAGGAGCAACCTGGTTGTAGTTCTGTCTCTGGAAGTGTTAAAGAAGTTATTGATAAGAGTGAGGCCAAGAGTGGTGTGGAAGATGTGTCTGAAGTTAGTGATGAGGCACAGGCTGAAAGTGTGGATGAGAATATGGTTGATGAGATGGATGTCTTATCCCAGTCTACTGATGATGGAATAAGAGATGATGATCAGTGGTCAGATTTTTCAAGAGGAACTGATAAAGATATGTATACTGTGGAACAAATCAATTCTTTTCTGGATGAAACTAAAGGAAAAGCAGGTGTTGAAGTGGGTGATTTTTATTTTTTTTCCCTGACATTGACAAGTTTATTTCTTCTGTGATGTGGGCTAGGAAAGTGAGTAGTCTTGAGGAGCTCTCACAACAGAAGCGGTTTCTTCTTAAGAAACATATTACTGTTCTTAGACAAGGAAAAAAAAACAAACAAAAAAAAACAAAAAAAAAAACAGGGAAAGCGAGGGGAAAAACTAAATAATCACAATGGCTTGTCTTTCTTTTTTTTCTGCTTTTTCTTCTTTCTACTCCCTTTGCTTATAGAGATCCTGCGGGTGGGATCAATTAATGTTAATGGAATGAGGGATGGGAGAAAAAATGGTTTATTGTCAGAAATTAGACGATTGAAAGATTTGAGTGTTGTCTTTCTGCAAGAAACTCATAGTAGTCAAAATAATGTGGTTGATTGGAGATTCTTGTGGTAAGGAGAGACAATTCTTAATCATGGGACTAACTTAAGTGCTGGAGTGGCTGTGCTTTTTTCCCCTACTCTTAAAGTAAAAAAAAAAAAAAAAAAAAATCAAAAAATTAAGAGGGAGGTTATTGGTTGTAAGGGCTGAAATTAGGAATTTTTTATTTCTGTTTGTGAACATCTATGCCCCTAACAGTGGAGCAGACAGAGTACAGTTTTTCACTGAATTAGGAAATATTTAAAAAAAAAAAGCAAGATGGTGATGTTATTGTATTAGGTGGAGATTGGAACTGTACATTAGACTTTACACAAGATCGGAATGTAGAAGAGCCTCATCAACAGTCAGCTATGTGTTTAGCCAATATTATAAAAATCTTCATTTCTCAGATGTATGGAGAGAGCATAATCTTTCAGAGCAGCAGTATACTTGGATGAAAGTTAGTAATGGTAGGGTTTTTGGGGCACGTTTGGATAGATTTTATATATCACAAAATGGGAGAAATTGTCAATGCAGCTATCATTCCTACTGCCCTTTCTGATCATAAACTTATTACAATTGAGTGTATTTTAACTCATAAGAGCTATTATTGGCATTTTAATGTTAAACTTCTGGAAGGTAAACAATTTTGTGAGAATTTTAAACTTTTTTGGGAGACCTGGAAAAGTGATAAATGCTTTTTTGAAAATATTATTGAGTGGTGGAAAGTTGGTAAAGTGCACATAAGAAGTTTTTGTCAGCAATATACATCTCATTCTTTGTTAGTTTTGAAAAATACATTAGAGTGGTTGGAAAAAGAGATTATTGACATTGAAAGGAGCATGAATGATAATGATGCCCAAAATCTACAGGAACTGTGGACTGAAAAGAAAAATAAGTTGAGCTCTTTTTTAAATGAAAAAGTCAAAGGAGCTCTGAGTAAGAAGTCGGTTTTTAACAATAAGGGACATGGATGGACCCTCCTCTTATTTCTTTAATTTGGAGCGAAAAGCAGGACAAGAAAAACAGATGCATGCTTTAAAGGACAACAATGGACATAACACTTCAGACCCTGTAGTGATGCGCAAACTTGCTGTGGACTTTTATTCTGATTTATATTCAGATGAGCAGTGTAGAAGTCAACTGCTAAAGGATCTTCCTGTTCTAACTTTTGAACACAAGCAATCTTTAGAGACTGACCTCACTTTTGAGGAGGTAACCGCTGCTGTTATGGGACTTTCCTCAGGACGCACGCCAGGGTTGGATGGATTACCTGCTGATTTTTATAAGTTTTTTAGAATATTATTGGAAATGATTACTTTGAGGTACTCCAAAAATGCATCAGTGAAGAAACTGTTCCTTTGAGTTGTCAGTGAGCAGTTTTAACGTTACTCCCAAAAAAAGGTGACCTTACTCTAAGGAATTGGAGACCTGTAGAAATTTTAAATTTTTATTATATTTTTTTTAAAATGTCTGGCCAACAGGGTAAATGGTGTATTGCATACAATTATACATAAAGATCAGTCAAACTGTATAAAAAATAGATCCATCACAGATAATTTACATTTGGTTCGAGATATGTTTGATTTTGCCTCCTATAATAATATCAATGTAGATTTTCTGTCATTAGACCAGGAAAAGGCCTTTGACAGAGTGGATCACACTTTTCTTCTTGATACTTTAAAGGCCTTTGGTTTTGGGGACAACTTTATTTCTAAAATAAAACTGCTGTATGCCGGGGCCTCATGTATGATCAAAGTAGCTGGTGGCCTTAGGCATTAGGCAAGGTTGGCCTCTTTCGGGTCAGCTTTACAGTTTAGTTACTGAGCCTTTGCCGTGTAGGCTGAGAATACAGCTAACTGGTTTAGAGGTTAATACACTGGATGGTAAGCACTCTGTTAAGCTT
The DNA here is from genome assembly GCA_039654775.1 of Spinibarbus caldwelli. Classification (NCBI taxonomy): domain Eukaryota; kingdom Metazoa; phylum Chordata; class Actinopteri; order Cypriniformes; family Cyprinidae; genus Spinibarbus; species Spinibarbus caldwelli. The sequence goes on from CM077220.1 coordinate 37,764,453, forward strand.
TCTGCATATGCAGATGATGTTACTGTTTTAATTAGAAGTAACAGTGATGTTCAATGTTCACAAAAGGCTTTGGAGTGTTGTGGAAAAGCGTCTTCTGCCAAAGTTAACTGGCAAAAAAGTGATGCTCTTTGGTGTGGCCGAGATTTTATTAGTCCTTCACTACCTGGTGGTTTGCAGTGGGGGAGAGCGGGTTTTAAATATCTAGGGGTATTTATAGGGACAGAAGAATATAGAAAAATAATTAGGAGGGCCTAGTGGAGAAAGTGTGTGCTCTGTTATCTCACTGGAAATGGTTGCTACCCCAGTTGTCCTACAGGGGGAGGGTACTGGTCTGTAATAACCTGGTCGCATCATCTTTGTGGCATAAAATGATGATTCTAGAGCCTCCAGAAGATTTAGTAAGAGGAATTCAGCAACGTATGGTGGATTTCTTCTGGTCAGGACAACATTGGCTGTAGGCTTCAGTGCTGTTTCTGCCATTACAGGAAGGCGTACAAGGGCTGGTTGATATCAGATCCAGAGTTAGAACTTTTCGACTTCAGAAGACTCTTATATGGGGAGGATGTGAGCTGGGCTGGGGTAGCCTGTGCCCTCCTGAGGAGAGCGGGCAACATGAGATTTGATCGCCACTTGTTTCTGGACATCGAAAAATTAGACCTGACAGGATTGACATCTTTTTACAGGTCGATGTTAAGATCATGGACATTTTTTTAGATTCTCTCGGGAGCCAAATGGTGTGCAGGAACTTTGGTTGAAGGAAGAACCATTGCTTTTTAATTCTGCACTGGATTTGGGCATTTTTAATTCAGTGTCCCTCAGGAAAGCACTGTGGTCGGCAAAGATGACTAAAATTGGACATTTTGTTTCTGAGGACGGATGGATTTCTGCTGAGAACTTGGCATCAAAGCTGGGCATGAGATCAGTTCGGGTGGCGGAGAGGTTGTTGACTCAAATAACTGAGTTTTTACCACCAGACTATAGACTATCCTTAGAGACATGTGTTGGGGATGTAGAGACTTCTGTCTTCCCGGAGCTGAATTTCTCAGCTGATATGAGATCTTGGTCGGAAATGGACAATGGGTTGCTTTCTTTTAAGACACCTCAGCTGGGACTTTTTAGCAATGCTGGAAAGAAAGCTATTTATGTACTGTGTGTGAAGGTGTCAAATCTTCTTCAACTTCAGAGCATGAGGGAGTCTAAATGGCAAGAGACCTTTGGGTTAAGTACCTCCCCCAAAGGCTACTGGAGGACCCTGTACAAACCTCCTATTGAGAAAAGAACTGGAGATTTGCAGTGGAGGATTGTGCATGACACCTTGACCCACATGCAGGGGAGGGTTGTATGTTTTGTGGCACACCAGAAACAGTTTTTCACTTATTTTTTAATTGAGTGAGGTTACAACAGTTATTTTATTAGTTGGAGGAGTGGTGTCAAACACTTGGGGAGGTTTTTACACCTGAAATGTTTATTTATGGACCCAAGTACAGTAGAAGTAGAAGGGAGAGTAATGTCTTATTAAATTATTTATTTGGGCAAGCCAAGATGGCTATATGGTTGTCAAGAAAAAGTAAATTGATTGATAGGGGCTCAACTGATGTTATTTTAATTTTAAAGGGATGAATAAAATATCGCATTAATATAGAGTATAGTTATTACAAGTTGGTAAATAATTTGCAGATGTTCAATCAAAAATGGGGAGTAAACCAGTGTATTTGTGAAGTTGACTCTGATGATTGTTTGAACATTTATGTTTGAAAGGTCAGTTTGTGGTTTTATGTTTGTATCTGTATGAGTATTTACACATATCTATTTTATTTATGTGTATGGGTAATTTTTCTCCCTTTTTTCTTATGATGTATTTTTGAAATCTTAACTTTTTTTGTAATAAAAGAGACCTTAAAAGTCAAAGTCTCTCTCTCTCAACTGGGTGTGCACTAGTGAACTGCATCCAAGTTGGGATACTTTAAATGTTCCAACATAGTATGACAGAATAATTTAGTCAAAATCCATAAAAAGAGACAGAAAGAAAGAAATAATTTACTGTACTACATGGTTTCTGTTCATTCAATTAAACAACTCTAAATACTCTGTCATGGTTAAAAATGTGACATTATTCATGTTAAATAGTACAGCTTGAAACATACTAAGCAAAATGACTGACCTACATAACATTGTAGAAGAGATTAGAATATTCATTTATCTTTGTCCAGAGGTAATAATGTGCATCATCAGTTCAGGCTTTCTGCTTTGTAGCAACATCAAGGACATTCATGGGTTTTGTGTTTTAAAATGTGTTGCAGTGTAGATGTCTGAGTTGCTATGGAAACATAGCCCCAGACACTTTATTTGTTTGATTTGTGTGTGTGTGTGTGTGTGTGTGTTATAGGGAGAATCACTGGCATGAAAGTTCTATTGAAAGTTCACTGCCATTAATTTCTGTAAGTGATGTAGTTGTGACATTTTAAACAACCATTCTGTCTCTAAATGATGCCAGTGCTATTAAGGTTATTAAATACATATCTGTCTGTTCATCATATTAGGCCAGAGATTACACAGACTTTGGGTATGTCCTGTCAAACAGCAATCCAATGATGCATTGTAGTGCTACAGCATCACGCTAAAAGCATAATATTAAAATAAAAAATAATTGATTTAACATACATACATATACATATATACACACACATATATATATATATATATATATATATATATATATATATATATATGTACACATTCATATACAGGTACATCTCAAATTAGAATGTCGTGAAAAAGTTCATTTATTTCAGTAATTCATCTCAAATTGTGAAACTCGTGTTTTAAATAAATTCAGTGCACACAGACTGAAGTAGTTTAAGTCTTTGGTTCTTTTAATTGTGATGATTTTGGCTCACATTTAACAAAAACCCACCAATTCACTATCTCAACAAATTAGAATACTTCATAAGACCAATAATAATAATAATAAAAACATTTTTAGTGAATTGTTGGCCTTCTGGAAAGTATGTTCATTTACTGTATATGTACTCAATACTTGGTAGGGGCTCCTTTTGCTTTATTTACTGCCTCAATTCGGCGTGGCATGGAGGTGATCAGTTTGTGGCACTGCTGAGGTGGTATGGAAGCCCAGGTTTCTTTGACAGTGGCCTTCAGCTCATCTGCATTTTTTGGTCTCTTGTTTCTCATTTTCCTCTTGACAATACCCCATAGATTCTCTATGGGGTTCAGATCTGGTGAGTTTGCTGGCCAGTCAAGCACACCAACACCATGGTCATTTAACCAACTTTTGGTGCTTTTGGCAGTGTGGGCAGGTGCCAAATCCTGCTGGAAAATGAAATCAGCATCTTTAAAAAGCTGGTCAGCAGAAGGACGCATGAAATGCTCCAAAATTTCTTGGTAAACGGGTGCAGTGACTTTGGTTTTCAAAAAACACAATGGACCAACACCAGCAGATGACATTGCACCTCAAATCATCACAGACTGTGGAAACTTAACACTGGACTTCAAGCAACTTGGGCTATGAGCTTCTCCACCCTTCCTCCAGACTCTAGGACCTTGGTTTCCAAATGAAATAAAAAACTTGCTCTCATCTGAAAAAAGGACTTTGGACCACTGGGCAACAGTCCAGTTCTTCTTCTCCTTAGCCCAGGTAAGATGCCTCTGACGTTGTCTGTGGTTCAGGAGTGGTTTAACAAGAGAAATACGACAACTGTAGCCAAATTCCTTGACACGTCTGTGTGTGGTGGCTCTTCATGCCTTGACCCCAGCCTCAGTCCATTCCTTGTGAAGTTCACCCAAATTCTTGAATCGATTTTGCTTGACAATCCTCATAAGGCTGCGGTTCTCTCGGTTGGTTGTGCATCTTTTTCTTCCACACTTTTTCCTTCCACTCAACTTTCTGTTAACATGCTTGGATACAGCACTCTGTGAACAGCCAGCTTCTTTGGCAATGAATGTTTGTGGCTTACCCTCCTTGTGAAGGGTGTCAATGATTGTCTTCTGGACAACTGTCAGATCAGCAGTCTTCCCCATGATTGTGTAGCCTAGTGAACCAAACCGAGAGACCATTTTGAAGGCTCAGGAAACCTTTGCAGGTGTTTTGAGTTGATTAGCTGGTTGGCATGTCACCATATTATAATTTGTTGAGATAGTGAATTGGTGGGTTTTTGTTAAATGTGAGCCAAAATCATCACAATTAAAAGAACCAAAGACTTAAACTACTTCAGTCTGTGTGCATTGAATTTATTTAATACACGAGTTTCACAATTTGAGTTGAATTACTGAAATAAATGAACTTTCCCATGACATTCTAATTTATTGAGATGCACCTGTATATTAGGGATGTGCGGGTCTAGTCGACTAAACGGTACAGCTCCTACTAGTCGACACTGCCCAGCAGGCACAAAACAGGCATACAACGTCATAAGATGTTGATATTTGGTTAAATTTCGGTTGCGACGTCGGGTGACCAAAATTCAACGTCAATTCAACGTCTAATGTCAATGTTAAATTGATGTCCAATACCGACGTCAGCTGACGTTGAGATTTTGTTGTTTTTAGGTTGTGCAACCAAAATCCAACGTTAAGTCAACGTCAAATTGACGTCAAATATTGACGTCAACCCGATTTTCATTTTCAACCAAAATGCAACGTCTGTCCGACGTCATGTCCAACGTCAACCTGACGTTACATAGCCGTCTGGTGCCTGCTGGGTGAAAACAATAGTCGATTACACAAGAGAAAAAAAACATGATTTTATCATTCAAATTACCATCATTTTAACATTATATTTTAAAAAAAACTAATTAAAATAATATGTTTGACAAAGAATACATATGAAAATATTTAAATATATAAATATTTTTAAAAGTGTATCTGGGCGGAAACTACATTTTTACCTCAGACCTCGCATGCATTTTCTTCATGTCATTTGCGGCGAGCTCAAAATGACCACGCGAAGAACCAGCAAGGTGTGGGATTATTTTGAATGAGATGGAAACGGAAAAGCTTGTGCAAACTGTGTAATGTCAAGCTGGCTTACAATAACTCTACTGGAGAGATGCGTAATCATATTCAATACAGGCATGTAGCGTTAGCTTAGAGGCTAGCCAAAGCCAGCAAATGTCAATCATGTCATACACTACAACCCGCCGCAGCTGCGGTCCGCGATCCCATCCGCGCGTCTATTCCTCTAAACGAAGACCCACTTCGGTGGTGGTGCGAGGTAGAGCCCTGCGCGGGACTGTTTTCTTAAACCCGCACCCGCCCGCTTCCGCTGAATTTCTGACCAGGACCGCCCGCTCCCGCAACCTGCATGTTCCACTCCCGCCCGCAATGTTTGTGTCTACTCCCGCCCGCTCCCGCGGACTTTCTCTCAGAGCTTGTGAAAAATGTACACAAATACTCAGGCTAAACATTCGTTCAAGTTAACATCCAGAATAAAAGGCTTTAAACATGATTGCATTTAAATAAGATGAAGTAATGCTAAAACAAAGCACCACACGTGACAAAAACATTGGGCTTTTTTATTATTATTAGCGTTAAAATAATAATCGTTAAAACAAAGCCACAACTAGCGGCACCTCAGTTTTTAAATGTACTGCATGATACACACGCACCAAACGATTAACTAAACAAACAGTTTAACTGTTAACAAACAGTTTAAGTAAATAAGCCAAAGAACAATATGAAATAAATTTAACTTATTAAAAAAAGAAAATAGGTATGTTGCCTCAGGGTAGAGGTGCCAGATTTATGTCTGTTGTAAACTAACACTTTTGCACATTAACTTACTAAGTTTAACTCTTTCCCATTTTTTTCAGTGACAATTGATGTCTGACTTGCCTTGCTTTGCTTTTGTCGAGTAAACAGACGCTTTAATTTTCTTCTCAACTTGTGTTTCTATTACACCATGTCTACGCGAGCGGCTCGGCGCGACAAAAATACTATAGAACTCATTATAATCAGTCACGCTGTCACTGATGCGGCACGGAGTGACAGGACAAATCCCCGACAGTAAACTGCTGCAGCGTTCTATTTATGACGTACTGACACAAATTTCAAATGATTTTTAACGGTCGCTTTATCGCGTCCAGTGTAGACAGACTTTAGATGTTGCGTCCGGTGTTACACGCCAAATCCCACCGTTCCCAGCGGGTCTCCCGCGAGATTTTCTGACCGCCCACTGCCGCCCGCAGCAAAGGTAAAACCGCCCGTTCCCGCGAGATTTGCGGCGGGTCCCGCGGGAGCCCAAACCCAATGCAGCCCTCTAGTGCGGGGTTTCCAGGCTCTTTTCGAAACTGTCTGCTTGCTTGTAGTTATCTCTCTGCGTGCCTGTGATTTCAGTTCCTGCCGAGCGCGTTTTTTCAAGTGCAAAATCTTCTCTAGTCCCGTCTTTCGCCAGACCACGTTAGCATGTTAAATTCACTGAACAAATGCGCATGGTACAACGAGCATTGTTTTGTTTTTAGATGATATAGCCTACATGAAGTACATTTTTAAAAGCGGTTTTAATGCTATTCCTTGATAAACTTTCCTATTGTTTTTGACTTGTGTTTTAATATGTTGGCTAACGTTATATGAAGATGAAGAATTCTGTCAGTCTATTCATTGATTTTCCATTTCTGGATTGCTCCAGCCGATTTGAATAAATAAGCTATACACTGGTTTATGTTGAGTGTATGCTCTTCTCTCTTTTTTCTTCTTTTTAACGACCGCCTAAAATAAAATTAAGATAAAGTGAGGTAAGCATATGACATAATCGTGACCTGTTTTTAACAGAATTCATTGAGGGATTAAGTGTTTCAAGTGTAGGCTGTTATATAGACACACGCACACTTTTTTTTATTATTTTGCCATTTTTGGGGGGTTTCAAGTTTTTAGACTAGTCGACTAGTTGGATGCAAAACTTCCGTTTAAACGACTGTCAAATTAGTCGTAGCGCATATCCCTAGTATGTGTATGTATGTATGTATGTTAAATCAATGATTTTAATGATAGAAAAACAGTGTTTATTCAACCCCTATCCCTCCTTTCTTGACCAAGTTGATAATCCTTGTTAAACATTCTATGACTTTATGACTTCCTTATAAACATACTTTTTCATAATAATATGTGGGGGGATAATCCCATAGACTAACATTGAAGGGGAAAATCTATATCTAGGACCAGAATATCATAGAGATTTAAGGGTAGACAACCATCCAGAACTACCCAAGCAACCACATAAAGGCACGTTAAATAAGAACCATAGCAACCTGACAGCAACACCTTACAGCCACCTACAATACCCTGGTATTGTGGCAATGAGTAATGTATGGGCAAACACAACTAGATTATTTTTGGAAGAAACTGTGAGTTGGATTTAATGTATAATGGTAAATTTATGTAAGTGTTTCTTAAGAATTCTGTCTGTTGTGCATAAAGTGGTTATGTTCCCCACAGCGGGAGTGAGTAGCTCTTTTGCTCCACCGCACTCCCCCCCGCCATATGGTTTACTAGAGATTAAAGGAGTTTGTTGTCTGTCCAGACCAAAAGATTATGTCCTCTAGTTTGGATGCAGAAAGAGTAAAATTGAAATAAAATCTATCAGTGCAGGAACGTGATGTTTGATTAGTGGAGAGACATGCTGCGTGATAAGGGGAGGGGCTTTGTAATTGGTGTTTTGCGTTGGAAAATTCATCTGTGCTTTATGAAGCTTAGAGCAAATCTTTACTCAAATATCAAGATGTAAGTCTTCTAAATAGATCATTTAACTGCCAAAGAATGAGGAAGTAAAGACAGTCACGAGAGGGTAAAGATTCTTGTAAATATTCTTAAGAAGAATGTCTTCTGAAGCCATATGATCGCTTGATGTAGGGACCAGAATGACAATTTTATGTAGTGTATTTTGATAACAATGACAGTCTGATAAACAATGTATCTTTACACCACACTGAAAATGTGGTTTGTGGTTAGCTGAAGTGGATGGACCTTCAAATGGGCTCTTTGTTGAATGGGCTCCATGCTAAAATATTTAATTGAATGGGAAATATTTTAGCCAAAACAGTTGGTTTATTGTGTAGAGAAGGCCTATTGTTGAGCTCATTAAATGTCAGCTCAAAGGAGAGCAAGGGCATTTGCTTCTGTGTTAAACATGTCATACATTCACGCACAAGTTCCAACCATTTCTTTTAAACACATACACACTCGCACTCACACACACACACACACACACACACACACACGCACACACACACACACACACACACACACACCAAGAAATGGCAACTCAAAGGACAAGGAATGACAAATGAATTGTGTCATTGATCATGAAGGTTAAATCAGTACATTCCTCACTACACACATATTTGCATTGTGTTGTACTGTGAATTTTTGATAAAAATTCTAAACATGACACTAACAAGCACATATGTAAGTGCAATGTTATTTATTTTAAGTTGTATAAACAAGTAATACTGAGTAACACAGCAATGTGAGCAAATAACCTTGAATGTTCTCTAGCCCCCACCCACACCTCTGACATCATGAATCAAATCGGCATGTTTGTTAAATGCTCATTGGATAGAGGCACTTCTGTTAACATGATCCTTGGTGGCCATTGGAGCATTGGGTGCTGAGAAGGAGCCCCTGCAATCTCCCACCTTACCTCCCTGTTTTGGCCATGTCATCCTCCCTGTTCCCACATCCCAAACATGCCACCATTGACATGCATAGCTTGGCTTGTGGGTGTAAAAATAGCCAGGGCTCAAATTAGCAATGAAGGAGAAGCATTAGCACCCAGTAGTTAGCTGTGGTAGAGCTTCACTGGTTATGGAAGGGACTAGTTGTCTGTCTAAGTGATAGATAAACTGGTAGGACAGTGTGGTGCTTCTCTGTTGGGCTCAGAAATGGGAACCCAAAGGAATAGTCTTATTTGATGGTTTCAGGATTTCTTTTTACATCCTTGTATATCCACCATGGGCAATGCAGCAATGCGTAAGGCACATAGAGTCGAAAATCCTGCACAAGATGATATGCTTACAAACATTGAATCAGATCAAAGTGAAAGCATGGACTCCCTGGTAAGATTTAATATTTTTGTATACATATTTGCTTAGGTGCCTGTTTCATACACAGTTTCAGTGAGGGAGATTTTTGCAAAGTGTTTCTATTCTATTATTGAGCAGACATGAAGTTGGTTGATAAATCTGGATCTTTAGAAGTGCAGAATTAGCACCTTGATGTTCATTATACATTTTGCTACAAAGCTGAATGTGACGTTTCCTTGAAAGTTTAGTCGCAGGTAATAAATGATCGACAAATCAATGAAGACTATGGCAGCCTTATAGCAATCCAGGTTTGCTGTGATATTTTCGTGCCTTTGATATAGTCGCTCATGAGATTCTTCTTGATAGGCAGCAAAATTTCAGCAGCTTATAAGGCCCAGTTTTACATGGTTTAATTCTACTTAATCCATCAAGAATACAGTGTTGCACTGGTTATGTATATTTGGGACATTTTATGGCCTTATGTGCATGTGTATGGTGTCCCATATTGGTTTATTTTGCTGTATGTGTTTTCATTGTGCAATTATGTTTGCCATATTCAGACTCTTTAGGCCTTACTCTTGAAACATGAGCAGAAAGAATTTCTGAATACATTGGGGCTCATTCATAAAACACAAGCAGAATGAATTTCTGTGTAAATTGTTTGTAAAGCCACTTGGATAATTTTTTTTATTCATTCAAGTGTTCATATTTTCAAGATGCTGCTCCCAACCATGTGTAAATAGTTTAAAACATGCGAAAATTAGGCAATTTTAGGAGTGTTCTTTTAGGCAATGTGATTACTTTGTATTTTGATAACACTATGTATTACATTAATATTTCAGGAGTGTTTTCTCATATAGGTAGTCATTAAGCTATTGATGTTAAACTTATTTGGCTTGCTTTCCTTTGTGGATTGGGTCAAGGAAACAGCTCTGATATAAACCCCTGGGGCTTCTAAGATAAATATAGATGGCAAGATAGTTAAATTATGTTGTTGGAGAGATGCAGAATTTCATATAATAACAAAATTAATTAGTTAAGAAATTAGTCAAATGTGAAAATAAATCTCATTGACAAAATGACTGACTCCTTTATTTTGGCACTGATTTCAGTTTTCGAATAAAGTCATCAACACTGTTTTCACCTGCAGTAGCAGAGTCTGCTAGCAGACTACATGGATTTTTGTTCTTTGTGTTGTAAGGTTTTAAAAAGGCTGTTTCCATGGCAGCTATAATCCTGGCATGACTTTTTATATGAATGTGAGTGGGATCAAAATTGTGATGTCAAGTTAAAGTAGATAAGTATGCTAGGTATTTTGTGGAGTCAAATACAGCTATTGACTAACTGAGGCCACAAATGTCGGATAAATCTCTGTTGCACGTAGACTGCATGTTGTGCAATATTTCAAAAGCAATTAGTGATTGTTACAGAGATTGAATTGATAAACAGCTATAGTTGGTCTGCTGTGCCTCCTTCTTAATTTATGAAGTATTGAGGGTGGTGGGGAGGAGATTGAGCCAGACAGAGATAGAAAGCAGTAGGTGAATTAAATGCTTGTTTTAATCTTGTGGGTGAGTAGTCTGCACAGACTCTACACCCACAGAATTCCAGCAAAAAGCTTCACATAATGTTGTGCTTTTACTCTACCCAACGCTAAATGTTTAGATTAAAATTTATTTTGTTTAGCCATAGCTGAGGTCCATACTTCTTAAATTTTTATACAAAGGAATTGTAGCAGTAATATAGAAATATGGCAGCTGCTCAGCATTTTGTTCCCTACTCGGGTAACTAGGATCACACGCATAATCAAGACATTCTCTTTCATAGATTCACTCGATGCTATATCAGAAGTTGATGCTATTGGGACACTCTATCAGAGTGTCATACTACAAAGTTTGCACCAGTTTATAAATCTATGAACATATGCACAGACTGATAGAATAATGAACTGACACCTGTTCAAACAGATAAAACCTAGGAACAAGGAGTCAAGCCCTTGTATAATTTTTATTTTTTTTATTTATTTATTTATTTTAAAGTGTGCGTAGTTAACCCACACACCACATAGTCAAGTCAAGTCACTATTATTTGTATAGAGCTTTTAACAATGCAAATTGTGTCAAAGCAGCTTTATATCAGCTTGATATAAAGCTGGGTGGCTTTACATCAGCTTTACAGTATTTAGATTGGGAAATAGTATGTCGAAATAGTGTCATTCTCCTCTGGCCAGATAAAATCAGCAGTTTAAATCTAGGCTGCAGCAGAGTCAGATTGTGCAAAGGACTCATCTGGTTCCTGTGGTCTTGTCCCGATGGCCGTCTAGGAGACAGGGTCTTCACTGGGGATTAGTCTCTGGGGCTCATCTAGTTGTCCTGGTCTCCGCTGACGTTCAAGGTTGTAGAGGTCATCTCTAAGTGCTGATCCACCGTCTGATCTGGATACGGACTGGATCCGGGTGGCTGCAGTGACCATCTGATCTGGATACAGTCTGGATCTGGGTGGCTACGGTGACCTCGGAATAAGAAAGAAACAGATTAATATTAGTGTAGATGCCATTCTTCTAATGATGTAACAAGTACATTGGGTGTTTTGGGAAGTGTTCCTGGTTCCGGTTGACCTAATTAATGCAGTGGACATGAAGGACTATAATGTGATAAGAGCTCACTCAAATACTGAGGTGCCAAACCATTCAGGGCCTTATAAGTAATTAGCAAGATCTTAAAATGTATACGATGTTTAATAGGGAGCCAGTGCAGTGTTGACAGAACCGGGCTAATGTGGTCATACTTCCTGGTTCTAGTAAGAACTCTAGCTGCTGCATTTTGAACCAGCTGGAGTTTGTTTATTAAACACGCAGAGCAACCACCCAATAAAGCAGTACAATAATCTAGCCTCGAGGTCATGAACGCATGAATTAATGTTTCTACATTTGACATTGAGAGCATGCGTCGTAATTTAGATATATTTTTAAGATGAAAAAATGCAGTTTTACAAATGCTAGAAACATGTTTTTCAAAGGAAAGATTGCTATCAAAAAGTACGCCTAGGTTCCTAACTGATGACGAAGAATTTACAGAGCAGCCATCAAGTATTAGACCATGATCTAGGTTATTACATGCAAAAGTTTTTGGTCCAATAATTAACACCTCTGTTTTTTCAGAATTTAGCAGTAAGAAATTGTTAGTCATCCAGTTTTTGATATCAACTATACAACTATAGCTTTGCAAATTGATATGTTTCATCGGGTCACGAAGAAATATAGAGCTGAGTATCATCAACATAACAGTGAAAGCTAACACCATGTTTCCTAATGATATCTCCCAAGGGTAACATGTAAAGCGTGAAAAGTAAGGAGCATAGTACTGAGCCTTGAGCTACTCCATACTGCACTTGTGATTGGTATGATACCTCTTCATTTACTGCCACAAACTGATGGCGGTCAGATAAGTACGATTTGAACCATGCCAGTGCACTTCCTCTAATGCCAACATAATTTTCTAGTCTATTTAAAAGAATGTTGTGGTCGACAGTGTCAAACATGGTGCTAAGATCCAGTAGCACTAATAGAGAGATACAACCACGATCAGATGATAAGAGCAGGTCGTTTGTAACTCTAATGAGAGCAGTTTCAGTACTATGATATGGTCTAAAACTTGACTGGAAATCCTCACATATAGCATTTTTCTCTAAGAAGGAACATAGTTGTGAGGATACTACCTTTTCTAATTTCTTTGACATAAAAGGGAGATTCGAGATCGGTCTGTAATTAATTAATTCTTTGGGGTCAAGTTGTGTTTTTTTAGTGAGAAGATTAATAACAGCCTGTTTGAGGGTTTTTGAGACATATCCTTATGACAGTGATGAGTTAATAATATTCAGAAGAGGATCTATTACTTCTGGAAGCACCTCTTTTAGGAGCTTAGATGGAACAGGGTCTAACATACAGGTTGTTGGTTTAGATGATTTAACAAGTTTGTACAATTCTTCAATTTCCAATAGAAGAGAATGAGTGGAATTGTTCTTCAGGGGATCTATAGTGTACTATCTGATGCGATACTGAGGCTGACAGCTGCATGGTTACAATTTTATCTCTAATAGTTTTGATCTTGGAAGTAAAGTAGTTCAAAAAGTCATTACTACTGTGCTACTGGGTAATGTCTGCACCTGCTGATGTTATATTTTTTGTTAATTTAGCCACTGTATTGAATAAATATTTGGGGCTGTGTTTGTTTTCTTCTAAAAGAGATGTAAAGTAGCAGTTTTTAAGGCTTTCCTGTAGGAGAGAGTATTTTCCCGCCAAGCAATATGAAATACCTCTAATTTTGTTTTTCTCCAGCTGCACTCCATTTTCCAGGCTGCTCTCTTTAGGGCCCGAGTGTGCTCATTGTACCACGGTGTTGGACTCTTTTCCTTAATCTTCCTTAAGCGTAAAGGAGCAACCGTATCTAAAGTGCTAGAAAAGAGAGAGTCCATAGTTTCTGTTACATCATCAAGTTGTTCTGAGCTACTGGATATACTGAGGAACTGAGATAACTCAGGAAGATTATTTATAAAACAGTCTTTTGTGGTCAAGGTGATGGTTCTACCATATTTGTAACAAGGAGTTGGCTTTACAGCTTTAGCTGTATGGAATATACACGAAACTAGATAATGATCTGAGATATCATCGCTCTGCTGCAAAATTTCAACGCCAATGACATCAATTCCATACGACAGCATTAAATCTAGAGTATGATTTTGACAATGAGTAGGTCCTGACACGTGTTGTTTAACACCAATAGAGTTTAGAATGTCTATAAATGCTGATCAATCCCTATATCTGCTGATTGGCTTCATCACTCTGTCTCCTCTCCACCAATAAGCTGGTGTGTGGTGGGCGTTCTGGCGCAGTACGGCTGCCGTCACATCACCCCCCCCCCTCTATGTAAAGCGCTTCGAGTGCCCAGAAAAGCACTATGTAAATGTAAGGAGTTTTTTTTTTTTTTTTTTTTTTTTTTTTTGGATCCCAACAAATCTTTTTCATTATAAACATGGACATTAAAATCACCAACAAACAGGACTTTATCAGCAGCCAGCACTAACTCAGCAAATTCTTTAATAAAGTCTGTATGGTGCCCTGGTGGCCTGTATACAGTAGCCAGTACAAACATCACAGGGGATTTATCATTAACACTTGTTTCTTTGGATAACGTTATATGAAGCACCATTACTTCAAACGAATTATACTTGAAACCCGACCTCTGAGAAATACTGAAAATATTGCTATAAATTGTACAAACACCTCCCCCTTTGCCTTTTGGACACGGCTCATGTTTGTAACAGTAATCTTGCAGGGTAGACTCGTTTAAAGTAATGTAATCATCTGTTTTAAGCCAGGTTTCTGTCAAACAAAGCACATCTAGTTTATGGTCAGTGATCATATCATTTACAAAAAGTGCTTTTGTAGAAAAGAATCTAATATTCAATAAGCCAAGCTTTATCATTTGTTTATCTGTTTTTTATTTGTTGAACATCAATTAAATTGTTACTCTTACTTTTGGTTTGGATGTTTTCTGTATTTTCTAGCTCGGGGTACAGACACAGTCTCTATAGTGTGATATCTAGGTGAAAAAGTCTCTATATGCTGAGAATTTACTGACTTCTGTGACATGAGGCGGCTAGCAGACGGTCGGTTTAGCCAGTCTGTCTGCTTCCTGACCTGGGCCCCAGTTAGTCAAGTACAAACTCTAAGACTATGTGCCATATTTCTAGAGAGAAGAGCGCCACCACCCAAAGGAAGGATGAAGACCATCTCTTTTCAACAGGTCAGGTCTGCCCCAAAAACTCTTCCAATTGTCTATGAAACCTATGTTATTCTGCGGGCACCACGTAGACATCCAGCCATTGAGTGATGACAGTCTGCTATGAATCTCATCACCCCGGTAAGCAGGGAGGGGACCAGAGCATATTACAGTGTCTGACATCGTACTTGCAAGTTCACACACCCCTTTAACATTATTTTTAGTGATCTCCGACTGGCGAAGTCGAACATCATTAGCGCCGACTTGCATAACAATCTTACTGAATTTACGTCTAGCATTAGCCAGCACTTTTAAATTTGCCAAGATGTTAGGCGCTCTGGCTAATGTCTCTATTTTCACGTTCCGTACAAGCGTTTTGACCCGCGACTATGCCGCCTCACAGTCACCCAGCTGCCCTGCTGCAGACACGCTGAAACCGGAACCGAACAATGTACAGGAGTCCCTGAGCTAGTCGCATCTAAAGCAGTATCTACAGCCCTCACATTCTTACTGTCCTCAACTAAAGTTTGCATGCGTGTCTCTAATTCTGAAATCTTCTCTGTCAGCCTAACTATTTCCCTGCATTTATCACATGTGAATCCCTCACTGCTGACAGAGACATGTGGCAAGCGGTGCAAGTGACGATGCAAGAAGAAGCCATTACTCACCGTGATTGTAGAGTAATTCCGACTCACCACAGTAGTTTGATGGACTCGTAAAAAAGGAGCGAGAGAGAATCGGTAGAAAACGTGAATGGAGATGAGATGCGAGTAACAAGTTAATAGGCTAACGGATAGGCTAACCCTGTTGTCCCTGTTGTGGCCACCAAAACAAGCAAAAAGCTGATAAGATTTACACTACTGGCTTATACAGTCAATGTAAATCCATAATGCAGAGGTCAAACCCAATATTTCCAGCCAGGGATGCACGGTGGCCCAAACTTGGGAAAGTAGATATACTCCAATCGGGATCTCCCAAAGAAGCTCCTCCAGGAGAGACACCAGAGACAGTGCTACACTCTAAAAAATGCTGGGTTGTTTCAACCCAACTTGGACTAACCCAATCTTTGGGGTAAAATTGGGTTGAAACAACTCCGCATTTTTATAGTGTACCAGCAAAAGATGCACTATCTATTTGCATTCTTGCAAATATTGTCGGAAGCATAATTATTGGTGGATGGCATACAAGCATGTGCCATGTGCCAGAGGCATGTGCCAAAACATTCATCCCCAGAGGCAATGTAAGAGACAGAAAGAACCAAAAGGGGCACTGGGTAATTCAACAGGGCAGATCCCCATAAAGTGTTCAATTTGGACTATAAAAATTGAATTTCTGTAATGCTGCTTTGGAACAATATGTAATATGAAAAGCACTGTATAAACTTGATATCATAACAGAAAATGTAAAAATGGTGTGCACATCCTGTGTGACTCTATCATGAAACAATGAATGATAAGCACTCTCTGACTGGATGAATGGAACATCAGTACAAGAAGAGAGAAGCGTGTGTGTTGTTGTCTGTCTATATCTTTATGAGTGTTCATTTGGATCATTTGGCCTTGAATGACAGCTGTTTTTGGTTTATTTTTGTAAATTAGTGTGTGTGCTATTGTCCATTTATAATGTTGAATTTGTTGCCTCTTAACCTGCGAACTGTGACATTAGTTTCCTGCGTCAAGCTGAGCATGACTAATAAAGTACTTTGGCTGCAGTATTCAAAACTGCTGTTGTACACAACTCTATCCTCTTGACATCCTGTGTCCTTGAGCACTGCAGAAAAAAACCTATCAAATCAGTTCTGCAAGTCTGTCTAAGCCAGTTTGTTTTTTTCTCTAGCCCTTAAGCCAGTGGCTGAAAAAAAGTAAAATGGCACAGTTGCAATTTTTCATACTGTATGTTCTAGATCTTTTCTTCATTTGCATATTACTGCTGAATATTACAACTGTTGTCAGGTGAAGTATATTTTATTTATTTAGAACTTTAAACAATAGACATTGTGTCAAAGAAGCCTTAGAGAACATATTTCAGCCATAATCTTTCAAATTCCATAAACCCGTATGCTGTAATTACATACATAAATTGGTGAAACAACACTTCATTTGTACACTGCAGTTCATTGATATTTGTAAAAATGGTGCTTCACTACATTCTCTTACTTTAAGTACAGCTGTGTTTTTAGGTTGGAACTCTGGGTTGGATATTTTGGGTTGGCATTTCAGCAGATGCTCATTTGTTTTTTTTTTTATGCATTGTATGAATGTGTTTGTTCTGCAATTGGTTTACAGTGTGGCTAAAAACAGCTATTTATTTTCTGCAATCCTTTACATAAATATGACATTTAATTATGCATGATGTCTTTTTTTTTTTTTGGTACATAATTCTTTTTTGCATGTCTCCATTCTTATGTCAAGAAGACACTTCACTAGAAGATATATTACTGAGGCAGTGGCTCAACAGGGATATTTCTGGATCAAATTTATACACTAGGTTTTGAAACTATGAAACTATTCAGTTTTATACTGTATGTAGATTAGTACTAATGATAACAATTAGAAACATGCTAATAGGCAGATACCTGCAAGTTAGTTAGGCTTGTTTGTTTTGATGGCTTTAGAGATGTTTTGGACATTTCAGGCCGGGAGACCAATCGTCCAAACAGGTGTCCCAACCTAGCTCTTTAACTAGCTCAACCAGCAAGAGTTTCTTAATTCACTAGCGTCACCAGATCAGGCTGGTTACCTGGTTTTACCAGTTTAAGATTTGCTTGAGACCAGTATGGCCATAGTGGTACACTAGCTGGATCATGCTAATCTAAACTGGTCTTTTTTTGCAGGGAATGCAGCATATAATGTGGGGAAATGATTTTAAATGAATTATTCGTCTTGACAGACAAGAACATTTGTTGTGTGGTTTCAGAAAAGGGCAGAACTGCTGGTTTCCTTGGTTACTGGGCTGGGATGAGAATGTTTCTAGTTTTACTTGTCATGGAATACTGAATTATTCATAAATCCTTCACACAGTGTATGAATTCAAGCAGAGAAGCACTCTCTGAATGAATGTTTTATGCTCAACTAGCCAACTAGTGATCCATTGACTTATATATTACGTTTGTTGGCTTTTAGGATGTTTAGGTTGGCAAAACTTTAGTTGCATCTTATTTTGACAAGTATTTAACATTATATTGTTTATCGCTTATAAAATAATTCATACCACACAAACCTTGGTTTTCAAATCATAGGCATTAGTTTAAATGTCTAATACTATTTCACATTGTACCATGATGAGTCGTCGTGCAATGTCCTAAATGAATTACACAATATGCAGTATGTACTTTTTCTACGCCATAATAATATTATAGCGTATAAGTTAAATACACAATTTGGGGCTTACCTACTAAAAAATTCTACAGTAAAACAGTAATAATGTATATAAAGGAATGTAAACCTTTTATCCTTTTAATTGGGGAAGGGACTTACTCATTCTAGAGTACATTTTAATGAACAAACATTTGCATACATACTCATGATCAAGATCATCAAGATTTTTGGTCTTTTTTTCTTGTAAAAGAAAGATTAATTCACACACATAATTACAGATAATAGTTAATATATATGAACTAAAACCCACAAAAGTTTTAATTTCATGGGATCTTTAATCATAATGTTTATTAACTTAATTATTTGGTTGAACATGGTAAGCTTACCCACCTGAAAGGTAGTGTTACTTAAATGAAACATTTTGATTTATATTTTGAATTAAGGTTACTAAGGTAGCTACATTTCTCATAAAGGAAAATCTCCCTGAGCACAGACCTAACTCTCCAGAGTGTTATCCTAAGATGCCTCCTCTATATAGAGATCACAAACAGGGACAAACACAGTGTAGGAGCCAGACAGACGCCTGCTGTAGCCCCTGGAGAAGTGACACTTTACAAACACAAACAGGTTGCATCACACTCGGAACAGGCCACTGAAGAGGAGAGAAGTTGTAAGACAAACTGAAATGAGCATATGCAGAAAAAATTACAGTTTCTTCACTTTTATTATTATTATTATTATTATTATTATTATTCATTTATTTATTTCAGCAATGGTAATGTCTTTATCTGTGTATAGCAATGGCAAAATTGTTTATCTGCATTTAGATAAAACCAGCTGTAGGTGTGGTTTTAAAAAGAAGCCCATTTTAAAGGTAATTATATTCCTTAAACTGTAAAGCAAATATGCATTTAATAATTCAAAGTGTTGCATGTCACATAATTATAGTATAATATATTTATTTTCTAAATAAAATAACAAGAAATGGGTTAGCGGCAATAGCCTCATGGTTAGTGCGTCGACTCACGGTGACCCGAGTTCGATTCCCATCTCAAGGTCCTTTTCCGATCCCGTTCCCTCTCTCCTCCCAGTGCTTTCCTGTCGTCTCTCTTCTGTCCTATCTATAAAAAATGCATAAAAGCCCATAAAAGAATATTTAAAAAAAAAATAACAATAAAGGGTAAATAAAATGGTAAAAAGTTCTTTGGTAAAGTGCAATGCAGCTATTTAATTGCACTGCTCCCATTTTTATTCAGTGTTTACACTCATACCACTCATACACTTTACACAATCAGTACTGCAAGCTACATTGATTATATGATCAGCATTTAATGCATGAGGAACTTAACCTGGACAAGAGCAGAGCACTATTATCATCAGTTTTAAAAGAGATGCTAGGGCTGTGCGATAAGACAATATACATCGGATGGACGAAATAAAAAGTCTATCGTTTCAAATTATGCTCTATCGTTTATTTCGTGGTGTCGTAAAATACATTGTTTACGGTAATACTTTTTCATCATTTGGATTTGGGGGTGTGAAGGGGAGACAGAACCAGGTGGAGAACGAACAGCCAGGACAAAACGAGGAGCTCGTTCCTAAACGAGGGACTACATCTGTAGAATGGACATGCGTTTTTAAGCACTGCAGTTTTAAAACAACCGATTTTAAGCCGTAAACACAAACAACAGAGCTATATGCTTGCGCCATCAAAGACTATAGAAAAACAAAGACGGTTCACTCCTATACTTATGAATGGAAGAAAGTGCAACAAGCAATATGGCGGGATACTCCCGCTTTCTAAATGAAAGAGCCAATCGCTGATTGGTAAAGTCATTGCGTCACTGCAGTGGCCGTTATAAGCTCCGGTTCCCATAGAAACCTGAGGCTGGACCAGTCTATGCGCATGCGCAGTCATAGGCGCGTTGGAGCTACGCATGCGCATTGGCTGGTCTAGACTGAAAAATAAGCTTTTTAAACACTATTTGAGCATAAGAAACAACATTCATGGGACAGTTCATTTCAGATTTTGTTGCTGATTTGAAATATGTAATTTAATCGTGAGTTCAGCGAGCCATTTTTGAGATTTCAGGATTCCCCCATTCATTTAGATAGGACTTGGTCTTGTCTGAGCTGCCCGGAGGCATTGCAAATATGGCGGGCGAGTGAACGGACTTTCCTTAAAAGGGACTTTGGCACCGTCTCTGTTTCTGTGTGAGAGGAGCGTGCATTTTTTGCCGCTTTATTGGCTTTGAATGATTACATAAACACACTTATATGCGTCAGAATCCCCGTCTTTGCAAGTATCCTCATAAACACAGTAATTTTAGGTCTTAAGAGAGAGTAAACAGCTGAAAAATTAATGCATATGTTACAGTATATTGGATCCGGACTTCAGTCTTAAAGCTGTCCAATGTTTGTCCTGTCTGCCATTCATATTAATCAAACAACAGTGAGAGAAAATCTCTCACTGCTCTTGACTAAATCACATTTGTAACTTTAATAAGAAGATATTAAAAAATGATAATGATATATTTATATATATCTATAGAATCTATACATAATACACGTGTTAATTATATGTAAATAGATAGATAGATATAATTAACACAGTGAAGACTAATTAATTTACAAAATGTATGTAGAGTTTCTTATTTATTGTAGTTTTTGTCCTATTGCTTGTAATTAGTTTCTTATCTTTATTTCATCACTGACTGTTTATTTATCTTCAGTGAGCTTGAGGTTTTTTTTTTTTTTTGTCTCTTTTTAGGCTTAAATTAGTTTGATATTGACATTGGTGACAAGGAGTATGAAAATTCTATGGTATCAAAGATTTAAATATAAAATCATTTTTAAAAGAAAAAAAAAGGTAACACTTTTTCGTCAACTTTAGACATTCTACTAACAGTAAGTAACTTCGCAACTACATATCAACTAGCAGTCATTAGAGTATTAGTAGACTGTCTGCTTAATATCTTCTAACACTTTGTTTTGATGGGTCCACAGCATACAACATACTGACTATGAGAAACTTTGCAAGTATATGTCAACTTATTCTACTAACCCTAAACCTACCCTAACAGTCTACTCTGAGAGTTAGTAGACATGTAGTTGCAAATTAATAAGAATTAGTTTACGTAGTTGACATGTAGTTACAAAGTTACTTATAGTTAGTACAATGTCTAAAGTGGATTGTCAAAATAAAGTGTAACCAAAAAATAAATAAATAACTATATCATGATATAAGATTTTGGTCATATCGCCCACCCCTAAGAGATGCCATTATTGATTTCAAGGTAGTCACATAAATTTAAAGTAATACTGTTTATTTAACAGGGCCTTAACATGGTCCAGTATATGTTTTGCATATAGTTGTAAATGTTTCCTTAATTTACATTGTAAAAATACAGTAAGTGCCACACACATCTTAAATATACCACATGGGACAAAGTACGCCTTGATATGTATGAAAAATGGCAAATGTTTATGATAGTACTATAATGTATATGTATGTATATGTACCTTTTTTTTCTGCTCGCTTCTCACGCTGCCGCTGACTGACATATGAATCGCACACATAAAGGCATTGCAAGGTGATTTTGCTTTGGAACCTTCAGAAAATTCAACTTGGATTTTATCAGAACTGACTTTACTGACTTTGTCGTCTTTAAATGGGTGTAGCTCAGTCCTTTTTTGTCAGATTCCAACAAATCATATAATTTTGAAGGTCTTTTAATGGAGAATGTGTAAATAAAAATAACTTATTTAATGCACAATGCATGTACTTCTGTAACTGTTTTTGCTCATGAACACTCACTCACTGAATTAATTTTCTCTCTGAAGCTCTGCATAGGGTTCACATTTATATACTCAGTTCACTAAGTATGCTGTGTAGTTCCTCACTCCTCGTCTGCTGTTTATAAAAGATTAGAGTGTCTGCAGTCTTTCTGCTGAGGTACTAATGGTGCATTGCAGTTTTATGCAGTCTGCAATGTTATTTTTTTAGCTGCTCTTTACAAATCTATCTTTGCATCAACCACTAGACTTCTTAAAACTTTTTGACAGCCTTGTGCATTTCAATCTGTTTTTTTTAACTGTTTATTTTAAGTATGTTGTTCATTTCTATAGAACAGAATATTCCAAAATCCACCTTTATCCACATCAAACATTACTTGTAGTGAGTTAATGATCAGAACATTACTACAGACTAAAGTAATTGAGAGATAAAATATTTAAAAATGTTGACAATATTCGAGAAACAGCTGAAATCTCATCTCTTTTGTGTGCACTTAACTGTATCCTGTTGAATAATAATAATAAAAAAATGCTTTCACTATTTCTTATATCCCTTATTCCTCCCTGTTCTAGCTTGTACTATCCTGTAAGATATTTGAAACCTTTTAAGCACATATTGCTAAGCACTTGTTGTGTTATTGTCTTCTTAAGATGGATCACTTGTTGTATTCCGAATTTGTATGTTGTTTTAGATAAAATCAACTGCTAAATTAATAAATGTAAATAAAAATATGTTAACCTCTACTTTTCCTTTTTTTTTTTTCTTTTTTTTTTTTCTAGTCGGACAGCAATACCAGTTTCCTTCGAGCAGCAAGAGCAGGAAATATTGACAAGGTTCTGGAGTATTTGAAGGGCGGAGTTGACATCAGCACTTGTAATCAGGTAGGAGACTCTTTATATATTTTGTCAAATATCATAAAGGAATGTGTATAGGTTTCCTACTGGAATTTCTAACAAAATTTGGAACATGGTCAGCTCCTGAATGGTTTTGTTGGAGGTTTTAAAGGTGCACTAAGCGATTTTTGCCAAACGATGTTGATATTCGAAAGCACCAAAACAAACACGCCCATACCCCAACAGGACCTTGCCCTTATTTTGAAATATCCGCCCCACACGTACATACACAACCATGGCAACGACGATCGCGGAAACAAGTGAAGATGACACACAAGCATATTCAAACAAAAGCCAACACAGATTAGTTGTGTGAAGCAAAGCAAAATCAACGTTACTCACCTATCAAGAAGAAACAACGCAACCTTGGTGTCCGATTCAAGCCCTTCCCGCTCCTTGAGTTCTCTCCACTGCTGGAAAGCTGCTCCGATATTTACGCAGATCCTACCTCTTGCCTGATCGTAACCCTTCTTTTTAATGTTTTGTTTCTGTGATATTTTTCTCTAATATTTATTTTTTTGCCATCCCTCTGTATCTATAGTCGATCTGCTAATATCCATCCTGTGCACTCAAATCGAGCGTTCTCTTCCCTATATCATTACAAGACACACCCCCTTACTGCTGATTGGCTACAAGTGTGTTTTGGGATGAATGCTGTGGTCAAAAGCGTTTTTCAAAAATCGCTTAGTGCACCTTTAAGGGGTGCTTTAGAATTCTGGTAAAACTGGCAACTTGAAAGGGCAGTTGAAAGGCAAGCCCTTCAAAGGGATTAGGGCATAGGGGTGAGCTCTTCGGCCCTGTCCCAAATGGCACCCTAAACCCTCACGGTCTTTCTCTGAGTCCACACTTTCATGACGAAATGCCGCTTTGACTGTCGGGTAGAAGTCTGCTGCAGAGCTCGCCCCAGTGCGGGCTCGGCAGAAGTGCGGATCAAGAGCACATAGCGGCCACAAAGGCGGCACTCACGAGCACCCTTCTGAATGCTAAAAGGACGACTGGGACACTCTACGGTCTCGTGGACTTAACGGACACGCGCATGCGGCGGCCATTGTAAGTCTGTAAGACCGTAAGTGCACATGAAGTGTTCCATTTGGGACAGGGCTTTCAGAATGGAACGCAGCATCAGTCATTCATTCAACAAATTCGTTCAAAAAGCTGATTCATTCAAGAACAAAGCAATTGGCTGTCTTAATGAATGTGTCACTGAAACATTGGCTCACTCGATTTGTTCTAAAACGTGGATTCATTCAGTAACAAAACTGAATGATTGCTAAAACTGACCAGTCCTGCAGATTTGCTTTATTCAACATCAAGAATATCAGACCTGTTCTGTCGAGGCTGGACTATTGCAATGCTCTCTTGGCAGGTCTTCCAGCCAGTTCTATCAAACCTTTACAATTAATCCAGAACGCACAGCAAGATTAATTTTTAATGAGCCGAAAAGAATGCACGTCACACCTCTGTTTATCAATTTGCACTGGCTACCAATAGCTGCTCGCATAAAATTCAAGGCATTAATGTTTGCCTACAAAACCACCACTGACTCTGCACCCCTTTACCTAAATTCATTACTTCAGACTTATGTGCCCTCTAGAAGCTCGCGTTCTGTAAGTGAACATCGCTTTATTGTGCCATCCCAGAGGCACAAAATCACTTTCACAGACTTTTAAATTAAATGTTCCCTCCTGGTGGAATGACCTGCCCAACTCAATCCGAGCAGCTGAGTCCTTAACCATCTTCAAGAATCAGCTAGAAACACATCTCTTCCATCTTTATTTGACCTACTAACTCTAGCACTATCTATTCTAATTCTATTCTTTAAAAAAAAACCTAAGCCCCTTTTAGACTTGCATTCTATTCATTTACTAACTTGTTTTCTTAAAAAAAAACCTAACACTAGCTTCTCTAATCGATTTGTATTCTATCTATTTGCTTTCTTTTTAGTTATTATACAATTAACAAAAGCAAAAAAGGCCTCTAACACTAGCTTGCTATATTCTTTTTCTATTCTATCTGTTTTCTTTTTATTATATAATTAAAAAAAAAATATTGCTACGTGTACTGCGTTAAGCTAACTGAGACTTGTTATAGCACTTGCGTATCATTGCTCTTTTGTTGATTTTGATTGCTTCCATTGTCCTCATTTGTATAAGTCGCTTTGGATAAAAGCGTCTGCTAAATGACTAAATGTAATGTAATGTAATGTAAATGTAAAACAGTTTTTGCTGTGTATTGCTTGGAAATGTACACCCTTTCTATTTCTTTGACAAAATTGAGCAAAAACATAATACTGACAAGACTGTGTCTAAAGCACAATATGATTTTTTTTTTGTGAACTGTTTTCTAAAATCAATATCACATTTGCAGTCGTGGAGATATTCAGGGGAAAAACAACACTCTTGCTTGTGTGAAATACAAGACAAAAATGCATTCTAATAGGCTACATGGAGTTAGTCATCATTATGTTGTCAACTGCAGGCAATGTAAGAAGATGTACAGGTCTGGGCCATTGCAGAATGCATTAAATGCGTTTATAATGTTAACACATACTTTATCTTAGAGAGAGAGAGAGAGAGAGAGAGAGAGAGAGAGAGATGTGAAATAATGAAGGAAAAACATTAACAGGCATATACTACATGACAACAATTTTATATAAAAGTATTCCGGTGTGCACTTCATGCCTGGAGTGAGTAGAGCTAACAAAAAAGCTCCAAATAGGCAATTCTGAATTTTTTTTTTTTTTTTTTTACTTCCTACACATTCCCATACTAATATTTCATAATTTTGATGACTTTACTATTCTAAAATGTGAATAATAGTCATAATTAAAGGCATACTGCACCAGCAGATGCAGACCAGTAGCAACAGACACGTTCATATGGTTTTGGCGGATCAGCGTGTTACCTTTGTTGGCATGTTGCCGTTGGTCATTGCTTGTTTTCAGGTTTTGCAGAATGTCTGAGAAGTAACACAATGTAATCTGGTGATTGTCAGCATTGGCTGGCATCTGTGAATACAGCGTGAATTAGCCTTAAATACCCTATGCTGAAACCCTACTTATTTTACTTGGATGATCAAGGAAACAGGTACACAGGAGATACAGACACAGATAGATAGACACTTTTTTTTTTCTTTTAATTCCTTCTGAAGTTTTACAGGGAGGTTATGTTGGGAATTATATATGATTTGATGATATTTGATAAATTATAATTGGTTTTCTTTAGGTCTAATAGGTTTCTTTTCAGAATTTTTTAATTGGGTGTAGTGATTTCACATTGGCCACAGACATGAACATATGAATAATTTAGATTTTATATTTTTTATATAAAACTTTGGTTCCCTCTCAGTCGGTCACTCTCGACGTCACGTCGGTAATGACCGACTATGGGATCTCGCTTAGAGAGACCAATCCACTTCGAGTGTAAACTAAACGAGCCAATGCACATTGGCATGCGATGATTGCATCCAGCTGCCGCTGATCACAGCGTGAGTATAAGCAGGCAGCAGGTGCAACGCATATTCAGATTTTCGCTTCGGAGCCGAGCGAACACATCGTTTTGCTCCTGACTACTCTACTGAGAGAAGAAGATTGAACGAATTCAGCGCGCTCTTTGGAGCTCTTGGTGTTGGTGGTATGGCGCTTCAGCGGTGGTGGTTTTCCCGTGTCGAGTGGGTTGCACACAGCGGGCTGCACTACTCCCTGTTTGTGTTGCAGGCAGCCATCTCCCCTGTGCGCTTCAGCACGCTAAAAGAGTTTTTTTTTTCCCTAAAAGAGCATTCACGGTTGCGTCTTTTTAAAGACGACGTTGCTTCTGGCAAACTCGACGTTACGTCTTTATAAAGACGAATTGGGTCTTGCTATAGACAACGTACCACCCGTGCGTTTCTGGATGCGGTCGTTACCTGGCGCTGGGTGATGGTCACAATCACTGCCTCACGTGTCTGGGCATAAAAGCACACTGAGGTGGGGTTCGTGGATGAGTTATCTTTTCTCCTTGCGGGAAGGTAATCATCTCGGAGCTGCAGACCTGGCTCCTTTACCTCAAAAAGGGGCGGAGCTCCATTGCCTGCCTTGATCTGGCACTCGTCCTGGCTGCAGACAGGCGAGGATTACTTCAGGCGGTAGTATGGGTGGTCTAAGGGTTATAGTGGTGGCAAACCCTCCAGGGAACCAACCCTCGAGGGACCATCGCTCCTCTTGCGCTCCGCAACCAGTTGAGCGGCTGATGGAACGCACTGGGCCCTCTCAAAGAGCGTACCAGTGGTATCCTTCGGCGCTCCTCCCGACGACCGGGATGTTGATTGCTGCATCGGAGGGTGAGCCGGAATTTTCTGGAGAGGAAAATTCGACTGCACTGCTGTCCCCCGGGACTGTAGCGATGCCTGAATTGGATCCAGAAATGACGGCTATGCTTTCCCAGGCCGCCGTGAGGGTAGGGCTCGAGTGGACACCTCCACCGTGTCCCGAGCCCTCAAGGTTGGACGATTGGTTCTTTGGGGTGGTCCGCGCTGGTTCTCAGCGCCCTGCCCCAATGCCATTCTTCCCGGAGGTGCATGAGGGGCTTACCAGGTCGTGGATGGCACCTTTTTCTGCCGGAAACCAACCTGCTAACTCCTCCTCCCTCACCACTCTCGACGGTGGTGCAGCTAGGGGCTATACAGGGGTCCCCCCGGTGGAGCGGTCGGTTGCGATGCAATTGTGTCCTAATACCGCCGCCGCCTGGCAGGGTGAACCATGCCTCCTCCCCCGGGTCTGTAGGTACTTGTCTGGTCTGTCCGGCGATGCCTATGTGGCCTGTGGAGAAGCTGCCTCCGCCTTACACACTACAGCGTTACTGCAGGTTCTTCAGGCTAAAGCACTGGGGAACCTGCACGAGGGTGGTCACGACCCGGAAGTTCTAAAAGGAGCTCCGAACCACACTGACCTCGCGCTCCGAGCGACGAAGGCCACTGCGAGTTCTCTGGGTCGTGCAATGTCCACACTTGTGGTCCAGGAGCGCCATTTCTGGCTGTGTCTGGTCGACATGAGGGATGCCAACAAGTCGGTTCCTCAAGGTCCCTGTGTCCCAGACCAGCCTCTTCGGCGACGCAGTCGAGAACTGGACCCAGCAGTTCTCGGCTGCACAGGAGCAGACTGAGGTGCATGTCCTGCCCTGGCGGGCAGCTGCTGCCTCCACCCGTCCGCCGGCCACAGCGCCCCTGCCTGTTCATCGCCGAGGGTGGCCCCCTGCATCCACACCTGCTCCCGTGCCGCATCCGCAGCAGCCTCAAGCAAACGGTGCCGTGGAGCTGGGCATAGGCAGGCAGGCCGCCCCGCCCGTCCAGGCCCCCGTCAACCTGGCGGTGAGCAGAAGAGCACGAGGCCCTAGGACGGGCGACCCAGAGAAAGAGGGAACTGCTCTTTGTGGGGTATGAAAGAGTCTCTGCGGGTCCCTGCGTTCCACCTCACTGCCCCACCGTGGGTATGTCGGTGGTCCCGCTGGTCCAGCTTGTGAGGCCCAACCATCTCGCTGGCTCCTGCGGACCATCAGACTCGGCTTGCGATTCAGTTGCCCCCCCACCCCCTGTGGGTCCTGTTATTGGCGCCCTATTGGCCCACCCGGACCTGGTTCCCGGAACTGATGCTCCTCGTGACAGCCCCTCCTTGGCCAATTCCTCTGAGGAAGGATCTACTGACTCAGAGACGGGGCACCCTGTAGCACCCGCGTCCAGACCTCTGGAAACTTCACGTCTGATCCCTGGACGGGACGCGGAGGTTCTAGGTGACCTACCCCAATGCGTAGTTGACACCATCACTTCAGTCTACAAGACATGCTTACGCTTTGAAGTGGAACCTGTTCGTCGAATGGTTTTCCTCTCATCGAGAGGACCCCCGAAGATGCCCGATCAGAGTCGTGCTGTCCTTCTTGCAGCAAGGATTGGAGTGAAGGCTGTCTCCCTCCACCCTTAAAGTCTACGTGGCTGCAATCACTGCTAACCATGACCCCGTAGAAGGCAAGTCGGTGGGGAAGCATGACCTGATCATCAGATTCCTTAGGGGGGCGAGAAGGTTAAATCCTCCACGGCCCCCCTCTGTACCCTCTTGGGACCTGACTCTAGTGCTTAGAGCACTAGAGTCAAGCGGAGGCAGGAGAAGGAGGCAGACCCAGCCCTGGCTTTGCTCTGTCCCATCCGAGCCTTAAGATGCTACGTAGACCGGACACAAAGCTTCAGGACCTCAGACCAGCTCTTTGTCTGTCACGGAGGCCGGCAGAAGGGAAATGCCATCTCCAAGCAGAGGATGGCCCACTGGATAGTGGACGCCATCACCCTGGCTTATCACCCTGGCCTGCCCGCTCAGGTTGAGAGCTCACTCTACTAGAAGTGTCTCATCCTCCTGGGCGCTGGCTCGTGGCGCCTCGCTGGCAGATATTTGTAGAGCTGCGGGCTGGGCGACCCCTAACACGTTCGCTAGATTCTATAGCCTTTGTGTGGAGCCGGTATCTTCCTGTGTTCTCACCTCAAACGGGTAGAAGCACTAAGTGGCCCCGGCTTCGGGTCGGCTTGCTATAACTGCTCCAGAGAGTCCGTAGAGTAGACCCTGTCAAGCTCCTCCATCCCCTCGGCAGCCAGACGTGGCGGAGCGTCCGGTACCAGGCCCTCACTCGATGAATCCGTGAGAACCGATAGAGGGCTGGGTTCCATATATAGAGACCTAATTGGATCCCATATGTGTAAAGTCCACGGTATAGCCACAGAGCCCGTGTTTCCCCGGCAGTCAGTCTGCGTTCTTAAGAGGATTACAATCACCGCTAATCTTCCATATGCGCCTAAACGGTTGATTCATACGTGTAAGTGCTTCCGAAACCTCCTTCGGGAAGGATGGGGCTTCCGCACGTTCCTGTTCCAAGTAGAACGGGTACGTTTCCCAGTGTTATCCAAGTTCACTGAGTGGGTAGTGCTACGATGACAGTGACTGGCCTTCTGTTGCGAGCCCTGGCCTACACCAAAAGGGGGCGCAGGAGGCTCACACAGGACACTGGAAGGGGCAGCATCCGTGGCGCTTTGGTAGGGATCCCATAGTCGGTCATTACTGATGTGACGTCGAGAGTGACCGACTGAGAGGGAACGTCTCGGTTACGTATGTAACCCTCGTTCCCTGAAGGAGGGAACGGAGACGTCACGTCCCGTCGCCACAGCTTCTGTACCACCGCTGAATGGCCGGGTCACCGGCTCGGCTCCTCAGCAAAAACCTGAATATGCGTTGCACCCGCTGCCTACTTATACTCACGCTGTGATCAGCGGCAGCTGGATGCAATCATCGCATGCCAATGTGCATTGGCTCGTTTAGTTTACACTCGAAGTGGATTGGTCTCTCTAAGTGAGATCCCATAGTCGGTCATTACCGACGTGACGTCTCCGTTCCCTCCTTCAGGGAACGAGGGTTACATACGTAACCGAGACGTTACTTTGCACAGATGTCCCAGATATGCACCTCTGTATAAGTCTTCAGTCAAAAGAATTAGGTCAGAATTTGTGTATTTCTTAAACAAATGGAAACAAGGCAGTGTGAACAACTGGCTACTATTGGGTACAAGAAGTATTTGCTTTACTAAGCACTGGCAAGCCAATATTTCCAGAGAAAGTGCTTTCCACTATAGTTGATTGGAGCATAAGAGTATTTTGTATAGATTATTAGATTAAAAAGACACTTTCACCCTTAAATACGCTCTTTTGCAAACAGTACATACAATAGTTTTAGGACAACTGGGTCACTTGCAAAGACTTGCAAACACATATCCTATAGAGTGTGCAATTTTGTGTGCCTCTAGTAGCACCAAATGAAATTGGGATTAGTGCACGTTCCATTGGGTGAACGATAGCACCACAAAGCCAAAGTGAGAAACCAAACACCTTTTTTATATATTAGTTTATTATTGAAGAATTGGAACTGTCTAAGAACTGTCCTACTGTCCTACTGTCCTAAACCTGTGTTGCCTTTTTGACCACATTATGGAAATAAATTAGATAGCAAGTGACTGACAATTAGTCTGATGTGCTGTGTGCGTTAGACTGAAATACAGCTCTGCATTAGAATGCTTATAATGTGCATTAAGGAATGCAATGTGTGCCAGGATCGCTTTATTTCTCTATTCACAGTCTCCCTGCCTGCCTCCCTGCTGAAATAAAAGCTGGATGTTCTAATGTTTAAAAGTGAAGAATTTAAAGGGGTCATGAACTGCTTTTTTATTTTTATTTTTTTTTTGTAATGTTCTCTGAGATCCAATTATAATGTTATCAGGGTTTTTACTTAAAAACATCATAATCTAGAAGTAATAGGCTATTTTCTGTCCTGTTTTTGACCCTCCTCATTGAAACTTCGTTTGAATAGGCGTGGTGGATTGTAGGCGAGGAAGTATACGCCCACTGCTATGATTGGCTAACAGTTGTGTATGCTTGACAGCCTATATCCTTCATAGATGGACGCTGCTGTGATTTAGGTTAAAAACGCATAAATACTTAGTATATATCAAATGATCTGTAATAACAGAAAAAGCAATAGTGAGCACGTAATTTAACAAAAAAATACTGTCAGATCCAATATAGTCAGCACAGCATTGTCTTTTAGTTTCAATCTTTCTGAAAATCCTGTTGAACTGTGCCTTGTTTGTAAAGGAATCTAAGGTAAAATGAAGCGAAAAAAGGAAGTTCTTACTGATGCAGTCTGGAACCTCATTAAAAATAAAGTTCATCCACTCTTTCCTAATATTGGAATCATAAGAAAGGCAATGCAAAGACTATTTTTTCACAACTTGGCACTGCACAGCCATCTTTATTGTTTGGTTTCTGCGTAGACTTGCGTTTGTGTCTCTTGGTATTTACTCTATGTGCACGAATCGGTGGGTGGGGCTAAACAGGCAGTGATGTAGAAGCAGCCATTAATCTTCTTGAGATTCTGAAATTCTAGATTTTTTTGTTGGGCGTATATCACACATCCAAAAGAATATGCAACAGTGTTCATATATGCCTATGGATATACCCGTAACTCATGCTGTGTTGTCTGATTTTGAGCCCATTTCTTTATCCATGCTTTTAGACATTGTACTCAAGCTTAAGTGGACATTCTGTCCTCAAGATATTGTTCCAACAAAGCTATTAAAGCAAGTTATTGAGGTGATTGGTCCATTTGTTTTATCAATAATAATAAGAGTTTACTTTCTGGAATTGTTCCAACTTATTGTAAACATGCCATAGTGCAGCCCTTATTGAAGAAATCAAACCTGGATAAGAGTGTGTTGTGCAACTATAGACCAATTTCAAAGCTTCCTTTTTTAGCAGAGATTTTGGAGAAAACTGTTTTTAATCAACTTGAGTCCTTCCTTACTGATAATGCTATAGGTGAAGTCTTTCAGTCGGGGTTTAAAAAAACAACATAGTACAGAATCTGCATTACAGAGAGTTTTTAATGACATTTTTATGGCAACTTACTCTGGTGACGTGACTCTACTTTTGCTTTTAGATCTTACAGCAGCGTTTGATAAATCAGCCATCAGATTTTGATCTCACGTTTAGAAACTTGTGTAGGTATTCGAGGTAACGCCTTGAATTGGATTAAGTCTTATCTTCAAAACAGAAGTTTCTCTGTTGAGATGGGAGAATGTATGTCAACCTCAGCGTTTTTATCTTGTTGTATTTCACAAGGGTCTGTTTTAGCACCAGTCTTTTTTTTTCATTGTATATGCTACCGTTAGGTCAGATCTTGAGTAAATATGGTGTGTCATTTCACTGTTATGCAGATGACACCCAGTTGTATCTACCTCTGAAGCCTACTGCCTCCATCGCTGTAGAAAGATTGGTGGAATGTTTTGGGGAGATTAAGGTGTGGATGTCTGCTAATTTGTTATGTTTAAATGAATCAAAAACCGAATTGATTTTATTTGGCCCTTCTGAGTCTGTTGACACATCCAAAATTGAGTTGGGTATACTATCCCCTTTTCGGACACATCAAGTAAAAGACTTAGGTATAGTGTGTGATAGTGCACTGAAATTTGATAAGCAAATAAATGAAGTTGTCAAAATTAGTTTTTTTCAATTGAGACTAATCTCTAAAATTAAGCCTTTTTTATTTCGAAAGGACCTGGAAAAGGTTATCCATGCTTTTATTTTCTCACGATTAGATTATTGTAACTCGCTGTACTATGGTGTTCAACACAAAAGTTTGGACAGACTACAGCTGGTCCAAAATGCGGCTGCAAGACTTTTGACAGGTACTCGGAAAAATGTTCATATCACTCCTGTTTTAAGAGAGCTGCACTGGCTGCCGGTTTCTTATAGGATTGATTTTAAGATATTATTATTTGTTTTTAAAGCCTTACATGGTACAGCTCCATCATATATAGCTGATCTGGTCCAGGCTAAGAAATCAAAGAGAATTTTATGTTCTGAGTCATTGAGTCTCTTAGAAGAAAATGAAAGGAGATCTCTCCTTTGCGGCTGCTGCTCCTAGGCTGTGGAATGGTCTACCTCATTATATCCAGCAGTGGTCCACTCTTTGAGAGTTTAAACGACATTTAAAACATATTTTTTTACTGTGGCATTTGAGCATACATGAGTGCAGCGTTAGTGGTTAAATTGGTTTTTACCAACTGAATCTGAGGTTTTATTTGTGTGCTGTTATGATATAGAATTTGAAAGTGATTTTATTGTTATTCTGAATTGTTTCATGTACAGCACTGTGGTCAACATTTATTGTATTAATATGTGCTTTATAAATAAAGTGAACATTGAACATTCTTCTGCAGAGGCAGTGTTAAGCCACACTATTACGTCATTAAATGTCACATGCCACAACCTGTCGTTTTGGCCAATTGGCTTCAATATAAGCTGTTTTTAGACTAACACCGTGTCCTAACTACACGCGACGCGACGAGGCGCCACGACACGCGATAAAAGGTATCTTTTCCATGTTAATCAGAGTTTTTGTCCTAACTAGCCACGACGGCGACACGCGGAATTTCTAATTTAAAAACGGTTTCTATTTCCGCGACGTTGCGGCTAGAACAACAACATACAAACTATGACAGTAGATAATCTCAGGTGATTATATGCTTTATTCAAAGTTAACGTGTCTAATATGAGTTTAAATATCATATTGCGTGACCTTATAGCCATACTAAAAGCAACAATATATAGTTTACCTCAGATCTTGAAAACTAAATTAAAGCAAAATGACCGTTAAAACTGTGAACTCACTGCGAACCAACGAGTGTATTCCATAACAAAGATGTTATCAGTCACTCAGTATGTACATTTAATGGTTAAAAAGCTTTAATATTTATCAATTAGACTGTAAACGTATCCATTTCGTTGCGAGAGCAGTGCGCTTTCAGAGAGAGCCCGCCCACACACGCTTCTGATTGGCTGTGATATTTGACTGATACTGTCGCGTCACGCTGTCGCGTCGCGTCTGGTGTGGATACCCAAATTGCTTGTCGCTGGAATCTTGTCACGTCACATGTAGTTAAGACACAGTGTAAAGGCCTTTCCATACTGAGCGCAAAAACGCGAAACGAATTTCGGATGCGAAGATGCACTGGAATAAAACAACAGCTTCCTATGGATGCTTCCTCATAGACCGCGAACATTCGCACACCAAAAATGAGATTGTTTTTTTTTCGTCCAGTCCGACGAATCTTTTCTGTTTCGCAAAGCAAAAACATGGGCCATCCAATAAGATTTGAGCATTACATCACATGGCCAGAGCAACTGCTGTTACCCAAAAGGTCGACGCGGTGGCACTAAAAGCTCAGAAGACTGTATTCACAGTTGCCAAGTCCATGTATTATACGCGACTTTGGGCTTCTTTTTTTGTAATGTTGCATGAAAAAATTAGAGCCCGACCGATATGAGTTTTTTGGGGGCCGATACAATACCGATATTAAGGTGGAAAAAAGGCCGATATCGATATATCCGCTGATATTCTTTGTGTATATTATAGTACAGTACCAGTCAAATGTTTGGACACTTTCCCATTCCTGTGTCCAAACTTTTGACTGGTACTATATATAGAATACTATAGTATATACATAAACAGAATATAAACACATTTATTGCAATGATCACTCAAATGTGGTGATCAAACACTTATAATGACATGACAAAGATATGTAATGGAGGCAGGGCATTTAACAATTTAACAATAAACTTTATTATCCAAAATGAGTCTGACATCAGTGCACTGAACAGTAAAGGTGAAGTTTATTTAACTTTATTTCAATTCAATTCCATTCAGCTTTATTCTGTTGAAGTTTATTTCACTTCAGAACATTCATTCACCGATTTGCTCTACTGTCTTCACACACGGACGAAACTTACTAGAGAAGTGTGACATAATATAATAATATACCACTGTAAATAAATACAATTTAAATTCACATCTCGTGCACTTTAATGCCCTTTGAATGTAACATGTACATTCCCTTGGAACTGGAATCATGGCGGAATATCATTTGAAGTCCACTTCGCAGGGCACTTACGGTCGAATAAGACAACGCTTGAATGCTGCAGCCTGAACAAGAGACCTCTTTACTGAAGTTAGTGTTGGCTGATGTCATTATCTCGCAAATGCGGCGGGAATCTCCACCAAATTCGGGGGATCCCTTCAGCTGGAGGAGCCCTCTCGAACGCCACCCTCCGCGCCTCAGTAGCCCCCCGGGATCGCCAGATCGGTCGGCGCCCAACCGCAAATTTAACCGCCCGTAACTCCCGGACCCTGGGGGCTATTGACGCGGGGGTGGTCTCATTCGATCTTGGGGGTGGTCCCAAGACGTAGGGGGTGGTCTCAAGATGTACACTTGATTCGGCGTTCGAGAGGGTTCCTCGAGCTGAAGGGATCCCCCGAATTTGATGCGGATCCGCTGCGCTGTTACAGAGATATGGCCGTTCAAAGTTTCAATGATATTCCATACACTTAAGCTTTAAAGAGTTTCATCCAGGTTGCCAGTAGCAAACAATCTCTGCTGGACAAACTATGTAATTACACCATATACAAGCATTTTATCTGCGTTTTATGTTCTATAAAAAAATGTTCATTTCGGTGGCATATCGGCGGCATATTCGCCGGCATATTCGCCGATACCGATATATCTGCGACAGGCTCATATCGGCCGATAAAATCGGCAAAACGATATATTGGTCAGGCTCTAGAAAAAATCCCTGGTCGCAGATTGCGGTTTTTTGGGCTTATTCAAAAAATATTGTTGCTTGTTAGGGAAATCTGAAAAGCAACTTCGTTTCTTTATTTATGTTCACCGTATTCTCCAATGCATTGATTGACACTCTGTCTGTTCGCAGTTAATAGCCAACCAGTGCAATAATATATGTGCTGTAGCGTAATTTGCCAAATGTTCCGCCCCCTCATTGGAGAAAAATCACATTCAAAAAGAAGGTGCGTGATACTGTAATCCAAGCGATGATAGAAGTAGACGTAGAGGAGTGGGATGACTTTCTTTTTGCCTAATTTTTTACAATGTTTTTGTAATGTATTAATTATCACGGGCTGTAATAAAAAACAAGTAGTCTTATCCTAATACTGAGTCAATACATTTGGTTCGAATAGCCTGGTATGGCAAGATGTCTTAATGTATTTCTTTTTTTAACATTTAAACTTAGATCACATTATTAGATTACCTTTTGACTTCCACATTATTAGATTACCTTTTGACTTCATGAATACACATAAATGACAGCTTAATGATTTTTTCATCTATTTTTATATAGTATAATATTTTCTTTTTTAATATAATATATATTATAATTTAATATATAATTTAATATAATATTTTTAATATTTTTTCCATAATATTTATGTGGCATTTTGTTTATGTCATTTATTTGATAGTTATGTA
This sequence comes from Spinibarbus caldwelli, assembly GCA_039654775.1. Lineage (NCBI taxonomy): Eukaryota > Metazoa > Chordata > Actinopteri > Cypriniformes > Cyprinidae > Spinibarbus > Spinibarbus caldwelli. The sequence goes on from CM077220.1 coordinate 37,801,157, forward strand.
TACATTATTTTATTTTAAATGGAAGAAAAACCTGTTTTTGACCTCAAAATAAAGCACTTTCCCTATGCATATGGCTGTGGGGATGAACAGTTTTGTGGTGCTTGGAATTCTTTATAATTAATTAAAAACAAATATTGCCACATTGATGGCTCAAGAAGGTGTAATTGTTCAAATAACATTGTTTCATTTTAAAATATAAAAAAAAATTGTAACCAAGTGTTTTTCAAGTGTAATATTTCTGTAAAGGCTAGGGACAGAAAACGTCTCAGGTTACGCATGTAACCATAGTTCCCCTAGGGGGCGCTATGGGGAATGCAGTCTGCATGACCGGTGTCTGAAGCACGTGTGAAACAATGCCAGTCTATTGGCCCACATGGCACATGACATTATAGGCGGGGTGCCCGGAAGTCTAAGAGGGCACCTGCTGAATACGTCATCCACTTAGCTGTCTGAAGGAGACGTAGACAGGCAGGCCGAAGGCATGGCAAGGGGGCGCAGCGTCTCGTTCCCTCTCAGGGAACCATGGTTACATGCGTAACCTGAGACATTCCCCTTTGAGGGAATTCCACGCTGCGCCCCCTAGGGGGCACTATGGGGAACGAAATCCAACCACGCCGTGCCAAGGCGCATGCCTGTCCTGATGGGAGAGCACCAAGGAAGCGACATACATACATACACCTAAGCCTAGCCTTAGAAAGGGGCCATGCCACTGATGCCACGGGCCGCTCACACAACTTGACAGAAATGGGGGAACCTGAATTGATCAAGTGGAACATCCCACCCAAGTTAAGAGCACAGCTATCCTCAGATAGCTATGCTATGTGAGCAGAACTAGCCTGGATACACAAGACCACTGAAGAATCTACTAGAAAGCCTCTAGAGGAGCTCAAGAGATCGCTACTTAAATCCCAGGTAAAGAGAGTAGCTATTGAGCTAGAACACAGCTATCCTCAGATCAGATCAGATCAGATCAGGTCTTATGAAGGCTTTTGGACCAGAATAACATAGCTGATATAGCCTTCCTACAGAGCTGCCTAGACCACAGAGAGTGGGCCATCTAATGGGAATATAACCACCTTCAGGTGGCGATACTAAGGTGAACCCCAATCCTTGTCGGTCCCAAAATAAACAATACACAGCTAGCGTAGATAGCCTTCCTGCAAAGCTGCCCAGACCACAGAGAGTGGGCTATCTACTTACAACCCTAGCATTGTGTAGGCATGGGCTCAAGGAGACCGCTACTTAAAGTCCCTAAAAAGGGGAGGAGTCACTGAGCTAGCACATAGATATCCTCAGATAGCTATGTACCTAGGAAGGGCTACCTGAAGGGGGACTGGCTGATACTACTCAGACCACAAAGAGTGGGCTGTCTACTTACGACCCAAGAGGTGAGACAGCACTGTGTAGGTAAGGGCTCAAGAGACCGCTACTTAAAACCCTAAGCAGGGGAACGATCACTGAGCTAGCACATAGCTATCCTCAGATAGCTAGGCTCTAGGAAAGGGGACCACTCCATAAGAAGACTCACCGTAACAGCAGTAGAAGACAGCTAGCCTCAGATAGCTGTATTCAGGTAAGCCTGACCTGCCATAATGGCTGGAATATAACCACCCTCAGATGGTTATACTGAGGAGGTCCCCAGTCCATGTCAGTCCCACATTAGGCTAGCTAAGCACCGTGTTATTGACCAGGAGCTCACAAAACAGAGATCCGGACCCTCCGTAAATGATTCGCTAAAGAGCGAACACATAAACATCATAGTCAGTGATCAAAGCCTGATGTAAGCTGAGGCCATAACACTAGAGGGCTGGACACAGCTATCTTCAGATAGCAGTTCACTCAGATAAGGCTGAAGATAGCCCAGACCACGGAAGTGGACCATCTACGTAAAACCTTGAAGGGGAGACAGCACAGTCCATGCAAAGGGCTCAAGGAGACCTTTTTTTTTTTTAAGCAGTCTCCAAGCTGGAACATAGCTATCCTCGAATAGCAGATTCCTAGACAAAGACTTCAGCGCTTAATTCGGGAGAACTTATGCTAAGGGGAACCCAACCTAGTTAAGGAGCCAGGCTAGAACATGGCTGCCCTCAGACCGCCATATTCCAGAACAAAGTAAGCCGGGCTGGAGCATAACCATCCGCAGACAGCTACACTCTGGCTTAACACAGGATGAGACATTCCCCATAGCCACTCTAGGTGCTGAAAACCCTGGGAGAGAAAACTCCATCTCCACAGTCCATCTCCACAGAACATAAACATATATTCATGCCCAGCGAGGCTCTCCACACACAAAAACATGCATATTAGAGAGGCACAGCTGAGCTGAATATAGCTCCATCCACGATCCCGCAGTATCAGGGCTGAAACGACTCCGTGCTCACACTTCGTCATAACAACCCAGTAGTATCGGTGATATCCAACAACCCCTTTAGAGACGGTGTGTGGATCTCGCAGATCATGACTGAGAAACTGTGCCACGGCAATGGCGGAACCGCGCCGCGAGACACAAACGCTTTGTTCCGCATCCCTCGGGAATAGGAATGAATGCGAGCGGAGCCTAGACACCGTGACTCATCACGATGCGCGCGTAACTCTGAATGCGCGTGCTCTTCGCTGAGACAAACGCGAAAGCAGAACATAAACTCGAGTGTTAGAATCCAAACACGGAGGCACACATCCCCTAAAGCGCTGCTCGACTCGAGAGCTATCCGTGGGATCCGATAACCCAAAAAGAGCATCTAAAACCCGCGAATCCCACGATCCGAGTCTTCGCCGTGCCACGGCAACAGGGGGACCTGAACCGTGAGACGCAAATACTTGTCACTCATCTCTCGAGAAGAGGGGCAAACGCGAATAGAGCTTCTCATTGGACAACACTCACAATGAGTGCGTTCAGCGCCCTCGAGCACTGAACAGGCAAGCTCCTGACCAAGACACATGACAGATAGATCGTGCATGTCCTCAATTGCCAGAAACCTCTGGAACTGAGGCACACACTTTCCACACCGCTCACCTGCCTTGGTCTCTCACACGCACTTCAAACAGACGGCTCCTGAAGACAGCAAAGAGGATGACGTATTCAGCAGGTGCCCTTTTATACTTCCGGGCACCCCACCTATGATGTCATGGGCCATGTGGGCCAATAGATTGGCGTTGTTTCACATGTGCTTCAGACACCGGTCATGCAGACTGCATTCCCCATAGTGCCCCCTAGGGGTCGCAGCGTGGAGTTCCCTAGAAGGGGAAATGGACATTTCCATAGAATGACCCCTATATATTTTAGGCTATAAATATGTGGCTATGTTACAGCTCCCTTTTGAAGCTCTTGTGCTTTTCTCCTTTTCCATCTCTCCAATCCTATTCTGCTCACAGGTGATTGGAGATGAGTTTTGTTCCCACTTTTGTTGCAGTTTGCTAATTTTTGTAAAATAGCTTCTGTTTTTGCTTTTCAGATTAAAGAGTGGTTTGTTTAATATGTTGCAGACTCATTTATTGGTATTAAATAATTGATAATAAATAATATTGATGATAATAAATCATCAAAATATATTGGGCTTGTTTTTGAAGCTGCGGTTGCTTATTTGTCTCGCGAGAGTTGGCAACTGTGACTGTATTAAGCACGAGCGTAAAAACACCGTAGAGGACTTTTTTTGCAAGAGAGAAAAGTGAATGCCGAGTTCTTGTTATTGTTGGTATTTAAGAACAGACTATTCTCACATGTTCTTTATACAGAATAAAATTTCTATTAATTCTCCACTGAATTATGTGATTTGAAGAGCACCGTCCATTATCTTCCACGAGCGTGAGTGTTTATGAGTCGGAGCTCGATCACTCGATCACTCTAGACCTGTCAATCATGTAATCATATCTCTTGCCCTTCCGTATATATATAAAAAAAAAGAGAAACATTTTTCTGCACATGAAATATGAAAGCAAATAGACATATAATTATGAAGATAGGTTTTCTGTATATGTTTTTATGCAGCTCATGGTATTTTTTTAACAATAAAGGATGTTTATGACACATGACAAGCAGGTATCGATCAGTCCATTATAAAACATACAAAGAGTGCATGTCTGCCTATTATAGAATCAAAATCCATTTTAGATCACAATCGGAAGTTATTACAAGCACTCGATGAAGATTTAAAGTGGGTTTTGAGCAAAACGTTAATTACATACATGTTCAATGTAGCTTGATGCTAATTGTACATCTAATTATTTCAGATGTATTCTTGTAAGCATTATGGATATTTTGTGTTTCTGATGAAGAAAGTTATTTATCTTATTTTAATGCTGTATATTGAGCAGCGGACGATGTAAACCACAGGAGATACATACACTACATGAAGAAAAAAATGCATTGTTGGTCGGCGCCACCTAGCGTGCAGGCATGAATTAGCAGAAGGCGAACATTCGTTTCGTGCTCGGTGTGAAAGCAACATTCGCAAGTGATTCGCCTTGCTTTTTCGCATCGTGCTCAGTGTGGAACAGCCTTAACATGAAAGTCACAGGATGTTTTTATAGTACAAATACCTCTTATATGTCAAAAGATACAGGGAATTTTGATTTCTCAGTTCATGACACCTTTAAATGTTGAGTATGCCGTTACTAGTGTGAATTAGAAAAAGCATATTTTAAACAACCTTAAGAGTGAACGCAGCCATATGGAAGATGAATGCGCAAGGCTTCTGCTGTCATTCACTTGCAGTTAATTTATCTGTTCAAAAACAGTCAGTTATGCTGCTCAATGTTGCAAACATTTATTTGTTATAATATTATTTTAATTCATTACCATAATCATAAACACGCTGGTTTGTAGTGCAAATAGTTTCACCATTTACTGCACTTGTTATTCTTTTAGTTGTTTGCCTATTAGCGGCTAAAGAGTCTTGCACATTCAAATAAAATAGCGTACTCACACATTGCAAAATAAAGTGGATATCTTACTCTTTTATCTGGACCTCAAGAGTAAAGAGCTAACATGTTCAGCCCCGGATTAAAAACACATAGGACCCTGGGGCTATAACAAACCCAAGGGCCCCCCTTCATAGTAATTGGTGCCACAATGTTTTCTGCCACAGGAATAATTTGTGTTTTTAAAAAAATAAAATCTCCAGCAAACAGAGATACATTGAGAAAAAAACAACTTTTGAGAATATATGGCTCCCTTAAGGAATTTACTTTAGAAGTTCTTCTTTCTGGTCCTAGAAGAGGAAAATCATCAAGGATGGATTGGTGCTCAAATTCAGCCCATTTAGCCCACACGTAAATGTTTTGCTGGGGTTAGGGCAATTGGAATAAATAAAGTATTTATTAATAAATAACTAATGGAAACAAATAATAATAGATCATTTCGAATATACCCCCAATGTCTGCTTATTTTGGCATGCACTTTGTAATTGAATCTGAATTCTCAATATTATATAGTTACACAAGCAAAAATATCTGCATGATTGCAAGTGTGATATTAATTTTATACAGCACAGTAGTTCAATAAGCAATAACCTAATTATACTAATTGTCAATTTTATAGACAACATTATACGTTTTGACTCTTTTTGCTCTATTTTGCCAAAAGAAAAGTTGCTTCTCCCTTCAACATGCTGCATTCCATTCTCAAGGGCTCATCCCTATGCCCTAATTTCCTCAAGGGTTTAGCTTTCAGAGTGAGAGCTTCTAAGGGGTGAAGGCTGTAGGGCACCAAAAATTTGTTCCTTGGAATGCACTTTTGCGCCATCTTTACGAGACAATTAAAAAGGTGCCAGTAAGTGTGTTTAACTCGAAGCGGCGCTGCACAAACCAATCGGCGTATGACATCAAAGTGCCGTGAGAGCTATTTGAAAGCAAACGGAACCATCTGCTCCCTGATGTCATACACTGACCGGTCTGTGCAAGGTCGCTTCAAGTCGAATACACCTAGGGCCAGATTTACTAAGCTAGGCATATTAGCATGAGAGTGCAATTCCAAAAAAGTGCCGATGGGAGTGGAAAGTTTTGTGGGGGATCTATTTCTATGTGCAAATAAAAAAAAAAAACACAGAAGCAGCCATATATCTTTCATAATGACCAATGCAATCTACAAAGAGCAGCACAAATTAGCATAAGGGGACAAAAAAAGCAAACAGTATGTTTGGATAATGTCTTTCTCTGGCATTCCAAATAAATTAATACAAGTGGAAAAATTTCTCTGTTCTCTGCAGTGCCTCTTGGCAGCAGCAATCTCAACCATGTGAAGCACATAATGGGTTAAGACATGTTATTCTGGGTGGTAAATAATGGTGCAAATACTGATAAATTACAGCAAACCTTAGTAAACCATGTTGTGTGATTCATTTAAATACTCTCCTCCCATAAATGTTGCGTCTGAAAGGGAATCTCCTACAAATGCATATGCAATAAGGTCAGCCGCAAAAATGACTTTTGTGAATGTTCACGCCTTTTTGTTGCTAATTTTTCATTGCACGCCTTTAAACACCAAAATAGGGTTTACACTGGTGCAAATCTGGCCCATGCAAAAAATCTTCGAAGTCAAGAGTCCATCAGTTGTACCCATCAAAGGGCCCTTTGAAATGGTCAGTTTAATCATTTAAGTTTGGAACGACACTTCAATATGGTGACGATGATCATTTTCACACCAAAGTGTATTTTAGAGCCAGATATATCTCTTGTGGAACACGGTGAGAGTGGTGTTTTGTTCATGAATAATTCAGCTGGTTTGTTTCTATGGTTCACTTTTTAAGACATGTCGCCATAGATTTCAAATAATAATAATTTCATATTTTATGCAACATTCCATATTTTCATATTCTATATTCTGTTTCATTCATTCATTCATTCATTCATTCATTCATTCATTCATTTATATATTTATTTATTTATTTATTTATTTATTTATGCTGAGTTTATTATTTTGAGAGACCAACTTTTGACACTATTTCATGTCACTGATTTCTTGGTGCTTCATCAGAGTTTGTTGCTATTTTAGGAGCTCTATTATCAAGTGCCTACCTCGTGCAAAGCATGTTAGCTTGTTAACAGCTCTGCTATGGCAACAGTGCCTAGTGTGGTAAACAGCAGGCACATGACCATTCAGTCTGCAGCATCGAATGTCCTTTGGCTAGCATGCTGTTTATTTGGGGTAGCATAGTAGATGTGCATGGTGTTGTTGCTGATCTGAGATTGTCTACAGAAGGGTCTCTCAGGTTGACCTTGACCCCACCAAAGTAGTTAACCTGATCAACTGTTGTATGTAGACCAGCTTGAATAAAAAAATAAACCATGTCAAACCATGTTAAAAAAAAAAAAAAAAAAAGAAAAGAATGTTGGACATATTCCAGTGAACGTTTAAAGAGTCTATTTTTGTTTGTTTGTTAGTTTTAAATGTAAGAATTTGTATGTAAAAAATAACTTTTTTTATTGCCAATGTGTGAACAGCTTGTAACGAAACTTAAAAATTAGGACCTTTTCCGACTTCCTAGGTTGTCTATAAAAGCCTGTAGACTAATTTATGTGAAGGATTTAGGACGTTTTTGCTGTGAAAATCAAAAGATGTGACAGAAAGGATGTTTTTCGTCAGCGATAGAAATATGATATAAGAAGGATAAGAGGTAATGTTAGCAAGTTTAGTTTGAAAATGTTTAATTGCAAGTAAGACATTTAGACAACATTTGATAATGAAAATAATAATAATAATAAATGTTCATTTTTTAACAACTGATGGAGTGCTGAATGCTGCACACTCACACAGCGTTGTCAGAGTAATATTGAGCATGAGCAAATAAGTTGCTGGCTGCAACTCACTGAAAAGGACCGGTGTCACTAAAAACAAAGAGTTCTGAATTCTACATAAAGTCCCTTTAAATAAAATGAAAACAGACAGTTCTGTTTAATCTAGCATGTTCCCATTTAAATGTACAATAACAGCTCATACTTGGCCTTTTAACAAGCAGTAATTTCACAGGGTTGCGTAAGACAAGTTGTAAATTGAGCCACCCCCTGAGTCTAGAGAACAGTTTACAGCATTTGTCACATGATATATTCAAGAAGTACTCATCATCTGGCTTGATGTGATTGAGAGGAGCATATGGGAAAACTGTTGAACGTTTTTTTTTTAATTCTAAAAACTGTTTATGCATGTTATATCACTACAAATTCATCACATATTTCCAATGCATTTACACAAATTACATTTGTGTTATTTTCTAGTTTTGATTGCTTTTCTATTAATATAAAATTTAGAAAATGATAATAAAAAGAACAAGACGTTCAAACCTTTGACAGGTAGTGTTTCTATAAATAATGACATAATAAAAGCACACTGTGCTTTCCAAATTAGGTTGTTGAAAGCGAGGTGTAGACATTTAGATTTCTAGGTACTTCACTGCATTATCAAAGGTTGTGTCAGTGATTGGCTGACAAAGAGATCCCACATGTCAGTGTGATTTTTAAGATTGCACCATCTTTTAAGGTAGCCGTAGTCATCTGCTAGCTTGCGACACTCCTTATTTTATTACTACCTCTGTATAAAACTGTTTTTGAGACTGCACATTGCTTTTTTGAGACTGCAGTTGATGCACATTGCATTTAATAGGATAAGCCTGACATTAAACAACTCCTGGCACATTTAACTCTCTTTAATACATGCATATTTTGAGCTTGTAATCTCAAAGACAGAAAACATACCTTGGAAATGGATGAGGAGGTATACTTGAGTCTTCTTTCCCATGTACATCGTTTTTATGATGCTTTCCTTTTACAGTATGTTTGCTTTTAGTAGAGAATGAAGTACTAACTTCTGTCTCTGACCTCCACAGAATGGCCTCAATGCTTTGCACTTGGCAGCAAAGGAAGGACATGTGGACCTGGTCCAGGAACTGTTGGACAGGGGGTCTTCAGTTGATTCTGCAACCAAGGTAGAGTTTCTCAAGAAAAATATGAATGGTACTTGTGTTAAGGTTTACAGAGACAGAACATTAACAGTAACATTATGCTGTGCTTTAAAAAGTATGCTTGTAACTCTGTAGATCACTTCTGTTAAGCATGAAACTGCTAGAAATACAAATGGTTTCTAGCTCTGCGGGACTGGCGCTCTTTGTGGGACGTTTCTGGGAATTTTGTAGGAATGGCTTTGTGTAAATTAATGCTGATCAAAACCATGCACTGATTATCTTTTTCCTGACAGCTTAAAATAGTCTTAACACTTCCCAACCTTTCAATCACCAACCCAACACCTCTAAATACACAAAATGAAGAGGGGGGAAACATGCTATGTCAGCATTGACATTTGAATGTCAGTTCTTATTTCAGGCTGTCAGGTCCCTTTGACATTCATGCTGTGCTACTGCTTAAATTCATGTTTATACACAAGTATGTACATTAGAAGTGTATTAAAACAACAACTTTGTCATTATATAGAAATTTTGAGGCTGTGCTTTCCTTCTCTGACAGACTGCCATAGTACTTCAGTCAATATGACAAGAGCTGAAAGGCAGGACCACTAAGGCTCCTCCAGGCTACTAGACGTGCACACATGAAAAGCTCTGTTAACTGTTTTGGGATACATCATTTATACAATTTTGTGTAGAAGCTTCCACACTCCTAAAGTTTGCTTTAAAAATATCTTCAAAGTTTAATTGCTTTTTGAGTTTTCTTTCAAATAAATTTTGCTGCATATTTGAGAAAAAAAAAAAAAAGGTAGGGCTACTTTAAAGTGTTAAATGAATTGTGGCCAAATACATTTTGACCACACCACATATTCATCACTATTTAAGAGGGGTAATCAATGGTCAAAGGAGCGCATTCATCTAATTATGTATGTACTATGTATGCATGTATTTATGTTTCAAAAATATTTCACCTTGAATTCAAATATGTATGGGTAGTTAACAGAAAATACAGTGAGCTTATTTGGACACTAAATAAAGGGTTGAGGTTAGCTCTTTAGTACAGTCTGTTTATCTGTTTTCCAAAGGAACTGTGGTAGTTAAAAAGATTTCACTCCTATTGGTCTAAACTACAAACCCTTATGATCAGTGATACTGACCGCAAATGCATCTCTAGGACCCTTGATTTTTGTGACAGTGCCACCTGGCCAGTTCTACTCCATCACAGGAGACCTGCTTCACACCTGAAACAAAGAGATGCAAATACTAGACCTGTTGAAATTATACTGTTTTTAATTTTTTTATATATTTACATCATGTAAGAGTGGATGCAGTCATTTAAACATGAATGTGAAAGACATCTGCTGTCAGCCGCTTGCAATCATTTTAGCTGTGCAAAAACAGTTCATTATTGCTGCTTGATGTTATTGAAATCATAATCACACTACTTTGTAACTGAGACAGTTTACTGCAATTTGTTAAGCCGGTTGTATGCCAGACAAGCGGCACACTGCGCCAGAGCTAATTAAATGGACAGAGAAGCATTCTATCCTATTACTCTCTTGAAAGGTTTTAAACATTTAATAAGACAAATCAAATAATAGAAAAAACTGTATTGTACAGTATCTCAGTTGATGTTTTTCTTGATTTCCAATACATGCACAATATAAAGAAATGGCAAAACGGCTGATCATGCTGCGCTAATTTTGTGCTAATTACTTTGCACATTCAATATTGCATTGCAAATTCAGAAGATTATCTAAAATATGACCTAGTTCTGTTGTCCAGAAAGAACAAGGAGTGACTGTATTTAACAAATAGTTTTTGTTCTATTATTTATTAGAATTTGTAACATGTTTTGAAGTTATTATCCATGCCTTTCTGAGTAAGGTATTCAGCTTTGGGCACATCCCTGATATCATTTGTGGCATGTAATTTTAAGAGAAACATCTGAGTAAATGATGAATGTGTTTGTTTGGCTCACAGAAAGGAAATACAGCTCTCCACATCGCTTCACTAGCAGGACAAGGAGAGGTTGTAAAGATCCTGGTCAAGAGGGGAGCAGACATTAATGCACAGTCTCAGGTAGGAACAAGTTTGACATTTATGCCAGCACAAGTTCAAGCAAAAGGATAAAAAAATTAATAAATACGATAAAAAACATTAAAATCTGTGCTCTTATAGAATGGATTCACTCCCCTGTACATGGCTTCTCAAGAAAACCATTTAGATGTGGTGCGCTATCTTTTGGAGAATGGTGGAAACCAGAGCACTGCAACAGAGGTAAAAAGTTCAAGTGCTTCTAAAATTGTGTAGAATGATGAACTTAAAAAAAAAAAAAAAAAACTGCTTTTTTGCTTATGTCAAAATGCTGATTGCCTACATGCTGTAACAAATACTAACCCCTAACCCTAAACTACACCATTAACTTATCCTTAAAGTATACCCAGATAGCATCCAAATACTGTTGTGTCAGGATTATTGGCATAATGCAAGTTTAAGTGCATTTTTTTTAAATGTTAGTTTTTCTCTTTTTGCAGGATGGCTTCACACCTCTAGCTATCGCACTGCAACAAGGCCATAATCAGGTGGTGTCCATCCTTTTAGAGAATGACACAAAGGGCAAAGTACGTCTGCCTGCCTTGCACATTGCAGCCCGCAAGGACGACACAAAATCTGCTGCCCTCCTGCTCCAAAATGACCACAATGCCGATGTTCAGTCTAAGGTAAATATGGGCGGAACATAGAGCTAAGGGTAGTATGTTCAAGGATGGAAGGAAATATAAGGAAATATATACTGAAATCCAAATTGAAATTTGGCTTCAAATAAAAAGGTTTATTGGTATGATGAATAATGTCATTAAGAGTAATAACAGTGGGTGTGGCCTTGGTGGGATTTACCAATCTCTGCATTAAGGTTGGGACCCAAGATTTGTTCTGGTAACAGTTCTTATACATCTTCATTCTTTTTCACGTTTTAGCAGACTTGTGCTTGCAGTCTAAATGGGATATTATTTTAGATATAGACTGGGTACTGTGAAATAATACAAAGACAACTACATCTATCCACATATCTATCATTGTTCTTTCTGGGAGCATGCTAGCATTGTAAAAAAAAAAACAAAAAAAAATAAAATCAACCTTCTAAACTTTAAAAGTTTAAAGGTATTTCCTCCGTTGACTTCCATTTGAACAGAACTGTGAGGATTCTGCTGCATACACATTTTTAGCTAACTTTACAGGTTCCCATGGGAGAGGGGCTGCCAAAATTTGTTTGTGATCTTTGACCTATGCAAAGGCATTTGACCAATCTCTCAACTGAATTATTAAAAAAAAATACACAAACTTAAAATCCGCATGTTTCAATGGGGGTTGTGGGGTCTGTAATTTTGCATGTGACTACAATTGCAGTTTGAATCAGACTAATGACTTGCTCAGTGTTTGAATTGGTAGTTACACATTCATAACAGTTTTGTCGTAATAACTGGTATTTTAATTAAAAACTCTGATGTTAAAAAGTAGTAGTTTTTGTATGTTTAGGTATATCGCTAGCACCAATTGAAACAAATCATCAGATTCATTTCTTACCTTAAGATTTCCACCCCTACTCTGCATGTCGCTACTAACAGACCGTTACAGATTCAGCATCTTGTAAAACTGTCTTGTTTATGGTTGTGTTTGTATGTGACTTGCAGTGGTTTCAGGATGTTTTTAGTGTCTTCCATTATTGTGCCAGATGAAATCTTTTGTCTGTGTTTGTCTCTGCGTTTCTCTGTTTCTCTCTCCAGTTTAAATGTGCCTGCATCCTGTGTTTCCATCCCGACGCTATCCGGGTTTCACTGTTTTATCTACTTACCCATTACTCTATTTTATCAGTCATAAAAACATTCACTACTTAGCGTATACCTTAACTGACTGTAAATATGAAGAAACAGCATGAACTTGCAAAATGAATGTGCACAGACACGCAGCCTACATTTGTGTGAAAGTGTGCATGCATGTCTGTTGTGTGCAGTGTTTGTGTTTAAGACTGAATGTTTTCTGTTTTTTGGGGAAATGCTAATAGAGGTATTTATTTTTCTTTAAAAAATGGCCAATGATTTATACTATAAGTGTTGTTTTAATTTTATTTCAAAGAGAAACATGCAACATTCAGAATGTTTCTGATGATGAAAAATGTGCCAGTTTAATTTTAGTTTCAGTTTCAAACCAAAATGGTTGTTAAGTGATTCATTTACAAATAATTTTAGACATTTGTTGGCTTAAATGCCATATGAAATGTTAATATTTATGTATTACTGTTGCCAGCTTTTGAGGCACATAAGCTAGTTTTACAATATTTCATACAGATTCCTGTAAATATAGAACATCAAATTACTGAATGTTTAATCATAAGATAGTTAAATGTGTGATTTTGTCTATGTTTTGCTAGTAGTCCTGTCTTTTGATTGACATTCAGCATCACACAAAAGCAAATTCTTGAGCCAAGACCACCATAAAACCAAAGTATTTACAAGAGTATGTATTACAAGGGTTCATTTATTTTGCAACTGAAAGGGATAATAGGAGATATTACTGAAATAATATGATTTGAGTGGTCACGTGACCTCATACTGTTCGTCATCTCATGTGAGTTAGTATACCTTTAAGAATGGGTTTCTAGTGGCAGGCTGGGTAAAAGATATGGTCCCTCAGGGAAAAATGAAGACCTCTTGCTTCTCTGGCACAATTTGCATGCAGCCGCTATTAACTCCAAATGTGTTTGAGTGAAATATAACAAGCCTATTTCCTTCCCTGTTTTTGCTGCAACAGATGATGGTTAATAGGACAACTGAGGTAGAGATATTTATCTAGTTCCTCATTTTTTGGCAAATAAAAACTATTGATTTATTGCATTCATTTTTGGTCCTCTTTTTGGCATGTAGAATTGAGCTTTTCTGTTTGTTAACTCAGCATTTTTAGTTCTTTTGAACCTTTGCATGGCTGGTTAGTCTCATTCACAGCATCATCCAAACCCCTTTGCATATGTCACGTCAGAAATTTCAGTTTTATTTGTAAAATGTATTGATTGAGAATGTTATATGTTATATCTAGTGCCATGATTGCTGCTGATGTTTAATTTGAGCTATTATAATCAGAGATAGGATGAAAAGTCAATGCAGACAGTGTCTATCCTCCTAACATCTATAACCCTCCTCATAAATTAATATTTCAGCCTTTACTTACAGTCAGTTTTAAGCTGCAAGGGTACTTTAACATAACAACTGTTTATGCAAGAGTACTGCATAAATATATAATATTAAAATATTATTATTGTTATTATTCACATCCATTGTCTTAAGGTTTTATCAATTTAGCAGTCTTTTTAAATTCATTAGTTTCTAATAAATTAATAAAAAAAATATTCAGATATTCAGACAAGTGCACAACACTGTCTTATATTGGCTTTGCTTGCTGCCTTTACTGAAATATACAGAAGCCTAGGGAAACCAGTCACATGGCTTTAATGAAATTAACATTTATTTCATTACTCTTACCTAAAGGTCAAATAGACCCCAGTGGCATGAATTTGCCTTTCAACAACAATTGCTTGACTTCCAGCACGCATTAGTGTGATTGCATTAAGCTCTTTAATAATATAATATGTATAGGCTGTGCTAAGAGGGATTAATCATTCTTTTTCAACATCCATACATCCACAGAAATAATGTTTGAATGTTTGCAGGTGGCATAGAAATTCTTAAACTGTTGTTGTGTTAGCGTTATCAGTTATGATGTTTTGATATGATTATGAATATTATTGATATTATTATTATTATTGATGGAATGATTATTATATGATACACAGCTGGATGTATGAATGCTAACAGCACAATGCAATATCATACATGTTACAAAAGTATGTTCAGAATGAAGGTTTTGTAGTTAGTGGTCTATATAATTATGTACTTCAAAATTATCGGATTTCTTTCATCTTTGCAGGCAATTTGCTGTTTGCAAAGTTTTTATTAGGTTTTAATGTAATTATCCACTGCACAGCATGCTGCATCGCATATTGATTTTGCACCAGCTTTGAACGTGTTTCACACAGTCAATATATTCTTCACACTTTTGTAAATGATGTTTTCACATTAAATCGGACCGTGACTTTCAGAATGGGAAGGTAAGGCAAGAATTTCACATATTCAAACTCCTCTACAATCTTTACCTACTTATAGTCCAGACATGATTTTATTGCTGATATTATCTGCATACTGCACTTTTGTTTTTTGATACGTTTTCTTTAGTGTTATTCTTTGATTATGTTCCCCTTGTTTTCATTATACTAAAACTGTATGTCATCTGAAATGTTGTGTCTTTTATGTTCTGTTAACAGCTTCTTGTTATTTTAAGTTGATTTATTTGTAATTTTAGTATATTTTTTTTTTTGTTTGCATGCCTGTGTCTAGGAGTTTGACCTCTCTTAAAGTTTATATGTGTATGTTTATGTATGTGTTAGTTGTCAAAATTCAAGTTTAAGGTTTCTTTTCAGACTTCTTCACATGGGACCAAAGGTGCCTTTGAGGCAACAATGAGCTCAATCCGTTTTCATAATTGTCCATTTTGTACTTTTATGTAATACCACATGTGATTGCTGCATGCTAATGTAGTCTATTAAAACAAGATAAAGTCAGGGTTGCAGTTTTTGACTGGGACTGAAGATGCCACTAATTGCAGATCTGAAACCAGCTTTTTAATTGTAAGTTAACATGGTTGTATAGGCGAGGTTAGCTGTTTTCAGATCTGTGTTTATTGACAGCTTGGCTCTAAAGCATGGTAGGAATGTTGGCTTATATCTCATGTTTTTTATTTAATTTTTTTTCTTGTGTCCCGTCCCCTTTTTTTATTCTTTTTGTAGAGTGGATTCACACCCCTGCATATCGCTGCTCACTATGGGAACGTAAATGTCGCAACACTGCTCCTCAATCGAGGGGCTGCTGTGGACTTCACTGCAAGGGTGAGTGTTTACAGCTTTTACATGCATGTACATTAGCTTGACTTCCTTAAACACTTGTACATATAATAATAAAACTTCCTCATAATACCACAATAAGATACAATACACAAACTAAGAATTTAAATTAACTTAACATTTAAAAAGGTCTAAATGTTCATTGAAAATTATTTTTGCATTTATGAACCTGATGAGAGTTGAGACCAAAATGAACAACTATCTGAAATTATATAGTTACAATTTTTTTTATTTTTTTGGGCATGATGTGCAATTCAAGTTGTTAACATTTTAGACAAAGCTCGCGATTCTACATAGGATAAAAAACAATCCATAAATTATAAAAATGATTCTCAATTCAAGTAATTTCTAAAGGCAACACATTGAGTGCATTTTTTATATTTTTTTTAAATTGGTTTATTTTGTCTGTACAGAATGGGATCACACCACTGCATGTTGCGTCTAAGAGGGGAAACACTAATATGGTTCATCTGCTGTTGGACAGAGGGGCTCAGATTGATGCCAAAACAAGGGTTAGTAACAATTTTTTTAGCACTTTTGTTTTGTCCGTACTGTATACACATAGTTGAGATGGCTAGCATTTTTATGAGTCTGATATAAGCCAGATGCCAGTTAGCAATAGAAAAAAGGTATGCTATGCTTAGATCTAATTTATGAATTCATGTTTATGTTTTGTAAAAGGTGCTCTTAAAAGTGTATTCTGCTTCATATCAAACTACTTAATAAGCAGTAAAAATTACCTATTGAAATTAAGAAACTCTCTCTCTTCTTTGGCTGCTCTTGCCTGCACCACAGCAGAATTATCAGCACATTGGTTTGGTACATTTTACACAGGATGACCTTTCTTATTGAAAATAAATAACTAATATAAAATAAATTATTAAAATAAACCTTGTATCTGCTAACTGCTATCTTGGGCCAAATGCAGGGAATGGACGACCAGTTCATAACAGAGCTAACACAGACAAACACACATTCACACTCTTAATCTATAAGCAGACTAGTGTCACAGGTTCCCTTACATACATGTCTTTGAATTGTGCAGAAAACCAGAGCACCCTAAGGAAACCCATACAAACACAGAGAAAACATGCAAAATCAACACAGAAAGGCCTACTAGAACCTTCATTAATTGAAAGTCTCAATCCAATAAGCAGTCAAATGATCTAATAATTAGTCAGAAGTCATTAAAGGCTGTGTTACATGCATTGTTATAATCCCATTTTAATTACATCATCCAGTTAAACTTTATAGGCCTTAATTTGCCAAAATATTAAAATGCTACAAATATAATGTGTATTTATATATTCAAATACACAGATTTGTTTTTGCCTGAATTGTAAACTAAATATTAGGGAAACCACAATTCCTATGTGCAGTCACTAGTGATGATGAGTCACTGTAGCTGTGTGTGTGTGTGTGTGTGTGTGTGTGTGTGTGTATGTGTGTGTGATCTGATTAAAGCCATGACCGGCTGTGTTCTTCTTCAGATTTTGACTGCAGTGTGGAGTCCAGCTGGTTGTGTTCTGTCCCTTTCTTCTGCAGTCTCCCTCCTGCAGTGTCTGATGTATCATCCTACACACACACGCACACACACACACATACACCTCTTTCAAGCTCTGTTGTTACTGACTTCAGCAGTGTTTTTATGTGCTATAAGCAATGATGAATACACCGAGTATAAAAGACACAGGAGAGAGACTGTGGTTGAGAATGTAGGGGTTAAGGAGAATGTATATAACGTCACATTTGTGAGGTTTTTCGAGTTCCAGAGTGCTTTGTAATGAAATGACTGATGAGACCTTAAGGTGAGAGTGTTTGTGTTGCAGGATGGCCTCACACCTTTACACTGCGCAGCAAGAAGTGGACATGATGCAGCAGTGGAGCTCTTATTGGAAAGAGGAGCCCCTATGCTGGCCAGAACCAAGGTAGCTATCAAAATGAAGACTTTTATAAAATAACATGCTATTGTTTTTGTGTAATAATAATAAATATAAATTCTGGAAGTTAACTGTAATGTGTTGTTGAAGGTAAAGGTAAAGGGTAAAGTTTTATGTTACTGTTTGAAATTGCACCCTAATACCTAAATTACTAAGTAATATCTGTTATAGCTTTGAAAACCTCTCCCTTCCCATAACATGACGTTTTGTATTCACTGCAACATGTACAAAGACACATAATTAAACTACCAAACTCACCAAAGCTGTCAACACTGTAAGCAGTGCAACATCTAATGATGCATAGTCACTGCATGCAAGTAATCACTTGTCCACAGCAAAAAAAAAAAAAAAGTAAGTACTATTGTTTTGGAGGACAGATTGCCTCAACCAGCTGATATAAGAAAAAGTTAATCCAAGAGTAGCAGGATCATTTGCTTAAAATAATTAACACAAAGGGAAATTTAAAGAAATAGCAGTTTCAAAAAATGCAACACAGTAACATAAATGAAATAAATGCAAATTTCGATATCAGAAATTTGATTCGTAATATTATCTAATGTTATGGTGTTGTTTTTCTGATAATATGTATTGGTAAATCATAGTAAACATGAAATACATTGTGAAATTGTTTTAATTTAATTCAGTTTTTATTCATTTCAGTAACTGTCAATTAAATTCTAAATGCTGCAAAATCTTGTTAGTTACTTTGAGTAACTCAATAATGCAATGCATTACTTTACATTACAACTTAACCCATCACCTACCAAAAACAGTTTTCTTTTATCTCTCCTAAAGTTTCAAAGTTTAAAAATGTTTTACAATATTAAACACATGCAGACTACTATGTGATGTGTCAATGATAACGTTTTCTCTTTCTTTCTTTTTCAATTTACCCTTGTTGTGTCTAGAACGGTTTATCTCCACTCCACATGGCAGCGCAGGGTGACCATGTGGAGTGTGTCAAACACCTGCTGCAGCACAAGGCACCTGTTGATGATGTCACACTGGACTACCTGACAGCCCTCCATGTTGCCGCCCACTGTGGTCACTACAGAGTTACCAAACTTCTATTAGACAAGAGAGCCAACCCGAATGCTCGAGCATTGGTACATGCATTCTTCTTATTGTGGGTCTTGTTTCCTCTATAAAGCTTTTTATAATCTTATACTTTCTTGCTGGTTGTTTCTTTTTAGAATGGTTTCACTCCTCTACACATTGCCTGTAAGAAAAACAGAGTCAAAGTGATGGAGCTCTTGATCAAGTATGGAGCATTCATTCAAGCTATCACTGAGGTATGAGCACAGAGACTAACACTCCCATAAGAACAACATGGAGGTATTTCGTCTCATTTGATATAATAATATGTAGTTACAAAGTTTCAGTGATTTATTGTTTAGTGATTTGCCAGAATCTTCATTAAGTCTGCATAGACTATGTGCATAGTTTCTCAGAAAGCTCTGCAGAGCATAGGTTCACTCAAATGTCACTAGAGTCAGTGGCATTTCTGAATTTGTGCACTGTGACAACTTTTGAGTTAAAGTGCTTCGCTCTCGGCTCACTTTATTTTTAAGGATGGATGGAAGATCAGAATCACTCTGTTTCTGAAGTGGCCTTCTTTTGTCTTTAAGGAACTTACTAAGGTGGTTTCATGTGCTTTGGACAGGCTAAAGCTGAACTTGCTAGATACTGATCAGCAGGAAGAGCAGACCAAGTTGGATGAGTGCTTTCTTCCTTGTTGTAATTTGCATCCACATTCTAGATTTCCATAATGAGTCATCGAGATCTTCAAAGGAGCTGTTTTCAGATCGTATCACTAATCCGGCTACTTCTGTCTTTACCACCATCATGGGTTTAGTGTAGCAAGGGTATCTGGATATTTCAAAGGTTTTTTCCTTTCCTAGGAAATTTCACTCCGTCATTGGTACTACAGGCGTACGAAGTGGACATCCTTAAGGATATGTTCAAAAGGGCTGGTCCGACCCCTGAAGCGTTCAAACAGCTCGGGTGTGGTGCTGATCTGGTGCTTTGAGTCACAAATCATATGGTTTGCACAGTCAGTCTCTCTATTGCAGGTTTGTTTGCGACAAAGGCATCTGTGGCTCAATCTCACAGAGATTACAAAGAAAGGAGAAGACCTTTTTGCTCAATGCCCCTGTCCAGCGTCTCTGTCTGTGCTTTTCTGCAATGTGGTCAGCGCTGTCATCAAGAAATTCCACATAGCAAAGCAGCACTCATCTACGTTCAAACAGTTCATTCCTTTACACATTTGAGAGCTTGTAATGTCTGCAGGTTGTTCTTGCAGTTTTCTCCAGTGTGATAAAGAGGAGCAGAAGAGTTTTGATATTGTCTGCCCTCTCCCTCCGAAAGGCTGGGGTGTGTGTCCAGCAACCATGCATTGGGCATTGACCTGGCTGATAAGTCTTCCTGGTCTTTGATTCAAGAAAATCATCCTTGACCTGTTGGTGAAGAAAAGGAGCACAGCCCCCCAACTCCCTAGGAGTTATGCCTCTTCCCATATGCCTGCGATGTTGTATTTCCATCAAGCGGTGCCCTGATCGTTCATGCTGTGCTCAAGGTCCTGTCCAAAAATTTTTATACCCCTCATGACATGGTTAGAGACGTTGCAGGCTCTCTCCCTCCAGCACATTCTCAGGTGATCGTATCACCTCATTTAGGCTCAGACAGACACTTGGCCATTCAGAACCCTATGTCACAGGCTTCAGTGACAGAGCACTCTGTCCATCTGCCAGCATGGAGACTTCTGCCAAATGTGTCCTGATTTATTTATTTATTTAGGACTTATTGGAAATTTGGACAAAATCACTGCTTTATGACTGACCAAATGTTTCCATTGTGTCAGCTACTGATGCAGCTTCTTATCCCTACTCAGGGAACAAGGGTTACATACGTAACCGAGATGGTTCCCACAGAATTCAAATGCAAAGTTTTACTAATCCTCCAGACTTTTTTATTTGATTAAATAATTCAATAAAATTACTAATAAAAGTTTTGTTTCAGTTTTGTTCAACATATTATACCACATTCTGATCAATTCCATACACTTTTCCTGCACAGTCAGCATAGAAAAACATAGATTTAGAACACAATAGATCTGTTTTGGGTCTATTCATTTCATTGATCAATACTGTATATCAATATAATCACAATACCAGTGTATACTTAATATTCATATGTGCATGTTGTGCTTATTTGGGAGAAACAGTTAGTAGATGATGTGTGTTGATTTAGATAATTAGGCTGATGTCGTTGTCATCTCTCCATCTTTCTCTCTCTTTAGTCTGGTCTCACACCAATCCATGTGGCAGCTTTCATGGGTCACCTCAACATCGTTCTTTTACTGCTGCAGAATGGTGCCTCCCCTGATGTTAGCAATATAGTGAGTGAACAGTGAGCTGTCTGTCTTCCATCATGGAACCTTAAAAGTGGTCAATGTGGAATGTTCTACAGGCACAGTATGACTCACACATAGCGCCAAATAAAAGGATGTATAAATATACATTTTATTAATATCCATCAGTATACTGAATGAAATTTAAATTTGGTGCAAAGCAAATGTCTTTTCAATTTAAGCTTATTTTAAATACTGGCTTAAAGGCAGGATAATTAAGATGTCTGTGCCTACCTTTCGAAACAGGCTTTGTGTTGTAAGTCAATTATTTAAACCATGGAGGTTCAGCTAAGTAAAACGATTAGAAATCTCTGGTCTAGAGCATTAAATACTCCCTCTGTATTCTGTCTAAGCGTGGAGAGACCGCTTTGCACATGGCTGCCCGTGCTGGACAGATGGAAGTTGTTCGCTGTCTTCTGAGAAATGGAGCCATGGTGGATGCGAGAGCAAGGGTAAGACAAAGGCATACTTCAACACTGCATGTGTTCACTTAATATTAATATTTATCCAATCCTTCTGTCTTATTTGAGGGGGAATAGGTATTCCAACTGTA
This sequence comes from Spinibarbus caldwelli, assembly GCA_039654775.1. Lineage (NCBI taxonomy): Eukaryota > Metazoa > Chordata > Actinopteri > Cypriniformes > Cyprinidae > Spinibarbus > Spinibarbus caldwelli. Next base: position 37,822,956 of record CM077220.1, read on the forward strand.
GTACATTGTCAAAAGTCGTGGGTAATGAACTACTATAAGCTTTTAAGGGTCTGTGAGAGCAGGGTGGCCAGAGGCTGTTAAAATGCAGATATTTAGCCCATATATAATACAATTTAATGACAACAAATAAGACATACACCAACCTGCTGAAATTAAAATTAAAACTTTAACACAATGTTTACTCAAAACGTGCCTATATGCACATACAGTATGTACCAATATCACACTTCTCACCCATCAGGAGGATCAGACGCCGCTTCACATTGCATCTCGTCTGGGTAAGACAGAGATTGTCCAGCTCCTGCTACAACACATGGCTCATCCAGATGCAGCAACCATTAATGGTTACACCCCACTTCATATCGCTGCACGCGAGGGACATCTGGACGTTACTTCAGTGCTGTTGGAGGCTGGTGCTTCTCACTCTTTAGCTACCAAGGCTAGTGATAACCAGATTTTACATTTTACAAAACTATTTAGACCAGTATCATTGTGGTCATAAGTTTACATACACCTTGCAGAATCTCCAAAAGGTTTTGTCTTTTGGGAAACATGTAAATATCTTATGTAGCTTTTGAAGAACAGTACAAATTAAAAAAAAAAAAAAATGATTTTACATCCCTATAGTGATTTACCTTCTTGAGCATAAATGAATGATTGTACCATTAGTAATAGTTGAGTCCCTTACTTGACATACAGGAAGTGTAAAAAAAAAAAAAAAAAAAAAGGTTGATCTCAAAATCAGTAGTCACTGTTGGAAAGGTGTCAAATATGTAGAAGATGTTGGAAGTTATTATTATTTTCAAGGATTATTAACTATTGTTAACTATAACTACATATAGTTATGAAAATACTGCAGTTATTGTTACTGCCACTGAGTTATTATTGTGGTATTAGTCCACATTAGCTAGACAGTACTATGTTCAGATTCCTCTGTGTAAGGACTCAAAACTACATATGAATCATATAGTAAAGAGTTAACAGAACTGTTTGACAGCCAGAGCTATTGCTTCAATTCACTGGGCCCAGGACAAAATTAAAGCTTTGGGCCCAGCCTCTATACACTCATCTATCTCAGAACATATTTAGTCTGCCCATCTTCTTACAGAGCCCAGGGCAGTTGTCCACCTGACTGTATGGTAGCTGATAGAAAAATATATTGTAATAATTTTACAATGATTTGTGGCTTACTTTAAAAATTTTATATTATTAGCTTTTAATGATTTTCTGTTTAGAATATGTTTCTACTAAGTGTATATTAGTATTGTGTATAATGTAATATACATCTAGTTAGGTTAGTATGTTTGACAAGGATCAGTTGATTTATCTGTATATTGCATTTAAATATTTACAGAAAGGATTCACGCCTTTACATGTGGCATCAAAATATGGTAGCCTGGATGTGGCAAAACTACTACTACAACGGCAGGCACCCCCTGACTTAGCTGGGAAGGTAGGCACGAGCAAACTGAACTGACAATCTGTTTTTAAAACAGTGTTGTCAATTTTAAGATTAAGACAAAATGATTAAGTGCATTTGCAGTTGTTTATTTTTTATTTATTTATTATTATTATTTTATGAATATTTACATGACTGGTTGGTTTTAGCCTAATTCATAGAATTTTTGGAATGTTGTTTAAAAGAAATACATTGAGGCTATGTTGACTGCAAGAGTACTGGTAAGCATTGTTCCACTTACTGATAACATTTTGTTAAGAAAAAGAAACAACAATGTTTTCTTCCTTTTTTTCTTTAATAAGGAACCAGGTTTTGATTGCTCTCGAGCTTGCACTCTAATATAGACGATAACTTTACCTTCAAACTTACCACGCTATAACAATCCCTGTTAACATTGCTTTTTCATCAAATATTCCATGTATCATCAGGTTTGATTTAATGCTTTTTGCAATGCTAACAGTTCTCCTTTAATCATGTTGCACTGACCATCATCCCAGCAGAATGGTCTTACTCCTCTACATGTCGCTGCTCACTATGATAACCAGAATGTGGCGCTCCTGCTTTTGGACAAAGGAGCATCTCCCCATGCCACAGCCAAGGTGAGAAGACATCATCTTAAAAATATATTTATATGCCTTTATATGCCTCATGCCTTTTTTTTTTTTCTTTGAAATTGAATTTCACATTTCTTTTTTTCTCTAGCAAATTCTCTGTAGCTTCACCAGCCTAACTGCCCTCTGTGTCTTTTCTCCGTTCATGTAGAATGGATACACTCCCCTTCATATAGCAGCAAAAAAGAATCAAATGGAAATAGCTACCACACTCCTACAGTACGGAGCTGAGACCAACATCCAGACCAAACAGGGTGTGATGCCGCTCCATCTGGCTTCCCAAGAGGGACACAGTGAGATGGTAGCTCTACTTCTGCAAAGAGGAGCTAATGTCAATGTACCCACTAAGGTGAATGATTATGAAAATACTTAAAATCACTACAAATATCAAATAAATTTAAACATTGAAAAAAAAAGACATTTGAGGTAGAGTTTGCATTAGGAAATTGCATTAGGCATTTTAAAAACATTGAATGATTATTAAATATGCTCTCCATCACTTTGACATATAATAAAATTAGCTATCTGTTTTTTTGTGTTTCCATACTTCGAAACATTATCATAATAAAGTAAATGACATTTGAAATAAGACAACGATACAAAACCAAATGAATCCAGTGGAATAATTTACATTACAGAAGAGGAAAAAAAAAAAAAAAACTAAAAGAAATAACAATGAGACAAAGCAATGCAACAATTGTGTGTTTTTGATAGTTTTATATACTCTGTGGTAGGGGTGTGCGATAAGACGTTTTTTGATCGTGGACGATAAAAATGTCTCCATATTTTATCGTAGTGGTTTTATCGGAGAAACATCGTAGTATCGTGCTTCAACGCACAGATAAATTCGGTTGTCAGTTCACCTTTTACTCCTTAATCGCGTTCTGTACACACATAATTCACTAAAATACAGGTAGTGACAACCGCATTTACAGTAATTCTACGCAGTGTGTACAGAATTAAACTGAACTAGTTGTTAATGACGTATTTAAACGTGCATCAGAAATGTGTCTTCGTCTGTATGAGATGCAATAAAATAACAGTGAAATTAGTCTTAACCTTAGCACATTTTGACACGGCCAGGGCTAGTTGCGCTCATGAGCCCTGCGGTAAAGTGTTACTGTTGCCAGATCTTCATAGAAAGAAAAACAACAACCAAAGACAAGCACTAAAACACCAAAATGAATGAATGAATGAATGAATGAATGAATGAATGAATCAATGAATCAATCAATCAATCAATTTTAATATATATATATATATATATATATATATATATATCTACAACAGACTTTACTAACTCCATAAAGTGCCTAGCTTTATGAGCTAAGACCAAACAACATGCCTAAAAGCGCTTATAATTATGAGGACATGGCAACACTGCAAGACAGCGCTCTCTAAAGCAGCCTCCCGAGCAGAAACAAAACACAGCACGTCTATCAGCGGTAGTTCAGTTAAAATCGACGGAGAAAAAGAGTCTTTAGCCAAGAAATGTTAGATACCAAACGGCTAAATTCTTCTTCACTCCTGCAAGAAGCCAAAATGTTGCTATGGTTACAAATGCGGGAGTGACTGCTGTTCCGTACACACATGGAACGATAATTCACGAGACTCAGTCCCTCATTTAAATGCGGTTGTCACTCCTGAAACTTGCAGTGTGTACGTGGCCATTCTATTCGTCGCAGTTCTGGCGCCTCCGTATCAATATACTGTACAACGCCACATACATTCACATCAGTGTTTACTCAGCGGTAGAGTTACTCTCACGGGACACTGCACTTATTTGCAATCACAGAAGTACATTATTTGCATGTGTTTTAAAGCCTTGCCGGTTAAACGTTTCATTCACGCGCTGGTCTGACGTGCGCTTTTTCTTAGCCCGTACACCTGAAGCGCGCGCACTAAAAAGCCTGTCTAACAGCGCCTGATTACTGAACTAAGTTATCTTTTACGCTAATATTGTCAAAACACACAAGGTTTATGTATAGACTCAGCTGGTTATGTCTAAAATGAAAGTAAACATTTCAGACAAACGGATGCGTGCCTGTATATTAGATGCAAGCAGGTCTTAAAGGGACAGAACTAAACATGCTGCCAACTGTCATTAAAGGGAGAGTTCACCCTAAAATTTAATTTCTGTCATTATTTACTCACTCACATGTTGTCCCAAACCTGTATTAATTTCTTTCTTGTTCTGAACACAAAAGAAGAATGTGGGTAACCAAACAGTTGCTGGTCCACACTGAATTTGATAGAAGGAAAAAAAATACTATGAAAGTCACTGTGGACCAGCAACTGTCTGGTTACCCACATTCTTCAAAATAGCATTTATGTTCAGCATTTATGTTATGAGTTCACTTACTCATTCAGGTTTAAAACTAATTTTGAGTGAGTAAATGATGGTATAAATATAAAACACTATGACAGAATCGACAGACAGATGACAGAATTTTTATTCTTTAATATTAAAACAAAAAAAAACGCAAAGAGAAAAAAATAACTCGCTACTCTTGGCAGAAAAAAATAATAATACTGCTGCTTTAATAGAAATCAATTTATATAGTGTTTAATTTTTGTATTTGTTCATTCAAGCTCTTGAATGCTCCTGCTAAATATGCCTATTGTACCTGAAAATAAAGCACTGTTTGTTTTATTTGTATATTATGTGTATTTGTAATGTGTATCTTTGTTCTTAATTTTAATAACAAAGATAAAATAATGACAAAGATTTTTTATCTTCGTCCACTTTGGCCTAAATATCCAGCATTCTTTTTTTATATTTTGTTACCTTGAAAGGCTTTGTCTTTATAACAGGGAAATTATTTTGGCTGCACTGCACAGAAAAAAATAGTAAAACTAACATGACAAAGAATCGTGATAAAATCATGAAATCGTGATATTTCTAAAAAAAAAAAAAATTGTGATATGATATTTCTGCCATATCGCCCACCCCTACTCTGTGGTCATGTAAAACTGATTTTACATGACAAAAGACAAAAGAACAGGTAAGCCATTTTATACCTATTAAGAGCTAATACTCCATTTAATCTGACCTCTTGATGGATGTGTATTCTGCATGACTTTTTGTTCACTTATAAGCCCTATATTTGTTTAAGAATAGCCAAGGCCCAGACTATTAAGCTCTTCATTTCAGCTTTTTTTTTTTTTTGTGATGATGAACTCCAGCTCTGTTGTATAAAGGTCTCTGGTTTTATTGGTTCATTTATTTATTTATTTTTTATTTTTAATGTTTTCTCAGAGTGGACTTACATCCCTTCATCTTGCTGCCCAAGAAGACAAAGTAGGTGTTGGTGAGATTTTAGCTAAGCACGGTGCCAACGTTGACCAACAAACCAAAGTAAGAAGATTATTATTATATCCCAAAGTAAGACATTTTTCTGAATAACTATCTCCGATGCTGCAATATGATCTCTATTTCAGTTGGGATACACACCTCTTATCGTTGCCTGTCACTATGGAAATGCAAAGATGGTTAATTTTCTGTTGAAGAGTGGGGCAAGTGTCAATGCTAAAACAAAGGTATTTCTTAATCTATGAATTTGTAATATTCATATAAAGACCATTTTATATTTAAATTAATAAAAAATAACTATATAACCACAGTATAAATTGATTTCCACATAAAAATGAGTGTAATTCATATTAATTAGACAAAAGATAGCAATGTGTTGTAGGCATATTGTGAAATATAACATTTGTATTCTTGTCAGAATGGTTACACACCTCTACACCAGGCTGCACAACAAGGCAACACACACATCATTAATGTCTTACTCCAGCATGGAGCCAAGCCCAATGCCATCACTGTGGTGAGTAAATATAAACACAGACACACACAAACAATCAAACACATGCTCCAATTAAATATTCTTCAATAAAATCAGCCAAAAATGGACCCTATAGACTTTTTAAATGCTTGTTCCCCTGAAAATAAAAAAAGGGTAACACTTTATAAGTTGTCTTTGTTACATACGTTACATGTACTTACAATTATAATAACAATTAATTACATGCAAATAACTGTAAACCAAACCCTAATCCTAATCTTAACCATATAGCAAGTACATGTAATTAATTAATGTTACTCAGTACTTAATTGTATTATTACACTGTACCAAGGACACCTTAAAATAAAGTGTAACCGAAAAATAAAAGCAATTGTCTAATCTCGTTGTTGATATCATGTCCTCTACTGTGTAGAATGGAAACACCGCTCTTGCCATCGCTCGTCGCCTTGGTTACATTTCTGTGGTTGACACTCTGAGAGTAGTCACTGAGGAAATTATCACTACAACAACGGTAAGTTTACCCAAGAATGTGCATTTATAAGAAGGTCATGAAAATATATGCATTGTGGATTTTAACTAGATTACCAACAAGTTCAAAAAACCCATTTGTTTCTATGTAGACGGTGACAGAGAAACACAAGCTAAATGTGCCAGAGACCATGACAGAAGTCCTTGATGTGTCTGACGAAGAGGGTGAGTGTGACAAACAATTATTTTGTTGCTTTATTATTTCTGTCAGTCAGTCAGTCAATCAGTCACTCAATCCCGGAATATTTCCTCAAGTATGTTGGCAAGTCTGAAGTTTTCACTTGCAATATGTTGACAGATTTTCAGCAGTGTGTATTCTACTGTGATTGGGTTTCTAATGTGTATTAACATGGAATTTCCTGCAGTTCCAAGACAGGTAGATGATGGGGCTATGTCTGATGACTCTATTGATTTTGAAGGTATAGAGTGACAGAGCATGGATTGGTGTGGTGAAATAGCTCAAACTTTCTAAATGATCTTTCAGGTTTTAATGATATTAATAATAGTTGTATATGCAAGAAGTGTGTGTGGCATGATGGAATTGGCTACTTTTAAATGTATATTAATAAAAGACTGTCTAAACTTTGTGGCGGTTAATGATTTTTCATGAAATATAATGATATGTATCATATGTATAGTTTTATTTTTGCTGTCATTTATTGGAATTGTATTGCAGCCAATAAGTTAATAAGAAGTCTACTAAACATTGGTGTATTTTTATAAGTTGGAAATAACTGTTGAAAATGTGATTCTAATTATCTCTTCTTTAAAAAGGTAAAATAATTCCCAGTTGAAAGTTGTATAATATGTAAAAATTGTAAAATGAGAACATACTGACACAATTAAGGCATGGCTGGGGATTTTGGCATTAGAATGATAAATATCACTTTTTAGTTTGTCACATCCTGGCAAAACCAACTCTACTAAAAACACATCAATATCCCAGTAATAGCTATGACTATTGCTAGGCAGAAGCAGGCGTTACTAAGCAGTTATTTTAGTATCATACTAGTGGAGTTTTTGTTCATGTTTTAAACTTTTAGTAATTGTGTTTAGTAACTTTAATAATTTTTGTCATTATTATTATTATTATTATTATTATTTATTTTTATTGTTGTTTTTACTACTACTACTACTACTACTACTACTACTACTACTACTAATAATAATAATAATAATAACAATTTAATATGTCTATATTGTTTTTATTACTTCTTATATATTTTAGATACTTGAACCTAAACTAAACAAAAATGAGAAATGTTGCCTTGGCAGCTACCTGTTTTTTTTTTTTTTTTTTTTTTTAATTTAACTGTGCTATGAGACATTCTAATTTCATATTTTTTTCCCCATGAAGACGGTGCAATTTAATGTTGTATATATGTACTAAAAAGTGTTTTGTCGAAGTTTAGGAGTACACTACCATATACAACAAATGACTTTAAAGCTAAGAGACATGAACTAAAAACCACAAAACACAAATGTTTTGATTTTTAAGGGTGAAAATAAAAGTGTGGAAGTTTGAACACCTACAGTATCTGAGAGATCTATCTATCTAAAACTCAGAGAGTTTCTTTTTCTTTTTTCTTTTTTTTTTTTTTTTTTGATTGCTAATTATTTATTAATTGTATTGCACACTATTTGTGTTGTTTTTCCCATTGTTCCACACTCTAGGCAGCCAATATGCAACTGAAAGCCAAACTCCAATGTCGGTCTACAGTATGTCTTGCCTTTACTGTCAGCTCATTGGCTTACAGCACAGGCTAGAGACACTGCCCCTGCTGGCCATACTGTGGCAGAGCTGCTTCATTTAGCCTACCCTTGATTTTTTGTGCCCTAGGACTGCTTCAGTGTAGATTGCTGTCATACCAAATCATAGAGGCTTTGCTGATATATGCAATCTTTAACAAATGTAAATGGAACGAATGAAGAATCTGTAAAGGTTTTGTGCATTTATGTGTGTATATAGTGCTTTTTTTCCCTCTCAAGGTCTCTTATGTTTTAAACAAGTGATTATTTTATTATAAAAAATTCTTTTAATGTGTTAGACATATTGGATTACAGTAATAACATAATCTGTCTGTCCACAGGTGATGACACCATGACAGGTGATGGTGGAGAATATTTGAGAGCAGAAGATTTGAGAGAGTTAGGAGACGACTCTCTACCTGGGCAGTACCTGGATGGCATGAACTACTTGCGCTTCAGTTTAGAAGGAGGCCAATCAGACACGTACGTTAGTTTTGATACTTAATGAAATATAAGTTACAGTTCCTTAGTATAACTCAAAATATAACTATAAAGTATTTATAAAATATAAATATAACTTAGTATAACTCAGACATAACAATGTATAATTTTAAATGCTTTATATTTAAATGTATACATTTATTTGTAACTCACGTATTCTTCTTTCTGCTAATGCTGACAGTCGCTTACAAAGGTATGTGAGGAATGCTGCACTCTCTACGTGAGAGAAATCATCAACGATTGTTTTAAAGATTATCCACTATTTTTGTTCTAATACAGTGTATTTTTAGAACTAGCTGTTACTGGGTGGATGGATTTGTATCAGTAATGATACTACCATGACTTCTGTATTGTATAAAGTGGTATATAAATAAAGGTAAAAGATGACAACCGATTGATTATGTATACTGTATGTTTTTCTTTAGTTTGGACAGGTCCTACACACCCACTCACCAAAGTTACTACCCTGCAAGACACTATGGGATGATGGAGGATATGATATACAGTAACCAGGTAAAGTTGAGGATTTTTTTTCATGCGTGCATTTTTTTAAATTGTAAAATAATGTTTTATATGAAGGGTTTCATTTGTGATACCCTGTGGTGGCCTTCAAGAATTGATATGATTAGTTATTAGTAAACAGATTAATAAACTTTTTTTATATAAATATACAAGTTTTTGGCTTCTTGAATTCTGCATTTCATGTCTGTATATGTAGATAAAGATCCAATTTTAACAAAGATGTCTTTATCCACTTCAGGTGTCCTCACTTGCAAGAGAAAATGAAAAGGACTCAAATAGCTGGGAAACGGAAAACTTGGACAACATAGCACTTACCTCAAGTCCTGCTCATTCCGGGTATGGAAAACAACTTCATGCTCTCCATCAAACACATTCTTACTCACACATACAAATACTGTAACTCTTTGTATTAATGGTCAACATGGAATCAAAATTGACTCTATTTACTTTTTATATGTTACTGGTCTCATTGGTATTGCCTTGGTATTAAAGTTTTTTTAAATAATAAGCGTACATAATCTGCACACATTTTTAACAACCAGAAACTTGTAGGATGGTGGCCTTGAAAATGCAAAGTTACTATATCACTTCTCACTTACTGTAAGTCCCTCTGTTTTTCAAACTTCCTTCTCTCTTTCTGACTTTTTCTCTCTGATGGATGGTATTTTTGGTCTTCAGCCGTTGTTCTCCATGTCATGACCATGACAATAGCAGGTGACTGCAACATGTCATTTGACCTCAGACCTCCTCTGCTCCTTTCAGTGTGCATTCTGCACATGAATCACCTAGTCTGCCATCTTCTTGCTATGCCTTTTGGATTATTACAATTTGTGTGACACACACGCAACACGTATTTACACCCTAAAGATGCCAAAAGGCACTGCAAGTGTGAAGTCATCTGAATGTTTTTTTTTTTTTTTTTTTGGTCATTTCACAAACATTTCTTGGCGACTAACACAGTATTTGTCTGTTTCTCATTTGTTTTAATCATGGATTTTGTGACAGACAAACCTTACCAAGTATAATGTGATATTACACCATTACTGTAACATAATATTTTATTATTATTATTATTATTATTATATAACAATACATACTGTATAATAAATGCTTAATTGAAATTTAAATGTATCAAAGATACAAACCTATACAAATTGAGCCATAAATAAAATTAAGAAAAAAAAAAATGTTTAGTGCTGACCTGTGAGGATTGATTTTAAAGAATAAGAAAGCTTGTGTTGGTGTACAAAGATCCAGATTAACCAAGTTAACTACTGAAAGTGAATTAAGTGCATTGCCATAACCAGCACAAGAAGTGATTGCATAAGAATTTTAATTCTTGCAAAATATACATATACTTACATATATTTATGTATACTTTACATAAACAGAATTTTCATATACATAAACATGGGCATTTTTGTTTGCTATGCATGTTGTGTCTCTAGGATTGTATATCCACATTTCCAGACAATTTGTGCAGGTGTTGTGTGTGTGTGTTTGCATGAAAATCAAACACAGATATATGTTGATTTGATAATGTTATCCACCGGGATCTCATGGGTATTTGTATGTATTTTACATAGTGTGGTTCTGTAGTTCTGTAGTAAATGTAGTTCTGCCACACATACATTCATTTACGTTTGCATAGACAATAAAATGTACAATACTACCAAATTGATTGCATCTGAAAACGATGCTAATTTACACATGAAAAACTGTATAGGCATACATATTTACAAACCATTATTTATTAATCAACTAATGGTTGATATTGCATTTATGATCATGGAGGTTATGATTTCAGTTGCATTTGTTTACGGCAGTTACTCATTTAATATATTAATTTAACTTGATTCAAAGTTTGTTAATTAAGCCGTCACTAAAGCTTAAAAATTACATTTTTGGAATTGTTTAACCATGACTTACATGTGTTTGCCATAGGATACAAAATAAGCGTCAATATACTGTGAAAAGCAACTCGGAAAAAAAAATGACAATGAAATGCAAAAAAACCCCATCAAATTCAATTACATGTTTCTGCCTGTTACATTTTATATATTCTTTTTATAAACAGTGGTTATGTTTAGTTTTAGGTTTAATATTACAGTTTTTATAGGTGTAAATACACAAATAATGTTTACATTTGAGATGTTGTCAGTCCATCCATATTGTACATTTCAGTATCTATCCAAACACACAAAAAATATTGTTGTACCTGTAAATGTTACATACTAATAATACCCACTTATAAACAATGAGACCAGGCTGGAATATCATGATCACCTTTTGAAGTGACTTGTGATTTCATGACATGCATATAGTTTTCATTGAAGTGGTTCTCTATTAAACGTTACTAAACTATTACTTTATCTGAAGATAGGGTGCCTTTTTTAAAAAATACATTTTAACGTTGTACATCCTCAATGCAGTTTCTTAGTCAGCTTCATGGTGGATGCCCGTGGAGGTGCCATGCGTGGATGCCGCCACAATGGTCTACGACTGATCATTCCACCGCGGAAATGCAGTGCCCCTACTCGAGTCACCTGTAGACTGGTGAAAAGGCACCGACTGGCAACCTTGCCCCCCATGGTAGAGGGTGACGGTCTAGCTAGCAGGCTGATTGAGGTTGGACCCTCTGGAGCTCAGTTCCTTGGGTAAGCAGCTATTGGTTTGAGTTTGCTCGGCAGATCGGAGCGTTAGATAGTGATAGTGATAGTGTTAGATAAACTCTGAACATGTTATCTTTTTATATTGACTATTAAATTATCAGAATATGAGATGCTGACTTTTAATCAATGCTCAAAGTAGTCTGGTGCACTGGGCTACACTGGAAACACCAGTATCTTGCACAGTATCTTGTACATATCTTGCACACCAGTATAAACCTGTACTTTCTGTATAAAATTATTATTTTAGATCTGAAAGGACCGTCTAATCTACATGTTAAACCACCCATCACACTTTGCTTGTTTTAAGTGACATTTAGTGGTGGGTAATAGACTAAAGTACATTGAAAATGGTATTTCAGCAAACATGATAAAATCTTTAATTCCGATTATATAAATTATGTGCGTTTTTTTTTCCCTTTCAGCTTTAATGTATACAATTCCACTTTGACTTAATACTTGAAACATACTTAGAATTGCAATGGATACATATCACTGTTGCAAGGTAAAATAGGCAGAACTCCTGTAGAAGATCTAGAAAGGTGGTGCTGGGGTGGAGGAGGGCTAAAGGCACACAGTACTGAGTTGGACCAGGTTGGGGTGGAAATAAATAAGGTTGCATAGAAAGGAAATAGATATTGATTTACTGTGTTGCCAGCTTGAAAGATCCAGTCAGCTACCCGGGAGAGTTTTATGACTGAACTATGCATTTGTTTTAATTCAAAATTATATAAAAGGTTGTAAAATAAACTGTAAATAGTTATTATTAGTAGTATATATAATAATACTAATAATATGCAAAGGGAGCAGTTTTTCCTATTTTAATAGTGCTTTGATGAAATATTTTACAATGTTGTCATGGAGTTCTTTGCTGCTGTTATTACTCACCTCCTATCAAAATTACTGATTTTGCTCCTGCATTTCTGTATTTAACAAGGTTGTAGCACCTTAAGCTTTGTTAATTATTATTTTATTATTTATTTATTTTGCTAAATGGCTTGCAGTGAAATTCATTGTACCAGCAAAAATGAATCCTTCTTAAATTGCTCCATGATTGATTTTATATGTTTTTCCCTTGCTGACTAACAATTGATGAATGGAAATCTACATATAATGCAAGTACAGGGCTGTGTCTTATATTGCTCCACATCCTTATATAGAGTCTTATTTGAGGGGACAGCCATTTGTAGTGGTGTGCGAAACCATGGTGGACATTTAATTCAATAATGCACCTCAGTGGCAAGTGCACAACCAATGTACACTCAACAGCTAGTCGCTAAAGAATACCCATGCACTGTCAGTGTTGCATCAAATGAATTTCTCAGTCTCGCCAAAAGATTGCATCTGCAGCATATTCTAGTACTAGTGATGATTCTAGTGTTGTATTCTCCACATATTAACCTCCCTTTGGGCAGGATGTGGTCTCTGTAGCGTTCCTTCCTTCTCCCATATGGGAGGAAGAGCACTTCTTAAATTCTCTGGTCTACAGACAACTATGGGAAAAAAAGAACAGAAAAGATCAAAATGACTACACAGGTTACATGGGGCATTGGGAAGGTTATGATGTAGCCGAGTTCACTTGTTACCCAGCACACATTAGCTTGCACAATAGCAACACATTTTCCATGGGGACCCCTAGTCAGCAGCTTGACACAACTTCAAAGTGACTGACAGATAGGGAAATTCTTGGATACTGTTTTAACCTCCATTCTCTGATGGACGGAATGAGATGTAGTGTTCCTCCTGCCATAACACAACGCAACAACACAATGTCTTGTTCCCCCAATCAGGAAATAGAGGTTACAATAATAAACAAGGCCATTTTCATTTTGCAGCCTGACTTGATATAAGGGGCCCATCATGTACCGTAGGGACACATGGTTTAAATGGGTAATTGTTTTAACTAGAGGAACCATTATTGTGATGATGTAGGCAATGTTGCCTGCTTTTACTTGCAGTCACGCAAAATTGAACTTGAACTTGAAGACTGCAGAGTGTCCCATTTGTCCTTTTAGGTCTTAGAAGTGTTCAAGCACCCCCTTTGTGCGCAAGAGATTATGAATGCCATTTGGGACAGGGTTATAGATTCCAATTTGTATGTGAAAATCTAGCAAAAAATAATTTTCCACATTTTTTTACTAAATAAACAAAATCATTTTCATTTATATGCAAAAAAACATTATCTAATAATAAACCTAATTAAGAAATATACCTATACAGTACATATATGTGACCCTGGACCACAAAACCTATCATAAGTAGCACAGGTATTTTTGTAGCAATAGCCAACAATACACTGTATGAGTCAAAATTATTAACTTTTCTTTTATGCCAAAAATCAGATATTAAGATATTTTGTTAATTTTCTACCGTGAATATATCAAAGCCTAATTTTTGATTAGTAATATGCATTGCTAAGGACTTCATTTGGACAGCTTTAAAGGCGATTTTCTAAATATTTATTTATTTATTTATTTATTGCACCCTCAGACTTTCAAATAGTTGGATCTTTTCCAAATATTGTCCTATCCTAACAAACTATACATCAATGGAAAGCTTATTTATTCAGCTTTCAGATGGTGTATAAATCTCAAATCTAAAAAAAAACAAAAAGACCCTTAACAAAATGCCAACTGGAGACTAGCATGAACATGTTTGAATGATGATGCAAGCAAATAGTTGAATAATGTAGTAATGAATATTCGGACAGTTTCAGATTAGTTTGAAAAATGAACTTTTAAAAATATTTTTAGTAATGATCTTTCTGTTTTAATGCTCCCATGAGTCATTGGAGTTCCCATGAAGTTTGCATGGAACAGGCTTTTAGCATGGTCTTTAAGAAACTAAACTAGGAAATAATTATATTAGTTGTATATAATAAGTTGTAAATAATAAATATTAGTTGCTTGCATCACCAACAAAATAATATATTGTAAACATTTGATATACAGTATATTACCATGTCCTAAAAGTTACTGATGATTTATTTTATATAAAAAAAAATCTAGACTTTGACAATTAATCAGGCATACAGTATCAAATGATTTATTTTATATAAAAAAAATCTAGACTTTGACAATTAATCAGGCATACAGTATCAAAATAATCACTTGTATTACAAAAACTACAGATTTTACAGTTCTTTTCTAATCGAAAAAAAAAACTAATTGCAAAATCTGTTTTTTAAAAAGGGAGTGTACTCTTACTAAAAACAGAGAGGAATTTAAACTCTTCAGACTTTTCTATTCTAAATGGAAATGGATCTACACAGGAAACTCGACAATATGCCATCTATGCTCTCTTTTCTCACTGCTGCTATTGGATGACAGTAAGCTCCACCTCCCTACTGCCCCGCCCCCTCTGAATGAGGGTGAGAGTTTGGTTAGCCGCATTCTGCAACTGGGCCCACCAGGGACAAAATTTCTGGGGTAGGAGTGACACATAAAACAACCAATGGATGCCAGTCCCACATCCCACTTTCTCCTTTCACACTATCTTCCTTTTTAATTGTGTTGTATTTGGTTGTATTCTGCTTTCATTGTGAAGTGTCTCTGTATAGTAGTGTATGGTACCATAGGTGCACCCTAGTGTCATTTTTATTATTTATATATATATATATATATATATATATATATATATATATATATATATATATATATATATATATATATATATATATTTAATATTTTATATTTTAGTTATGATTACTCATGATTGTTTCCAAACTTGTTGAAACTGATTAACAAATTGTGGATATACTTATATACTTCGCTATCAAAATTTCACAGGTTTGGGAAATTCATGATCAAAACAACATTCCCAAAACATACTATTTGTAGTGATTGTCATATTTATAGTGAAGTGTGTTGTTTCCTTTAGCTCCTTTAGATGAATGTTTGTACCCAGCTTTTTGTGCTCATCTCTTCTTTTTTTTTTTTTGCCATTTGCTGAGCTACTTTTGTTGCAGCATGAATTTCAGTGGTTGTGTGCATTTTTTAGGTATCAGCATAATATGAATATTGTTATATGTGGCAGGTATGTTGTAGTATATTTGTGAAAGTTTTCACTCATTTAGGCCATAGTCTAGTAGGTATGTCCAGTAGAATTTTAATCAAGTATTAAGACTTGTATCAAAAGATATCTGGGCATATCAAGATGTTTCAGCACTGACCTTAAAACGAATTGAAAGCCAAGTGCAGTTGCTTTTCATAAACTTTCTTTTTAAAAATGTTCTTTTTTTGTGTTTATTTTTTAAACATTCGAATGAAATAAAACAATAAAAATAAAATATAATACACATTATTTATGTATAGCCTACATGATATGAACTTTATTGGATCCAGTTGCTAATCTTTGCAGTTACCATTACTGAACTAGAGAAATTAAAAAAGAAATTAAAAAGTAAATGTAATAGGAAATTTCTCATTCCTATTTCTGAATATTATTATACCAATTGCATTACAATTAAAACAGCAAGCCTCTCAAGGTCATTATTTCAGAGCTAAATTTATTAGCTTAACTGTAGATAATATGGTAGATATATAGACTTTGTACATAAATATAGAATGTTTTTATGAATAACATTCTTTAACTTCCTACTTGGTGTTAGGCCGGTGATTGTGGAGATCCCTCACTTTGCGGCTCTAAGAGGAAAAGAGAGGGAGCTGGTGATATTACGCAGTGAGACGGGAGAGAGTTGGAAAGAGCATCATTGTGAGTACACAGAAGAAGAGCTCAACCAGATCCTCAACGGCATGGATGAGGGTAAGAAAAAAAAACACATCATATACATATAAGCATAACATGAATATGACCAATACAAATGATAACCTTCCTTCTTTCTAACATAGTCATGCAGGTCTGCGCAATTAAATGGTCCCTTTCTCATTGGCTGCTCTATACATTATGTACAAATTTATTTATTTTTTTAGGACTGGACCCGCCAGAAGAGTTGGAGAGAAAGCGAATCTGTCGCATTATCACTCGGGATTTTCCACAGTATTTTGCTGTGGTGTCACGAATTAAGCAGGACAGTAATCTCATTGGTCCAGAAGGTGGAATTCTGAGTAGCACAGTGGTCCCTCAAGTACAGGCTGTCTTCCCAGAGGGAGCTCTCACTAAACGCATCCGTGTTGGCTTGCAGGTAGCATGGAGATTAAATAAAAAAAATATTACAATGTAGAATCATAGTGCACACAACTGTATTTTAGTTTACTTTTATTTGTCTGTCATTGCTGTTCATTTAGCTATAACATTATAATAATGTTAATGTTATAACAGTCATCTTTTTTCTATCTCTTTAATGTGTCACAATATTATGTTCAAATTCTGCTAGTTTAAGCTTCATTTTAGTAATCAGTAATTCAATTCAAAGTAGTAGAAATAGTACAATGTACTTTCAGTGTGCCACTGTCTTTTTGATTTTACTTACAAGTTTAAGACAAAAGTTAAAACTTTTTCAAATGTACATAATAGTTATTTTTAATAACATTTTTAGTGCTTTATTATGTCATTGAGCTGATGTGATCACAGGCATTCTGTTGATAACAGTCACAATATTTACCATTTTGAACAAATGACAATGAAATACAATGTGTTACTTTACATTATTAATTTGATAGTTGTTTTCATTATGATAGTTGTATTCATTATTGCCTTTGCTTTTTGGCTAGGCTCAACCAATGGGTACTGATGTAGTGAGGAAGAATTTGGGTAATAAAGCCACATTCAGCCCTATAGTCACTCTGGAACCACGGAGGAGGAAATTCCATAAACCCATAACCATGACCATCCCTGTCCCGAAGAGCTCCGCTGACCCAATCCTTGGTGGCTTTGGAGGTGGAGATACTCCTACGTTACGTTTGCTGTGCAGCATCACAGGTGAGAAAGTACACAGGAATATACAGAAACCAAACAAAATGCTCTTCATTTTGTAGGTAGCACACTCAGGGTTTCCGCGGGGTCTTAAAAAGTCTTAAATTTAGTTGTATCAAATTTAAGGCCTTAAAAAGTCTTAAATTGTACAAGAAAGTCTTAATTATGATTTCAAGAGGTCTTAAATTTGGAGACGGAAAGACAAGAATTGCGATATGGCTGAATGTGAGGATTAAACTTCAAAAGGCTATGATTTGATTAAATAAACATGAGCGCTGCAAGTTCAAAGTCCGGTGCCACGCTGCTTTGTGTTCTGTCTTTACCGGGAAAACTGTTATATTTCAGCCAAACGCGACATCTGCTGACAGAGAATGAATCAGTTAACATAGCTTAAACTAGAGTGTGTGCGATTCAGTCTATTAAAATACATTTAGACTGATCACATCATTTAAGATATGGGGGCAGAAATGTATAGCCTATATTTATATCATTTCATATAGTTAATATCACACGAAGAGTGCCATTTTTTTTCCTCCAAAAATCAGCATGATTACAAATGTGATATTGATTTTAAACAAGAAGTTAATTTTAAGAGACTTACGTTTTAGACACCACATTGGCTGTTTTTGCTCTATTTCTACAACAAAAATAATTCCAAACACAGCCACAGCACTGTTTTGCGTCTCTGAGCAACATGCGGTGTTTCGTTCCTGAATGAATCAACCGTTTAAATGAATCGGTTCAATTGCAATGACTCACTTATTAACGCTGACTTACTGCTACCTATTGGCTGTTTTAATTTCACATTTAAAGTATATTCATATTTTTAAAATATTTTCAAACATCAGTTTTCAATGTTTTATGTTTCATTTACATTTATGCATTTAGCAGATGCTTTTATCCAAAGCGACTTACATTGCATTCAAGTTACAGTTTTTTTACATTTTATCAGGTCTTGCTTTCCCTGGGAATCGAACCCATGATCTTGGCATTGCTAGTGCCATGCTCTACTATTTGAGCTACAGGAAAGCGCTATATTCAAATATCAAAACATCATTTATGCATTTGTAACTGTACAGGTTAGCATTCTATGTCCCTCTGAGCTGCATTAAAGAGTGTGTAAATACATCTAAATGCCACTTCAGATGCATTGCAAAGATACATTTTGTTGATACTGATTTAATTTGCTTGGTAACAGCCCAAATGCAAGAATTTGACTTAAAAGATTATGCACACTTTTAGAAAAAATGGCTTAAAGGTAAAAATGCCCATAAAACTTGTTGGAAAAGACAAATTTCTATCACTGCTGTGATTCACCTGTCCATGGTAATTTTTAAGATACCAGCAAAATAACACACTCAGCAAAATATCCTCTAATTATCATTATCGATAAAATCCCAGAAAATATAGAGATATCATTTTTTGCCAATTTTGCACACCCCTAATTCATGTTATTTAATTTATATAATAATTTACTGATAATTGTTGAAATCAATATTATTAACACTTTTGACTTATCCATTTTCTTAAAAATGGTGTAAAGGCTGAAATGTAAAGTTTATCATTTTACAAAACTTTTTGTTTTTGTGAAAACTTGTATCTGAATTGTAAATTATGCTTTTTACAGTCATTTTACAGTTTAATATGGTACTATAGACATTGCGCTACCCCGCTCATATGGTATTAATTTTATTTGTGCAGGTCTTAACAAAGGTCTTAAAAAGTCTTAAATTTGAGCTTAAAAATCCTGCAGAAACCCTGCACACTATGCATTAAAGGTGTATTAAAGGAACACTCCCCTTTTTTGGAAATAGGCTCATTTTACAACTCCCCAAGAGTTAAACAGTTGTGTTTTACCGTTTTTGAATCCATTCAGCCGATCTCCGGGTCTGGCGGTAGCACTTTTAGCTTAGCTTAGCATAGATCATTGAATCGGATTAGACCATTAGCATCTCATTCAAAAATGACCAAAGAGTTTCGATAATTTTCCTATTTAAAACTTGACTCTTCTGTAGTTACATCGTGTACTAAGACCGACGGAAAATGAAAAGTTGCGATTTTCTAGGCCAATATGGCTAGGAACTATACTCTCATTCCGGCATAATAATCAAGGAACTTTGCTGCCGTACCGTGGGTGCAGCAGGCGCAATGATATTATCCAGCACCTGAAAGTAGTCCCCAGCTATATCATAACCAGTTACCTAGCTGGGGACTACTTTCAGGTGCTGCGTAATATCATTGCGCCTGCTGCACCCATGGTACCCAACTTTTCATTTTCCGTCGGTCCTAGTACATGATGTATCTACAGAAGAGTCAAGTTTTAAATAGGAAAATTATCTAAACTCTTTGGTCATTTCTGATGACGAGATGCTAATGGTCTAATCCTATTCAATGATCTATGCTAAAATAAGCTAAAAGTGCCACCGCCAGACCCGGAGATCGGCTGAATGGATTCAAAAACGGTTAAACTCAACTGTTTAACTCTAGGGGAGTTGTAAAATGAGCCTATTTCCAAAAAA
This sequence comes from Spinibarbus caldwelli, assembly GCA_039654775.1. Taxonomy (NCBI): domain Eukaryota; kingdom Metazoa; phylum Chordata; class Actinopteri; order Cypriniformes; family Cyprinidae; genus Spinibarbus; species Spinibarbus caldwelli. The sequence continues at coordinate 37,843,197 of CM077220.1, forward strand.
AGTGGAGTGTTCCTTTAAAGGTTAAGTGTAACACTGTAGCACTACAACTAGTGACATGGGTTAAGTCATGTAGAGCCTAGAATAATCTACTTGCACTGAGCTTAATGATGTGTTTCTGATTTGAAATAAAAAGACTTACCAATTTCTTGTTATATATGTCTATAATATGCCATTGTTGTTGTAGTTCCTGAATCTTCACTTAAAAATTACTGTCTTTAAAAATTGCATGATATAAAAAAAATAAATAAATATAAGACAAATGAGAGACCAACAAAACAAAACAAAATCAAGAAAACCATTAAAAATCTTTTGAAAATACCACAAACATTGTTACTAAATTTATAAACATATTTGAATTGTGTAACCAAAGACCATTTTTGTATGTTTAGGAGGGACCACTCCTGCTCAATGGGAGGATATCACTGGGACTACACCATTAACATTCACCAATGACTGTGTGTCTTTCACCACAAATGTGTCTGCCAGGTATTTTCTCTACAAGCATTGCCTGGTAGAACATTACTCAATATATGTTAAATGCATGTATACTATTATGTCTTTTTGATTGGAAAAGATGAAACACGTTTATTAATGTTTTTGAATTACAAATTTTGCCGTTTTAACCGCCAATCCTCAGTGAAGCCCGCAAACAAACAATAAATAAACAAACAAACAAACAAACTAATTAAGCACCAATATCTCCCATATTTTCTTCATCAGATTCTGGCTTATAGACTGCAGGCAGGTGCAGGAGTCGGTGAACTTTGCCACTCAGGTGTATCGTGAGATCATCTGTGTACCTTACATGGCCAAATTCGTCATCTTTGCCAAAACACATGACCCTATTGAGGCTCGATTGCGCTGTTTTTGTATGACTGATGATAAAATGGACAAAACTTTGGAGCAGCAAGAGAACTTCACAGAAGTGGCACGTAGCCGAGATGTGGAGGTGAGTCATGGGTATTGCTACACTGGATTCTTGTTAATATACTTCAATGCAGCCCAGTCAGATATTGTTCAGTATTGTATTGTCTAAACTAGTGGTTCCCAACCAACTGTCCTTGAATAGTAATTGGTTGGGAGTTTCAATTATACTCACCTTTTAACCACCCCTTACCAAAAAGTAGTATACTTCAAGTTTATTTTATTAAGTATACTTACAGCTGCAGTCCGTAACTTTTTTTGGTTAAAAATGATCCGAAATCAATATTTGAGAAAGTACATAACCAACCAGTGTTCAAAATTATTACCTTATTTTAGCCCGATTCAAATCGGTAAGCTTAGAATAATGTTTTCTAATTTGAGTGGTACAGGTAGGTTTTCGCGGGAAATTCGAGCATGGCATTACGTCATTACATCACGTCTGTAAACATATGCTGCGTCCCAATTCACCTACTTATACTATGCCCTAAAAGTATGTACTCTTTTTGTGAAGAAAAAGTACATACTTTTGAGTATGTAGCAGAATAGTAGGCAAGCTTTAGGACATACAACTTCGTCATAGCTGCGTCTTTAACGGACACCCTGTTGCTTAGTTACTTGCATCCTGTAACTGTTTAAACTTCCCTGTCAATCATCTTGTCACAGTTAACATCATCCACATTTCGTTTCATTTGATTTCCTATCGTATTGGAGAGAAATAAAGAAGCACATCGCAGGGTCTTTCATGCCGAGAACTCTGCTCATGTGCTTGCATGATGCATTTCAAAGTTAATAACCAAATGTATCATTATAAAAGTTCACAGTGTTGCTGAAGATGAAATATAACGTGGATAACATTAAATAAATATTTTTTCATCAGGTTAGACATTGATTATTTATCACTCAACTCCCTTTCTCTACCCGTCCGTCGGTCGCGCATATCCACCATGTTTGTAGTTTTAAACCCTTTTTATGCGTGTTTGTAGTTCTAATCGAATCCTCATCCACAGCGCAATGTGTTGTGGGCAATATTAGCCATTACAGTGTGCATCGATCTGCACTTCAAATTCTAACCGGAAGTAGTAGACCATCCGGGAATCTTTGGCATACTTTTTTAAACATACTATGATTTGGGACATACTAATTCTATTTTCGAATACTATTTAGGACAGATAGTATGCGAATTGGGACGCAGCTATAAAGAAGTTGTCCCGGCTACTTGGCTATCGCACATGTGGATGCTGCAGATCGTTTAGCCTTTTCTCACAGCAGCTGGAATAATTAAATGTATCATTTTGATGACGGATTGTAATCCAGAAAGGATTATATGTTTATGAAACACATGTGAATGAAATTAAATTATATTCCAGTTTTAAATGTGCTTCTGATTACAGATATCCTGGGATTGCACAAGATTTGTATTTTAAAGAAAACCAGTTCGAAGGGAGCATAGTTTGCTTTTTGGGTTAGAAGAATTTCTTAATATGAAATTCAAATGGCATGACAATTAGATTAGACTGTACAGAAATTGAAATCTACACGTCAATACACACACTCATAGTCACGCAATGCTGATATTGTTAACATTAATAATTTGAGAATAAAGTATAACAATAATAATAATTTGCAAGGTTTGATGTGATAACCGATCTTTAGATTTAATCACCGTTGGTAGCACGATTTATGGTAATGCTTTTTTCCTCAGTTGGTCAGAACAAACGTGGCAGACTTGTTACTTACTTGTTCAGATGGCAATATACGGTGAATTTCTTATTTGGGTCAAATATTCCAAGACGTAGGCTAGAATCTGTGATTGTGAAGTACAGTAAACATCCACACCGGTGCGGTGACTGACAGCTACACATTCACCTCAAAACATTAGTTTCATCCATGCTGGAGCCGTGCCGGAGCACAACCCTATGCACGGAAGATAGTTCCGCGTGTAACTGCAATTCCAGGTTTTCAAACAGAGATGGCGACAAAGAGGCAAAACTTACAGACTGCAGCTTTAAGTAAAGTTCAAGTATATTTTAAGTATACTTTATTTAGTAAGTATACAAATATCAGTGTACTAGTAAGTGTGCTATTTCAGTACTCATTGAGACTAAATTGGCCCACTTTCTAGTATATAAAAGTATACTTTTAAGTATACTTTAAGTATAACAGTAGTAAACTTTGAGTACACAACTAGTTTACATCAATGTTTTTAGCTTGTACTGCAACTATACTAAAAGTGAACTTATAGGTATACTGATAGTTTACATTTACATTTATGCATTTAGCAGACGCTTTTATCCAAAGCGACTTACAGTGCATTCAGACTACACATTTTTTTATCAGTATGTGTGTTCCCTGGGAATTGAACCCACGACCTTTTGCGCTGCTAACGCAATGCTCTACTAATTTTTATTTTACTAGTTTACTAATTAAATACCTGTAGTAGCAGTTTTAGTACACTTTGAAGTATAGTCTCAGTAAACTACTAGTTTAGTAATAATAACTTTATTTTTATATAGCGCCTTTAAAACAGTTTCTCAAAGCGCTTTACACAATAAACAAGTAAAAATACAACACACACATGAAAATCAATTAAAAACAAACTAAGATATAAAAATCAAAACAGTCAAGAAAAAGCTAACCTAAAAAAATGAGTCTTTAAATAAGATTTAAAAATGCTTAGGTTCTGTGCATCTCTAATTTTTATCTTAATTTTTAATTATTTATATCTAATTTTATTTGGGGACACTTAATTTTTTACGATTAACGTCAATTTTATTTCATAGATACTATTTAAACTAAACTGAGCTAGACAATGACATCTCTGAATTCAATAATGAAATGCCTTTAACTGAAAATTGAGTGTTTAATCTTATTATTATACATTACTGACACTCTATCCTCCAATTTGATACTGTTAAGTGCTTTGACACAATCTGTATTGTTAAAAGCGCTATATAAATAAAGGTGACTTGACTTGACTTAATTTGTAGAGGGAGTGCATTCCAAAGCCTAGGAGCGTAGGAAGAGAAAGCCCTGTCCCCTACAGAGCCCAACCGTGTATGTGGAACTACTAATAAACCAGCTTGTGAGGACCGTAAATGACTCTTGGGTGTATATAAAGTTAAAAGTGCAGACAGATATTGAGGGGCCAGACCATGCAGTGCCTTATATGTGAGCATAAGGATTTTAAAATCAACTCGGAACCTGACCGGGAGCCAGTGCAAAGACTTTAGAATTGGAGTAATATGCTCATTTTTCTTGGCACCAGTCAGGATCCTAGTAGCTGAGTTTTGTACATATTGCAATTTGTTATGTGTGGTTTTAGGAACCCCAACAAGAAGTGCATTGCAGTAGTCAATACGAGAAAAAACGAAGGTATTAATAAGCCTTTCAGTCACAGAGTGTGATAGCATAGAACGGAGTCTAGCAATATTTCTGAGATGAAAAAAGGAGTTCTTAACAGTGTACTGCACATGATAGTCAAAAGACAGGCTCGAATCAAATATAACTCCTAAATTTTTTAATTTAGTTTGTGACTCCAAAACAGTACCATCAATGTTTAAAATTAGTGAACCAGCTTTACGAAGCTGATGGGAGGAGCCAATGGTCAGGCACACTGTTGGAGATGAAACAGGTGCAACTTGAATAAGTTTGTAAACATTGTCAATTTTAGAACTAAAGAAATAAAGAAAATCATTGAAACAGGTAGAGAAGTGCCAACATTAACTTTGAGAAGTCTGTTAATAGTATGAAAGAGATGCCTGGGATTACTTTGATTATTATCTATAATCTGAGAAAAATAAACAGATCTGGTAGATTCAATTTCAGCTCTATATTTCCCCAAGTGGTCTTTCCAAGCTTGATAAAACACATTCAGGCCTGAGTCACGCCGCTTGCGCTCCAATGTACGGCAAGCTGCTTTCTTAGAGCGTAGTTTTATACTGCAAGTATACTCGTAAGTTTTCTTTAAGTGAACTTTACATCATACTGTAAGTATACTACTATGTCCCTATTTAGGTATTAATTTGTATATATTTTGTTATATGAATATCTGAACATACAAAACATCAAAAGAAAGAACAGGGTATTTGCTTGTAAGCGAAAACATTTTATTCTAGCTTCATGCATTCTTTTTTTAAACACTTGGATGTAAGTTTCATAAAAAAAAGAAAAAAAAAAGAAAGAAATAAACAACATTTTGAACAAAAAGCTGAAAAAAGACTAAGAATTGGATTCAGAATGATAATCAAAACGTTGATGGAGCCGATCAACACCCCAAAGCTTGACAGTCATTATTACCTCTTCATTGGTAGGAATTTTATTCCATAACGTTACAGAGTTTCGATGCTGTTTTATGTCAGATGATCGTATAAGATTACATGTGGAAGTATCTGTTGTTTCGGTTTTTTCTTCACTTTTTTTGGAAATTCTGTACAGAAGATGTGTACTAGCACCCCCTACCGTATAACAATGAAAACACTGATTGTAGGAGCACAAGTATAGCTGAAATATATTTAGACTTTTTTTTTAAGTATAAGTCAAGTATACTTAAATGTTATTTTAAGTATATTCCTGAGAAGTACATAAAGCCCATTTCTGAGAAGTACATAAAAAGTAAACTAAAAGTATAGCCTACTTTCCTATTTTTAGTTTAAAAGAAGTATACTAATAGCACACTTGAATAAATTTCTTTTTTCGTAAGGGACATTATTATTGTAAAAAATGTGACTGGTTTATGTGATGAGAGACCACATCAAATGAAGGCGTAAGTTATTATCAGAAGGGAAGTAAAGACAATACTTTATTAAAAAAATTATTTTATTCATCCTAATACATGTAAACTGTCCTAACACATGAATACACACATTTTCACAAGCTGAAAGATAGAAGGAAAGTAAAAAAAAAAAAAAAAAAAAAGGCTTTCTAGAGTCTAGAAAAGTGAATCTGAAGTTTCTAGCAATGCATTCTATCTCACAGATCCGACCTGAACAAACCATTTAGTAACTGAGTGAGAAACTAAGGCTGCGGGGCAAAGTTTAACTTAGACTAGACTAATTACAGTAGATGACTTGTTCTGGACACTGTCTTTAGTTTAGGGTGTAACTATGTAACTTTTTTCTCCTCCCCTCACATTAATCAACATGTTATTTTCTCAGTCACATGGTTCCTGATTGTCCCGCTCTTGAGGTGTATAATTTAGTAATGATTTCTATAATAAGAATATGATAGATTCTCCCCAAAATTGATTGCCATCAACATTTAGGAAATTATTTTACAATCACACACACAGACACACGCACGCGTTTGAATGTGATTTTAACAAAGAGACTGTTATTATGTTGCATTCTAGGTATTAGAAGGTAAACCAATCTATGTAGACTGTTTTGGAAACCTGGTTCCTCTAACAAAAAGTGGCCAGCATCATGTCTTCAGCTTCTATGCCTTTAAAGAGAATCGACTGGCTCTTTTTATCAAAGTAAGTCAACTATGATATATCTGAAGAATTAGAATTGGATTCATACAATGATTTAACTGCAAACTTGGTGAATCTCTTGTAGATACGAGACAACACTCAAGAGCCTTGTGGACGTTTGTCCTTCACAAAAGAGCCGAGATCTTATAGGACTTTGACTCATAGTGCAATATGCAATTTAAACATCACCCTGCCAGCTTACTCAAAGGTAAGTTCATGCCCTATGTTATTACTGACATTACAGAGCTGCTAAATGCATTGTCCAGTGAAATTTCATTTCCATTTCTTTTGTGATTGTTTGTTTTGTCCGCTTTTATGGCAGGTTTACATGCATTATGTTCATTTTGCTGCCGTTATATGATCGTTTCAGACCACAATATCTACATAGCTTTATATAAACTTTAACATGTGAGTAACTTTATCAGACATAGTTGAAGCACCACAAAATGTAATTAGTCTATTACACAACTCATTGCCGTGGTTATTTGGAAGGCCTCATCATTAGGGCCATCTTTTCCTTCTATTTCTTTATTTTATTACCTTGTTTAATATTGGAATATATTGGGGTTAAAACTGATAAATGCTTTTATGCATTTCTGTTGCACCTAACCCCTGTCACACCACACCTCACTGGCTGGCCTCAGACATGTTCGGTTGCTGTGATAACTGCTTTGCCTGCTCTCTCTGTCCCCTTCTGTTTTTTTTGTACCTCTGTCCTTTCTATCTTCTGGCGCTCTCTTCCTTTTTTGCTGCTTTTTGCTCCTCAAAGGAATCAGATTCAGAACAAGAACCTGATGAGGAGGTAACTGCAATTTTGCACTTTAATTAACAAAATGTCCTTTGCTTTCCTCCATTATCTCAGTTCAAAACTCCAGTCTGCAGTCTCGCTGGCTTTAATTATTATTAGTAGTACTAGTAGTATTGTGTTAGTGCACAGAGATAAGCTGTTGTGTGAACATTAATACTGAGAAAATGTTTTGAAACCCTTAGAATCTCATGAATGGCTCCCTAAATGTATTTTTTTATTTTTATTTTTTATTTTTGATTGTTTGTTTTAGTAGCAATGGCTTAATGCATAAAATACAGATCATTACCAAGGGTTTACACACATTTTCTCATAACTATATATTGTTTGCTGTACCAGCTGTGATAGATGTAATGTCAGCATCCAGATAGCTTATGTGGGGTCAAATAGCATCAAAATCAGAAAGTAAATTGGCAGTTTTAAGCTAAAAAAAAAAAGTATGTCTGTTAATGCATAGCATGTAAACAACTGAATTTTCTTCACCTGTTTTTCTTTACAGACAAGCCGAACCCTTGAGAAATGTAAGATGTCTAGTTTATTTACAATATGTTGTCTTGCACCAAACACCTTTCCACTTAACTTACTAACTGAGAATGTCATCACTGTAAAATAACTTACAAAGCATGATATTAACATTCCGTAAAACAATTATTTGTGTCTGAGTGAGTTAACTATTGCTTGTTGTAGAACACGTTTCTCAGTTAAATTAATGTTAATGTACGCTTCAGGGTAATGATTCTCACACATCTTTCGCATTCCTTGGTACTTCACAACAAAAATTACTATTAAATTATGTGCATAAGGGTCTATATAAAATATATAAAATGGGTTCCTTTTGCTGTTGAAAAAGCAGCTTTAACAGTAAATTTCTATAAGACTTTAAAGATACACTATGTAACTTTTTTGCTCAAAATTTACAAACTGAGAGAGTACATCATGAATACATCTACCAAAACATGTTTTTGTCCTTGTCTGACTCACTAAGGTACACCTATAATGCTTATATTGGGACTAAGTAGCTCTGGCTACAATGTTCTTTCACAAGATGCAATTATTTTGTTTATTAACTGCTAGAGCAACAAAAGTTACGTAGTGTACTTTTAAACATTCTATCAAACATCTATCTTTAGGTGTTAATTAATTGCATTGTGCTATGTTAATTAATATACGCATAAATGAGACACAAAAGCACCCATTTTATAATGACTACTCAAACTTTCACTCTCTTTAGACCAGTGGTTTTAAATGAATAAAAATGTTCTCACCCTCATGCTATGTCATCCAAGACATAAATGAGTTTGTTTCTTCATCGGAACATATTTAGAGAAATTTAGCATTACATCACTTGCATCAACTCTAGTCCATCATTTAAGGTCTTGTGAAGTAAAAAGCTGCATGCAAGAAACAAATTCATCCTTTATTAAGACATTTTAACTTTAAACCATTGCTTCTGGTCAAAATACGAGTCCATAATCTATAATAACACTTTCTCCAGTGAAAAAGCCCATCCACTGTTGTCCTCTCACATCAAAATCCAATGACATATTTGTTTAGAATTGTTTTGGACTGTTTTTGCTGATAAACTATGCTTGATCTTTGGGTATTTCTTTCCTGATTTAGACGAGTCGAAAGCAATATTATGGATAGAGATGGTTAAAAAAGTTAAAAGTCAAAAATGTCTTAATTAGGGATTTATTACAAACATGCAGATCACTTCACAAGACATTTATTGATGGACTGGAGTTGTGTGGATTACTTGTGGATTATTTTTCATTTTTGGAGAACTATTCTTTTAAATCCTGGTTCTGGGGACCCATTGCTCTACATGTTTTGTATGTCTCTCTTATCTCACACAGTTCAGTTTGGCTCTCTTCTAACAAGCTCATGATCTGAATCTAGTATGTTGAATAAGGGAAATAAATATGTGCAGAGCTGTGGTTCCCCATTTTCTTATTTTAGGTGATATTAGTGAGTGTAGCTTTCTTTTTTCATACTAGTATTATTCTGATTGGTTTATGAATCATGATAGAGAGAAAGGTTATTGAATAATCACTTTTTATGCACAATGTGAATTTCATTCATAATGTGGTGATGTTTGTTTTCAACTGTTTTAGAGCCCTATTCCCTTCATTACACTATAACAATCTGCAAAGCAAATTATGATTTCCATCTAAATCCATTAGTACTTTTTTAGTGCCTTTTTTTCTAATAAGCCAGCCTAGCAAGACTCTTCCCTCTCTTTATATGTTGTAGGAATGTACAAAACACTGAAGTGGGCACATGCTATAAACCTGTATTTAAACTAGTCATTGCCCAGTTTGTTTGTTTATTTGTATTTATTTATTTATTAGATGTGTGGCTTTATCAGTTGAATATTAACATTGTATAGTTTGCTTACTATTGCTTTAGAGAGTATCAAATCACCACACTATGTAATGTGACCTATAGTACATACATTAGGTTAATGTTTAGGTGTAAGTAAAAATTAGAATCCAGATCTATTACTACATGGAACTTACAACACAATAACATGTTAGTTTACTAAGGAAATAACAGCTTACATAGAGTATTTTGAATGCTGTCTTGTGTGTGTGTGTGTGTGTGTGTGTGTGAATGATTTTTCAGAACTGATGAATAGTCTGTTTAACACTATTCATCATTGCCACTACTAATATTTAAAAAAAAAAAAAAAAAAAAAAAAACCCTTTCAGTTATGATAAAACATTCTGCTTATGTTGTTTTTCAAATGCAATTATTTCCACATTCTAAAAACACATTTATTTTTTACAGTTATTCCATTTTAGTTGCATATCACTGGCTTTCTTAAAAAAAAAGTTTTACTGAGTTCAGTTTTATAAAGTTATCTCTTGAATTCTCTGAATTCTCTCTTTTTCTTTCTCTCTCTTTCTTTCTTCTGTAGACATGAGTTATACATGAGCAATGTCTACTTTGTGTCACTGTTTTTCAGTACAAGTCCCAGTATTTGGGTTGGCTTATTTTCGTCTCCCTTTTTAATTATCGCGTTAGTTTGTCTTTTTGTTTGTGTGTGAGTGTGCTGTTGAACCAAATGTGAATAAGCAAGCTTCCTGCTTATTCTTCTGTTGTCTTTAAGATTTGGTTAGTATTTGCTTTGCAGTTGTTATTATCCCATGAGTCCAGTAGACTCTCCACCACTCATTATCCCATAGTCCACTTAGCTTTTTGTCATCTTTATACCTTCTGGTCCTTGAAACTTGAGTGTATCCCTTATCTCCTTTTCCAATCTCTGTCCCTTTAATTTAAATTTTGGTTAATTTGCTCCTTAAATGTCATCCAAATGGAAGATGATGAAGACACTGAAACAACTGAAACATCATTCCTGAAAACACAATTGATCCGAGACTCCCCTGCCCTTGCAAGTCCAGATTTACTCTCTGAAGTGTCAGAGATGAAACAAGACCTTATCAAAATGACTGCTATTCTGACCACTGATTCCTCAGAGAAAGCAGATCCCATGCAAGGGGATTATTTAGATAAGGGGGTGGAGGAGGTGTCAGCAGAGCCTTTTGAGATAATGGAAAAAGTCAAAGAAGATTTGGAAAAAGTTAGTGAAATTCTGAGAAGTGGAACGTGTGACAAGGAAGAGTCTGCAAAAACAGACAGCCATCCATATAGGAAGGATGAGGGGTGGGTTCTACTAACAGAAAGTGAAATCGAAGAAGCAAAAATTATGGCTGCCTTTGAATCTCAGGAATCACTTCTAAAGGAAGTTCGAGTCAACAGAGGATCACAGAGACCAAAGGGTGCTAGGGACAGGCCTGGCATAGAGACTGTTCCCAGTGGTGAAGTTAAGGAATACTTATTGGATGTGCCTGAAACATCTAGGCCTACATCCCAAGAGTCTCAAAGGTTCACTGAGGTTGTTCTGCGCAGAGGTGGTCGGAAAATAGTCCCTACAGTGGCAAAAGACACTAAGGCCCATACAACAGATGTAAAAAAGCCAATCAGAAGGAAAGGACCTCAAGGATACACAGATGAAACCCAGTCATCTAGCACAAAAGAAAGTATTGTTAGTAAAAGCACTGGGAAGTCTTCCGAAGGGGATGCCTTTCTACCCGTTCCTGGAGACAAAAAAAAGTCTCCTGTTTCACCAGTGGTTGAGGAGACACCAATTGGTTCCATTAAAGAGAAAGTTAAGGCTCTTCAAAAGAAAGTAGAGGAAGAACAAAAAGGTCAGAAAAAACAAACAGGCCAAAAACCTCCATATAAAGCAACAGAAGCCAAAGCATCTTCTGTTGTCAAAGATCAGAAAACATCAGGCCTGAAAAAACAGACTTCTTCACCCCAGAAACAGTCTCCTTCTAGGTCAACAGGCTCTGAGCCTGGGAGACTAGAAGAAACCATGTCTGTAAGAGAACTAATGAGAGCGTTTCAAACTGGCCAAGACCCCTCAAAAAGAAAGTCTGGGCTCTTTGAGCACAAAGGTCTTTCCAAAACAGAAGGCACAACAGTGAGTAAACCAGAGGCCATCCTCACAAAGTCACAATGTCTTCCCCAAGCACCCTCACATGAAGAAGTGTCTTTTGATGTTTTAAAGCCTGAAGATCACCATGAAGAAAAAGAAGTCAAAAGTAGTCCACACATAAAAAAATCTGAAGACATTGAAGAAGATACAAAAGCAAGTCAAAAGAGTCATCAACATCCACAGGAAAAGAGTGGCAAGACTGTGGTTTCTGGAATAGTGTCAGCAAGTCCTTTTACTCACTCAAGCATGACAACAACAATTCCTCAAAATTTGTCGGAACAGCGCAGAGATCTTTTGGCTGACAATGGTACAGAGAACAGTGCATTTGATGACAGCTCTGACAGCATTAGACATGAAGCATTAGTCGACTCGCCCAATGCCAACCTTGCTGAAGTGGAAGCCCCATTGAGTTCTGAGGAAAGTTACAAACATGAGGGCATGGCTGAGACTCCAGAAACAAGTCCTGAGAGCCACTCATTATCACCAAAAAACACAGCTCATTCTATACTTGCAAAGACCTCAAAATCAGTAGCAGTCACCCCTAAAGTCAAGACAAGTAAAGTATCTGTTTCCTTTTCTACTGAGATGAAGATAACTAATGAACAGGCATCTGAAGCTACAGTTCATCATCCAGCATTGAGCAAAGCAGTGGATGAACCAACAAAAAGTGAGTCTATGTCTATTCCTCATGGAAATAAGGGGGTGAACTTTGAGGGTGAACAAACTTCTGTTGATAAGAACGTTGTTTCTGTGTCATCCAAGCCATCTAAATCTCGAAAACTGACAAAAAGAACATCTGAAACACTAGAGTGTTTTTTGAGCGATGAGGAATCCTTTGATGGTCAATCAGTACCAACCTCTGCTGACTCCCTGGCCTCAAGGGCAGCTACACAGGATCATGGTGGTTTAGTGCTACCTCTTAGACACCAAGATTCAGAGAACCTTAGTCCAGTAGCTGATGACTCTTTTACTATTAGCCACAATGACTCTTTAGAGGGTAGTCCCTTGATGGAAGACAACTCTTCCCATAAAACCCCAGACTCTATTGAGCCTAGTCCAAAAGAAGAATCCCCGTGTCGTGACTCTTTAGAAAGCAGCCCCATAGAGATGAAAACCAACCTGGCTTTTCCACCTACAGTAGAACAACCCAGTGTGACCACAGGGCCCCTGACATCCTCCAAAGCCCCTGAAATCCCCCCAGACAGTTTGCGTAGTAGAATGCTCAAAGAACAGGAGGGTAATGCCGACGATGACAGTTGTGAGCAGACGTCCCTGATGACAAGTTCGGGTAAGAGTCCTCTCTCTCCTGACACACCAAGTTCTGAAGAGGTAAGTTATGAGGTCAATCCCAAAACCCCAGACCCCATGGTCCTGATTGTTCCCTTTAAGCCATCAGTAATCCCAGAGGAGACAGTAGAAGATGATGAGTTGAAGTGTGGCCTGACACAGAGGAAAATTACTCCAGAGGAAGAGATGTTTAAAATGGCTGCCAAAATAAAAACATTTGATGAAATGGAGCAAGATGCAAAAGACAAAAAGGACAATAGAAAAGATAGTGAATCCTCTCAGACCTTGGTAGCGTCTGATGCAGGAGATGACAGCTTCAAACTGTTTGAGCTTGCATCCAAACATGAAACATCCTCTGTGGATGATGTTGGGTTTAGTGAACTCAAACAAACCTCAGAGATAGCACGGTCTGTTGAACCGATCATTAAAGTACAACCTCCCTCTCCTTTTCCAGCAGGTATTCATAAGAGCCCCCAAACATCTGACGACATTCAACAAACCATGGCCCACAGTGCAGCATCTTCAGCTGAATCAGCAATGAGGAGACCTCAGTCTGTGTCAGAAAAGCATACCATAAAATCACACCTTCAAGAATCTCATAGTGAGAAATTTAAGGACAAAGGTTATGTCGATTCAGAGTTAGTACAGCTAAACAAAACTGCCTCTAACAGCAAAAATATAACTGATGAACAAAAAGAGCAAAGCTTAAAAAGATCAAAAGGAAATCAAGAAATTTACAGTCATGAACTGCAGAAGGAGGCAGCTAATTACCAAAATGTTGACTACAAATCACATAGTCAGGAAGAGTCTAATGTAACGGATGAGATTAAAGGGGATTACATGAGAAATGCAGGGACATCTTATGATGATATTTGTAGTGGCAGCTTAGATATTGATACTATTCCATTTATTATTGGGCAAACAAAAGAAACATTTAAACCAGAAATATGTATTTATGATGACACAGAGGAAGATGATGCTGAGGAGGAACCTCCTAAGACTGAATCTAGAGGAGTTACAGCAAAAGCAGAGACAGACGCCTGGAATTCAATGCGAGAAGATGATGATGCATTTGCAGCAAGAGTTAAAGAGGAAGAGCAAAAGATCTTGGGTCTGGCTGTAGATCGGCATTCCCAAGGGGCAACTCCAGACACAACACCAGCAAGGACACCCACTGAGGAGGGTACACCAACAAGTGAACAAAATCCTTTCCTTTTCCAAGAAGGAAAACTTTTTGAGATGACAAGAAGTGGTGCGATCGACATGACAAAAAGGAGTTACGAAGAGGAAGGGTTTGCATTTTACCAAATAGAGGAACCCATTGTAGAGGGCATAGCTGAAGAAGAGGGTAATGTACCTGCTAGAGCATCCAATGATGCTGAGAATGAGATTGGTTCCAACCTCTCTTTGCAAATAAAAGCAGAGGAGGATGAAGACCTCCTTAAAGAGGCTACAGATTTATCTGTACATTCTCCTGCTGATGATAATCTGGCAACGGCTACAAAGTCAGATTTTTCAAAGTCTAAAACCCCTATCAAATTGGATGACTCTGCCTCAACCAAAACCTTAGAGAAGGACCAAACAATGTTAGAGGTTAAATCAGACAAAGTAATGAGTGAGGGACATTTAGTATCTGATCCTGGTTCCTCTGACACTGTCATAGCCAATGTCCAGACAGCAGTGTCAACAGTTACTAGATCAGTTCATTCCCAACAAGACCAAGAGTCCTCAGATTCCTCCCCAGAAGATCAGCACTCAGTAATAGAACAAACAAAAACCCCTGAAAAGACAGAATCCCAATGTAAACCTGTCTCTAAAAGTTACACTGCAGCATCTCTATCATCTACGGCTAGAAAAGATATGTCCTCCTCCAAAGAGGAAGAGAAACCAAAATCCCGAATCCCTGTTAAGGCCAGCTCCCTCAGGTCTGAATGTGTAGAACTTGCCAAGGACAAGAAGTCAAAGTTGCCCATAAAACCTCAATCAAGGAGAAAATCTGAGACAGACACAAGCCCATCCATAACCTCCAGTTTAACAAAGTCTTCCAAAGCCAAGAGCTTCTGTGAAAGTGATTCCACCAAGAAACCAGCCAAAAAGGACCAGAATCATCCAACAAGCACTGACCTATCCAGCACAACTAAGACACTTCCTTCAAGATTACCAGTCAGGGGAAAGCCTGGCCAGCCAGTTCAAACTTCTACACCAGCAAAACAAAAAAAGGGTCGGCCAACTGACACAAACAAACAGTCCATTGCATTTTTTGAAGAGATTAGTCAAGAAGCAGCTAAGGTAGTGGAGAGTTTGGCTCAGGCAGAGAAAGACAAACAGGAGGCTGCTGCCTTGTCTGATGATGAAAGCGGCACCATTAATGCCTCAGTAATAGAGAGTGAACCTTTCATTGACATGCAAACGCCTTTCCCTGAGGATTCCTTGGTCATTAGGCCCCGATGGGACAACCCTGTTGAGACGCAGATGGAACGAATCCCTGCTGATAAAGTCCGAAGTCAAGGTATCCCCCATCTCTTGGGGCCCATTATCTCTTTCTCATCTGCCTCAGCACCTCAGTGATGAAAGTGCTGCTTCTCTGTGTTGTAACTAATTCTTCAACTCTTCGTGGTGTTTCTTTGATGTTTGGGCTATGTTTGTGACTGTCTCTTTTCCTTTTATCTGACTTAAATTTCAACATTAATATAAAACCAAATGCAGTGGGGTGTATTTATAGTGTTTTTTGCCAGTATATTCACTATACATATTACATTATGACAGAATTGATTAAATTTAAAACATGAGTTATGAGATACTGTTGATACATTCTTTACAATGTTCGCAAATCCTAGGAGAGTTATTCATAGTATTTATTCATGAGTGATAGTTTACCTAGTATTTGCGCATTGCTTGAAAGTTGAAATTAGTCTAAAATGAGTCAGAAATGTTGGTTTAAAAAGTATAGTTAAAATATTCATTGATGTATTTTCTACACGAGAAAGCCAGTGACCTTATTTATCTTAACATTAAATGATAAATTGTACAACAAAACAAACAAACAAAAAAAAAAAGCATTATATTTATGTGCTTATGTGGCTCTTGCTGCTTTGCTGGATTTTGCAGTAGATCCACAGGATGAGGCTGACAGGAAAGAAGGGCGTCTGGCTGTAATAGCAGATCACCTTGGTTTCAGCTGGTCAGGTAAGCGGCTTTTTGAATATCAGTTAACCAGGTTTCAGAAATGCTGTCATTACGTTAATTCAGTTATAGTGACTTGTGAGCAGAGAACTTAAATGTTGACAGAGCAATACAGTAAGTATACAGATTTAGACAGAAAGTATTCATATAAACTTTAAACAGGTGCCTTGGTTTCAAAACATTTGGGAACCACTGCTTCATACTGACATTTTTTTTTAAATGTCAGTAGCCTATGCAGTATAATACTTAATCATACGGTTTAAAAGTGACCCAGCAATACTGGAAAAGACATTGTGGTTAAAATAGTAGAATTGTTTAAGAGGTTGGGATACTTTTACATTATGGTTACATTTGTTTGCAATAATCATCATGCCTACTTTTTATTATTGTAATAACTGCCTTGCAGTAAGGACACTTTTGTTTCATAATTCTTTGTTGATCTGAATTAAATACATGATTTATTACCAGTGTGTTTTTGTTCAATCAGAATTGGCTCGAGAGCTTGAATTCAGTGAGGAACAGATCAATCAGATAAGAAATGAGAATCCAAATTCTCTACAAGACCAAAGCCATGCCCTCATAAGGCTATGGAAAGAAAGGGAGGGCAAAAATGCTACAGGTAAGATTACTGATCATGTGTTTTCCTTTAGTTTATGTCTAAATTTGCATTGTTCTATTCACCAGATTGCAAACATTATTAAATCTGAGATCAGTTAATTTAAATAATTAAGCTTTCCGCTCAGCCAGCACCAATGTGCAGCATCCTTCTGAATCCACTTTTCTGTAATTAATTCAACAGCAACTGCTTAAAAGACAGAATTCATTTTAATTCAATAAACTTTCTACAATTAGATTTTTTAAAAAATGCATCAAGGTTAAAAACAAAATTCCATTTTTGTGAAAGTACATAAAAAACACAGTGCCCAAAACAGCATTGAATTTGAACTAATCAACAATTTGGTGATGAACATGGACTGTTCTAAACAGCAACCCTACCTCTGTGGAATCATCAAAACATCAAACTCCAGAGAGTCTGTAATCAAAAAGGAAAAGCAACAGAGCCTGTGTCAAAAGATCCAAACCACAGTGGCAGATATTATACCTGCTCTGATTACTCTTTTGTTTTTTCTGATATAGACTTTGTCGGAATATCGTATTAATGTCTTGGTGCAGCATGACAAATCTGCTCTGATACAGAGAGCACCAAAAACAATGGGATAATCATCATATTCATCCACACTGTACAGAAGTGCCAAAAAAACAACTGATGTAAAAGAAATATTTTTTAAGTAACATGCAACTGAATGTTTCAATATCATGGAAATAGAGAGGCCAATATTCCGTAGTGTAGCTTTAATTATTTTTTTCTTCTTCATTCTGGCAGTTAACTCACCATTGTTGTAAACTGATTGACTAAATGAGGAAATATGTGCTATTACTTTTTTTAAGTGATCAGACATATAATATTTGGCCGAAAAATCAGACATGTAATAGGGCTGTACCAATTATCGAACGATATGATCATGCGCATCTAGTCAGTAAAGCCGGTTTCGTGATTAGAGCTAAATCTCCATCAGCTGTTTTCAAATAGAGCGCCATTTAATACAGAGAGCCGTAGATCACTGACAAGTTACGCAATATCAAGTTCATTATCGCAGATGAATTGCCTTCGATAATGAATGCGATATTGCGTAGCTTGTTAGCGAACTATGGCTCTGTGTATTAAATGCCGCTCCATCTGAAAGCACGTGAAGGAGATTAATTTCTAATCACGAAACCGGCTTTACTGACTAAATGCGCATGATCATATCGTTCGATAATTGGCACAGCCCTAACATGTAATATGAAATAGCCGTACACCACCAGAACATCATAGAGACATGGGGCTCTTTTGACTTGGGGCAATGTAGTAATGCCCAGTGTTATGTGCATAGTAAAAGAAACAAATTATGATATTATATCGTTGTGGCAGCGGGTTCTGCCAAAGATGGAGGATCACTCACATTGTCTGGTTGTCCTTTGCATTCTAGTAGACAAAAATATACATAACATAATCTCTCCACTTATCAGCAGAGAACACTTTGATGAAGACACTTACAAAAATAAATCGTATGGACATTTTTCATCTCATCGAAACAAAAATCATCCAGTCCAGTCAAGACCAGTCATCACACACCTATGCAGAAATTGAGCAAACCATATCATTGGATCATAGTGAAGGTATGGATAATAATGACTTGAAACTTATTAGGTTGGTGTTTTTTTTTTAGAAAGTCACATTATATTATTTATCACTTTTCCAGAAGATGATGAATCACTGCTTTTACAATGATTTTACAACATTTCAACAGAAACTATGTTGGCCTTGCAGGTTTTTCAGCCCTACAGGAGGACATGGACAGCCCCAGGCCAGGTCGGCGAACAGAAGTCACAAAAAAAGGATCAGAACTTGGGCCTCTGGTGGCATCTGTCGAGGATCTCTCCTGCAATGTATCTTCCCTTGATGATACCCAAGAGAGGTTGCTGACAGACAAAGAGATGGGTTCAGAGTAAGTTAATTCTATTCCTGACCAATGCCATTAAAAATGTATTAATAATATACTGTAATAAGTTATTTAAATTTGATTCTCTATTTGTCAGGGTGGTCGGAACCTCAGCACATAGTTCTGTTGATATGGTTGGACTGAGGCAACAATTCCCAGGCACTATCAAAAAAGTAAGTCCCTTCTTTACCCTGTACAAAGCTGTTCCCTGGAGACTGCAGTCTCACGTTTCAGGCCCAGTTTGCAAAGGTGGTACTATTTCCAACGAATCATCAGACAATACACATGAAACTGTGAACGATCCTCTCCAAGAGTTAGGAGCTACTGGGGGTCAATTTATCCCAGTATCCACCCAACAAGATGATGAACAGAATGTCCCACCTATTAATTCAATGGAAGAGTACAAGATGCGACAGAGACAAACAACCTTGTCAGATTTTGGGCACACCCTGTTGGAATCTGAGAATGCCGAGCCAGATTTCAATGAGTTGTCTGTGGAACTCAAGCAAGATTCTGAAGAGTATATTACCTCACCAGTCTCCAGTGCAATAAATTTATTTACATCCCCATCAACTGAAATGACAGAAATTGCATCTGCCTCATCGAATAAATATGAGGTTGCACTTCCAAAGAAACCAAGTGAGAGTGAGGAGTATATACAGCGCCACATTGAGGAAGTTTCTGACAGATTCTATAGAACCCTTTTTGGTGAAAGTTATGTTTTACCTGAGCTATGTGAAAAGAGTGTAATTGTAGAGACTTATAGGTTCTCTGAAAATGAGATTTCTTCTGTGGATGAAGGGAATAGTAACATCATTCCTGTCTGTGTACAAGAATCTTCAGATGTTTCCAAAGATGATGTTAATCTGTTTGGAATCACAGAATTGTCCACTGAAAGAGTACAAAGCATAACTCAAATAATTTCCAGTCCGCTTCAACAACCTAGTATGTCTTTTGCACTTGAAAGTGGAACAGACATTACAGAGAAAATTACCCATTCTACTCTCAGTCAAATGTCACTTGATTCAGTTACTAAGCAGCCACATATGTTATCACTTCCAATAACTGATTCTGGTTCTTCAGAAGCAAGGGTTGAAACAGCCATGCCAGTCACTCTAACCAAACCAACAGATGCTGAATGCACAAAAATGGAATATACCACCTCAATATCAGCTGAAGTTATGGAGTGTAGACCTCTTACACCTGTATCTTTAACATCCCCAGTTGAGCTAAGATCATTGTCACCAGATTTAGAGTTTGAATATTTTGATAACCTTGGAATGACTTCATCTGAATATAGATCATCACCAGAATCAGTGGATTTTTTGCCTTTAGACTCACCAGTACCATTTGAATACAGACCGTATTCACCAGACTCATGCATATTAATGGCTGAATTAAGAGTATCTTCACCTGAATCTGTAACTTCAGTGAATGACTGCACTCTTCTCTCTGCTGACTCTCCATTGCCTGATTTTAGGCCAGCTACGCCTTTGCCAACTTTTGAAAATTACACACCTGAATTCACAATACTTGTTCAAGAATACAAAACATTACATGCACCTGGTGAAAAAACGGTTACTCTTACAGGATATACAGAAGATTCACTAGGAGCATATTATTTGGAGGTGACTGATGACACAGAAAGACCTATTTCTCCTGGTTCTGTGATTTTCTGCCGATCATTATCACCTGAATCAAACAGATCTTGGTCTTCTATGTCCATTGGTTCTGACATTTTAGATAGCGAACACTCCACTGAAAAAAGTTTTGAAAGCTATACTCCATCTCCTTGTGCAATTTTGACTGAATTAAGACCATCATCTCCGGAATCAACAGCATCTGTAAATGAATATGGAGTACTTCCCCCTGATTCCCCAATTCCATGTTTTTCAACAGAAATGCAAAATTACTCGTTAGGACTCATGACAGGATACAGATCACCATCACTAAAATCTGAACTTTCAGACATAGACTGTGATCTGATATCATTAGAGTGTCTAGCTGGAAGTCGCCCATCATCCCCTGAATCAGTTGCATCTCTCAATAACCAGAGATGCCTTTCCCCCGATTCTCCTCTTCCCAGCTTTACTCAAACAGTGTGGGAAAGTTTCATACCCACTAAACTGTATAGATCTGATTCATTTGAGTCAGGCCTCTCAGAAAATGAAAACAAACCAATATCAGAAGTATTGACTGAAACCAGAATATCATCTCCTGAATCATTTACATCGATAAATGAACACAGACCCCTTTCACCTGATTCACCTGTGCCTGTATATAGAACCACATTACACTTTAATGTCATCCAATTTGGGAGCCAAAGAGACTCATCTCCTGAATTAGAAACATCTGATATTGAATATTCGCATTGTGATCCCTTGATCTATGAGCCAAGATTTCAATCCCCAGAATCATTCATTTTAGAGCCTGAATATGTTCCTTTGTCCACGGTTGTAGTGGAAAGTGTTACTTTTGAAGATGAGCCAATAGAAAAAACATACACTCAAATATTATCTACTGAGCCCACTGAATCAATATACAATGAAGAACAAAGCGTGAGTGAATTTCCAAAACCAAAGGATACTTTTATGTCGAAAGCTATGCTCAGCAATCGTATTGCCAAAATATTTGATCCACACTACAAAGGCGGCTCCAAGCTTGTTGTTTTGGACAACACTGGAGATGTCGCAACAACTTTACATGGTCAGCAAATAATATACCCACCCTCTACAGAATCCAAAATTCACGATTCTTTTGAACAAAACCTACCGGTCAAGTGTACAGTAATTAGTCAGAATTTACCTCAGATTGAACTGAATTTTGAAAGTCAATGCAAACCATTTTCGTCACATCATCAATTTAGACCAATATCCCCAGAATCACTTGTGCTTGATGACTCTCTTGAGGAAACTGAGTGTAGACCCTTGTCTCCTGAATCAGTATCATCAGTTAATGAGTTCAGGCCCCTATCACCTGACTCACCTGTAACTGAATTCAGTGGATTTTTCTCTCAGAGTACCTTTCCAGTAACCGGTCATAGATCCTGTTCACCTCATTCACTGTGCTCTGAAAATACAGAATATGAACCTTACTTGGAAGACCTCTTCACTGTAGAAAATTGTTTCAGAGCATTCACACCAGCATCAGACACCTCACTGAATGAGTTTAGATTGCTCTCACCAGACTCACCATTGCCACAATTTTTCACATCCTTTGAAACAACTCCTTTAAATGATTTTAGGTCCTCATCCCCTGAATCTGCATTGTCAGAACAGGAACGTGAAGTAGATCTTTTTACTCCAGTGGCTTCTCTACAATCATATGATGAACACAGACCTCTTTCTCCTGATTTACCAATATCTGCACCAGATTCTCCAGTACCTCAATATTATGCTCACTTTGAACTTACAACTTTTTACATATCCTCAACCCCTGAATCAATAATATCAGATACAGATATACAGAGCGATTTATTTGATGAAATGATGATTGATCTTAGAAGGTCCTCATCGGAGTCAATCACATCACTTAATGAAAACAGACCTCTGTCCCCTGATTCACCTACTCCTGAGTTCACAATAGCCACACACACATTTATCATGCCATTTATAGGCTCTCGACCATCCTCTCCAGAATCAGTCACTTTGGATGTTGAAAACGAACTGTGTCAGTCCGACCTTTATCCAGAGCAAAGATCTGACTCTCCTCAGTCTATAATATCAGAGATTGAGATTAGACCACTGTCCCCTGACTCACCTGTACCTCATTTCATGACATTATTCCATCAGAGTACTTTGCCAGTAACAAGACCTAGATCAAGTTCACCTCAGTCACTGTGCTCAGAGAATGCAGAATGTGAACCTTACATTGAAGACTTGCTAACTATAGAATACCGACCAGATTCCCCTGATTCAGTTTTATCAGACACCAACAAAAGACCACTTTCTCCAGACTCCTTGCCTGAATGGAGACCCATGTCCCCTGACTCTGCCATGCTTTTGAAAGATATTAGAGGGTCTTCTCCACAGTCAAATGGGTCCATGAATGACTGTAGACCCCTATCTCCAGACTCACCTATACCACAGTATTTTCCAGCACTCTTTGAATCAGTTTCTGTTACAGAATACAGGTCTTCATCCCCTGAATCTGCATTATCAGAGGAAGAATGTGAATTAAATGTTTTCAACCTAGATTCTTCTCCAGAATCAACAGAATCTATAAATGATGAAAGGCCTGACTTTAGATCTTTGTCTCCTGATTCTCCGATATCTCAGTATTATACCTTTCAATTTGAACCAACAATGGTTACAAGTTGCTTATCACCATCCCCTGAATCAATACTATCAGAAACAGAAATGCAGACAGATGTATTTGATGACTTGATGATTGATCTTAGAAGGTCCTCATCAGAGTCAATCACATCACTCAATGAAAACAGTCCTCTGTCCCCTGATTCACCTATTCCTGAGTTCAAAATGGTCACACAAACATTTATAATGGCACCTTCAGGCTCCCGACCAACCTCTCCAGAATCAGTCACTTTGGATGTTGAAAATGAATTGTGTCAGTCTGACCTTTACCCAGAGCAAAGATCTGACTCTCCTCAGTCTGTAATATCAGAGATTGAGATTAGACCACTGTCCCCTGACTCACCTGTGCCTCAATTCATGACATTATTCACTCAGAGTCCTTTGCCAGTAACAAGACCTAGATCATGTTCACCTCAGTCACTGTGCTCAGAGAATACAGAATGCGAACCTTACACTGAAGATTTGCTAACTATAGAATATCGACCAGATTCTCCTGATTCAATTTTATCAGATACTGACAAAAGACCACTTTCTCCAGAATCCTTGCCTGAATGGAGACCCATGTCACCTGACTCTGCCATGCTTTTGAAAGATATTAGAGGGTCTTCTCCACAGTCAAATGGGTCCATGAATGACTGTAGACCCCTATCTCCAGACTCACCTATACCACAGTATTTTCCAGCACTCTTTGAATCAGTTTCTGTTACAGAATACAGGTCTTCATCCCCTGAATCTGCATTATCAGAGGAAGAATGTGAATTAAATGTTTTCAACCTAGATTCTTCTCCAGAATCAACAGAATCTATAAATGATGAATGGCCTGACTTTAGATCTTTGTCTCCTGATTCTCCGATATCTCAGTATTATACCTTTCAATTCGAACCAACAATGATTACAAGTTACTTATCACCATCCCCTGAATCAATACTATCAGAAACAGAAATGCAGACGGATGTATTTGATGACTTGGTGATTGATCTTAGAAGGTCCTCATCAGAGTCAATCACATCACTCAATGAAAACAGTCCTCTGTCCCCTGATTCACCTATTCCTGAATTCAAAATGGCCACACAAACATTTATAATGGCACCTTCAGGCTCCCGACCAACCTCTCCAGAATCAGTCACTTTGGATGTTGAAAACGAATTGTGTCAGTCTGACCTTTATACAGAGCAAAGATCTGACTCTCCTCAGTCTGTAATATCAGAGATTGAGATTAGACCACTGTCCCCTGACTCACCTGTGCCTCAATTCATGACATTATTCCATCAGAGTCCTTTGCCAGTAACAAGACCTAGATCATGTTCACCTCAGTCCCTGTGCTCAGAGAATACAGAATGCGAACCTTACACTGAAGATTTGCTAACTATAGAATATCGACCAGATTCTCCTGATTCAATTTTATCAGATACTGACAAAAGACCACTTTCTCCAGACTCCTTGCCTGAATGGAGACCCTTGTCACCTGACTCTGCCATGCTTTTGAAAGATATTAGAGGGTATTCTCCACAGTCAAATGGGTCCATGAATGACTGTAGACCCCTATCTCCAGACTCACCTATACCACAGTATTTTCCAGCACTCTTTGAATCAGTTTCTGTTACAGAATACAGGTCTTCATCCCCTGAATCTGCATTATCAGAGGAAGAATGTGATTTAAATGTTTTCAACCTAGATTCTTCTCCAGAATCAACAGAATCTATAAATGATGAAAGGTTTGACTTTAGATCTTTGTCCCCTGATTCTCCAATAAGTCAGTATAATGCCTTTCATTTTGAACCAACAATGGCAACAAGTTACGTATCACTATCCCCCGAATCAATGCTATCAGACACAGATGTACAGAACGATTTATTTGATGACATAGTGATTGATCTTAGAAGGTCCTCATCAGAGTCAATCACATCACTTAATGAAAACAGACCTCTGTCCCCTGATTCACCTATTCCTGAGTTCACAATAGTCACATGTACATTTATCATGCCATTTACAGGCTCTCGACCATGCACTCCAGAATCAGTCACTTTGGATGTTGAAAATGAATTCTGTCAGTCTGACCTTTATCCAGAGCAAAGATCTGACTCTCCTCAGTCTGTAATATCAGAGATTGAGATTAGACCACTGTCCCCTGACTCACCTGTGCCTCAATTCATGACATTATTCCCTCAGAGTCCTTTGCCAGTAACAAGACCTAGATCATGTTCACCTCAGTCACTGTGCTCAGAGAATACAGAATGCGAACCTTACACTGAAGATTTGCTAACTATAGAATATCGACCAGATTCTCCTGATTCAATTTTATCAGATACTGACAAAAGACCACTTTCTCCAGACTCCTTGCCTGAATGGAGACCCATGTCACCTGACTCTGCCATGCTTTTAAAAGACATTAGAGGGTATTCTCCACAGTCAAATGGGTCCATGAATGAATGTAGACCACTATCTCCAGACTCACCTATACCACAGTATTTTCCAGCAGTTTTTGAATCGGTTTCTGTAACAGATTATAGGTCCTCATCCCCTGAATCTGCATTATCAGAAGAGGAATGGGAATTAAATGTTTTCACCCTAGATGCTTCTCCAGAATCAACAGAATCTATAAATGATGAAAGACTTGACTTTAGATCTTTATCTCCTGATTCTCCAATATCTCAATATTATAACTTTCATTTTGAAGCAACAATGGTAACAGGTTACACATCACTATCCCCTGTATCAGTACTATCAGGAATAGATATGCAGACCGATGCATTTGATGACTTGGTGATTGATCTTAGAAGATCCTCTTTGGAGTCAATTGCATCATTTGATGAAAACAGAGCACTGTCCCCTGATTCACCTTTTCATGACTTCACACTATCCACACAATCATATATCATTCCAGAGATAGGCTCCTGTCCAACTTCCCCGGAATTGGACTGTGTGGGTGATGAAAATACACTTTATCAAACAGACTTTAATTCAGAACAAAGACCTGACTCTCCCCAGTCTATAATATCAGAAACCGGGGGTATACCACTGTCCTCTGACTCACCTGTACCTCAATTCAGTGTGTTATTCTCTCAGATTACTTTGCCAGTATTAGGACGTGGATCATGTTCACCTCAATCACTGTGCTCAGGGACTACAGAATATGAACCTTCTGTTGAAGACCTGTTTATCAGAGGCTCTTCTCCACAGTCAATTGTGTCCATGAATGAATGTAGATGTCCTGACTCACCTATACCACATTACTCAGAATTATTCATTGAACCAAGGCCAATAAAAGGACATGGGTCATCTTCGCCTGAGTCTATGACATCAGATGTTGGTTATGAGTTATATGAGTTAGAGATCAGTGCATCAAAATGTGAGTATAGGCTTCCTTCAGTGGATTTAGTATCAGAGAATGAACCCACCTCAGGTGAGAATAAATCTCATTTGGCTTATTTTAGGGCATCCTCAACAAACTCTGACACTTTAGTTAATGACTTTAAATTGCTCTCACCTGACTCACCTGTGCCACAGTATTTCCCAGCACTCTTTGAATCAGTTCCAGATTATAGATCTTTATCAGATTATATGCCCTCATCCCCTGAGTCTGGATTGTCAGAGGAGGAACTAAATGTTTTAACCTCAGAAGCTTCTCCAGAAACTATAAATGAAGGCAGATCTCTCTCCCCTGATTCACCTATACTCATGCCAGATTCTCCAATACTTCAGTATTATGCTTCTCACTTTGAACCAACAATGGTAACAGGATACAGGTCAATATCTAATCAGACAATATTATCAGAAATAGAAATGCAGACAGATGTATTTGATGACTCGCTGATGGATCTTAGAACATCCTCACCAGAGTCAATGACATTAGTAAGAGAAAACAGACCACTGTCCCCTGATTCACCTATTGCTGATTTCACACCATCCACATCCACATTTTTCATACCAGAATCAGATTCTATATCAACTTCCTCAGTCTCTTTGAGTGATGAAAATGAATTATATCCATCAGACCTTAGTATAGGGCAAAGGCCTAACTCTCCTGAATCAGTAATATCAGAAATTGAGCCTAGATCAGTTTCCCCTGACTCACTAAGTGATTACAGACAAATTCCATCTCATACAGCAATGTCTGTGGTAGATCATGCATCTCCAGAATTCTTTTCATCATTGGAAAAGTATAGAACATTACCTCCAGACTCTGTTCCACAGTTTCCTTGTATACATAAAATATCAGCAATAAATGTGTACCGATCAGAGTCATCTGAGTCACCTACATCAGAGACAGACATTGAACTTTGGGCAATTGCATCTCAAGCTACTGAACAGAGACCCTCCTCCCCTGAATCAATCATGTCCTTGAATGAAAAAAGACCATTGTCACCAGACTCACCTATTTATGACTTTAAGTCATCAGTTTATGTAAATGACGCCCCAAAAAACACATACAGATCATCCTCCCTAGAATCAATTGTATCTGATGTAGAATTTGACATGGCGAGCTTTGCATCTGAGGATGTTACATGGACTGAAAAAAGACCCTTATCTCCTGCGTCAGGTGAAATATCTCCTGTGGATCAATGTCATTTAGAAATAGAAAGTAATCACACTGATGATCAATGCCAAAAATTACTTGACCAAGAGCTATCCAACATTCCGACATATCTGCCATTAAACAAGACTTTCAGAATGATGCCTCAATATAAACTTGTGTACAAAGCTGTTCCCTTAGCATTAATCTCCCATTTGAATGATCCTCAATATAAAGGTGAAACTTTCTGTTCAAAGCCAGGTGTGTTTGAGTATGCTGGATGTAAAAAGAAAACAAATAATGAATGCACTGAGCAACACAATTATAACATTTCAAACAATGCTATATCTTATAGTGAAACATCCTCACCTTTTGATGCCAGTTCTCTGCAATCGCATGTACAAACAGAATCATTTGATTTATTTGGAAAAAATCAAGCATTTTCCACTGATTCTTTGTTTTACTGTACAAGTTTAAATGCATGTCTAATGGACTCTTCAGATAGGAGAGCCTCTTCACCAGAATCATATACATCTATAAATGAGTACAGGCAACTCTCTCCTGAATCTCCCATTTTTGAGCACAGACCTTCATTATCATGGGCAGAGTTTTTGTTCGAAAGTCGACCCTCATCCCCTGAGACGATTTTCTCTGTAAATGAATTTCGAAGTCTTTCACCTGATTCACCTATACCTGAATACTCAACACCATCACCAGTTCCAAATGAATATACATCTGAATCTAGCGAGGTACTCGTGCAACACAAATCCATTTTGAGTCCACTGTCCCCTTCAATGAGTAATGATGAAAGTTCTGATATGGACTCAGTGTATCCTGAATCATACTCATCATGGTACCCACTGGCACAATGGATCGTGTCTGAAAACAGACCTTTTTCATCTATCTCAGATTTTTCAGACTCTGATTCTAGATCTTTATCACCTAAAATGTTCTGTCTTGAAACAGAAGTGCGAAACCCATCACCCGAAGCAGCAACATTAGACACAGAACTAACAGAAACTATTACTCCAGAACCTTTAGTTTGTGAGACATTTTATCAACCTGAATCAGTGATTGAATATGAAGATGAGTTTTATGAGAATTTGAATGATTTGTCATTTTCTGACATTGATGAGATTAAGGAAGTTTTACCTGTCTTCAAAAATGATCCTGCTTTGCTGAATCTAGTGACATTTGAACAATGCATGGAACAAATTCAGTCTCCATGTGAAATAGAGGAGCTTCCGTCTGTTTCTGAAATTAGGATTGAGCGTTCATTCGATGATGGACTACAACCAAATGCATCTCATGATATAACATCCAAGCAAACACAAAAGGACACACAAAGTGTAACAAAGACAATTACTTACTGTGAAGAACAGGACATAATCACCACAAGTGAATCTGCAAATGAAGAAACTAGCAAAGGCCTTGAAATCCATAAAATAGATGAAAAGAGACACATGGAAAGTCCACAGCACCAAAAAGAAGATCTAGGACATGATTTAAGAAAACTAGCCCCTCAAGATGACAAAAAAAGGGTAAGAAGATAAGCATGCAGCTGTGAATCTTGTGCGTTCATAACAATGTATGAACCAAGAGGAATGTAGTGTCAGATCTGCCCTAAAACAGATTTTCACAGTTCTTGATCTACTAACAAATCAAGACTAAATAGACAACTCTTGAGGAGTGTGCAGCTTACAAGAGAATAGTCAGTTCTGAGAATGTTTACTAATTCACCATAATAATTTTGATGCAATTTTAAGATTGCATTGTTTGTAGTGAGACTTACAGTATTCTCAACTGCATGTTTGAATCTTAGTATTAAGGGATGTGAAGTGAAGTCGTGACGTATTGACGTATGTCCGTATTGATGTTAAGGCATGTAATTTTTTCAGTGTTTCAATGCAACAAAATCTGTTGGATTTGTTTTATGTAATTTATACAAATAGGGAGAAACATTGTTTTGTTTCATTTCATTTTGCACAGGACAGTGTCTCAGAGGAAATTAATTTAATGCCTCAAGTGAAAGATTCAATTCTAAGAAAAGAAACACCATCAATTTCAAAAAGTTTAAATTTAACAGCATCCTTGATGACCAGTGAATCACCAAAAGAGCCATATTTAGCCACATATGTCTCCAACATACCTGAGCACAACAGATCTCAGCCTGTCTTTGATTTGGAGGCCCACAAATCCACTCCTGATTCATCACCTGAAGAAACGAAAGCATTAAATGGATTGCAAGAAGTAAATTCTTTTCAGTTTCATCTTAAAGACTCTCACAGAAGAGTTGAACTAAATCGAATTGATTCCTCTGCATTTAGTTTGGGTCTTGAATCACGTGATTATAAAAATTTGCCCTCAAAATCTGTGAAAACACCATCAACAGGCACTCCCATTTCACCTATATTTAACACATCTTCTTCTGATCAAGGGAATTCTCCAGAGTCCCACGAATTTCTAGGCAAGAGAATATCTTGTGCTGCAGGGACTGTCCAGCTTTCCTCAGATTTTAAATGTGTCGTTTCTAAATTTGAACAGGCATCGCCATCTTTAAGTGGTGATAAGCCTGAATTAAGTTTAGTTTTTCCTGGAACTTACCCACTTGTAGCTGCTATGTCACCTTGTACTCTGGAAGTGACTCAGGAGCTGACGGTTGACCAGATGCAATTAGATGCCACTGCAGTTTTAGATGCTGACTCTCCACTTTACAGTCTTAATCTTAAAGCAAGGCCAAGACCTGTTCATGCAGATAGCATTGAGTCAGATGAGTTTTTTGATTGCCGACAAACGTTTTCTGATTCATCTGAGCCAGAGGTCGGATCATCAGAAGATTTAGATGTTCCTCAAACAATTTACCACGTTGAGGAACTTCCATCTTTATCAAGCAGCCCTGAATATCTGACAGGCATCTCTAAACTTAGAGAGCACACACAGTTGAAAAAGGATGAGAGGCCCTTATCCTGGGCCAGTGAGGACCTACCCATAGTTCTTGAGCCAGAGGATGAATACACTGGTGAGGTTGGTGAGGAGAAGGCTTTCCCTTATGATTATACAGGTGATCATTCATTTGCTGAAGAGCTACCTCCAATAGAGGGAGCAGAATATGATGACGATGATGACTCTCTAGGGAGGGTAAGCAATCTAGCATGACGTTTGTGCTCCGTTTCTTAAGGCAGAGTGTTGTCAGTCCTTGGCCTATGCTAACAAACTTACTCAAGCCCTAATGGAACATTTCAAAACATTTCAATACCAGCAAACTAATATATGGTGTTTTGATTAAAAATAATATACATAGTTTATATGTGTGCACCCCATTGCTTACACTTAACTTAATTAACTTAAAATTGTTGGATATAAAATGACAGTTGACAAACAGCAATATTTTTCTTGACTGCATGTGAAAGGAACTTCCAGAGTACAGGCTCTGCATGGTGTGACGTGCAAGTATACGATATATACGACAGTACTTAAGACATGCGACCACAATGCATCTCTGCTACTCTTAGGAAATAGCTGAAGAACTAGGTTTGCTGTCTGATAGTTCAGAGGAGGAGGTGTTGACCACCAGGGTGGTGCGGCGCAGAGTTATAATTCAGGTACCTGTTTTGGGTGTTCGCGCTGGTGTCATTGGACCCCCATTTCTATATTTTGGTGTGATATTGAACAAAAAATGTGTTTCATTTGTTGGTACAATGATGTATAAATAAACATATGCATTAAACAGTAACATTATATTTCATTTCCCATAAAAAGTATTTGTCTCAGGACTTTCCACTGACATTTTCAATCTCATAGTTTGAAACAAAAAAAGAAAATATTATATGAATTATAAAGTGAATATATACTAAGTCAAAAAACAAAAACAAACAATGTGACTGTATATCAATTTGAATATGGGTGGAGTTAATTTCCATTATCTTCTTACAGAAAAACTTAATGGGTCTCATTAATGAAACAGAACACTTTTCATTATCAATAACATGTTCAATTAAAACAGCTTTTACAAACACATTAATTAGTTTTGTTACATGTATATATTTTTATTATGTTTTTTAGGGTGACGAGATGCCTGACATCCCTCCTCAGACTGTGACAGAGGAGAAATACACTGACGAGTATGGAAACATGGTGGTCAAAAAGGTAAATTCTTTAACTTTCTTCTTTTCCATGATCCTTTTAATTGGTTAATTGTAGGTTGCCTTTAAAATAATGTATGCTGTTTGAAAGAAACATGAATTACCTTATCATTTACAATGAAAATTTTGATTATATTTTCTTTTAAATAGTTCAAACTTACTTTAAATAGTGCTTATTGCTGTAATGAATTTTGAACATTGGAGTGTTTTGGTTAATATTTTAGGTACTTAATGTTTATTGGATTATTTTAGTGCCATGCATTTTTCTTCCTCTGATTGACCACACCACAGCTATAATTTTTTCCAACTGATGAATGATGAAACATCCCATTCAGAATCAGATCTGCTATGGAAATCTTGATTATATAAAGCAGCAGACGAGTGTGCACTTAGAATAAACAGACGATATTGTCTGCTAGTGTGGATGCTTATATAGTTATCGTTCTTGGTGTGAACGGGCCTTTAGTCTCAGCCTCAAGCGTCACACCAACAGAATGACCACAATCCTTTTGTGTAGAATATGATACATATTGCAAACACACAAAACACTTTTTTTCATTATTATTTTCTTAAAATGCTTGAAGATGGTAGCATAGACAGTATATTTTTCTCCACACAGATAACAAGGAAAGTCATCCGTAAGTATGTGTCAGCAGATGGAGTAGAGAGAGAGGAAGTGACGCTGGAGGGTCCACAGCTGGAAGCTGTCACTGTGGATGAGGCTGACGGTTTCTCTAAAGTTGTGAAGAGGACAGTGGTGCGGAGTGGGGGAGAGCAGACCGAGGTGTGAAACATCATTTGAATTTGTAAAAACAATACTATAATATGAATCAATCAATCAATTCTTTAACATGAATGTCAATCATATTTGTTTAGTGAATTGACATTTCCTTCAGTAATTTCCATGCTTAATTTTGCTAGTTCAAATATGTTGTATGTGATTCTGTTATTTTCCACTGTTCTTTTCTTTGTTCTTTCATATTTTATCTTTCGTTTAATGGCTCATTTAATAACTCATAAGTGCTCATTTAGAGCTGCTCCAGTGCAGCGGTTCAGTAATCACATGACATTTTTCTGTCATAATGTAGGGAACCACTCATTATACATACTTTCTTTGCAAACGAAATTTCTGAACAAACAATTTAACTACAAACTTGCTAGCAATTTGAGTAAGGAATGTGTGCTCGACATTTGCTTCTCTGTGTTGCAGCAACTATACAGATGTGAATATTGAATTTGTTTCATATTCTATTAATTCAATGCATTTACATCATAGACCTTCTTAAAGGGATAGTCCACATAAAAATTCAAATTGTCATCATTTACTCACCCTCATGTCATTCCAAACCTGTATGACTTTCTGTATTTCTGTGGAACACACACACACACAAAAAGATATTTTGAAGAGTGTTAGTCACTAAACAGTTTTAGTTCTTATTCACTTTCATTGTATGTACAAAAATACAATGGAAGCCAATGTGAACTGCAACCCGAATTCCGGAAATATTGGGACGTGTTTTAAATTTGAATAAAATGAAAACTAAAAGTATTTCAAATCACATGAGCCAATATTTTATTCTCAATAAAACATAGAGAACATAAATGTTTAAACTGAGAAATGTTACAATGTTATGCTCAAAATGATCTCATTTCAAATTTGATCCCTGCTACAGGTCTCAAAATAGTTGGGACGGGGGTACGTTTACCATGGAGTAGCATCTCCTCTTCTTTTTTTAAAACAGTTTGAAGATGTCTGGGCAATGAGGTTATGAGTTTCTGGAGTTTTGGTGTAGGAATTTGGTCCCATTCTTGCCTGATATAGGTTTCCAGCTGCTGAAGAGTTTGTGGTCGTCTTTGACATATTTTTTCATTTAATGATGCGCCAAACATTCTCTATAGGTGAAAGATCTGGACTGCAGGCAGGCCAATTCAGCACCCAGACTCTTCTACTACGAAGCCATGCTGTTGTAATAACTGCAGTATATGGTTTTGCATTGTCCTGCTGAAATACACAAGGCCTTCCCTGAAATAGACGCCATCTGGAGGGGAGCATATGTTGCTCTAAAATCTTTATATACATTTCAGCATTCATAGTGCCTTCCAAAACATGCAAGCTGCCCATACCGTATGCACTTATGCAACCCCATACTAACAGAGATGCTGGCTTTTGAACTGAACGCTGATAACACGCTGGAAGGTCTCCCTCCTCTTTAGCCCGGAGGACATGGCGTCCGTGATTTCCAACAAGAATGTCAAATTTGAACTCGTCACTTTTCCACTTTGAAACAGTCCATTTTAAATGAGCCTTGGCCCAAAGGACACGACAGCGCTTCTGGACCATGTCCACATATGGCTTCCTTTTTGCATGATAGAGCTTTAGTTGGCATCTGCAGATGGCACGATGGATTGTGTTTACCGAGAGTGGTTTCTGGAAGTATTCAGTTCAATCAGTCTTTACTTTATGAGGGAAATTTGTTTTGGGTAATACAGATAAAATTGCACAACAAAGTACCAATATCAATAATAACAATCACACAGTTGTGTCCCCTGAATTAGAGTTTAACAGCCTTGTAGTCAAAGGAACAGAGTTTTTATAACAGTTATATCTAGACAATGGAGTACGAAAACATCGACCAGATGAAAGTACTTCAAATTCTTGCCGAAGCACATGAGAAGGGTCCCGAGTCATTTTCATTGCCTGTTTAAGAATAACCTTATTAAAAATAGACTGAAAATTGGGGTAAACCCCCAGACCAACCACTTTCATAGTGGTACACACCAAACGGTTCAACTGAGATCTAAGAGTAACTTTCAAATTACCAAACCAGGCCGCAATAACATATAGCAAGATGGATTCAGTACAGGCATGATAAAACAACAACTTGACCCTCTGAGCCACCCCAAACAATCTAAGCCTCCTTAAAAAGTAATTTTTTTTTTGTTGCACCCTTCTACACAGATTATCCACATGCACCTCCTATGAAAGTTTATTATCCATAAACAAACCTAAATATTTGTATGAAGCAACCTGTCTAACAGGCTCGTTGTTAATCATGATAGGTGAGTGGTTGCCTACTGATTTATAATCAAAGATAATTTCCTCTGTTTTACTAACATTAATTACAAGACTATGTTCTTTACTCCATAACACAAAGCCAGCAATCTCTGTAGTGTAACATTGAAGCTCCTCATCCTTGTACAAACGACCAAGAATGGCAGTATCATCTGAAAATTTAACAACAATATTCCCCGGATGGTGACTCCTATATTCATTTGTGTACAATGTAAATAAGAGTGGTGAACAAACACACCCCTGTGGAACACCAATACTAATGGGCCAACATTCAGAGAAAGTCTGCTTGATTTTAACTTGTTGAGTCCTATCCGTAAGAAATGCATGGAACCATTTAATGCTATATGGGTTAATAGCCATACTATTTAGTTTGGAGAGCATAAGGTGTGGCTTCACGGTATTAAAAGCAGAGCTCAGATCGAAAAAAAGCAACCTGACATAAGACTTTGGATCCTCCAGATGTTTTAAAACATGATGCACCACAGTAAGGATCGCATCATCAGTGCGACAGGTTGATTTGATAAGCGAACTGATAAGGATCAAGATGGTCCTTGACTTCTTCCTTAAGCCTCCACACCATAATCCTCTCCAAACACAATACAAGTTAAGGCAACTGGGCGATAATCGTTATACTCCTAAGGACTAGGTCTCTTTGGAACTGGTATAATAATTGATTTTTTTCCAAATAGCTGGTATAGTATGTAGATCAATAGACCTCTGAAAAATATCCACCCATGCTGGGGCTAGTTCCTCTGCAAAAGTTTTTAAAATAGAAGCAGAAAGTCCATCCAGCCCAGTTGCCTTTTTAATGTCAAAACTTTTATAAACCTTAACAACATCAATCAAAGTCATTTGAGGTTTTGATACAGAATCATCAATCCGAATAGCCCCCAATACATCACTACAATCATAAGAATCCACATTGAACCTACAGTAAAAATCATTGAGCTCATTTAGCATTATTTGCTCACTGACAGCATGCATGCTCATCCTTTTAGGAGTCATATATTTGTTAAACACCTTACCTTAGACCACAACTTTTACTCAGATCACTATCAATTAAATCTCTATAACACTTACGAGTTTCTTTTAATTTATGATTAAGCTTTTTCTGAGCCAATTTCAATAGTTCTGGATCCCGTTGTTTAAAAGCCAAGTGTTTCTGATTAATACACTCCTTAACCTCCTTGGTAATGTAAGGCTTATTATTTGAATAATGTTTAATCCGTTTAACTGGTATTACAGAGTCTATACAAAACTTAACATATGCAGTCCTGATTTCATTATGTCTGTCAATTTCTGAGTTATACGGCACCTCCCAGTCCGTACAAAGTAAACAGCCCCTTAATGTCTCAGTTTTCTCCAGAGACCAAAGTCTCACCACCTCATCTACAGGCTTACACGACTTCAGCAAGGTGCGATACACAGGAATAAGCTGCATTGTATCATGGTCCGAGTTTGCTAGCGGTGGGTTAATTTTCACAGTGTATGCATTTGATATATTCCTGGGCCCATTTAGTAATGTCAATGACAGAATCATGCCGATGAGTGATGCAGTGTCGTCTGAGGGCCTGAAGACCACGGGCATCCAACAAAGGTCTCCGGCCTTGTCCCTTACGCACAGAGATTTCTCCAGTTTCTCTGAATCTTTTGATGATGTTATGCACTGTAGATGATGAGATTTGCAAAGCCTTTACAATTTGACATTGAGGAACGTTGTTTTTAAAGTATTCCACAATCTTTTTACATTATAGCAGGATGCATTCTGATTGGCTGTCAATGTTTGTATCATTCATCAGCTGGAAAAAATCATTCTGAAAGTGATTCCAACGATATTGTTTCTCTGTGCCTTTATCGTTATAGTTGTGGTGTCGTGTGGTTGTGGTGTGCTATTCTCTAATATTGAGAATGATTTTTAGAACTGTATCTTTATCGCTATATTTATAATTATCGTGCTTGTTGTGAACGGGCCTTAAGACATCCCTTTTACAGCTAATCATGTTACAGACCTGATGACAATTAACTTAATTAGTTGCTAGATATTCTCCCAGCTGAATTCTTTTCAAAATGTCTTGCTTTTTCAGCCCTTTGTTGCCCTTCGTGCCAACTTTTTTGAGACCTGTAGCAGGCATCAAATTTGAAATGAGCTCATTTAGTGGATAAAAGTGTAAAATATCTCTGTTTAAACATTTGTTATGTTCTCTATGTTCTATTGTGAATAAAATATTGGCTCATGTGATTTGAAAGTCTTTTAGTTTTCATTTTATTCAAATTAAAAAAAATGTCCCAACATTTCCGGAATTCGGGTTGTACACTAAACATTTGAAGTGCATCAAAACCTTTCATCAAAGTTGTGCTAAAACCAAAATGCATTCTTCTCTTTGGACAACTTTGATGAACTTTTTTTGATCCACTTTAAATGTTGACTACTTTAAAACTGTTTGGTTATTAAAATTCTTTCGTGTTCAGCAGAAGAAAGAAAACCATGGTGGCAGAGAGAGCTCAACGCGATGCAACTTCAGAAAACACATGCAAATAGAAAACGCACCTTCAAATCAAGAAAACATCTTCATCAGTTTGACAGCAGGTGCTGCAAATGCTCACAACACGAACAAATAAAGAAACATGCTGCAAATGCTCACAACACAACCAAATAAAGAATTTTATTTACAGTGCTTTCTTTATTTGGTTGTGTTGTGAGCATTTGCAGCGCATGTTGTCAAATTGATGAAGTTGTTTTCTTAATTTGCAGGTGTTTTGTTTCTATTTGCAGCGCGTTGAGCTCTCTCGGCCACCGTAGAAAACCCTGGTTAAAAACTTCTAATTCATTACCACACAGAGTATAGGCCTCCTCTGTAAAGGTAATACTAATCATTTAACATCTCGTCTATGCATTTCAGGTAACCTTCTCTGAACCTTTATCTTATATTGGGGCGACATCTTCTGAGTTCGAGGAAGAGCCTGTCCAAGGTCGGAAGGTCAGCAAAGTCATCAAAACTATGGTAGTGCAAGGTGAACGAATGGAAAAACAAATTGGAGACCCTTCACTCTCATCGGATCTCCCATCTGCCAAAGACGACTTTGAAAAGGTCTATATATTTGGTTCTTATCTAATGCAGTGACATTTAAACATTTTATGGATGGTATCCAAATACTTTATTGGTCACAGTAAATACTAAAGTAAATATTATGTATGCCGTATAGATTTATTTTCAACACTAGCTCACTGTTCAAGAGGTAAAATATCTTATGTTTGCATTCTCTTCTTGGCTCAGTAATTTCTCTCTCATATGTCTAGGCTTTAAGCTATGTAGGAAGCTTTGGAAAAGTGCATCTGCCTCATTTAGTTGAGAGAGAGATGGTCAAAGAGGATGGATCAGTGGTCAGAAGGTCTGGACACTAGCATGTCCGTTTAACATGTAGCTGTTTAGGAGAATGGTGTGATTATAAAAGAGCAGTTACTAATACCTAATACCTAAGATGTCCTCTTATGCCCCTTTTTACAAGAATGATGTCCCCAGATAGTGTCTTTGACGTTTCAGCTCAAAATGTCCCACAGATCATTTATTATACCATGCTGTAAACATCCCCTTTTAACTGGAAGCAAAAACATGCTGTTTTTTAAAGCTTATGTTCCAAAACATGTGGATGTAAACAGCTGCATGTGTATCAGTTTATTAGATCTGTGAAATGTCTCTTGGATATCTTGGACATGACGACAACACACTACTAATGCAATTCAACCAAGCCCCCTTTTTTTGCCTTGGGTGGTAATTACCTAAATTCAGGGTATTTATACGTTCCAGGAAAAAAAAAATCTCAGGACTACAATCGAGGCATTTGAGGAAGTTTAGAAACAGCACTTATTGATATAATGAATAACTTCCTTTGGCATGGACTTTGTGCTTTGAAGATCTTTTTCATGCACAAACAGCAACATTACACTCTAAAAAGGAAGTTGAAAATGTAAAATAGCATAATAGGACCCCTTTAACATTACAGACTGTTTTCAGAGTTTATTGATAATTTAAAAAGGGTATGATGCTAAATCAGAAAGTTTGCTGTTTGTTATGAGAGGTTATGCCGATCAAAATGGCATTGCAGAGGCATGTTTGTGATAAAAACCAACCTGCTTTGTATCCTTCTAATCTACAGTGTGTTATTTTACTAACAAATTCTTATACTCACTTGAGCCATTGCCAAGCTCCACCTCCATTACGTTTTGCAAGCTGAAAAGTTTTCTCGAACATCAGATTAGGACAGTTTTTTACGAATGCATTCAACGTTTGTTTTTTTTGTTTTTTACTGTACCAGCTTACATCAGCACATATTTCTTGGTTAGTTCAGGCTGGTTTATGCTGATTTGCTGCTGGTCTGGTAGTAATAACAGTATTACCATGCTATTCAGAAGCAGCAACATTTTTCATGCAACCTGCAAAAAACAGTTTATTGCCTCTGTTTCGACCTGAATTCATATATAAATTAATTAAAGATAAATTAAAGGTAAACAGCTGCTAAAGACTGGTCAATAAGCCTAAGTGATGTTGACATTTGCAGTTATATATTTTTAATGTCTGGAGAGTGTCACTAAACTGTTATTCAAAGGAATGGCTAACAAGATTATCATATAATGAACTAGTAATTCAATTTCAAATATGTTCACATCTTTTCATACCAGTTGTGACTCTGCTGTGTTGATTTGTAGGACCCGGATGCATAAGACGTGCACTCAGAAAAGCACAGTAGTGAAGGATGGCCAAGCCAAACAAACCCACCTGGAACGACTGGAGGACACCCCGGATTCCCTGCGACCCGATGACCTACAGCAGCACCTGCATCAGCTGCTTCAACGCTACTGTACCCCCGAGGTGGCCGAAGAGCCTGATGCAGGACAAGATTCAGATGCAGGAGAGCAGGACAAACAATAAGGCACCACCTCCTGCTGTATGTGTGTTTGGTTGTGGCAGGCATTTAATACAAATTTCTGCATATTTATATCTGTAGCCCTTTCTAATAACAAAATAACTATTCACTTGCTTACCAGATCCCCTTATATTATTTATTGCTTGATCTTTTCATTCATGGCAAATTAACTGCATTATGGCTGAATGTCTTTTTTGTTTTGTTCCTGACTGAATTTAATTTCTCATTTTGTGACCAAAGATAGTTAGCAGAATTGCTGAGTGATTTGTATGAAACATAGATGTTTTGTGTGCGTGTGTGCCTGTCATTTTGGTTGCTGTGGTACTGTAGAAGCAGAATTAAACATTATAATAAAAAATGAATATGGGTCAGTTTGGATGCTGAGCTCATTGTCTGGCCACTAAAGGTGTGAAGACATTTGTAAATAATGGACTTTGATTGAAAATGTTTAAAAACACTGTCATGTACTCTTTTGTCTCCTGTAACTGCTGTACAACTGCATCTATGGACTGCTGTAATTACAACATGTCAGATTACTTGCTCAAAATCTCACAACAGACCTGATAAAATATCATCAAAATATCTTTGGGGCATGTGAGTTTGTAACCACAGTTAATCAAGTGCAAGCAATCAGCTATCTGATATAACTGGCTATGTATTTATACTGGCTATGACTGAGATTTAAAAGCAACAAATAAATATCATGCTGTAGTCTTTCTTAATCCCAGAATGCATCTGAATGGTTTTTACACAGAATACATGAGAATTTATCAGTTTTAAGTGAAAGAATGCGGTCATTATCTACACATCCAGTTATTTTGTGTCATTGACCTATGTTTTCACTGTCTAACCTTTGTACAGAATATGTGTGTTCTCAGATCTCCTCTGTGACGATGCAATTATGTTTATTGAAAACATTTTTAATGTTAAATTAATCCCATTTTATGTTTTGTGCAGTCCCAGTTTTTTATTTTTATTTTTTTTTTTTAAAGTATGACTGAATTCAATGATAATTTGAGTCCCCCTCCAAAACTGTGCTTGTGGGCTTGACTTGTATCTTCCCTATTTGTGATGCTCCTCTAGGCGCTTACAGTAGAACTCAGAACAGGGAGGGAAAGTGATTAAAAATTTGCCTGTTTTATTTTTTTCCTCTGCTGTTGCAATGATGTAAAATAACAATAATAATAAAAGATGAAATGTTAATCTCACTGTTACCTTATCTTCTATTAGGAAAAATATGCTGAATTTAAGAAATTTGTGTTTAGGTGAATAAAGACATTTCATAGGAGACAGGCGAATGTTGCCTTAATTGAGCTTTGATTAAATTTCTTTTAACAATTTAACTTACATTTTGTAATATTTTGAGAACATACACTACTATTTAAAAGTCTGGTTGGTTTTACTGTACTTTAGTTTGAATCAGACATGCTAAAATGAATTAAAGCCTGAATTTTGTTGACAAATATAAATTGTGGATATAATTGTCTTTATAGTTAAAAATGAAAATAATGTGGTTTTGTATGTATGAATTGGAGCAAATCTTAAAGGAAAAGCAGCCAAGTGTCCTCCTTACTGTTCAAAAGCATCAGGTTTGTTTAGATAATTTCATGACCAAGAATGTCCAAATTCATTAGGTATGTACGATTAGGTGTCCAAAATTCTGTCTGGTGGTGAGCAGGCTACAGCTGCATCTATATCAAAATCATAAAATTATACAACAGTAACGTAAAATTATTTATTGCTGATGCTTGTTCTAAATTGTGGTAGATGATGCAAGCACAATATAAATGACCTTTAGTTTTAATACCCATTAGATCTAGTAAAAGTAATATTAGGAAAAAAGCCTGTCCACCATGTGTTTGTGTCCTCAACTTTTTTTTTTTTTTTCTTTTTTTTTGATAATGTGATGCATGACAGATTTGCAAGTTTATGTAAGTTTTCTTTGTAATGAACTATAGCATGCGCACTTTTAATTGAGTTTAAGTATAATTGAGGATTCAGAAATGGTTTGGGCAAACTCTGGATTATTTAATCCCATCCAGGCTGGTACGTTTCTTCACTTTGTACTGCAAAGTGAGATTCAACTAAAACGAAACAAAAATTAAAGAGTAAAGAGAGAGAGAAAAAAGGAGAAAAATTTAGTTAGTAAGCTTATATTTCCATGACAATGACACCATATACATGCAGCATGCATGTATTAAAAAAAAAAAAAAAAAAACGTTTCACTCTCCGTATCTGATCTTTTTGTTAACCAGCAGACATTAAAAATATTCTGGGTTATACAATTTAAGCAGCATGTGTCAATTACTAATTGTACAGTACAATAATGAATCTCTACACAATTATATCTGCAAATCTGCCTACATCATTGGAGGCACATGAAGTTCTGGTTATGTGTCTGTGGTAATTACTTTAATAATAAAACCTATTATAAACCTACTTTATGGCAAATTCTTCCACAAATCTCAATTTAGATGGAATAATTTTTTTTGACAAGCATAAAATCAAAAGGATGTCAATACAAGTATTTTGCAGAAATCACACATTTTATTAGATGTTTCACATATTTAGAAATCTATTATATCAATTTCTCTGGTAATATCCTTATTCTATAATGTTGTACTGTAACTTAATATATTACCATAATGAACTGGACTTAGAAGAATCAAAATTGTATCTGACAAACAATCTGCCTGTTTTAATAGTACACTGAGGCATCTCCATGTTTTCAGACATTCTTCGTATTGTGTAAGTAATTGTGTGTAGTGGATTATTTGTACAGACTTTTTTGACATTGACAGACATTGACTAATTTATTCTGCATGCGATCTTCAGTCAAGGTTTGTCTGTCAAAAGAAAGACTCACATAAGAAATGGGGAGAAAGGTTTTGGATCTATGTGAGAGATGACTAAGAGTGAAATATCATGCATTATTCATAAAAGATAAAAATGAGAAACCAACCTGTTAGATTTTCCTCGAAGAGTACCACAAATTTCAGTGAGAAGCAGACACATTTGAAAATGTACACAATTAAGTTACCACAACAAAACTAAATTTCACACAATTAATTGAAAAGAAAGGAAAAACTTATCTGGCT
Source organism: Spinibarbus caldwelli (assembly GCA_039654775.1). Classification (NCBI taxonomy): domain Eukaryota; kingdom Metazoa; phylum Chordata; class Actinopteri; order Cypriniformes; family Cyprinidae; genus Spinibarbus; species Spinibarbus caldwelli. Next base: position 37,885,975 of record CM077220.1, read on the forward strand.
TTGCTAGCCATTTGTGTGTTTTTTTTTTTTTTTTTTTTTCCCCCAGAATGAGCATCTGAGCATATCTGGTGTAGTGAAGTTTGAGTTATTACATTCTTTTTTCATATATTCAGATGCACGATAACTGTGACAACTCGTGAGCAAAAATAAAAAATAAATAAATAAAATGAAACTCTAAACCTTTTCCCTTCTCAGAATTGTGGGTAATCCAAGAAAATATCACAATGCTTCCTGCAGTATGTGTACTAAAAATAAACTGGTAATACTCCAAAGTGTAAAGCAGAAATAGCACTTCACATAACTTCACAAAATGTACATCACTGAAAACCATAAGCAAGCTCATATTTGTCATTTTAAGAAATAAGTACATTTTGGATCTTGACAAATTCACTTAAAAAAAAAAAAAACTTGATTAATTATTTTTCTGATATACAGTACCCAAACACCACAGATTACTAACAAATGGCTCCATACATTTTGTCATACAAAAATGTAACCCTTTAAAAAAGATTAAAGTACTAAGAACATGCTTTTCACATAAATGAGTATAGTGTGTAAACAGCATACTCAATACATGTAAATGTACTCACATACAAACACACCACATCCTGATCTGAAATGATTTTCCAACCTTCTATATTCTATTAGTCCAACAGTAAATGTAAACAAGACTCTGGTACAGTAGAGCAAACTATGAAGATCATGGTTGAGTTGGGTCAGACACTTGTTGAAGCTCAGTTGACAGGAAAGGCTGTGCTCTGGAGACCTTATTAACTGAAAAAGAAGAAGAAATCACACATTACCTCATCACAAATATCATTATTATTATTTTTTTGTTATACACTGACCAAGTTCTAAAGTGTGACTTTTTAAGGGATAGGTCTGCATCAAAACAAAAACATCCACTAACTGTCACTTTACCTCTTAAAGGTTTTTATCCATTACGCAAAAGCTTCTAAATATTGAAAAAAAAAGGTTCTTTAGTTTATTACAGGATTAGTTCACATAAAAATTTAAATTAACTCGTCATTTACTCGCCCTCTTGATTTTTTTTAAAGGAATCATGAACTGAAAAATCTAAATTCCCTTTTGACATATAAGGGGTCATTGTACTATAAAAACATCCTTTAAGTTTCAGAACTCAAAACTTTCAGTCTAAAAGTATTTGAAGACAATCGGTCAAAATGACAGGTTGTGGAATGTGCCAGTTTATGATGGAATAATGTGGCTAAACACCGTCTCCGCAGAAGAAGATCAACATCTGCTTCTGCATCACTGCCTGTTTAGCCTCGCTGCCTGATTCATTCATGTGGTGTAAATAACAAGAGAGGCAAACGCAGGTCTACGCATAAATCAAACGATAAAGATGACTCTGAAGACAACAAGTGCAGTACTAAGTTGTGTAAGTACTAATGAAGTTCCAGACTGTGTCATTAAGAACTTGGTCCTTTGTTCACTTCATTTTACTACAGATTCATTTACAAACAAGGCACAATTCGATGTGGGATTTTCATAAAGATTGAAACTAAAAATGCTGTGGCGACTATATTGGATCTGACAATAATGTCGCAACACACAAGTGTGAGTAACTGATTTTATTACGTGGTCACCACTGCTTTGACTGTTATTACAGATCGTTTAATATGTATGGAGTATTTATGTGTTTTTAACCTAAATCACAGCAGCATCTATCTATGAAGGATGTAGGCTGTCAAACACAACTGTTAGCCAATCATACTAGTGGAGTCTACAATCCAGTCTACAATGTGGCACCTATTCAAACAGAGTGTTTCGATGACGGGGGTCAAAAACAGGACAGAAAATAGCCTATTACTTTTTTTTTTATGTAAAAATCTTTAAAACATTATAAGTGGACCTCAGAGAACAGTATAGAATAATGAAAAGGCAGTTCATGACCCCTTTAATGCTTTACACTATTTTTACTTTTACTTTATTTTTCAAACCACAAGTTTTTTTTTTTTTTTTTCAGGTCCCATATGACACATCGTATTCAAAGTATTCTGGGGCCATACAATAGGGTTTGGTAAAAAACTAACCTTAATTTACTTTATTTAATGAAAATTTACTCCAACTCACAAAACACACTAAGAAAAGTTGTGAGAAATCAAGATTTATATAAATGTGACAAAATATAATCCATGTACAGTAGGGCAAAAAAGTATTTAGTCAGCCACCAATTGTGCAAGTTCTCCCACTTAAAAAGATGAGAGAGGCCTGTAATTTTCATCATAGGTATACCTCAACTATGAGAGACAAAATTAGAAAAAAAAAAAAAATCCAGAAAATCACATTGTAGGATTTTTAAAGAATTTATTTGCAAATTATGGTGGAAAATAAGTATTTGGTCAATAACAAAATTTCATCTCAGTACTTTGTTATATACCCTTTGTTGGCAATGACAGAGGTCAAACGTTTTCTGTAAGTCTTCACAAGGTTTTCACACACTGTTGCTGGTATTTTGGCCTCTAGAGCAGTAATGTTTTGGGGCTGTCGCTGGGCAACACGGACTTTCAACTCCCTCCAAAGATTTTCGATGGGGTTGAGATCTGGAGACTGGCTAGGCCACTCCAGGACCTTGAAATGCTTCTTACGAAGCCACTCCTTCGTTGCCCGGGCGGTGTGTTTGGAATCATTGTCATGCTGAAAGACCCAGCCACGTTTCATCTTCAATGCCCTTGCTGATGGAAGGAGGTTTTCACTCAAAATCTCACGATACATGGCCCCATTCATTCTTTCGTTTACACGGATCAGTCGTCCTGGTCCCCTTGCAGAAAAACAGCCCCAAAGCATGATGTTTCCACCCCCATGCTTCACAGTAGGTATGCTGTTCTTTGGATGCAACTCAGCATTCTTTCTCCTCCAAACACGACAAGTTGAGTTTTTACCAAAATGTTCTATTTTGGTTTCATCATTCTCCCAATCCTCTTCTGGATCGTCCAAATGCTCTCTAGCAAACTTCAGTCGGGCCCGGACATGTACTGGCTTAAGCAGGAGGACACGTCTGGCACTGCAGGATTTGAGTCCCTGGCGGCGCAGTGTGTTACTGATGGTAGCCTTTGTTACTTTGGTCCCAGCTCTCTGCAGGTCATTCACTAGGTCCCCCCGTGTGGTTCTGGGATTTTTGCTCACAGTTCTTGTGATCATTTTGACCCCACGGGGTGAGATCTTGCGTGGAGCCCCAGATCGAGGGAGATTATCAGTGGTCTTGTATGTCTTCCATTTTCTAATAATTGCTCCCACAGTTGATTTCTTCACACCAAGCTGCTTACCTATTGCAGATTCAGTCTTCCCAGCCTGGTGCAGGTCTACAATTTTGTTTCTGGTGTCCTTTGACAGCTCTTTGGTCTTGGCCATGGTGGAGTTTGGAGTTGGACTGTTTGAGGTTGTGGACAGGTGTTTTTTATACTGATCAAACAGTTCAAACAGATGCCATTAATACAGGTAACGAGTGGAGGACAGAGGAGCCTCTTAAACAAGAAGTTACAGGTCTGTGAGAGCCAGAAATCTTGCTTGTTTGCAGGTGACCAAATACTTATTTTACCGAGGAATTTACCAATTAATTCTTTAAAAATCCTACAATGTGATTTTCTGGATTTTTTTTCTCATTTTGTCTCTCATAGTTGAGGTATACCTATGATGAAAATTACAGGCCTCTCTCATCTTTTTAAGTGGGAGAACTTGCACAATTGGTGGCTGACTAAATACTTTTTTGCCCCACTGTACATCCAAAGTTCTGGAGTTCCGTTCCAGAGATATTCAACTCAGTAGAGACAACACAGCACATAATACTTTTTTGTGGTTTTATTCATCTTGATGTACAGTCAAGTACAGAAGACTGATACTTGTGATACTATTGAGACATTTTTAAAAAGCTTGATGCTGGTCACTATCCACTGCCATTATACGGACGAGTGTCAGCAGATTCTCCTTTTGTTGTCCGAAAAACAAAGAAGGGCATTACAACAACACCAAGTTGAGTAAAAAATGACAGAATTTTCAGTTTTGGATGAACAATCCCTTTAAAATGTTCTTCACACTAAGAAAAAAAAGAGAACTGTTTTAAGAACTGTTCACTGAGGGTTCTTTGGGGAACCCAAAATGGTTTGCAATAGCATCACTGTGAAATCCTCCTTTTGGAATCATTATTTTTAACAGTGTAGCACCCTTCTGCTGTAAAACAGAATACAACACATACTTGTTTTTCTTTAAAAGCTAGTCCAGAACCAACATTAATCAGCATTAACTAGCCTGAACAAACAGGTCTCTCTAACGATGTTTGGGACCATACACACACACAAACACAGACCTCACTTGGTGGGCACAGTTGGTGAGCCAGACCGGTGGAAGTGGATGTTCTGCCATTTGCCGTCACGACGATGCCAGACACGCGTTTCTTCAGACTGCATGGTGCGAGGCATATTGTTGACATCCATGTATTGGGTGAGCCTTATATAAGCGATGCATGCAGCATCCTCACCGATCAGGTGTACATGAGGGTTCAGCAAGATGGTGTGGATGGGTTTGTGGCCTTTGGAGAGAGCTAGAGCAGAGGACAATAATACTTTCACCCTTATTAAAACGATATGTATGCTTGTGGATGCATTTAATTAAACTAATGGGCATATCCACTTTAGTTACAACACTTGTAAAATGCAGTAGATTTTATAAAAACTAATCTTCATATCACTCCAAACACATTTCACAATTTTCTTCTGTGGAACACAAAACTAGACAAAAGTGCGGACAGCCAAACACCAAAATGACACACACAAATTATTAGTAACGTATTATTATATGATAGCTTTTTTATGAGGAACAGTCCAAAAATAGCTATTCACTGTTAATCTTCTCCTCCAGTGTAGCTCTCACACCAAACTTGTCATATGAAGATACAATGTCCTCTGACGTCAATAAAACCGAACACTGTTTGTTCTCTCATGTTGTAGCTGATAGCTGATGTACAATCTGAAAATTGCATTTTCACTCAAAAATAAATTAATTATTTAATAAATTGTGAAGTTGTAAATCAAACTGATATTACAGTATGTTTTACAAAAAAGTCTTGCTACTTCAAAATTTCACATTTACTATATTTCAAAAACTATAATACTATGATTACTGTAATTCTCTTTCTTTTTATTCATGAAATTTACTGGCAAAAATTGTTTCAAAGTAAATCCTACAACAATATTTTTCATTCCTCTTGTGAACTTAAATTTGCACTAATCCTAACATTACACCCCTGGCTTCAGAAGATTGATGCTTTTTTTTTTTTTTTTTCATTGTTGGAGCTCAACAGCTCACTCACTTTCTTAGTATGGAAACATCAATTATTCCTTTAACATGTAACATCATGCCATGTCTTACAGTTTTCAAAGTAGAACCTGTGGAAATCTGTCCCCTCCACTAGGTTTCCCAAAGCTTCAGGTTCAAAAGATGTCAGTCCAGGGTCACAAATCTTCCTGTGGAACACAACATAATATAAAACTAAAAGATATAATAAGGCATTCTTCAACAGAGTGAAGGCAAAATAAAAATAAAAATAAAAATACTGCATGAAATAATGAAATAAACACTCACGTGTATGCTTCAAAATCTCCATTATTAATGGCTTCGATCAGCAGCTCTGTGACTTTAATTATCTCCTGTTTCCGTGCTATAGCACATAAAGGCAAAAAAAAAAAAAAAAACAATTTGTGAAAAACTGCGCAAAACACTGTAGTCGTTATGCTTTAGCTGATGAACAGACCAGACTGTGAAATACATTAATTTAAACCATAAAAAAAAAGACAGTGATGTTTGACTCTCCAGTGAATGGCTCTTATGAGTCTGTTCTTTAAAATGAATCAGATTCACAAATATGTCTGAAAGGAACTGGCCAGCTACCAACGTAAATCAAATGTTCAAATCAAACGCACCAATGTAAAATGTAAAAAAAGTTTAATTATGTGGAGAACTGTACTGTTTTATCTATACCTTTAGAAAGCGGTTTATTGATTCAACCTTTTTCCAAGCCAAGGAAATCTTGATGAACAGAAAAATGGACCCCAGGGACCTCATATTGTATAAAACTGGGTGTTCCATTTTTAACTTAGCCAGTAAGAATGTGTATAGTACCATGTTAATTTATTTACTTTTTATTGATTCTTGTATTGTAAAGCCCATAAAATAATCATTGTTAATAATTATAATTTACAGCACAACACTTCTGCTTGTTTAAGTCAAGTCACCATTATTTATATAGCGCTTTTTACAGTGCTGATTGTGTCAAAGCAGCTTTACAGTATTTAACAAGGAAATAGTGTCTCAAAATAGTGTCCCGTTCTCCTCTGGCCAGACGAAATCAGCAGTTTAATTCTAGGCTGCAACTACAGCCTAACTAACATAGAATATGAACTAGCAATCCCTGAACTAGCAATGCCTTCATTCTTTTGAGTCAGTTCTTCTCAATAAATGCATCACATTGTAAGCAAAAATATCCAAATTGGTCTGAATCACTTTACTCAGTAATAAATCATTTGCAGTAAAATAATACCACAATATATTATAAGGGAAAGAATAAAAACGGCACATGGATAAAGTGGAGTATTTACCTAAAATCCACTAATAACAATATGCTGAAATTTATGCTATCATTTACTGTTACACAAAAGCACTAACCATTAAAATCATTGGGCATTACCATGTTTTTGGACATGTACCTTAGGCAGCATGTATTGTTCATGTACCATATAATATTTAAGCACCTTATATTATATAATATAAGCACAAAATAAGACTTTTGTTGTTTTTGTTGGCAAAAACAAAACAGCATATTTAAATGTAGTTTAAATGTATTTAATACAATTAAAGAAGTTTATTAGTGCCTATGGAGGGATTTTATTTTGTTCCTCAGAGTGTTTGGGGAATTGTGTTTCTCAGCATCTCCATGTAATGTGGATCTGAAAGAAATATCCTGGATGGTGCACAATGATTTGTTAAGAAATGCACTTGTAATGTGTGTTGTTATTTATTTATTTTTTATTTTTTTGCTAATTTCTTAAACTAATAACATTTATAATCTGAAAGTCTCATAGTATAAATATAGCCCCTTAAAGTAGCTTAAAAGAAGTACTGCTTTAACTTTTAATGCAGGCAAATAAAAAGTATGTTCTGGTGGTACTGCATATATTGTTTCTTGAGACAATTTACATAGTGTCAGAAGTGGTTAAATAAGGCATTAATCCACTAATTTCTGATGAAATTATATCTTACAACTGGAGCAAATTTGAAAAAGAATGGCACATATATTTCAATTAAAGTCTATCAGACAAATGGATTTTTAGAAAACAAGACAAATTAATATAAACTTCAGAAGTACAAGGAAACACATATAAGCATTTAAGGACAAAATCAAAAATGCTCTTCATATTTATCAGAAAAATTAGAAATCCAGTTAGGCCATTTTGTCTGTCCAGGAGAACAAACAAAATCTTTCTCCAGAACCAGTAAAACTGTCAACAAAATCATCTTTCTCGGTCTAAAAACAGTTTGTTTAATCTTAAATTAACAGAGATCAAGCTGCTTGAAAATTTGCATTCAACAACAAAGTGCAAATTTACAAAAAAATAAAATAAAAATAAATTAAAAAAAAAAATAAAAAAGGAAAGAAAATTCACAAACAAGACTGTCCTCAAACAGTATTTTTATCAGCATATGTAAACCACTGAAGTACTTGCCACAATACATGAAAAATATGCATACTATGTGAACGTGCACATGCATGAACGAACCCACACACAAGCAAACTCATTCACTCATGCAGCGCTCGAGAGATTAGTCAGAATGATTGGCTTAAAAAACCTGGCAGCACAAACAAGCACCCATGAGCAAAGATGGCAGTTTTCTGTGGGGTCTTGTGCTAGCCTAATAACTGCCATTAAATAGAAATGCTCAAAGATAGCTTCTCCAGTTATTATAGATCTTCTAAGGTGAACAGAAAAAGCCTGTAAAATTCCAGTCAGACTGGAATTGTGCTTTCTGACATGAAGCATTTTTTAACTGTGCAATTTTATTTTTATTACCACTAGAGAGCACTAATGCACCACAATAGCCTCACACGTCTTATTACACCAGCACCTCAAGGGACACTTTACAATCAAAATGAGGAACAACCCCAGATGTTTGCAGTGATGCTTCAGTGCTTCAGTGACAGTGACAAAATAACGGCACCAAATTCACACTCACTGTATCTTTCCAAACTCTAAATAAGAAAAAGAATAAAATGTTCTTAGTCTGAAAAGCTTGTTTAAATATATACTCGCTGTGTCCAACCAGGTTAACAAATCATACACAGTTCTATCTTTCTCATGGTAAGGTTTGCTCAATGGTTTTCAGAGCCGCTGAAAGTCATTTGATTTCAGTGAGAGGTGGTGATTTGACTGATGCAGATGAGAAGAAAGAGTAACACAATGCTCAGACAACCAATGACAGCGCAGACACGTAATGTAATTGATTGTAAGCAAGATAGATAAAGTTATTGTAACTTATTGATTTTTGTTTAGTCACAATATGTTATATTATGTATTACTTTTTTCTTTGAAAAACCTGATACACTGTCAAAATGAAATGATGTCTTGTTTAGTGGTAATGCCTTTGTGGTCAGTAGTTCAATTGTCATGGTTTCTGCAGCCCACCAATAAAGAGCAGAATGCTTATTACTGACCAACAATACATCATCTTGGTAAGCTGTGTAGATCACTGTCAAAGGCAGTTTTTAATCTGTAATCTTTAATATTAAAGTGATAGTCTATTCATAAATTAAAATACTGTCATAATTTACTCAACCTCATGGCATTCTAAACATATGTTTTTCTTTATTCGGTGGAATGTGAAAGAAGATATGTTGAAGAATGTTGGTGAACAAAACAGTTTCCCATTGACTTCCATTGTGTGGACAACAATACTGAACAATGGTCACCAAGGGGAAACAAAGAAAGTAATTCATACATTTTTGGAACAACCTTAGGTTGAGTAAACTATAAAACTTTCATTTTTGGGTAGACTACCCCTTTAAGTTTTTGTCCTAATCCAGCAATCACCACAACAGGCGACGACAAGTCATTTTATTGTTTGCTTGTTCTGTTGTATAATGTTGGGCAGGCTCACCCACAAAGAGATCTCATTCCATAAACATGGAGTGCAGTGATCACCCATGTTTTTAGCAGACTTGTTTCCAGAAGTCTTTTTTTTTTTAATTAGTTTTCAAAAAAATAAAAGACAAAACAATATCTCTATAGACAAAATGAATGTATGAAAATGAACTCCCTTAATGAAAACTGTTTTGGAGCTGCATGTTTAGCTAATTCTTGATCTCTGATTCACTTTTACAGTATATATTCTTCTGGATATACAGGTGCATCTCAAATTAGAATGTCGTGGAAAAGTTCATTTATTTCAGTAATTCAACTCAAATTGTTAAACTCGTGTATTAAATAAATTCAATACACACAGACTGAAGTAGTTTAATTCTTTAGTTCTTTTAATTGTGATGATTTTGGCTCACATTTAAAAAAAACCCACCAATTCACTATCTCAACAAATTAGAATATGGTGACATGCCAATCATCTAATCAACTCAAAACACCTGCAAAGGTTTCCTGAGTCTTCAAAATGGTCTCTCGGTTTGGTTCACTAGGCTACACAATCATGGGGAAGACTGCTGATCTGACAGTTGTCCAGAAGACAATCATTGACACCCTTCACAAAGAGGGTAAGCCACAAACATTCATTGCCAAAGAAGCTGGCTGTTCACAGAGTGCTGTATCCAAGCATGTTAACAGAAAGTTGAGTGAAAGGAAAAAGTGTGGAAGAAAAAGATGCTCAACCAACCGAGAGAACCGCAGCCTTATGAGGATTGTCAAGCAAAATCGATTCAAGAATTTGGGTGAACTTCACAAGGAATGGACTGAGGCTGGGGTCAAGGCATCAAGAGCCACCACACACAGACGTGTCAAGAAATTTGGCTACAGTTGTCGTATTCCTCTTGTTAAGCCACTCCTGAACCACAGACAACGTCAGAAGCGTCTTACCTGGGCTAAGGAGAAGAAGAACTGGATTGTTGCCCAGTGGTCCAAAGTCCTCTTTTCAGATGAGAGCAAGTTTTGTATTTTATTTGGAAACCAAGGTCCTAGAGTCTGGAGGAAGGGTGGAGAAGCTCATAGCCCAAGTTGCTTGAAGTCCAGTATTAAGTTTCCACAGTCTGTGATGATTTGGGGTGCAGTGTCATCTGCTGGTGTTGGTCCATTGTGTTTTTTGAAAACCAAAGTCACTGCACCCGTTTACTAAGAAATTTTGGAGCACTTCATGCTTCCTTCTGCTGACCAGCTTTTTAAAGATGCTGATTTCATTTTCCAGCAGGATTTGGCACCTGCCCACACTGCCAAAAGCACCAAAAGTTGGTTAAATGACCATGGTGTTGGTGTGCTTGACCGGCCAGCAAACTCACCAGACCTGAACCCCATAGAGAATCTATGGGGTATTGTCAAGAGGAAAATGAGAAACAAGAGACCAAAAAATGCAGATGAGCTGAAGGCCACTGTCAAAGAAACCTGGGCTTCCATACCACCTCAGCAGTGCCACAAACTGATCACCTCCATGTCACGCCGAATTGAGGCAGTAATTAAAGCAAAAGGAGTCCCTACCAAGTATTGAGTACATATACAGTAAATGAACATACTTTCCAGAAGGCCAACAATTCACTAAAAATGTTTTTTTTTTTTTTTTTTTTTTATAGGTTTTGTGAAGTATTCTAATTTGTTGAGATTGGTGGGTTTTTGTTAAATGTGAGCCAAAATCATCACAATTAAAAGAACCAAAGACTTAAACTACTTCAGTCTGTGTGCATTGAATTTATTTAATACACGAATTTCACAATTTGAGTTGATTTACTGAAATAAATTAACTTTTCCACGACATTCTAATTTATTGAGATGCACCTTTATATGACCTGACAAAAATTTACATAAATTCCTGACTGAATCACACAAACATTTAATTCTGTTACAGCTTTCAGTAGAAAGCCAGATCCAGCATCCAAAAATAAGATATCACTTGGTTTAACTAACAAAAACTGAGGTCTTGTGTGTGCAAATCCCAGGGGAAAAAAGTATACACATCAAGTCATTTTTACTCATTTGCAATCATGTCTACTGGTTTAGCTATCAGTGTACACCATTTTAAAACTGTGCATTGACTTCCTGTCTCCCTCCCCTGTCACTTACACTGAATGGTGATGTGGCTCTGCTGAGACGGTTTGGGAGCAGCCTTGGGATTAATGCACTGGCCACAATCGGCTGTTGAGTTGACGTAGAGGAAGGCCAAAAAGGCAAATAGGAAAACAAGCAGGTAGAGTGCCAGGAGGGCTTTGAGAATGCGGTTACAGCAGACTTCTTCAGGCCAAATGTTTGGGAGGTACCAGCAGGATGAGACAGAGGAGGAAGTGGAAGAACAAGACTGCTGGGAATGAGATTGTTCGCGCTTGTACATTCTAGGAGAAGCGGTAGGCAGGTGGTATACTGGTCCTAGTAAATGTGCCATTTGGAGGGTATATTAATATGGGAAGAACATCGAGGACAGGATGGGTGGATAGAAAGACAGATGAATGATTGGGTAGACAGATTGGTGGACAGGAAAGCAAATAAATTAAGACACGGATTGACAGTAGGATGGTAAAAAGCAAGGGCAAGGTTGTTAAAAAGAGGAGAAAAAGGATAAAATGAGTAGAAATGACATAAGGTGAATAACAGATTGACATTGTTTGCAGGGGATCCCCTGAAAACAAAGACATGAATGAAACAGCAAAGGAAAGACAAATGGTACAGAAATATCTCCCTTTTAAACGCATTCATCTTTCACACTTTGTGGACTTATGCGAGTATATATCATATATGCAGTAAGGGGATGTGTATGTATAAAAAATCTTAAAGGTCCTACTGTGAAAATAGGTTTCTTTAAGCAAAGAAAAATATTGGGTATTAAAAATACATTTAAAAAATTAAGTTATTAACAGGTTATCTTGATGTTAAGAATCAAAATAAATTAATTAAAATATCATTAAATGCCATTAAAAATCATGGCACAAATGCACACACACAAACTGTCACTGGACCACCCGCATTTACATCCCACAACCTAATCTACACATAACTACACAAGATCACACAGTTGCATTAAAGATACAGAATCATTGTTCTGTCTTCAAAGCTCATAACAGCAAAAAAGAGGAACAGAAAGTTAGCAGGCATGTGAAAAGAAAGCTTGAAATAAAAAGTTCATCTCAAAAGATATTCACTAATAACTAATAATAAAGTGCACATGCAGGAAACAGGTGATCAGCGATGTTTATTCTACATGTTTCCACTTTAATATCATGATACAGTTCATTTGTACAGTGAAAGGCTGCATTCAACCTATATTTATTGTGTGAGAGTAATAGTTTATGAATCGGCTACTGAAAACCCATAATTATTGACCAATAATCTAAAAACTGGTGGGGTGTATGAGGGGTTGAGTGGGCAACCCCCTATGGTGGTACTTTAGGCCTGAAGCAGGACCGTTCAACAGTAGTGATTTCAGCTAAAATATTTCTTAAGAATCCTGGAAATCTGAAGCACAAATGTTTCCTTACTAAAGTGGTGAATATGAACATAAATATAAATGTATAGGTAAAGCAAGAATGGGCTGGACCACAGATTACCAACTGTACAAACTGTACAATGTACTATTTAAGTTTGGTTTAGGTTCAACTGTACCTTTAATGTCTTCATCTTCAATAGTGGTGTTGGCACTCTCTGATGATTCCTAAAAATACACACATAAACAAGCAAACAAGTAATTTAATATTTTAAATAGTAATTTCTTTAAATAGTAATTTACTAATAATTTGAATTTTAAATAGGCTCAAGTTAAATGATGATTAAAACGGTCAGAAAGAGTAACCCTCTGTTTATTAACATTGCTCTAGATAAAATAGAAATTATGCATGTTGATGTGATGACTGACACAGAAAAGTTTAAGATTATAAAATTTCAAGATCATGTGGTGGTTCTATTTCCTAACCAAAAAAGAACAGCATTTATTTCCACTGTGCAAAGTGAACCGAACTATTGAGACACTCTAAAGAAACATCTGAAGAAAACATGCAGGGATAAACACAATATGATGGTGACAACTTGTCACTGACAAGTACTGTACTGTATATTACTGTATATGATGCCCTAGCAAACATACAGTGCCAAGAATAAGTTTGTGAACTTATACTCTGGTAATCAACAGCATGCTACAAATGCTGTTCATACACTGACAAAGTGTATCTGTATATTTTAAAAACTGTAACCGTATATTTTAGAAAAAAAGTGCTTGCAACCAGGCACAGAATTATTTCTAGTAGTCTAAACAAGCTACATTGCATCCAGTATATGATTATCTTCATCTAAGTCACAACTATAGAAAGTCACTCTGACTTAACTAATAACACGGAGTTGTTCTTAAAATTGCATTGAATATTACTCAATTAATTCAATAAAAATCTAAAAAGTCCAATTGTTTGTGTGTTACTGTAGTCAGATTGTGCTTGTCTATCATTGTTAAATTAAGTTAAATTATCCATTAATTTGTAAAATGTATTCCTTAAACTTTGGACCTAACTGACTTTCATTATATGGACAAAATTGTTTAAATATTTTTCAAAATATCATCTTTTGTATTCTGCAAAACAATGAAATGAGGGTAAACAAGCTTAGCAAGCTTAACATTTCAGACTTTAAACCTTCCATCCCTCTTGCTTGCTAGGCTGTATCTTTACAAACTGAATTATTATCTCTGAGATAACAGACACCATGCATCAGATGCACTACACAGACATTAAGTTCAAAATAACTCACAATATCTCTTGTATCTTAAAATTTCCTCATCGAACACTTAATACCTTGTTTCCATCAGTGGGATTGTGGATAACAGTAGTTTGAGGCTCCTGATATAGAGGTGCGTAGGGAGAGAAAGGAAGATAAAACAAAATAACGAGATAAAGTGTGTCAGAATAAGTAGCAGTGAGTTAAAGAGTTAAAGGACACCAAGCATAACACTCTGAGTCAGTGAGAGTTACTGTCCTGAATGTGCTCAGGTAAATTTATTATGGTAGATAGCAGTTTATCTTTAAAAATTCCCATGTAATTTATGTGCAAGATAATACATCTAATGTTTAACCATATTCATGGAAAATATTTACTGAAGAATTTTAGCAATAGTAATTAGCAAAAATTACATAAATTACAAATTCAGCCGACAGAAATGAATGACGATGTTGAAATTAATACTCAATATGTGAAGTCAGGATTCAAATATCTAAGGGTGCTTTCACACTAGCACTTTTGGTGCGCACCCGGGTTCGTTTGACGTCAGAGTTCGGTTCGTTTGGATGATGTGAATGCTGTCTTCCGAACTCGGGTTTGCACTCGTGAACCGTACCTGAGTCCGCTTAAAAAGGGTGGTCTAGGGTTCGGTTCATGTGAACTCTGGTACGGTTCGCTGCTGATGTGAACGCAATCGTACCAAACCGCTATTAATGACGTATTATTTGATAAAAACGTGTTTGTGTGTGTGTTTCACTCACTTTCCTGACGAGCGTGACTGATGCGCTGCAAGCAGAGAGCTATATACCTCATTTCTGCTCACCTTCAGCGTTCTTTAGAGCATTTGCAGTACATTCGTAAGACAGTCGTAAGTGTCGTTATGTACTGAAGCTCTGGAAACAAAACCAATGGCTCAAAAACATAAATATATAAAAATAAAGAGAGCAACTATGCATTTTGCTGCCTTCTCCTGCACCATTGTTACTAAGCAACGGGGTAAACAGCTGCTGGCTTGATGACGCAAAAGAACTGTGGTTTCGGACCCAAATAAAATAATATGAACACAGTCCAGCGGAGGCAGGGGGAGGGGGAGCAATCGAACTCGGGTTCGGACCAAGTGTGAAAGCACCCTTAAAGTAACTTTTTCTAACAAAGCTTGGTGAACTTTAGAAATATGGTTTAGACAATTGGTCAAGTAATTGTGAGATGGGAATACGTTTAATAACTACAGTACATTTTCACTAGAGCAACAGTACAGCATACCCAGCCAAAGCATGCAGTAACACAAGAAAGTATCAGGAAGAACACAAGCCAACCTTTCAAAACCTTCATTCAGTCTCTGGGGTTTGCTTCACTGTTGGTAATGTTTTGTTATGGCATATGTTTCATTCATAGGAGCAATTTAAAACCTATATCTTGAATAGCTTGATTTAATCAACTAATAATTAAGGACACTATTCTGTTGTGTTTTGATGATTAAACCAAATGTTCTCATTATACTGTAACTCATAGTCATGTTGAAACAATGGCTGGACAAGAGAAACATGTACAAAGAAAGAACAACAGCAGGTTTTCAATAGCCTAAAGCTGTGTTGCAGGTATTCATAGCCTGGAGGTTTGTACTTATAGAGAGTTTTGTAAATGTACCAACAGAAAAATTTCCATTTACTTGTGAAAATACAGTCCCGGCAGAAAATTACTAGCACATTTTCAGTTTATCTACAATATATATTTTTTTTCTGTGTAGAACTGACATACAGTACATGTTTATATGTTTGTATTAATGAATGAACTGAATTTACATTACACTATGTTGCTTAAATCAAATCAAATGATTTTGTTATTAATGGCTTGTGCTCAAATTACATTAGGTTTGTAGACAAATATAAATTGTGCTACTATTTATGAATTCTTAAAAAAAACAAAAAAACAATTAATAAGTTAGACTGGATAATGAAGGAAACACATCCAACAGACATCCAGCATACATGTCAGGATTAACCTCACAAATCATGTTAAGAAAAGAACAGTGAGTAGAACTAGAATCTTAACAATTGATGGCTACTATGAAGAAGCTGGTCTTGATTTATTCAACATTTTTGCACACTACAAACTTCACATACTTTCATTTGTGTGTTTTTTTTTTTTTTTTAGTTTGGAAGACTTTTATTCTAAAATGTGGTACTATTCTAATCATAATAAAATAATAATAATAATAATAATAATAATAATAATAATAATAATAATAATAATGTGTGCAAACTTTTAACTTTTAATGCAGGAAATGTCTAGTATAAATAAAACTCATCCATGAGTCCAGCATTTATCCATGCAAAATAAATTGTTGACAATGTTCACTCTTAACACACAATTATGCACCTTTTAAAAACAAGGTTAGTTCATGTATGCACAAGGAAATAATAGTCATTTAGCAAATACACAAGCACCGGCCAAAGGTTACATGGAGAGGCCTTGAGCACAGCATGAATTGAACCTCCCAAAAATACACTCTAAAAGGTCAATTTTAAGAACACGAAAAAGTTTCTACTGTGGGGTAATCAGTAACAAGCACAAACCCCTTACTAAACTATATACAAAACTATCAGCATGACAAATCTGCAAACAGATAGAAATTTGTTGGAAAAAAATCTTGTACATCATTGCTTTCAAACATTTCAAACTATGGTCTGTGAATATATTATTCAAAATCAGCTGTACAATGGAGCAGTCTTATTTATTTGTACCCCACTCAGGTGTTCTTTGTACACACTTTGTTAATGATTACTGATTACTGATTAATGACTACATGAAACTTGCATATACATAGACTAATGACACCAGTGGACATATCTGATTAAGCATTTTAGGATTTTTTTTTTAATTAAACCATTAAATAATGTAGATATAAAAGCATTGGATTATTAAATATAACTGTTCTATATTTAAGAATTTATAAACATATCTGCTTATTTATACGTTTATTAACAAAAAAAAAAACAAAAAAAACATAATACATCATTTAGCACTCTAGTCCACAGTACAAATTTTTGTCACAATAATTGTTACCATTATTTGAAAAACTTACATTGGAATTATCCTCTCTCTGCATTGATATATCAATGCAGAATACATACTCACATTTTCAGAATATTGCTAATTATTTGACCGACTGCATTATTTTAATGCAGGATTTCACACATGAAGAAGGTGCTGAATTGATTTAAAAGAGAAAGGGCATGCCAACAAAGAAAGAAAGAGAGAGAAACGTGAAGCCAGTGGTAAGAAAAAGCAACTGACAAACAGTCATACAGACAAAATACCAGAGCAGGAGAGGGGGCAGGTTCTTTAGGGCTGGTGATTATGTTGGTTTTGTTGTTGATCTATAGGTGGGAGGGGACAGAGGCAGACAAGCAAAGCTTTAGAACAGCAAGGGAAATGTCAAATTCTATTAATCTAAAATCTAAAAATGGAACTGATGTTACACAGCTTGTGTCACATGGATGTTTAAAGAATAGTTAATTAGCATATTTGATCATAATCACAATTAACTATTCCTCAACTACAGCAAAATTGGACCATCAAATAGTTTTCATTGGAAACTGTCATTTATGCAAAATGGAATTTACAATTCTATCTGAATTATGCAGTGAAAATGACAAGGTATTTAAAAGCCATAAAAGACTAACAGGCATAAAAGTCTGACTTCTAAAGTTTGCAACAGAATAATCTTGTAGAGAAGTTCATGTAATTCACAGATTCCCAGGGAAACAACTAGATCATTAAACAGCATGAAGCAGCAAAGACTTTTCATTGGCATCAAATTATCCTACCAAACCTCTCAAAATCCTCTTCTCTTGAGACATTCATTCATTTTTTGATGTACTATATGTGTTTTTTAAGAAGACAAAGAAGAAGAAAAACACGCTCCTATTAAATACATACAGTGTTCCCTACAGACTACAGAGACTATAATCTAATGGAATTGAAGGTAACCCTGAATATAATATTCCAGTAATAATCATAGTAATGTGCTTTTCATTCTTCTTAAGCAAATTAAACCTACCCCTATTTTGCTGTTGGGATCAATGAAGAAAACCATAAAGGATATGAAGCAGACATGTAATAATTTTTTTTACAGGCATCGTGCCTTGGGTCCTTATGATATTAAAAACTAGGATGTTCTACACTAGTAAATGATCCAGAATTTTACCAAAGAACAGTTTACAACTGAAAAGGTTTTCAGTCTACATCTAAAACTGAGCTATAAAGAAGAGAACTACAGTACTAGTAACTAGAGAATTATACAAATAATGAGATTATAATAACTAGCACGTCTCACCATTGCAACTTCTGTAGAGTTAGGCTTCCTTTTCTGCAGTTAGATGTAGTAAAACATAAAAATAAAACCTTATTATCACCATGCTACCAGATGATGCATTTCTCATTGTACTAATTCTGGAGCAAAAACTGTGGCAACAATAAACTTATCTTCTCATGAAAAGGAAAGGTTTTTATCAAAGCATACTGTATATAACAGGAAAAAACATTAAAACTTTGTCTACATAAACTTTTTTTTTTTTTCAGCTTTGCCATGTTTGATCGGGACAAAGAGACTGTATCCCGCTTTCTACAGTATACTTTTGCACTATATACACTGCCGTTCAAGTTTGGGATCAGTAAGATTTTTTTTATGTTTTTTAAAGAAGTTTCTTCTGCTCATTAAGGCTGTATCTATTTGATCAAAAATACAGAAAAAAAAATGTTATTTTGTGAAATATTATTGCAATTTAAAATAAAACAAATTAAATTTTTTCTATTTTAACATACTTTAAAATATAATTTATTTCTGTGATCAAACCTGAATTTTCAGCATCATTACTCCAGTCTTCAGTGTCACATGATCCTTCAGAAATCATTCTAATATGCTGATTTATAATCAATCTTGGAAACCGTTGTGCTGCTTCATATTTTTTTGGGGACCTGTGATAGTTTTTTAGGATTCTCTGATTAATAATAAGTTAAAAAGAACAGCATTTATTTAAAAAAAAAAAAAAAAAAAAAAAAATTGCGTTACAATATACAATGCTATATTGTTAGAAAAGATTTCTATTTTGAACAAATGCTGCTCTTTTTAAATTTGTATTCATCAAAGAATCAAAGAAAAAAGTATCACATGTTCCAAAAAACAATATGAAGCAGCACAACAGTTTCAACACTCATAATAAATCAGCATATTAGAATGATATCTGAAGGATCGTGTGACACTGAAGACTGGAGTAATGATGCTGAAAATTCAGTGCTGCGTCACAGAAATAAATTCTATTTTAAAGTATATTAAAATAGAAATCAATATTAGAAATTGCAATACGATTTCACAATATTACTGTTTTTTTTTCTGTATTTTTGATCAAATAAATACAGCCTTGATGAGCAGAAGAGACTCCCTTAAAAAACATAAAAAATCTTACTGATCCCAAACTTTTAAGCGGCAGTGTATGTGGACATTCTCTTATAATTAAGGGTTTTAGCTATTCCATTAAAAACCAACTAGTAATGCTACACCAGAGGAGAACTGGCCCCCCGACTGAGCCTGGTTTCTCCCAAGGATTTTTTCTCCATTCTGTCACCAATGGAGTTTTGGTTCCTTGCCGCTGTTGTCTCTAACTTGCTTAGTTGAGGACACTTAATTTCCAGCGATATCGTCGACTTGATTGCAAAGATACTATTTAAACTGAACTGAGCTGGACGATGACATCACTGAATTCAATAATGAAATGCCTTTAACTGAAAATTGAGTGTTTAATCTTGTCATTTTACATTGACACTATTTTCCTATTTTGGTATTGTGAAGTTGCTTTGACACAATCTGTATTGTTAAAAGCGCTATATAAATAAAGGTGACTTGACACCATGCAATGACACTGTAGAAAATTTAGTTTTTTTTTTTTTTTTTTTTCTGTCGTAAATTGTAAAAACCCATGTGAACACAATGAGCTTTGTAAAAAAAGTGGTATACAGACTCTATTGGGAAAGGACTTGACTGGTCTGTTCAAAGCCCAGACCTGAGCATTACGGTTTAGACACATTACAAGTAATGCGTGTTACATAATCAGATTATTTAAAGTAAAACAATTCTCATTAAACTACAATAAAATATCAGTTATCTTTTCAAATAAATAACTTCACAGTTACTGTTGTATGGATTACAAGTGTGAAGACCATGTTTCAAGATGCACGGTCAATATACTGTTGCCTGAAATGTGAAACATAACAGCACTGACAGAAAAGAATCTGGAGGACAGTGAGGGGAAAAGCAAATACACTTCTGCTGTTTGACAATCCTCCGTCTGTTTTCAGGCCATCTGACCAAGAACAGCCCTCTGGGAGCAATGGTTGAGGAGCTGTAGCTTTTGACCTCAGGTCTATGCGCCTGAGTGGGCACAAATGTGCCACTGCGTGAGTCTGCAAACCTCAGTCTTTCTGAGGGGGCTGTCTCTCTTCAAACATCTCTTCAATTGTCCGCATTTCAGTATACCCTTGCTCTACCAAACTGAAAATGGTAAAGTCTGAAGCAGCATGATTAGTGATGTGTGTTGAGTGAAATACTTTTAAGGACCTCCAGGACCTGATGGGAGATCTTTAAAAAATGGCAGTGACCTTCTTGCCAGCCAAGAAGAGTTTGTCTAATTTAGACTCTTCCTCTGGCTGGACTGGCTCATGCATTTTCTGACTACGTGAAGGAAGAACACCTGCCTGACAGTCAAGAGTCTGAAGCAGCAGTGGAGAGAACGTCAAGCCTGAAGGAGACTGCATCACAAACATTCAGGCTTGGGCACATGCAAATTCCACTGGAGAAATATGCTGCATGTATTCCGGTGAGAATGACAGAAAAAGGGAAAAAATCTGTTGGGTCTTCCTCCATAGCCTCAAACACAACATCAGATCCCCAAGATCCTACGTAGCTCATGCAGTGCCTCAGCAACTGCAGAACTACTGGACCCCCAAGGTTGCACATTTTGTATGCCTCCCTAATCAAGCACACCTAATTCAGATCATCACCTCATTAGTAAAGACGCCTAGATGTGAAGTGGGTTTTTCCGACAAAGCAGATATTCAACGTGTGCAGATGGGGGATGGCTGATTGTCCTCCTTTTCTTGATAAGAAGGCCAGCCTTGAGCAAAGCACTTTAATCTTGAAATTATCATAGTGTATGCAGTTTGAACAGTTGTTAAACAGTGCTTTAACAAAGTCAGAATACTCAACACACTTATTGCGTGTGTGTTCTCACTAATAATGAAAGGAGCACACAGTAGCACACACTTACGGAAAGTTATCCTGTTCCACCATGAGAAAAGATCAACTTGACGTGGGTTGCTGAAACATGATATCTAAATAATAATCCAAAAGATTCTCAAAAACCATGGCTTGATAAAATGTCTTCCAGAAAAGGAGAAATTTGAGAAGTGATAGCGTTAATGCAACCTTTTGAGGCTCTGGTGACGAAGTGCCTCGGAGGGCAGAGTGTGCATCATTAGCGAATGAATTGGACTTCAGACAACAGTCACACCTGAAGGGTGTCAACTGCAGTGTCAATTGAACCTATAAAAGGGAAATATTTTAAAACATTCTGATTAATGCAAATTTAAAAATTTAGCTAACACTTATATGTCTCCCTGTCACACCCTTTTCAGGTATTAGAATCTCTACCAAGGAACTGATGACCTGAATTGGGTGTGTTCGATTAAGGATGTACAATGTTGGGGGAGCTCTAGGAACATGGTTGGGAACCACTGCTATAGACTATGACATTCTTTTGGATAGGCTCAAGAATTAAGCTGGAATTTGTGGGCAGAGATTAGCATAGTTCAGGTCCTCCCTATTCAATTGCTATCAAGTGTCTTTGTGTTAATGACAAGGTGTCAGATAGATCACAAGTACAATATGGAGTGCCACAGAGCTCAGTATTAGGTTCTGTACTTTTCTATGCTTCCTTAGGGGGACATTATCGGGAACCATGGCAATATTTTCGACTGTTACACAGATGATACTTCGGTTTATATTTCCCCCAGACCTAATGAAACATTTCAATTTACCAAGTTGATATTGAGTGTATTTGAGTGTGATATCAAAGAATGGATGACTAGTGATTTAATTCTTCTCAATTTTGACAGATCAAAGGTTTTAGTTATTGGAAGTTACTCAGTTATTGGATCCTCAGAATATAATCTGTCTTTGGATGTAATGTGCAAACCGATGGATGTCTTGTAGAATCAAAAAAGTTAGCAGCTAGAGTGCTTACCATAACCAAGAAATATTACCATATCAGCTCAGTTTTACCATCACTTCACTGATTGCCTGTTACATTATGCTCATTATACACAAATCTTTGAATGGTCTGGGTCTAGACCCTCATTACTTATGCGACCTTCTATTGCGCTATCCATCACATCCATGACTCCTAAACTATAGAATAGCACTGTTTTCCTAGCACTGTTTGGACTCAGACACACTAACTCAGTTTACGCCGGCCCTGGAACAATGTAGAACAATCTTTTGTGTGTAAATTCACTTTTGTATCGGTTTTAACATGACACAATATGCTATAGCATTAATGTAACATGAAAAGAGTTTGTAACCCTTTTAAAACACGGGATGAAATACAGTGAGTGAGTCTGGTAAATCGTGAATTAGCTGTCATCATCAAAGCTCGTGCAGCCAGCTGCGCTGGAGAAAATGAAGGGGCACAAATTTTTTCTGAAGGGGCAATGCACCCTTTTGCCCTTTTTTTGTAAAGACACCCCTCAAACCATACAACTCTAAATTAATTTAATGGAATCTAGACTAATATTCATCTTTTCACATTCCTTCCTACTCTTCTAGAGCCTGCTAGATTCAGCTCAGGCCCAGTTTAATGTTGCTGTCCAACGTCTTCAAATAAAGACCTGTGCCAATGAACCGACAAGGGACATTCAATGGAGCAAAACCCGCATCTCTTCAACCTTCTATAACAGACCACACAGAGGACGAACTACTGCTGCCTCTACATCTGCCAGAACTCAACACACCTGATTTAAGTCACAAGTCACCTGAGATTTGCCAGATCCCAAATCAGAGTGCCTGACTTGATTTACCTGGTGTATCTGCCTCAGACACCCGAGACATCAACTGCCAAGACTGGAACTGAAAACCACTCCTCTATAGTGAAGTACTAAGTCAATACATAAATTGCAAGGTTGCATGTGTTTTTTTTTTGTTGTTGTTTTTTTTGTTTTTTCAATTTGATTGGTTAAAAGTAACTTCTATTCTAAGCCCATTCATTTCTAGACTACTAGACCAGTGGTTCCTGACCTTTTTTCAGGAGATCCCTGTTTTAACATTCATAATTACTGCCTTGCGTCATGTTTTCATGTTTTTGCAAGAAATGATATTATGCTGCACTCTTGTGCCTGCGTGAGACTGTTGTTAACTTTGTTTAATACTGGACAGTATTTACATGATTTCAAACCGCGGTAATCAAATACGTTTTAATGTTATAGTGGTTTATTGTCACACTGTATTATGTTATGTTAACGCCAAACTAAAATGAGCTTGGTGACCCCTTCTAAATTTTTATCAACCCACAGTGGAGGTCTAGTTTTAGCCTACACTTGTTCCATTTCCCTCTATGGCTAACTACAACATAAGGACATACATTTTAGGAATTTGGCTTACACACAATGATATGCAATATGTTTTGCATTATGTGCTATATATTATGTATTTTGTATAAGTATTATGGTAAGACTTTCAACGAACCTTTCAGTTAATCTGCCCAAAAGTGGGCGATATAACCAAAATCTTAAACCTTGTCACGACTTTTCTCTAAACCAAACTGTTATAAATGTAACAAAACATTTCATACCATTTAACAAAACAAAGATTTTATATCTCCCATACCATACAGATTTCCATATCACTGCATAATGAACTTATAACTCTAACTTGCAACTACTATAAAGAGAGAGAGAGTTAGAGAGTTGGGCTTGTAACCTGAAGGTTGCCGGTTCGATTCTCACACCGGCAGGAATTGAAGGTGGGGATTGTGAATGAAAAGCACTCTCTCTGCCTTCGATACCATGACTGAGGTGCCCTTGAGCAAGGCACCGAACCCCCAATTGCTCCCCGGGCGCTGGAGCAATGGCTGCCCACTGCTCCGGGTGTTCACGGTGTGTGTGTGCGTTTGTTCACTATTCACTGCTGTGTGTGTGCACTTGGATGGGTTAAATGCAGAGCACCAATTTCGAGTATGGGTCACCATACTTGACAATACGTCACGACTTTCACTTTCATTACACTTTCAAACATACAGATTTCCTTTTCACCATAATGCATTATTCTCAAAACCAAGTTTGTTTTTTTTTAGTTTTTTTTTTTGACAATTTTTGATAAACCCCTAAAAATCAAGGCACATTTGACACAAGTTCTTCCAACATAGGCCTACTTTGATACTTTCAGACACTCTATACCTAATCTTGAATAAAATTTGGATACAGCCTATAACTTAAAATGCTATTCCAAAAGTCATTCAGCACAGATTAACACTGCTTTCACATGGTTTGAAAGGCACAACCCATGTGTTAGCTAATATGAATCACCTGGAGAGACAACAGTGAATTGGACTGTAAGATATAAAGATATGGGTTACCCTAAATGCTGGACCTCAAGAACAGAAGAGTCTTATCTATTTTATTTAAAAAGGGAGAGTAAAAAAATGTTAATAACCTGAATACTGAAAGCTAACAAGTATGTAGACAATGAGCATTGTTTATAAAAAAAAAAAAAAAGGTGCTACACGATTGTAGGACAGATATACATTATATACATAGTCCTACATACCCAATCAAACTAAAAAAATCATGTCTCTATATGTCCCCACTGGAGCTGACCCATCCTCCAGAAATGCTTTCTGAAGCCATGACCCAAAAGAGAACTAATGTATGCACACGCACATGCTCACTCATTAAACATGCTAAATAAACATGCATGTGCAGTTGCTGACCAGGAACCAAACAAAACCGCTCTGTGTTATATATTCAGTGTAGGTCCAGGGGTGCAGCATCAATTCATACACATAATACTACTATGGTTCATGTCCATTTACCTGCCACAAATCAGTTACTAAACACAACTGGGTCAAAGGCATGTCACCTAATTAATATTCTTGATATTTTTTGTCACCCTTTTTGTCATTTGCTAGACAAAAATAATAGTTCATGTCCATGGCACATATAGTATGTTTCAAAGTTTAATACTTAGCTTACATACAGTAACCTACCTTAACACCATCAGGTTTCTTGTATGGATTCTTGCCTGTTGAGTGAAATGAAAAGAATAATTGTGAACATAAAGTGGGATAAAAAGGAAAGGGTTAGGGGCAGACAGGATTGGTGTTTAATGTCTAAAATAGTACATAATAGGACAGTTTCAATCACTGTGCTTCATGCACTCAAGATCCATTGGCCTCAAAATCAAACCCCCTGAATGAATCATAATCAAATATTTGCATAATGTAATGAAATGTGATTAAGCAATTTTTTTTTTTTTTTGTGTCAGCAAGACCCTGATTTTGTAATAAGACAAACAAAAATATTTACTATACAGTGAAATGCTACTTTTGAAACACTTTGTTACATGGCTGTACAATTTAATAAGAATAAGAATAAAAAAAATGGACTATTTTGATAAGCATTGTGATTGCTATTTGAACCATGATATGATAAATATGTAATTTTGCTGGTGCTTTAGATATCACAAGCTAATAGCACAAAAAGACAAACATGACACTGAAATAGCCCATTTACTATGGGCTATTAACATTTTATTTGCACACTAACGTTTTATTTAATTAAATCCTAGCCTTTTACAATTTAGTAATTGCCTAGGCCATTCGGACCTTAAATCGGCTAATTTTACAGCCCTTCTGCAATGAAAATGTTAAAATCTTCTGTTGCTTAATATTTTCTCAAATATAAAAAGAGCATAACTCCAACTTTTTGACACGATTCAAAGAACAACTATTAAAAAGCAAATGCAAAGTAAACTGAAGAGAGTTTCTTACTTGAGAAGTTCCGTGTAGCAAGCATTGTAGTAAGGATAGCACCCTAAAACAGTCCACAAAGAACAAAAAGGCAAAGATCAACTTAATCATGAGTCTTGGTAGCTGTGTAAAATATTAGTCAATGCTAATGGATAACGATTAATCTAGTTAAGCCTTTTAAATTATGTAATTCAGGCTAAAAACCCACGTAGACTAAAGTCAATATGAAACAAAAATTCATTTTTTATTTTAATTTTTTACTTAATGGTCCTGCTCTTTTTGTATATAATGCACATTATTCTAAATATGATAACAATTATCTTCATTACCTTTCTTAAAAATTCAACCCTTACCCTCCATCCATCTCCTATAGAGATTCAAACCAATTTATAATGGGTAACAGCCCCATGAAGTGCTAAAAAGTGTTTTTTTTTTGTGGTTATTAGTCAGCATTAAATATGTTTTCAATTAGAATGCTGTGTGTTTGTGCATTTACATGACTCTGTGTTTCTGTTTCTTACTTTAAGCTTCCTCCTGGCATTGAATTTCTTCAGGCATTCCACTGTCTCCTGTCTGTGCATCATGGATGCCACTGTGGAACGTTGCTATGATACAGACAGGTAAACAATAAATCAAAAACTGTCTCAGATCTATTCTTGAAATCTATCTTTGCACGGAAAACAGGTCCTGTACATTATTTAGAATCAATTAAAGAAAAGGACAGGTGTCACTGTGGGGAACAAACATTTGGTGCACATCAAGAGTATGTGAGCGGAGTGGAGCGGTAACAATTTCCCCTCCGCGCTCCGAGCATTTAATGATCACTCCACTCCAGCTCCGCTCCAGGTTCACCATTTCCCGCTCCACTGATATCAGAAACACCGCCTACATTTTCGTCAGTTATTTTACCTACGGATCGCTGCATTTCTTACAGATTTCTGCTCATTTGAAATTGGATACAGATGAAGTATCACGTAAGATTACATTTGTTTAAATGCATTATTGAGAGAGCGTATGCGTGTGAATAAGTGTTTTACATTTCACCTGAAAAAATTCAGTATCTAGAACAGGGGTGTCAAACTCAGTTCCTGGAGGGCCGCAGCCCTGCAGAGTTTAGTTCCAACCCAGCCCCAACACACATACCATGTAGTTTCCAAATAAGCCTAAATGACTTGATTAGCAGGATCAGGTGTGTTTAATTAGGGTTGAATCTAAACTGTGCAGGGCTGTGGCCCTCCAGGAACTGAGTTTGACATCCCTGATCTAGAAGGACAAACAAATTCCTTGAGAAGTATAACTTCCCGCTCACATCATCATAGCCTTCACATTCTTTTCGATTTGAGTGACCCATCTCTATCAAGCTAGGTAAATATGTTTAACGTGAATTCTTGCTAAATATCAAGCGTAGCGTTAGTTCTGGCAGGTCACGTTAGTCAAGCTTGCATCAGCTGACTCTCAGCTGATCCCCATCTACCTACAGGAATACGACACCTATCTTAGCATCCATATATAAGGGCCTTCAGTATTATCAGCAGTTTTCGCATTGCTCAATAGCTAATTACCCTCCTCCATCCCCAACTCCTCCTCTGTCGGTCAGGATTCAGCCTTCTGATCCCCCCTTTGAATCAGACTAATTCTAAAATGTGTACATAAAATGACTGAACTTTAAAGATATCTGCAATACATTTGTTGGTTCTGTTCTGTTTACCCTGGGGGGTTATCGCTGCTCTCATCCATGCTAGGCTGCATGGATGCACAGGGAGCTCTTGCCCAGAACAGAACCAAACCGCCAATACAAACTGTATGCTAATTGTCAATCATCTTTGACGATAGTGGTCCTGACAGAAATGCAGTTATATCACGGGCTGTTGACATGAATTGTACTCGTGATGGAGTGTTGGTGGAGCACTCTCGGAGTGAGTGAAAATAGGACTTTTAAAAAATCCGCTCCTCCTACCATTTAAAATCACATTGCTCCGCTCACATACTCTGGTACACATTCATTTAACAGTTGTACCACTTGCAATTTAGCTTAGCAGAAGCTAAATGCAGAAGTAATTGCGCATAGAGACATTTTTTGGTGAAGTGCTAAAATAATTTGAATTATTACTTCATTATTAATTAATATAAATAATAATAATGATGATAACTGGCTTAAACAATTAAAATTAACTTTGATTAGGAGTAATCCAATACAATATAATGCATTACTTTTAAAAGTGATGTTCCCCAACTCTGATGACAGTATGTAAATACAGTATAGATAATAAAAATGTGTGTGCTAATGCACGTCTGTGCCTCCCTAACCATATTTTAAGGGACAAAACATAAAACATAAAAAACAACATTAGAAATCTATGCAATCTACATCTCCTTTCAGATAGAACAGCAAACTTGTGTGTGTATGAGAAAGTGAGTAGACATACACAGATCCAGGGGTGTTTGAGGGCCTCAGCTGCTGTGATGCGTTTGGCAGGGTTTATAGTCAGCATCTTGTTGATCAGATCTTTGGCCTCTGGTGTCACTGTGTCCCACTCAGGAGAGGGAAACTAGGGAAAGAAAGCACACACACACACACACACACACACACACAAAGATTCAACAGACCTTAGGCTGTGCTTTGATACCACACTGAACAGTGGTTTTCATTCCTGGATCTGGGGAGCCACAGTTTGTTTCCTATCTTAATCACTTGTGATTCAGATCATAAGCCTGGAGAGAGCTTCATGAACTGAACTGAGTGTGTGGGATAAGAGAGAAAAAATGTCCAGTGCAGAAACAGGACTGAAAACCAAAAATTTGTCTAAAGTGATGCTGTAGCATTATAATGTACTATTCTGCATGTCATGAGCCTTTCAGAAGATAAGGCCCAAAAAAGCCAGATGAGGCAATGTATGGAGAGGCATTTAGGGAAATAATTTAGTCTCATCCACGTATACTAAATAGCTGGGAATCTGAGCCAAGCTGGACAGAAGCCAGTGGACTGCTCATTCTCTGTTACTTTCTCCTTCACTCTCTGATGGAAAAGTATGAATTGCCTAACACAAAATAAATTACACAAAATTATGATTTGCATTGAGTTACTACAGCTGTGTTGCTTTCTCTTTATTAACTGTCAGAGTATCAAATGTTGATAAATAGTTGAATGAGGACAATATCTAGTATAAGAATCATAAATGAAGCATATTACACATTTCTTAAAGAATCAAGTATGTTATGGTTAAGTTATATATGATATACTGTATATCTGTGTAAGAAATCTTACATCATATGCACCAGCTTTGATCTGCTGGTAAAGTCGATGTTGGTCTTCATCCCAGAAAGGAGGGTAACCCACAAGAAGGATGTACAGAATAACACCTATTCAAGAGAAAAAAAAAAAGTATGTAGGTATAAGGTACAATAAGGTATGTTGTATTAATATATTTTATTATATTATATAAAATATAGACAGTTCCAGCCTCAAACTGAGACTATGGACCACACACTTACTAACCACCCAAAACGAAAGTACTTTTATAATTTAGTAAATTCTAAATAGCTAGAAGACAGTTGGGGTGCAGATAGTCACAAAGTCTGAACATATACAGGTGCATCTCAATAAATTAGAATGTCATGGAGAAGTTCATTTATTTCAGTAATTCAACTCAAATTGTGAAACTCATGTATTAAATAAATTCAATGCACACAGACTGAAGTAGTTTAAGTCTTTGGTTCTTTTAATTGTGATGATTTTGGCTCACATTTAACAAAAATCCACCAATTCACTATCTCAACAAATTAGAATACTTCATAAGACCAATAAAAAAAAAAACATTTTTAGTGAATTGTTGACCTTCTGGAAAGTATGTTACTGTATATGTACTCAATACTTGGTAGGGACTCCTTTTGCTTTAATTACTGCCTCAATTCGGCGTGGCGTGGAGGTGATCAGTTTGTGGCACTGCTGAGGTGGTATGGAAGCCCAGGTTTCTTTGACAGTGGCCTTCAGCTCATCTGCATTTTTTGGTCTCTTGTTTCTCATTTTCCTCTTGACAACACCCCATAGATTCTCTATGGGGTTCAGGTCTGGTGAGTTTGCTGGCCAGTCAAGCACACCAACACCATGGTCATTTAACCAACTTTTGGTGCTTTTGGCAGTGTGGGCAGGTGCCAAATCCTGCTGGAAAATGAAGTCAGCATCTTTAAAAAGCTGGTCAGCAGAAGGAATCATGAAGTGCTCCAAAATTTCTTGGTAAACGGGTGCAGTGACTTTGGTTTTCAAAAAAACACAATGGACCAACACCAGCAGATGACATTGGACCCCAAATCATCACAGATTGTGGAAACTTAACACTGGACTTCAAGCAACTTGGGCTATGAGCTTCTCCACCCTTCCTCCAGACTCTAGGACCTTGGTTTCCAAATGAAATACAAAACTTGCTCTCATCTGAAAAGAGGACTTTGGACCACTGGGCGACAGTCCAGCTCTTCTTCTCCTTAGCCCAGGTAAGACGCCTCTGACGTTGTCTGTGGTTCAGGAGTGGCTTAACAAGAGGAATACGACAACTGTAGCCAAATTCCTTGACACGTCTGTGTGTGGCGGCTCTTGATGCCTTGACCCCAGCCTCAGTCCATTCCTTGTAAAGTTCACCCAAATTCTTGAATCGATTTTGCTTGACAATCCTCATAAGGCTGCGGTTCTCTCGGTTGGTTGTGCAGCTTTTTCTTCCACACTTTTTCCTTCCACTCAACTTTCTGTTAACATGCTTGGATACAGCACTCTGTGAACAGCCAGCTTCTTTGGCAATGAATGTTTGTGGCTTACCCTCCTTGTGAAGGGTGTCAATGATTGTCTTCTGGACAACTGTCAGATCAGCAGTCTTCCCCATGATTGTGTAGCCTAGTGAACCAAACTGAGAGACCATTTTGAAGGCTCAGGAAACCTTTGCAGGTGTTTTGAGTTGATTAGCTGATTGGCATGTCACCATATTCTAATTTGTTGAGATAGTGAATTGGTGGGTTTTTGTTAAATGTGAGCCAAAATCATCACAATTAAAAGAACCAAAGACTTAAACTACTTCAGTCTGTGTGCATTGCATTTATTTAATACACGAGTTTCACAATTTGAGTTGAATTACTGAAATAAATGAACTTTTCCACGACATTCTAATTTATTGAGATGCACCTGTGTGTGTGTGTGTGTGTGTGTATGTATATATATATATATATATATATATATATATATAAAATATCATCATGATCAGACTTCTTGATAGACATACTTTGTACGTTTTTTTTTTTTTTTAGAGTAATTTTTCAAGAGTGATTTTACCAGGATATCCAAATAGAGCTCTTTTTTTCCTATCTGAATAAATTTAAGTTCAGATACCAGATGAAACCTGTGCTCATTTTAATGCAGTTGTTTGCTCATTAAATTACAGAATTACAATGAGTTTTCTATTACAGCAAGTATAGGAAACATAATTTGCTAACTGGTTACTCATGATTTCATTCACTCTCATATTATTCTGGATTTCATTTCACACTTTATCAAATATTCACTGCAAGAGATGGCAAGCTTTAAATCTGCAAACCAGATGAAAAAGTATTTTATTTAGACAGGTGGCCCATTATGATCACCATAGTGCCAACAAAATTAAACTGAACAATTCAACTGTCAACTGTTGCAATCAAACTGTAACTCTCCATTTATAATTATATATTGAAGTATACTGAACTGTAATGTACTTAATGTACATACATGTATATTTATTGATTTTCTTTCGCCAATTCAGATATAATTATTTAGTGAAAACAATTCTGAGTACAACTCGGACTATAAAGCAAAGGATCTGTTATGTTATGAACATTATGTACAGAAATACAATTTAATTGGCAGCAGAACATAATGCTTGTGATTAGCAACCTACCACATGCCCACATGTCCACTGGTTTGCCATAAGGCTCCTTCCTCAGCACCTCAGGAGACAGATAACCTGGAGTTCCAGCAAACCCTACAAAATATAGCACAGACCTCAATTAAACCTAACTGAGTTTTTTTTTTTTCTTCTTTCTTTTTTTCTTTAAACAGTCTACAAAATGAGCTCCCCCTAAATTCTCTCTTAAGAATTTACTTAAGGCATTTTTGTCTTTGGATTGCAGCCTAATTCTAAAATAACTTTAGTCCCTGACGTCCCATCAAGCCCCAGAGGCAAAAAGCCCATAATGAGAGAGCAGCCAAAGAGGAAAACTGGAGCTGAGTGTAAAGCCCTTGAGATCATTGTAATTAAACGCTAACACCATCAGGGTTTGTCCAAAAGTAAGACTAATCGCACAACCCTCACATAAAACTTAGTGATAATAATAATAATAATAATAATAATAATAATAATAATAATAATAATAATAATCATCGTCATCACCATCATCATCATCCTATCTGTAATTAAAGCCATTTTTACCGAAGAGGCAAAAGCTATTTAGATTATTAATAAGAGACTAATGACTAACACGTCTTGAAGTCATTAAAGTTCTAAAATTATACTTTATCATACATAATTTGACAGTAATAATAATAAAAAAAACACTTTCTCCCTAGACTATCCCATAACGTTCACTAATATCACAAAATATTGAAAAATTACACCGAAAAATTATGCACATCAAAGTCTAAAGTAACACAAAAAAACAAACTATCACTAACATTTTTGCATAATGTAATTAGATTTAATTTGATCAGCATCTTCAACACTACCAGAAGAGAAAAGCAGTAAAAATATGCACACGTCTTAGTTTATTTGGAATATGCTGATTACAGGGATACAAGAATATTTAACAGAAGTGGACTAGGCTCACCTTTATTTTTCAGAATAAAGGTATAACCATATGAATCTTAATTGGAAAAATTATAAGCATTTTAACATTCACTGATTATGTCACTGCACATTTTGTCTTGTCATCACAGCACTAGTATATTACATTTTTAAACCAGTGCTGTTAAATAAGTTGGTGAATACTAACCAAACCACGCTTGTTGGTCTCCCTGTACCTCGATAGCCAGCCCAAAATCAGCCAGTTTCACTGCTGCGCCCTTCAGTTTGCTGGCCAAGAGAAGATTCTCTGGCTTTGGGTAACAGACAAAACAACAGCTTCAAAATATACTGAGAAAATTTATACAAATTATATGTGTTATAGAGAACAAATGACATTGCTCATCTTCAATGACCTGATGTCTCATAGAAGACTTGGGTCAAAATGTACAGTTTTAAGAAAATGTACAAGAATACCATGTACTAGGAAAAGAAAGCTAATGACTTTTTTTCCCTAGATTTCTAAAATGGATTTAAAATTATGATTTAAATAGACAAGCTCTGATAAAACATTTTGAACCAAGACTTCCGAAAACATCAGTACAGCCTCCAGGGTTATGCAGCACTTCATGAAGAGCTATGTGACCAGACTTGAACAATGTTTTGACTGAGCAACAACAGTTAATTTAAAACTCATTTAAAAATGAATAATCACACAAACAACAATGTTGTAACTGATGTAACTGTTAGAATCAAATAGTGTTGCATTAGAACTGTCTGGAGAAAAAAGACATTTTGTCTGCAAGTGATTTTTTTCAGTATTTCTCATGAATGTTATAATATGCATGTGAATGATATTTACAATTCTTTGCAAAAAGCATAATTTGTACATAAAATGTAATAGGTCACTAGCAATCTCTGCATAACCCATTAAGACTGGAGGAAATAATTATATAATATTCAACTCTGCACATGACAATTTATGTTTATGTCATTTTTGTTTTAAATGTAGAAAGAAAGAAAGAAAGAAAGAAAGAAAGAAAGAAAATTAAATTGCATATTAAAATATGCCATTACTGACATCTATTATTTATAGTAATTGTATTTGTATAGATTTTTTATTTATTTTTTTTTATTTAATATTTTTTGTATTAAGTTTAGAACTGAATATCCAATAATCAATACATTGATTAGGACTGTTATGTCAGGGGAGTCTAGAAAGAGAAGTCAAAACTTTCCTTAAAAGATTATGTGATTATTGTACAACCAGGACAATAAGGACATAAGGCTAGTTTGTCAGGTGCAGTTAGTTGTTTCAGCATTCACTTTATGCCTTGGGAAGATCACGGTGCTAACATGCTAGTGCAATTGAAACTGTCATGCAGTCATTGCTTTTCCGTACCTTACAAACAACCCTAACCCCAATCGTACCCTAAACCTATCCATTTTTTTCAACAATATAAAACACTTAACAGGCAATATCACAGGTGTGTATTGCTTAAATATTTATTTACAGTTATTTATTAAAACTCTAATGTCATTTCATCATGGTGATGTTCCCATGTCCATCACGTCTGTGTATGACACCAAAGGTTTCTTACTGATAAAGTCAAGTTTCTCTTGCTCCACAATAAAGGTCACTTAACAGTAAAATAATTTCTAAAGACAAAATCGTAATGATTATTATAATAGGATTTACATATTAATTATAAAATTATACTCTCAATCCATTACACGAGCAATTACAGTTTAAAAATTAATATTAAGCTTTTAGTTTAAATGAATATAAATACAGATATGTAATAAAAAATAAGCTATATAAATTAAGCTTTTGAGGACAACTCTTTTCTTCTTGCTGGGTTTAAATTCTTTATATTTTTTCCAAAAATATCTTCATCTTTGGCAGAAGAGAGAAGTGAATCATGCTGACGTTCTTACAATACTTTCTTGCAGTTTCATTATGTTTCACGGCATGTGATTGTTTGCTACTGATTTAACCAGGAAAATATCCCACTGAGATACAACATCTTTCATGCACAATTGTGCAACAGTTATTCATGAACTCAAGATCAAAGTTTACAAAGTTGAGGATCAGTGTCATGGTACAAACAAAAATTGAATAGATTGATTTGGTTTTGCCAACTTAAAACCAATCCTACAACCGTAAATTTGTTCAGCTACTGTAGCACACAAGCCCCTGGAGGGCAACCTCCCTGCGGTCATCAGTTCCAACCCTGCTCCGACACACCTCGCTGTTTTTTGGTTTTTTTCCAAGTAATCCTAAAGACCTTGATTAGCTGGTTCAACTGTGTTTGATTAGGTTCGGAGCTAAACTGTGCAGGATGGTAGGCCTTCAAAAGCACCCTGCCGATTCTGAAAGCCATTGCACCTCCTCTTCTACAATATATTTGTAATTGGACCAAATGTGTCTGGTCTTTGCAGTCTTCGCAAACTAGATACTAGTCTTGACTTCGCAAACACCACAGCTAAAAAAGTGCTATTCTTTACAGAGACAGAAGCTACATGTATTATACCCAAGCTTCAGCATCAAATGCACGAGGCAAGGGAGGAAACTTGAGGACTGCGGAAGCTAATTACAGAGGTGTCAAGATAAAATAAAGAATAGCCGGATGTTGTCCTTGTTTAGAGAAGCGCGCGCAAGAGAGATAATGACAAATAGAGTAGATTAGAGAGCAGATCTATGATTCCCCTAAGGATAATTTGAACAGCAGAATTTGGTAGTACATTATTGCAAATGTTCTTTTGTTGCCCTACATATTAGCATAGTAAAACCTTCCCTTTTCCATAAGGTCTGGCCCACATGACTAATAATTTGTCCTCATGATTATACGATATTGCTTTTTGTAAATGGCTGTTACACAATCTTTTCAGGTGCTCTATATAAACCATATATAACTTAAAATTCAATTACATGACTTTCTGAGAGCAAACCTAAAATAGCTCATACTTTAAATTGTTGGACAAGTCATAACAAGGTAAGGTAGACCTCCTTTTTGCTAACAAGCTTTCAAGTGACATTCCTAAACAGGGAAGGAGAAACACGACATCCACAACTGTATGTTGTTCATTTCAAATTTGTCCCTTGACATGCCTGGTAAGGATTAAAAAACTCACATGGAAGAGAATGTATCGCTTGTTGCTTTGTTGTGCCTATGCCAACAACACACTCATGTTGTTCCAAACAACTCGCCACAACTATTAAATCTCATTTGTGCTTGTTCATATTCAGATATCTATCTTGTAGCCAATCTCTATGTGCCAATTTTGCCTATTTATAGAGCATTTTTTAGAGACAGTCTGTGATCAATGTACAGATTGTACATTCAAATGGTTTAGAATGACACGAGGATGAGTAAATGACATTTAAATTACACTTTAATAAGAACATATTATTTGAGGGTTGCTAGCAGGAGAGACATGTTGGCCTATATCAGGATGCAAGACTCTTGCCCTATGAGCTTTGATATTTCACACTGAGAATATTTTTCCTTTAATTGCTATGTTTGTTTGTAATAAACAATCATATATGAAGAATATAGCATATATTGCACAAAACACTTTTTTTAATATACAGTATATATTACTTACTGTTTTGTGTCTATTGTTTTTGTTTTGTTCTGTGTTCTTTTTTATGGTTCAAGTCACCGTTCACCATGGTAACTGTATGGCAGCAGCCAATCACTGTGCAGAATTCAGGCTGATGCAAATTCAGGTGAAGATAATAAGAGGAGGGAAAACAATCTCCTGGTTGCACCTGGCTCATTTGATTGGCAAATTAGCACTGACAAGAGCTTGTGGTGGATTTGGTTTAAAGATGGACAGAAAACACCATTCCCACCCAAACCTGTGTAGGCTTAATTTTTTTAATTTATACCACTGATCACTTGATTCCTAACTCCAAGACAAACATAGACTTCATGTGTTACTAAGCACTTGTACAATCTTAAATTATTTGAATTACAATATCATAAGCCATTTGTAGCCCTTAGTAAAGACCACACAAGATACTGGATTTGTATAAGAGGACAAAGAAGTAGGACTTGGTTTTTAAAGCCCGAAACACACAGCACGATTTTCAGCTGTCCCAGACGAAAGACTGGCATCGTGAAGCAATCGCGGTGATTTCTGATTTGCCACGACTGTTTCACGATGCCAATCTTTCATCTGGGACAGCCGAAAATCGTGCAGTGTGTTTCGGGCTTAAGACCCTCTGCGTCTCTACTCACCTTCAGGTCACGATGGACCACTCCCATCTGGTGGCAGTGGAGAACAGCCTCAAGGATCTGCTGAATGCAATGACTGCATGCAAACACCAGGGGGTGTGGGTTAGTGACAAGCACACACTCACTATCTGTGCACAGCATTGAGAGTAAGGGAGCATAGGCTTAGAGGTGATGAACGTGACTCAAATGGTCTTCTCATTAATTAAAGTTTCAGTATTGCATGATTATGAGTGACACTTTGCAGTAGGGCTGGGTGATATTTTCAAAAGTACATTAACAATTGAAGAAATACAATATACTGCAAAATCCCAGTAAACATAATAAAGGTATTCATTTCATGGATGGTATATTAATACAGTATTTTCCAACCTTGTACCTGGAGGCACACCAGACATTTTGGATGTCTCTCTTTTTGACCTATCCATTTCAGGTCTTGGAGTCTCTACTAATAAGTTAATGAGTTCAATCAGGTGTGTTTGATTGGGTAGAGTGTGTAGTGGTGGTGTGCTTTTACAGGAACAGGGTTGGAAAACACTGCATTAACAACAGTATCTTTTATTCAACATGGAAACTGTTTAATTAATTGAAGAGGCCAGTTCAACAGAAATGATTCAAAACAACAACTGACCCTTTGCAAAGAGCTTGATTGACAGGTGATCTGACCAATCATAACACCAAATCTGCTATTTTGTCTGACACACAAATCAGACAGGAGAGTACAGTTCATCCGGAGAGTATTGAATGAATTGAATGAATTTAATCCATTTTGGAATACGGCTGTAACATAACAAAATGTGGAAAAATTGAAGCCCTGTGAATACTTTCCGGATGCACTGTAGATTAACTTCAGTGGACTTCAACTTGAAAAATAGTTTGTATTGAGTATGTCTTTCCGCGGTTGAATAAAAAAACCTTCTGATGTTAATTCATGTTTATTTTGTGCTTTAAGTAAACATGAAAAGATGATCGTTTTCCTTTTCACGATCATCACGAAAAGATGATCGTGCCGCTTGAACTGAGGCAATATAGTGATCTGTCACGACACATTAAAGAGCCACAAAATGGTATTTACTGTTTGAATTTCTTCAAAAAACAAAAAAAAAACAAAAAAGCTACAATTTGAAAGTTGAGACCTTGTTTCATACCAGATATGTACATTTTGCTTTGTCTTGTCTGCCGGCGTGTTGTCAGTTTCCTCTTTGCTCTGTGATGTATTTTTCACTGCGTGAGAACATGAGGTGTAGTGTGAGAGCGGCACGGCTTGTCGGACATAGCAACAGTAACTAAGAAGGGCAGTTTTGGGAAGGGTCAACTGGTTTGTAAATCAAAGGAGGGGATATCAGAGTACTAGCATTATTTATTTGGTCATATTTAAATGACCACATAAAAGCCCATAAAGATCCAATCATGCATTCCCTGCTTTGTTTAGACTTTTATGTTGATTCTTCTCTGTTCCTTCCTGTGTTAATCATTTGTAGTTTCACTTTATGATTGGTTTCCCTTTTTCGTCTCCCCAGGTGTTCTGTGTTCCTTATTGTGTATTTAAAGGTGTGTCCAAGCCATGTAGGAAAGATCATATTTATGAGTTGAATGCATATAAAAATCACCACAAAGTCGTAATTACAAGTGGGAAACCAATAATTTTCGTTAAGCCCAGATTTGTTAAATTTGGGGTGTGTCAGTGAGATTGCATGTCCGACACAATAGATGCAGCATCTGTTAAAGCGATAATACACACAAAAATGAAAATCAGAAATTCCTACAGGTTTAGAACAATTTGATGGTAAGTTAATCATGACAGAAATTTCATTTTTGGGTCTACTATCCTTTCACATTTGTTCAAATTGTATTATATATATATATATATATATATATATATATATATATATATATATATATATATATATACATATATATATATATATATATATACATATATACATACACACAGAGTGCCGTTAAAAGGTTTTTGCCCCCTCCGTATTTTTATTTTTTCTTTTGCATATATGTCACACTTAAAAGATTCAGATCATCAAACAAATTTTAATATTACACAAAGATAATGCAAATAAATACAAAATGCAGTTTTTAAATGATGATTTCAATTATTAAGGGAAAAAAGCTGTTCAAACCTACCTGGCCCTACGTGAAAAATTAATTGTCCCCTCCTGTTAAATCATGAAAGAACTGTGATTAACCACATTATTTTAGGAAACGGAGTTAAATTTCACTAGCCAAACCCAGGCCTGATTACTGCCGGACCTGTTGAATCAAGAAATCACTTAAATAGAACCTGTCTGACAAAAAGAAGCATGCTTAAAGGGCAACACATCATGCCGCGATCCAAAGAAATTCAAGAACAGATGAGAAATAAAAGAGTTGAAATGTATCAGTCTGGAAAGGGTTATAAAGCCATTTCTAAGGCTTTGGGAGTCCAGCGAACCACGGTCAGAGCCATTATCCACAAATGGAGAGTGGTGAACCTTCCCAGGAGTGGCCGGCCCACAAAAATTACTCCAAGAGCGCAACGATGACTCATCCAGGAGGTCATAAAAGAACCCAGAACAACATCTAAAGAACTGCAGGCCTCACTTGCCTCAATTAAGCTCAGTGTTCATGATTCAACAATAAGAAAGAGACTGGGCAAAAACAGCATCCATGGGAGAGTTCCAAGGCAAAAGCCCCTGCTGACCAAAAAGAACACAAAGGTTCGTCTCACATTTGCCAAAAAATATCTTGATTATCTCCAAGACTTTTAGACAAAAATTCTGTGGACTGATGAGACAAAAGTTGAACTTTTTGGAAGGTGTGTGTACCGTTACATCTGGCGTAAAAACAACACAGGATTACATAAAAAGAACATCATACCAACAGTCAAACATGGTGGTGTTAGTGTGATGGTCTGAGGCTGCTTTGCAGCTTCAGGACCTGGATGACTTGCCATAATTGATGGAACCATGAATTCTGCACTCTATCAGAAAATCCTGAAGGAGAATGTCCGGCTGTCTGTTTGTGACCTCAAGCTCAAGCACACTTGGGTTATGCAGCAGGACAATGATCCCAAACACACCAGCAAGTCCACCTCTGAATGGCTCAAGAAAAACAAAATTAAGGTTTTGGGGTGGCCAAGTCAAAATCCGGGCTTAAATCCAATTGAGATGCTGTGGCATGACCTTAAACAGTCCATTCATACTCGAAAACCCTCCAATGTGGCTGAATTAAAACAATTCTGCAAAGAAGAGTGGGCCAAAATTGATCCAAAGCAATGTGAAAGACTCATTGCCAGTTATCGCAAACGCTTGATTGCAGTTGTTGCTGCCAAGGGTGGCACAACCAGTTATTAGATTTAGGGGGCAATTATTTTTTCGTGTAGGGCCAGGCAGGTTTGAACAGCTTTTTCACTTAATAAATGAAATCATTATTTCAAAACTGCATTTTGTATTTACTCAGGTTATTTAATTTGACTCAGTTTTCCCATGTGTTTCATTGGTTTATCTCATTCATCTGTCCCTTGTTAATCAACCCATTAGTCCCCTCCTTTAGTTCTGGTATAAGTATTCCCTGTTTTGTTCAGTTCATTGTACTGTCTCATCAGTGTATATGTAAGGTGTGCATTCAAGTTTGAACTTCATTTGCCTTTATCGTGTTTATCTGCACAGCCAGACCGTGACAATGACAGATGCTTTATCGCCCAGCCCTACTGTGAAATAATAAACTTTTGTTTTGAAATATTTGTAAGCTATCAAATATAGTTATATATTAATAAATATACATACATTGCCCATCCATCGTCATCATTACCTCTCTTGTCTTGCTCTCCAAATCTCAATCCAGAAGTGGTGTTTGCTTGGGTGACTGTCTGCTTGACCCACTAAAATCACTGAGTTATGGGTTCTGATACCCGTTTTGTATTTCAGTCAAAAAGGGCACAGTCACCATCAACACACATAAAAAAAGACAGTCCTACAGAGTCAAACGCACAGCCCCGACTAAGCACATTTCTGAGGTGCTACATGCATGACCTTTGCTTCGAGGTCATCAGTTGTGTTATTACCCCTCAGCCCACTGCCACACACATATCTTGGTGTGTAGCTGTGTTTTGAGGGACCAGGTTGGGGTGAGCAGAGGAGGCTTCCACATTGGTAACCCATGGTTTATTGTTTGTTTAAAGAACATTGCAGCAGGTTGGAGGCTTAAGCCTGTTATACTAACCTTCAAGTCTCGATGTACAATGCCATTTAGGTGACAATGATTAACACTCTCTAGAATCTGCTGTATGCAATGACTGTGAGAAAGAGAGACACAGCGAGGAAGCCAAGGAAGAGAGATTGAACAGTTCAGCAAGCACAGTCAGAAAATAAATACAGCTGGCAAACAAACAATGCAAACAGAAAGCAAATTTAGCTTGGGCAGGAGCAAATACTGTAATCCAGTGAGTACTAGGCTGTTGAAAATAGTGTAATTTTTATTATAATTCTAAAAGATGGATTTAAATCAATATTTCACCCAGAAATGAAAATTGTAATTTTTAGCTTAACCTCATATCGATGCAATCCCTGTTGCAGAGACCACTGGGTCCAGTGGCTTCCATGATCTTACTTG
Organism: Spinibarbus caldwelli; assembly: GCA_039654775.1. Classification (NCBI taxonomy): domain Eukaryota; kingdom Metazoa; phylum Chordata; class Actinopteri; order Cypriniformes; family Cyprinidae; genus Spinibarbus; species Spinibarbus caldwelli. The sequence goes on from CM077220.1 coordinate 37,927,599, forward strand.
AGCTTATGATGCATTTCAGAAACACAGTCTAGATCAGCTGTGATTCAGATTCTGACTGGTTTTGTGAATTGGATGAATTGATTCATTGACAAGATATGGGGGTTGGGGAAACAAAAAAAATCATGAACGTCGTATATAGTGGCAGGAATAAGTTTCAGAGAACCCTTTGAAAATATCTGGATTTCTGCATTGATTACTGATAAAAACTGGTCATTTATGCAGATGAAATTGGGAAAGTATGGGTTGCACAGGTACCCTGCCCTTTAAAAAAGGGCATGCAAAGCCTCGTACTGACAAATCTGTTCTTCTCAAGAAAGATGGAATAGTAAATGGGTGTCAAACTTAGCTTGGGGAGGGCTACAGTCCTGCAGAGTTAAGCTCCATCCCACTCCAACACATTCACCTTCAGTTTTCAAGTAAAGCTGGACAAATATTGCGGTTTTTGCCTGATTTTGAGCCGATTTCTGAGTCGCACAATTCTTTTTTGAGTCAGGCCGAATTTCAGCTTTGTGTACAGGGGGTAACGAGAGAAGATTATCCTTTCCCGATGATCGGACTGTATAGTGTGAGCACATAAATCCTGAGCTCTGACTTGACATCGCATGCAATTTACTCGTACAGTGAGACCTAGTCCACACGTACATGAGTATTTTTATAAACAGAGTTTTTCCTTACGTTTTTAAAACAATCTCCGGTTTCATTATCTACACGATAACACTGCAACTGGAATTTTGAAAACCTTCACCCTGGCAGGAGTTTTCAAAAAGGTTCGGTTTCAGTGGCCTGGTGCTGCATTTGCGCGTGGACGAACGGCCAAACTGCATAGAAAAAGCTGCGGTTGTGAAAAAACCCACATTCGTGTGGATAGAGTTGGTATTTAACAAAAACGCTGCTGAAATTGCAGAGTGTATGTCCAGCTTAATTCTGAAGACCCTGATTAGTTGGTTCAGGTATGTTTAATTAGAGTTGGAGCTAAACTCTGCAGGGCTGTGGCTCTCCAGGAAGTGAGTTTGACATCCCTTAGTGTGAACCATGCCTTGATCCCAAAAGCTTTCACAGGACCTTGAAAAAGGGATTACAGACATGCACAAAGGAAGGAAAATGCTACAAAAAGCATTGCTAAAGGTGAATGTGGAAAATTTTAGACTACTGTAACTCTCCCTAGGAGCAGGCATCCTGCAAAGATCACTTTAAGAGCACAACGAGCAATTCTGAAAGAACCACAGGATAACAAGAAAAAACCTCCAGAAAACTCTGGAAGTCATAATTCATATGCCCACTATCAGAGAAAAAAAAAGCACTGAACAAGAATATTGTTCATCTAAGGACAACACGGAAAACACTGCTGTCAAAAATGCTTGAGGCATGTGTCGTGTTTTCCCAAGACCACTTGGATGTTCCATTGTGCTTCTGGGAACATGTTCTGCGGACAGTTGAGAAAAAAGTAATTTTATTTTTTTTTATTATTCAAAGGAAAAATGGCACTGCACATCCATACCAAAACCTCAACCCAACTGGGAAGAATGGCTGAAGGAACTGTGGCCTGGACTGTGCATGTGTACTGTGTATTACTCAATGAAATGTGAAAAGTACTATTTTTTTGGTGTTATTTGTTTTATTTTATTGTATTTGTCTATAATTTTGAGTTAAATTAAACAGCTAAAAAATCCAGATGTTTTCAAAGGATTCAGAACTTATTCATGCCAATGTATGATCTCGCATGAATGGCCAAGAATAGAGGAATAAATAACCACCTTTGTGATTGTATTATTTCAGAAGAACTGGGATATTGAGTCATCTGGACTACATTTATGATACTTCTATGATGCATTTGTGTCCTTTTTGCAGCTTGAATGCTTCAGTCTTTGTTCATTGTAATTTCCCAGAAAAGAACACAGAAAAAGTCTTAATTTCTCATTCTGTGTTACATAGAAGAGTCAAATGGGGTTGGAATGACGTATGGGTGTGTAAAGAATGACAATTTTAATTTCTGGGTGAACTATTCTTTTACAAATAATAATAAAAAATATCACAGAAGCACACACACACACACACACACACACACACACACACAAAACAAGCTTAAACAACCCAAATTAAGATGACACTCTCAGCAAATAAGCAACATAGAAAGAAAAGAATTTTAAATTTTAAGCAAAAAACAAAAAAAAACAAAAACAAAGACAGGCATTACAAGTACAAATACATTGGAAGACATATTGCAGTGCAGACACTTTTTTACATTTCTTCTCACAGTTGGGTTTAAATGTTAGAAAACATTTATGATACATGAGCAATATTACTAAATTTGCTCATTCACTGCTTCTGTGATAAGGTTACAGATATGATTGCCCCCGTAACTGACTAAGAAAAATAACCATATCATGCACACACAGACAATGATAATAAAATATGGTTCTTCTGTTTTGTGAACTACGAGTCTTGCACTTTACATTTTTTAAGTGATTGGTATGTGTGGAATGTTCTGGCTTTCTTGTAAGTCAAGCTCTTACCACAGAAAATAGTTTGACTTTATGGTCAGTTTGTAAAAATAACAAAAAAGTGTTTACAATAATGCACTTACAATGGAGGTCTATAGGGCATGGTTTTCTAGAGTTTAAAATATAATTGAATATAATTCACTTATTAATTCCTCTGCTCTGTGTGTTATTTGAGCTGTAGGTCTCAACTTTTTTTTCAGCGGTTTACTTTGCTAGACTGAATAATTTCTCAACGTGTTATTGATTTAATGTAATTTTCACAGCAACTCAATGCTGTAACAAGAAGGAAGCATGTGCAGACGATTAAACAGGGTAAGAACAGGGTCAGTAAACAGACAGCAGTCAAAACTGTGAAATGTAATGCAGCCCATACAAACAAATCCAAAACAGTAAAAGAGTAAAAATGGGGAAAACAGCAAGGCTCAAGATAAAACTAAATACAATTCAGAAAAGAACGTTCAGAATTGTCAACATAAACAACAAACAATACTTTTCAAAGAAGCAGCGCAAGGCTGGGCTATATAAGAAGTCTACTAATGAGGGGATGAGATCCAGATGTGAAGGAAACTCAGAAGTTAGTATTCTGGTGATGGATCCCTCATTTGGTGGGGGGAGGGAATGACACGTACGCCTTGCCCCATAAACTTCCACTGTAAGGCCATTATTGTTGAAAAAATACCACAAAATAATTTTCTCTGATAATTGACAACACGCCACAGATGTTGTTTATAGAGCTTCATATATAATATATGATATGCTTTATATTATAGTTTAGTGTGTTATGTATTTAAGCTAATTGAGCTGTGTATTTAATTCATGTATTCTAATGAGTTCTAAAGGGGTTTACATTTGGATACAAGCACTAACCTGGCATCGGCCTCACTGTAGTACTCTCTGGCAACAATATCTTCAAACAGCTCCCCTCCTGTGACTCTGAAAATGTTCACATTCAGAGTCAATACATCAAACAGTCTAACTGCAGCACCTTTAATAAACAGGAAGGTCTGATTTACATTTTCATCTTGGTATGACATAATGAGTGATGAGAATGCAAGAGTGTATATACAGTAGTGCTGTCAAATGATTAATCGTGATTAATCGCATCCAAAATAAAAGTTTTTGTTTGCATAATATATGTGTGTGTTTGTGTATATTTATTATGTATTTATAAATACACACACATACAGTATATATTTTGAAAATATTTACGTCTATATTTATATTCATATAAATTATATTATAAATAAATATATTTAATATATAAAAATATTTTTTTTTCTGAAATATATACATGCATGTGTATTTATACATAAATAATAAATATACACAGTATACATACATATATTATGTAAACAAAAACTTATTTTGGATGTGATTAATCACGATTAATCGTTTGACAGCACTAATATACAGTACAGTATACCTGTCTTGTGTTTATACACACACACACACACACACATATATGTCTAGAGAATAGAAGTTTAAAAATCAATCCATCAATAAATCAATAAATCTCTACACTGGACACAAATAACTTGTGGCAAATTCTATTTGAAACTGAGCATCAACCTGCCCTCCTCACTCTGAAGGGCAGAGCACTTAAAGTAAGTACTCTGAAGGGCACTTTACACTTACATGAACACATATGTCACTGCCACTTTCTTTTGAATTAGAATGTTACCTTGACAACACTGCAGCAAAAGTCATTATAGCAGTTCAGAATGTTATAGCAAATATAACTTTGATGCAAATATTGTTTTCAGATTTATTTACAATTTATTTAAAAAAAATTGGCTAGTATCCTAAATAATTTACCTCTAGTTTCAAATAAATTGAAATAAATTGTGAGTACATGCCATCCAGGAAAATAAAATCTGCCTTAGTTACTCCCATTGTAATGGACAGTTACATTATTAAACATATATTACTTATATATTAAAAAAATCAAAGTCAAAACTCACTTAGTGAGTTTTAGTCGAGTCTCTCATGCACTTCATGTGAATAATGCTATCTGCATGACCATGAGAGCACTGAGTGAGTGTTAATGTGCCTGCTGCCTATGTGGAAGTTTCAATTCAGTCACATGAATCTATTTCAGTTGTGATGCTGCCTATGTAATGAGTAGACTGTCTCAGAAATACAACCTCAAAATGACCATAGCCTCTGAAAGCTGAAATACTGAGCCATGGGAAAAAGTAATGTGTGTCTAATGATTCATCTTTGGACAAAGTCAAAGGATGCCTTCACCCACACTGCCTGTTGCCCACTCTTCATGGTGAGGCATTTGAAATGGTATGGCCATCTTCCTCATGGGAGTCATTAACTCTAACAATTCCTCTGCATGGTTGTATAACAAGCAAGTAAGAAGAGGCCATTTTACATGACCAGGTGCAGTACATAATCAATTCAATTCAATTCAAGTTTATTTGTATAGCGCTTTTCACAATACAAATCGTTGCAAAGCAGTTTTACAGGAAATTAAGTTTCTACAATATATTTATATATTGTAGAAACAATATATTTAACTTATGGCGAAATTTGGTAGTTCTGTATGTTTATACATAATCATGCAAACACACACACACTGCTAACACATCGTGTGTTCATAAAGCCCACCCTTACAAAATTTATGGTAGCAGTATCGTGTTCAGAGTAAAAAGTATTTGCACTGACTTGTACCTGGACTAAGTGTACTCAAATTTATTTTTAATTGTGAAGGTGACAAATTTTCAATATTAGTATCAACCCTAAGACCCTTAATGTCTAAAGCCTAAATCCTAATATCTCATATAAAGTATATAACTTTTATTTTACATTACAGTAGTCTGCCACAGTCTAGGTAATTTATGGGAAAAAATGTATACGCATTCTTGGCATGCCTTGTTTACCAGTCAAACCAGAGGACACAAACTGTTGTATAAATGTAACATTATATACTGTAATGTATTTAGCATCTGTACTTTTGCTATGTTACTTTTAGTTTGAAGTTCTGTCTTGTTTCTGTTTCGTAAAGCTGAATTTTCAGCATCATTACTCCATTCAGAGTCACGTGGTCCTTCAGAAATCATTCTAATATACTGAATTTCTGCTTAATTATTTGTGCTCAGTTATTAAAAATGGTTCTTATTGCTATCAATTTAAAAATAAAGTTTTTGCTGCTTATTTTTTTTTCTTAGGATTCTTTGATAAGTAGAAAGAACAAAACAAAATAACATTTATTTGAAATAAAATCTTTTGTAACATTCGACTTTTGATTTGACTTTTGATCAACTGAATGCTTCTTTGCTGAATAGATTAATTTATATTAAAACACACACACACACACATCCCAAACATTTGAATGTTAGTATATAGTTTCTGCACAAGTAGCACAACTGTTTTTTCCATTGATAAAAATCAGAAATGTTTCTTGAGCAGCAAATCAGCATATTAGAATGATTTCTGAAGTATATCATGTATATATACTTGACTGTTTAAGTCATTTAAATTATGAGCTTGTAGCTTCACAATCTTGGCAATCTACAGTGTCTAAGTAGCTCACTTATTGTGGCTCTTTTCTGATCTGGGTTCAGTCTCATTAATTTGGTGAGTGGAGGAGCTCTCATTAACAGTCACACTCTTTTAACAGGGGAACCGGAGATGTGACCTCATACAGACAGAGACACACACACACAAAAAAAAAAAATCACTCACAAATCAAAGACGAGGTAGTGAACACCCTCCTCTGATATGCTGTCATGGAGCCTCACTGTCGAGAAAACAGAGAGAGAGACACTGATTAGATTGCATGGAGCAGCTCACTTTCATACTCGTTAGAAAAAGGGAGTGAGATTTTCGCAGACTCATTTACTCCGCAATTTAGAATTATATCTGCTTCTGCTTCCTTTCATTGTCAAAGATGAATAAAGAGCAGATCCACTAAAGCTGAAGTGTGTCATTATTTTCTGTTAAAATACTTTCTTCTATTCCACCTTAATATGCAGACACATTCTATACCTAAAGCACTGTCAAGTGATTTCCTTGAACAGTGAAAATACTCTGGTGGTGGGATGCCAATCAGCTTGACACAGCAACACTGACTCCAAAGATGCCACCCGCTCTTACGTTAAACGGTGGATACATAAAGGGCTACCTTAAAATGCACAAAAATAGGTATTTATATGGTAGACATCTTTTGTTGCTTACTGGAACATCCTTCACATAAACAGCACACCTACGATGCCTAAATACGCTGTCTAGGTTAGTAGAGCTCAGACCTTTGCACATCAGTATTAACAATAACTCAGTCTTGCTACAGCAAAATGAAAAGTGGAAATCTTGTAATGAATCCAAAGAGATCATGACAGCTACTTGATTAAAGTGAGCAGAGGGAATCCCTCATGTTATCAAAGGAATCGAAAGGCTTGACCTTTTGATTTAGAAATATGGATGGAATACATGGGGAAAAAAAAGACACAAGGAGGAATCCCCTCTGTATAAATACCTCATGCATCTTCTCTCATCTATGATACAGATGGTTGCTCAAACCTGTTGCCATAGTAACAGAAAGAGAATGGCTTTCCAGCTGATGGTTGCTTTGGAGAGGAGAAATCCCTCTGTTAGTTTAGGAAAGCCACTGGGTTTTATGTTATGAGTAACAGATGTCATAATAATGAACTGTTGACCGCAAATGCCCTCACATGTTATTACTTTAAATTTGGAATCACAAACATTGAAGTATTAAATGTGCATTGCTGTCATATTTGTGTCAAAAAGTAGATAGGGCCTATAGATATTTTGATATTTTCATTGTAATTATGTTTTTTGCACATAAATTACAAGCTTTGGCAATATTGTCCTGTTTCAGTAATGCCAATGAAGATAGATAGATAGATAGACAGATAGATAGACAGACAGACAGACAGACAATCAAATTTACATCAGAATAAAACTGTTAAAACTTTCTGTCATCTAAGGTAAACTCTGGAACAAAAACAGATTGAATAGTTTCAATGGCTTAGTGTTCTCATGTAATGGATGAACATATGGGGGCGGGAATGTGATACTAAATTTTTCAGCTTATCTGTAGCTTTGTGTTATAGCCATAATTACTGCTAGAATTCACCCACGCTTGTAATCTTGCAGCTGGCTAGGAGGTGGGTGAGTGTGGGCAGAAAAGCATGGCCATTTTTAGCTGTTACCACCTTAATAGCTAGAGGTCAGATTTGCGTGACCTAATTAGGATGAATCACTCAGCACTGAAAAATCCAAGAATGTGAGCACTATGAAAGAAATTTAATTGTCTTAATGTAACTTAAAAAAAGAGTACCATTCTCAAACCAGAGTGAAAATCCATACTCTATACTCCTGAAATGTAATGTTGCGATGCTGTATAAATGAGGTTTTCTCCAAACTAGCTACAACAAGTGATAAGCGCCTTTTGTCGGTTGCTTCATTGTGACACTGGGTAGCCTTGCCAGCCTAGGAAGTGCACAGGGAGTTGAAGCTACATGGCCTGAGCCACTGACTCTTTGCCCTCATGGGCTTCCCCAGGCTTTCAATCCATGCTAAAAGTATTCTGTAATCACTCTTCTGCCCTGGATCCACACCGGGGTTTCCATTTCTCGCTCGCGCCCCAGACACGCTCACCAGACAGCTAGGTCATTTTTGCTTTCACTGAGGACAGAAAAATTACTGTGAAGCTTGAACATTGTCATGCCACATCTGGTTTGAATACTTATTATATTTTAAATGCTGTACATAAAACAGCTCATAAAAAAGTGGCAGTTTTAGTGCTGTAAGGCCATGGAAAGATAACCTTCACTGGAGAATGTGAGTGTGTGTCGGCACTTACCAATGTTGGGATGCTTGAGTAGACGACAAATTCGGGCCTCTCGTTCCAGTTTTTGGTGATCTACAAAAAAAAAAAAAAAAAAAAAAAAATGAAAAACATGTTTGTGTTTTTTCAAAAAAAAAAAACAAAAAAAAAACCATTGACTCTACTAGATGCAATTGACTATTTAACTTGTCTTTGGATAAAAGTTTCTGCTGAATGTAAAATGTAAATGTTTGTTTAGCAGCAACAGAAATGTAATAAATATAATAGGACAGAAATGTTTTGGATCTGTACTCTGCTCTACTGGTTTAAATGAGGAAAACCAAAAATGGTAATAATGTCTCTGCTCATTCCTCTGGTCAAGTGATTAGACAGAATATACAAATATACAAACAATATAAAAACAAACAAATAAACAACAGTCATTGCAATCTAATGATGAACTCTAATATTTAATTTTGATGAACTGTGAATATGTCAAAAAACTATTAAAACTTTTTTGGGTGAATTTCACGCAAATCTTGTAATTGTAACAAAAAAATCCCATATTATTATTTTATTTTTTATATTTATTTATTTATTTATTTATTAATACTTGTATTATTTGGGATATTATTTTAAGACAATCTTTTTACTGTAATATAATTTTTTTTTCATATATATTTTGTGTAAAAGTAAAATTTGTGGAGTATATTTGAAGAGTTCCAATGCAAAAGCCTCTAAAAGCCATCCTGGTCAAAACTGAGATAACGATACTGAGTGAATGATCTCTACAGATAGTATATATGTTCATCAAGTACTTTCATTTCAAAATGCGCTAAATTCCAGCCTCAACCCATTCAGAAGTACCAGTACTTACATAGAAACCTATACATAGTAGCCAGAAAGAAATGCTAATTTTAAAGAAAAATGTCAGACGTACTTAGAGGCTTTTGCATCTGAACTCTTCATTTGTAAATAATATATAAATAATAAAGTAAATAAAATAAAAATTGTACTGATCCTAAAAAAAGTTTTTGCAATATTATATTGTATTTTTACTCACACTGACAGAGGACAAGAAATTATACAATAAAAGAGTGAATAGTATTGTAGAAAGGAGGTAGAATGTCATTTGAAAGTGCAGAAGTTCTGGTCAATGTGAAAATTCACATCAATACTGACCTTTTTATAAATCACTGTGTTCTGGTGTACCAAAGAAGGAAAGGTGGAAGATATTAAGAAAGAGAGAATATGCTGGTGTATATGTGTGTCTAACTGTATAAATGTGCAAGACACCACTATGGGTGGATTATGGTCCAGGCCAATGGGACCAGCAGCCTGGGGCCTGTGATTGCTGGGGGCCTTGAGCTGAGAGCCCTGCAGCTACCTGACAAACTGGAATCAATGCACTGCAAATGTAATTGATATAGACAAAAAGTACTGTTTGTGAATGTGTGCCAGTAATATATAATAACACTGAATACCACCATTTTTTTTTAAGAACTTTTCATACACTATGTATTACCAAAATAAATCTTGGCAAACAGTTAACCTCACTTCCAAAACCTGCTCAAACCACCAAAACACTTCATACATGTCTCAAAATAAGTTTGTTTTTTTTAACCATTACACTGGCATCAATTCTCACTCAGAAGGCACGCACTGTCACTCATAACACACTGACCTAAAAACATGAACAACAGGGAGCATTACATAATTGATGACCTTTATCTTTGCAGTTAGAATGATTTTCACATAAATCAGTCATTATGGAATATGAATAACACCATTCCAATTGATTGACTTCACTAATGCATATGCAACAGGAAACGATGCAATGTTTTTTTGTTGTTTTGTTTTGTTTTAATCCTTGCATGTAGTAGTTTACTTGTGAAAAAAATAAAGTTGGGGAAAAAATCCTCATATTTTCAATTTCCTGCCCTCTTTCATTTATGTTTCCAAACAAAATTATTTAGAAGTTGTCCCCTTTTACAAAATGATGGTACGCAGGTTTTCAGCTGAAATTACAAATAGCTGTGTTTGGAATTATTATTATTGTTTTTATTGTAAATGTTATACTAAGATTTCCTATTCAGTATATTTCAATAGAATTAGTGCAGATTGTATGACATTTTTCTATTTTGAAGGAGATTTTAGCAGTTTTGAAAGCAATGTGTTAGCTTTTGATTTAAAAAAAGAAAAAAAAACAAAGAAAAAAAAAAGAAAAGTGGTACAAATATAAAGTGTTTTACAAGTGACAGAGTATAACTAACAGAAGAGTTCCTGGATTTTGGAAGATGTCGTCATTTCATGTGAAAGCAATGAAAAATTATTCACAGACAGGTTTCAATTATAAACAAAACTGAATTTGCACACAGTCAGCGAAACAGAAGTCAATGCGACTTCAGTTTTAACCAATGCATTTTAGCAATGGGAAAAAAAAAAAAAAAAAAAAACTGTAAGTGCATCCCATCTTCTGAAAGAATATGCTCTGTGTTTTTAATTTGAATGCATTTTAATTTAAAATTTTACAGACTTGATCCATACTGTACACCACTATTAACAAAAAATACTTCCTTTTGATACTTTTGGCCTCAGGTAAGTTGAGCACTTTGCTCATAGGGAGATGGCAGCAGTAGGATGGGTGGTGGAAATGGAATTCACCAATCCCTCCAGATGCTAAGCCAATAAAATTGTTTGTCTCTGAAGTCTTAATCCCAGAGCTCCAATCAGATGTGCTTTTGCCACCATAATCCCAACCACTTGAGCCAGTATTGAGGCACAGCATGCTGTCTAGAGTCTGTCTTATCAGGTACATGTCTAAAAGGAAGATGGGAAACCTATGACATAACAGGATTAAAGTGATTGCTTGCAATAGTGACGAGAGTTTAAATGTCCTTCTCTGTTTGTGGCTTCATGTTCATGTAAAATAATAGCCTGTAACTCATTCTGGACAAGTGTTATCAATTTTGTCCTATCCTCATTACTAGAAAAGTTTGGCCAAATTCCATGTTCTTCATTAAATGTCCCAGATGGAGAGTTTTTCATTCAAATCTAGTTTTTGCATATTTTAAGTGTTGCATTGACCCAGTTCAGTCAGTTCCCATCTGACAGAAACTGAGCGAATGCCAGAAATGGGGCAGCTATTTTCAAAGTTGTCATATCATGTCAACTGTCCATTGACATGCATAGTGCAAGATAAAAAATAAAATAAATAAAATAAAATAAAATATAGGTGAATAAGTCATAACCATGTCTAAATGGATATCTTTTTTTATTCTTTCTGATTGTAATTGAAAAATTGTTAAATGGAAAATGGTAGATGGAGTACTGCAGAAATCGAAATATAATTAAAGATATTACAGTTTTAGTTTGAACTGTGTGCAATATCTGCACCAGTATTGACACTAGACAAAACTGCAAAAGAATTATTGTTTAAGCAGGTTTTCCAAACATTCCCATATCTTCTGAGATAACGTAAACCTAAATTAAGAGTAAAACAGGCCATCCACTCAGTGTACAAAACATACTGTGCTACTTAACCATATTTTTGAGACAAATTTGTACCCAGAGTTGAGCTAAATTTGACAAAAACTCCCAAAACACTTTGTAAAAACAGTATAAAAATCAAGTGAATAAAGTACATTAAGAACTGATAAAAAGTGTTTTTATTATTTTGATGTGGTGCTACTGTCTAAGGCAGATATCCACAGCCATAGTTCTCTCCAGCTAATGCGAGATTCATTCATTCAAATATCACATTAACAGAAGTAAACAGAGGTCAACAGAGGCCTGGTGTTTAGTAGCAGCTTGGCAGGTACAAAGTTTGCATAAGAAGCAAATTAGTGCAAAAGAGGTGAAAGAGAAACTTGAAATAGAGTGGTGGAACGAAATGAGAAAGAAATACCCTTTCAAAAGGTAATAATGTACACTTTAGGTACTAATATGCACTTTTAATATACTATTTAGGGATAAATAAGATGTACCTTTTAGCTTTTGTACCTTAGGTTACTGCCCCAGTGACAGCTTTGTGTTTGTGAAGCATGCAGAATGTAATGATAAATCTTTCAAACCATATTGTATTATTGACCTAATTTTGTCTGCGTGTTAAATTTGAATGAAACATGCAGCAGTGAAGTCATGTGACAATGTGCACTACAAACGGTGCACAATTATTTCAGAAACATAGGCTTATATTTTTTTTTACATTTCAAATTAATGTTTAATTTTCCTAGTTTTATACACAAATAATTTTTTTTTTCTTTTTTCATTTGTTACATTAACAATTGCATGAACACAACTGCATCATGAAAGTAGGAAAATCCTCACAAGTCATACAATAGCTCTGTAAAAGAAGCAGACCACATTCATTGCAACTGCATGAAAAAGAGCAACCAATAATAGCAAGAATGCCATATGGGTTTAGAGCGACATGTGGGTGAATAAATTATGACAGAATTTTCATGTTTATGTGAATCAGTCCTTCAATCAATTAACTCAAATGTGTTCTTTTTCAAAAAATGATCAGTAAAAGGATGTGGACATCCCTCACAAAATTATGGTAGTGTTGATTAAATAAATTTTATTTTTCAGGTGATCTATCAAAGCCCATTCTGTCAGTCCACACCAGCTTTACCATTTATGTTAACTGACAAGAAACACTAATTTTGGCCTGAATTTCTGTTAAATCATTTGTAGACAAAATAATACAGTGTTAAAATATATTTACATTACACATTAAAGGGACGAAAGGAAAACACTTAATGAGGAAAAACTGACTTGACTGAATTTCAGCCATCCTTCTGCCACATCTCGATCCACATTGCTTAACATGTGGCTTGCTCTCAGTGTGGAAGAAAAAATTACTTGTTGCTGGAAATTGTCTTGTCACGCCTCATTAGGACAAAGTGTTATATTGCTTTATACAGGCACAACTTGTGTAGGCAGGGTAGTAACCTAATTTTATGGGGCCCGAGACAAAAGGGGGATGTGGAAATTTCAGTTTGTTAAAGTATAAGAGAAAACCACTGGCTGTTAACACGTTTAAAGTGGCTGGACAAACAGACTTAGTACTTTATAGACTGCACTGAAGAAATCTACACACAGCAAGGACTTGTAGATGCTGGACCCATTTCTATTACTCCATTATTTTTTCATATTACTTTACAACTATGGTGAATGCCCATTAGTTTTGCTTCTTTATCAAGCTGTCCATCTATCATTTATTGTCTCTCTGGGTGTTCTTTAGGCAATGTCAATCTGTCAGTCAAACTACTGCTGTCTGTTTATGTATCTATGGTTCTTTTTTTAATCCTCTATTTTTGGCAACCTCCCCCGTGTCTGTATATGCAAATGTGCATCTGATAACTCCAGCCCTATTCAAATGAGCTAAGGACTCAGACCCTGCATTGTTTTTCACTGCAAATGCTCATTTGAATAGTTGGATTACATTCACAGGACAAACGAGAAGATTGCAGAAATTGCTGTTAGAAAATACAATAATAAATCTAATAAGGCTTCTGCCTAAAAAGAGCAAGAAAATCTTTATTTATTATGTTGAATATTATAATCTATACAATGATTTTTATATAGAGAGTGTACCTAAAAATTATATACAGTTAGACACACAGTTAGGTCATTATATATTTGGACACAGGCTGCTGACCAAAACATTTTCAAATTACAGTTATATAATGAATATGGGCTTAAAGTGCACACACTGAGATTTAATTTGAGGGTATTCTCATCAAAATTGGAGGAAAGGTTAAGGAATTACAGCTCTTTAATATGTACCTCCCACCTTTTTCAAGGGACCATAAGTAATTGGACAATTGACTCAAAAGCTGTTTCATGGACAGGTGTGGGCTATTCCTTCATTATTTCTACATCAATTAAGCAGGTTAAAGTTCTGGAGTTGATTCTAAAAGGGTTCGTACAGAAACTGCAAAATGAAATTCCAGGACTTTCAAGGACTTTAAGCACTACTTTTTTCATTTTCAAGGACTAAAATCAGAGATCACAATATCGTTATTATCTTTCAAATTCTAATGAATAAACTAATAAAACAAATAAAGTGCAAATAAAGTGCAGCACATGCAAAGCATGCAATAGCTGTGGCAACTTGAAAGGGTACTACGGCAAAGTTATTGGTTTTCTTTATTCAAAGTGATTTTTTAATATATGATTGACCTGAAGAGTAAAAGCCTCATCATACACTTGGAAAGTTATGAGCTATATCATGCTCGTAGACACCAGGGGTGTGACAATACACTTAGCTCACGAGATGAGACAAAACACAGATACTTGGTTTAATAGAACGAGACAGTATTTTAATACTATTTTTAAGAAATTTTCAATGACAAAACATTTGTCTTTTAATAACAAAAAACAAAACAACGTAGTTGTATTTTAAAACATTTAACTAATCTAGAGGCGTAACTAATGATTATCTTGGTAATCAAGTAATACTTATTATTGTGACAATAGTAATCTGATATTTTTTAGTAATAAAAATAGACCTAAGTGAAAAACAGGCTTTATATTGACTACATTTATATATATTAAACTAACGATGAGATAATTGGTTCAAATAAAGTATCAAAACCAAGTAATCACATGGTTTTATTGAACACTTAAAATACATAAATGTAATATGCTTATACATTATATGAATAACTAACTTTAGTACATTATGTATTATAACAAATACCTGCAGAGGGCGCCAATGGCCTGGTGATGTTTAATTTTACGGCGTGATTCAACGATATTTAATTCCATGTAATTTTAATATTTGGCCACATACAAACTCAGAGCGAGGGTTTGAACTTTTATTTTGAAATAGCGATGTACAACAAATCACATAATAGAAATATGTTGATGTATTCTCCTGTGTTTGCATAGTTGTATAAATGATTTACGTTAAATCTAGTGAGATAGCACACACTGATTTCCCAGATGAACGTTAAGCAACCCAAACTCACAGCATATGCAGAGGAATAGTTTGTCGACCGAGTGGCTGAGATGGAGGCGCGCTCCACATTTGTAATTGATAACAGTGCAACACAAAGCGCATCAGTTCCCAAATGAAACCCAAACAAACAGCACATGCAGTAAAAGACAGAACAATATAATGCAAGCACTATCAAAGGTTTTACCACAAAATCAACTTTTTACTGATATCACGAGACCGCTTTTCACCTCAAGGAGTAATATTGCGAGATCTCGTGCACTCCTAAAAGCCAGGTGAAACGGCTCTGTATTTCTATCAGATGCGCTGCATCGTTAATTTTGCGAGAAAATATATATTTTTTTAATCGAAAACAAAAATTAATACTAATTTCATATATACTGCCTTTTAAACATTCAAGTACTTTTCAAGTACCTTTTCATAAATATGGCTGTTTTCAGGGGTTTTCCAGGACTTAAATTTGAAAAAGTCAAATTCAAGTACTTCAAGCACTGTTCTAAGTGTGCCATTTGCATTTGGAAGCTGTTGCTCTGAACCCACATCATGAGGTCAAAGGATCTCTCCATACAAGTGAAACAGACAATTGTTAGGCTTCAAAAACCAAACAAATCCATCAGAGAGATAG
This sequence comes from Spinibarbus caldwelli, assembly GCA_039654775.1. Classification (NCBI taxonomy): domain Eukaryota; kingdom Metazoa; phylum Chordata; class Actinopteri; order Cypriniformes; family Cyprinidae; genus Spinibarbus; species Spinibarbus caldwelli. Next base: position 37,943,489 of record CM077220.1, read on the forward strand.
CAGGAACATTAGAAGTGGCCAAATCAACATTTTGGTACATTCTGAGAAAAAAGAATGCACTGGTGAGCTCAGAAACATAAAAAGGCCTGGACGTCCACAGAGGACAACAGTGGTGGATGATCGGAGGATCCTCTCCATGGTAAAGAAAAACCCTTTCACAACATCCAGCCAAGAGAAGAACGCTCTCCAGGAAGTAGACGTGTCACTGTCAAAGTCTACAATCAAGAGAAGACCTCACAAGAACAAATACAGAGGGTTCACCACAAGGTGCAAACAAGGCCAGTTTAGACCAAAAAACATCTAAAAATGCCAGACCACATCTGGAAAAGCATTCTTTGGATGGCTGAAATTAAGATCTACCTGTACCAGAATAACAGAAAGAAAAAAGTATGGAGAAGGCTTGGAACAGCTCATGATCCAAAGCATACAACATCATCTGTGAAACATGGTGGAGCAGTGTGATGGCATGAGCATGCATGGCTTCCAGTAGCACTGGGTTACTGGTGTTTATTGATGATGTGACAGAGGACAGAAGCAGCTGGATGAATTCTGAAGTGTATAGGGATATACAGGTGCATCTCAATAAATTAGAATGTCGTGGAAAAGTTCATTTATTTCAGTAATTCAACTCAAATTGTGAAACTCATGTATTAAATAAATTCAATGCACACAGACTGAAGTAGTTTAAGTCTTTGGTTCTTTTAATTGTGATGATTTTGGCTCACATTTAACTAAAACCCACCAATTCACTATCTCAACAAATTAGAATATGGTGACATGCCAATCAGCTAATCAACAAATTAGAATATGGTGACATGCCAATCAGCTAATCAACTCAAAACACTTGCAAAGGTTTCCTGAGCCTTCAAAATGGTCTCTCAGTTTGGTTCACTAGGCTACACAATAATGGGGAAGACTGCTGATCTGACAGTTGTCCAGAAGACAATCATTGACACCCTTCACAAGAAGGGTAAGCCACAACCATTCATTGCCAAAGAAGCTGGCTGTTCACAGAGTGCTGTATCCAAGCATGTTAACAGAAAGTTGAGTGGAAGGAAAAAGTGTGGAAGAAAAAGATGCACAACCAACCGAGAGAACCGCAGCCTTATGAGGATTGTCAAGCATGGGTGGAGAAGCTCATAGCCCAAGTTGCTTGAAGTCCAGTGTTAAGTTTCCACAGTCTGTGATGATTTTGGGTGCAATGTCATCTGCTGGTGTTGGTCCATTGTGTTTTTTGAAAACCACCCGTTTACCAAGAAGTTTTGGAGCACTTCATGCTTCCTTCTGCTGACCAGCTTTTTAAAGATGCTGATTTCATTTCCCAGCAGGATTTGGCACCTGCCCACACTGCCAAAAGCACCAAAAGTAGGTTAAATGACCATGGTGTTGGTGTGCTTGACTGGCCAGCAAACTCACCAGACCTGAACCCCATAGAGAATCTATGGGTTATTGTCAAGAGGAAAATGAGAAACAAAAGACCAAAAAATGCAGATGAGCTAAAAGCCACTGTCAAAGAAACCTGGGCTTCCATACCACCTCAGCAGTGCCACAAACTGATCACCTCCATGCCACGCCGAATTGAGGCAGTAATTAAAGCAAAAGGAGCCCCTACCAAGTATTGAGTACATATACAGTAAATGAACATACTTTCCAGAAGGTAAAACAATCCACTAAAAATGTTTTTTTTATTGGTCTTATGAAGTATTCTAATTTGTTGAGATAATGAATTGGTGGGTTTTTGTTAAATGTGAGCCAAAATCATCACAATTAAAAGAACCAAAGACTTAAACTACTTCAGTCGGTGTGCACTGAATTTATTTAATACACGAGTTTCACAGTTTGAGTTGAATTACTGAAATAAATGAACTTTTCCACGACATTCTAATTTATTGAGAAGCACCTGTACTCTCTGCCCAGATGCAGTCAAATGCAGCAAAGTTGACTGGACAGCACTTCATAGAACAAATAGACAATGATCTAAAACATACAGCAAAAGCAACCCAGGAGTTATAAGGTAAAAAAAGTGGAATATTCTGCAATGGCCAAGTCAATCTCCTGATCTCAACCCAATTGAGCATGCATTTCACTTGCTGAAGACAAAACTAAAGGCAGAAAGACCCACAAACAAACAACAACTGACGTCAGCTGCAGCAAAGGCATGGCAAAGCATCACAAAGGAGGAAACCTAGTGATGTCCATGAGTTCCAGGATTAAGACAGTCATTGACTGCGAAAAATTCTCAACAAAATATAAAAAATTAACATTTTATTTATGATTATATTTATATGTCCAATTACATTTTAACCCCTGAAAATGGGGGGACCGTGTATAAATCATTTTATATTTTTGTTCAACCCCTTTAATTCATTCTTAACTTAAAGCTTAGGCTGCACATCAATTTCATCTTGATTGGCTGGTGGCATACAGAGCTGAAATTATGAAAATTGTGTCAGTGTACATATATATATATATATATATATAATTTCTTCTACATGTATAGCTTATCAATTTAAGTTGATTTTTTAAATATTTTTGAATATTTTTATATATTTTTTTTCCATTAACATGCCAGTTTTTATTAAACAGGATTGAATGTGATGAAACAGAGTAACACAACAAAACAAAGAACTTACAATAATTATTTCAAATCTACTGTTATGTTATATTATGATAAAAGGTAACTAATGATTTTCATCTTTAAAATATTTGTCAGTTTAATATTTAATATATCTACACATACTGTGTGTTGATGTCATAATGTGCTGCATGGTAGGAATGACTTTTGGAAAATATGTTGCATTACAAATTCAACTTTTGCTTCAAATAAACTGATTTCCTTTACATTACATATTGTAAGACATGACCAAAGTCTGAGGCAGCTTGAAGCAACACTTTTAGTACAAGATAATGTGTTTGACATTTGTGCCATCAAATCCATTGTTCCAGGCACAGGCTTTCTGAATGAGAGCTCTGTTTTACGATGAAAGCCAAGGAGTGAGTGTGTGTATGTTTTGGGGTGTAGAATCTGGGATTATGTCATCTAAACCCCCAAAGGAATGCAGTGCAGTCTCCATAGCAACCGTGAGGAAATTTGTTGAGTAGGATTCGCACGAATGTGGTTGGGCCTTGTCCCCCTTTGATATATACTTCATACATATTTTTTGTCTATCTTTACATGTGCTGACTTGTTAACGAACAGCAAACAAAAATTCCCCTCATTCTTCACTAGCTGCTAGAGGGCATGTTGATTCCATTTCAAAAATGGGTGTTTTTTTATTGGGGGGGGGTGTTTGGTGAAAAGGGTGAAAGCTAAAGATAACTGAATGATGTACTGAGCTGAAATCTAAATGCAACTATTATCGGTTTTAGTGAAGTTATGGTCAAAACCAGGAACGTCATGGACAAAAAGCATGTGTGTTTTCATGTCCAAGTGATTTGTGTGTGTGTACTTGTTGTTTTGCCCACGTTTAGCTCAACATTTTAATTCTACCTGTTTTAGTGTACAGTCTGTGTGATATTCTGGCCCTAGCTATGACTATAGAATTTTTCACCTGTTTTATCATCCAGCATGCTAAAATCATTAAGTTTCACTTGACTCAGGAAATCACTAAGAAATGACATGAAACATGGAATAGATATGGTACAAATGTTGACAGCACACCAATAGAACTTCCAAGGTTGCTTAAGTAAAGTAACAGAATTATCCATTCATGAGTTTTTTAAAGTTGCTTTTGTAATCATGCATTGCAAATGCACAGTAGCCAATTACAGAGGTATTCAAAGTTCAGATTTCCATTCACGTAAAAAAAAAATAAATAAATAAAATAAATAATTAAAAATTAAAAAAAGGAAATAAACGCTCATGCACATCTCCTGACACGTTTGCATAACACCTGCACATAGAACAGGGTCTTTATTTTAAGATAAGAGACTGGCTTCCAAAAACAATGGGCAGATAACATATCTCTCACAAGTATGATTCTGAATTTTTTTTTTTCTACAATGTAAATAAAGATAGAACAAATGAAAATATTTGTATATATGGATGAAAGAGAAAATGAAGCATCTCACAAGATTTTAATTATATTCAAATGGAAACACAGAACTTCTGAGGATCTCTTTCAGTCAAGTTTACTTATTTATTTATTCATTATGAATAAATAATAATTCATTATTATTATTATTATTATTATTATTATTTAATTGTTTGTTCGTTTGTTTGCATGCTTGCCCATTTCTCAATACTTAGGTCACTTAACATTATACAAAATTGTGTAAGACAGCATTTTGCCACATTTCCACATATCATATTGAAATGCACTCCAAATCTACAAATCAAAATACTGTCTCACTGGTGTTAGTTTTTTTAGGTCATTGTTTTATTAGTGAATAAGTATGTCACAACCTTTACTAGTGTAATGGAAGTATGAGCTGATTTGAGACATGAAATATTTTGGTAGTTTTAGTTCATTTTGGATGTTAAATTCACTGATGTGCAAAGCTTGTTGGTAGCCTAAGTATTAAGAAAAAAAAATAAACAAAATTAAATAATGTAATGGTTTTACTAACTTAATCTTTGTCTTTGTTTTACTAACTTAATTTGACTTAGCTTTTTTAAATAATAACTATAGCCTGTTTTCAGTCAAGAAAAATGCCCCAACGTCAACTGACAAGCTAAGCCAAATACAGACCATTAAATAGATTAGCACGATTATGCCACTTGCAGAAGCACAGGAATTTAGTGAAAAGTTACCTGAAGTAACTGCATGTTAATTAAGTGTTATAACAAATCAAAGGTGTCAAATACAAAGGCAATAGATTTTAGCAGCACTGCATGTACGTATATTCATTATAGTCACTTATAAGACAATGAATTACAATGTCAATTTTCAAATTCTTCATTGGACACTGAATTCAATAATGAAATGAATTTAAACTATAAATTCTTTAACTGAAAATTGAGTTTAATCTTGTAATTTTACATTATTGACACACTATTTTCCTATTTGATACTGTAAAGTTGCTTTGACACAATCTGTATTGTTAAAAGCACTATATAAATAAAGGTGACTTGACTTGACTGAAAATCCTTTATACAAAATAATTTCATCTATTTAAAATGAACTATTTCAGACAATATTCGTGTGTATTGTTTACGTTTATTAGAGCATCACATCAGTAACTTTGCAACATGCTAACACCAGACAACTCAAATCAACTGCTTGAATTCTATCCTATCCTATCTTGTTCTATTCTATTCTATTCTATTCGTGTTAAAGGTTAGTCTAGGAGTGGGATTTTGGACTAAAGTGTGGGCAAAGCCAAGTGCACACTTTGTACATGTGATCAGCTCGTAATCTGGTGTTTTTTTTGTTTGTTTTTTTTTCACGTCTCAGAGCAGCTCCATTGGCAGTGAATTCAGTGAACTCTCTTTTTGAATGTGCTGTGAGTTTAGCGCGCATCTGAGAATCGGGGGTTAAAGCAAAAAAAAATAAAAATAAAAATCTTTTGACTGAAAATTTTTCCTTGGCCAAATCCCATTCCACAGCCATACCTGCCACACGCCCAGTTTAAGAGCAGTTTTTTTTTTTCTTCTTGTAATTAGGAGCACTTGTCCTCCTAATTTAAAAAACATTTAGGAGCACCTTCTGATCAGTAATCAAATTCTGGTTAAAAATTTGCCACAAGGTGATGTTTGCCTCCTTAAAGTGATTTACGGGGCATTTTCTTTTTACCTTTGTAATGGCATTTTTCTAATTTTATTAAAAAGTATGTCATCATCCATGTCAAATTCAAAAATTTATGTTTATAAGCTTTTTAAAATTTCTAATTAAAACAATATAATAAGAAGTAGAATAAGACAAATAAGTTACCAGTCATTTGAAATTAGTATTAATAAAAAATAATTTGTACTACAGGTGACAGAAGAACCCAAAAGTGGCTTGAAGGTACATTTTCAGACGTTTAATGAGGCTCAGAGGTGACATGAGTGCAATTAAATTCATGTTGAGATTAATGACTTAAATATAAATTTTTGAATATAGAAATATTAAATGATTTAAATAACTGAAATTATACGTTAATAATTAAACTAATCCACCAGTAGGTGGCGGCAAGTCACTGATTTTATCACTGAATCATTCATTCAATTGATTCGTTCGAACAGCTGATTCATTCAGGAATGAACCAAGTGACTGTCTTTTATGAATGAATAATCATAAATCACTGACTCACTAGATTTGTTTAAACACGCAGTTTCATTAATGAATGAAACACCGCTGTGTTTGCTTTTAGAAATGTGCAGCAGCTCAGCTGTTACTATTTTCGGCCCTGTTTACACCTGGTATTAACATGCGTTTTTACCGTTCACACCTGGCGTTTAAATGCATCTCTTTTGTCCACTTTCGACCACTTCTGTCCTGATTCCATCGAGGGGAGGGTCTATGGGCGGGTCCCTCTGCTTTCATCGGAACTACAGTGGGAGGGTTAAACGCACGGTTAAGTGTGGACGCGCACTATTATTACGACAGAGTCCAGCTGTTTGTGTTGTTATCAAACGAAGATGCTCCACAACGTGCTGTGCATGTTTATGTATGAGCTTTTCCAGTTATTTCGATCCAGCGGACAAAATAAGCTCACACAACTGTCGTATCCTTGCAAAAAACCAAGCCAGTCGATTTGGTCAGTCAAACTTTTTAAATACATTTTAGCATTTCTGTAGTAAAAGTACAGAGTCACAATCCGTGTACCATTAAAAGCGGTTTTACTATGATTAGAGCAGCAGCAAGCGTGGGAGGTTGCCATGGCAACCAGATACATCGCACGCGAATTACTTGTAAAGGCTGCGCTGTCTCTTTCTGCTGCACTAGCAATAAACACGTTGAATAGAATGCACCATAAACATATTTGCCAACAGAATCGCAAAGTAGATTAAGCAAATCAACAAGTGAATTACCCACTGCTTTCAAACATATCTGTTGGACATTATTCAAGTTAAACGCGCAGGCACACAAACACATTTAATAACGTTAATTCTTACTGAAAATGGCCGATTAAGCAGTTTATATTTCTGAAATATATTTCTAGGTTTTGTTCTGTGTGCATTAAATTACATTTGGATGTAAATGGTCCTTTTCCTGACATAAATGTAAAACACTGAGCTGCTAACGGAGTGTCCTGTTGATCACCTTTATGAGGCTGTCCGGGTCTGGAGTCGGGCATCTAGCTTCATCTGTCTTTATTTTGGTTAGGTTCAGATTTCTCTGCAGTCGTTGTGTGTTGTAAAAACCAAAAAAAAAAAAAAAAAAAAAAAAAACAAAAACAAAAAAAACGCTAAATATCCATTCATATCATGCAACAGGCAAGCATAGGATATTATCCACCAAATTGCAGATTCGTCACGCGCCAACTTCTTACGCAAATAAGATTGGGAAAGCCTATTAGTAAGTTTGATTTTATTTATTAATTTACTTACAATAAATAACAGTAAAATATATAAAAATAACTACATTATGTGCATATTTACTTTTGAGTTGAAAACATTATTAATTAACAAATATTTAGAAAAATATCCCCCCCATCATAGGATTATCTCTTGCAAGCAAGGACTGAAATTAACAAATGCACACAAAGAAAATACTGTACAGCAGAGCAAGCTCACTGTTTATTGGAAGAAGAATGCAAATATGCAACTGCAAAAACAGTTTCATGGCCAGGAAAAAAATATTTGTGGCCGGTAAATTTTCTCAAGTCACCAGCCATTGGCAGATGTGGCAAAAAGTTAGTTTTAGGCCCTGCATGCAAGTGTAGAAATTAGGACAAAGGTATTTTAATTTCCCTACTGTAGAATAATGTAAAATAATATACCTGTGAAATACTCCTTTTTATTTATTTTACAGTGCAGTTGTTTTACAATATATGGGTACTACTGTCATAGGAATAATAAAATTATAATTATAATTATTATTATTATAATTATTATTATTATTATTATTATTATTATTATTATTATTATTATTATTATTATTATTATTACAACATTCTAGTTTGTTTGGCTTCCAAATTCACAGACGTGAGTGTAATTTAGACTGAGACAATAGGCCTTTTAAAGTGATATGGATGAAATTAGGAGGAGAAGCTGTGTAGGTATTAGAAACAGCACTGACAAGTAGAAGAGATAACACCGGTGCCATTCCCCAATAAATTAAACACTTTTTACACCACATCCTCAGCATGATTATGATCACTGTTTTGCTTTAGTAACAATTTCATATTGACGCTAAAGGGGTAATCTATTAGACTGTGGCTGTCATAAGCTATCAAATGCGAGGCTCAGAGGCTCTGGCCCAAGCTGTGATATAAACAAAATGCTATTGGCTATTTAAGAAAAGGGCCAGAGCTGCTCGATATGTCCCGCCCTGTCTTCCTGTTTCAGTTAAACTTACGTCAACACATAGAATAACGCTACACATTTCAAAGCAGTTCCTCTGAAACCCTCCACATCCACAAGTTCCACCTGTCTAGAACTGCTACAGGTAATTCCATGTATTCTATTTGCGCAGCAGAGGCATGACTACATGCTCATCGTATGTATTGGCAGGAGCACGTCTCTATACAGAAGCAATAACAACAGCAAAATGCGTAGCAGATCTAGTCCGCCAAGACAAATTACATTAATACTGTCAAACCATAAACATACCATGATTATAAATGACATTTTATAATTTATTGAATATTGTTCATTTTAACAAACTGCTGTTAGAGTTATTCTACAAAAACAGTGAATCACTTGAATCTGTGCAGTGATTTTACAATGATTTACTTGATAGTTTCTTGCTGAAAAACATCTGAGTCACTTTTATCTGAGTCATAATTGTTGGTTATTTATATTGATATTTTATTCATGCTTATTAATTTGAATGAATGGAATTTAGGCCAACATTAAAGTATGTATTACTTATATTATTTATCCAGAATAATCCCAAAATGCTGATGCTTTAAGCTTTTTTCCTCCTTTTTTATGACGTTTATTTAGCCTTAATTAAAAAGTGGAACTTAAAAGCCCATCTGCTGCTCACACTACTCAAAACTCAGTCATTAGTATGAACTGTCATTACTGCTAATAGGCCTCTAGACCAATTAAAATGCCTCTCATTGCCTCTGAAAACTGATATTAAAACCAAAGCTGTCTACAACAACATGAACCCTGTTATATGTTATCCTGCCAGCAAAGTATGACAGTAAAAGAACAGCTTGTAAATTGGCCTCATTATTGTGATTTTTAAACAGTGTGCCTCATTACCTTGTCTTCTTGAGCTCTCCTATCTCTCTTAACATGGGGAGACATTCAGACAGGTGTAATTACTACAGGAACCATGTCTGTAACTCTGCAGAGATCCACATCACATCAAATACTAGCTATCCACCTAATTGTACATGACAGACATAATAGGTGCAGTGCAGAGCCTGTGTTTGGACAGTATCCTGTGATAGGTAAAATGTCCATGGATTACCTGGATAGAAGTTTGTACGTAGCACAGATGAGACAGTGGTGTGGTAAAGTAGCTTTTGGATAAGCGATGCAACAATATAGAAATTATTCTAGTTATTCTATAGTTACAGCATTCAACTCAGTTTTTCCCGAGAATGATTAGTAGCAGTTGGAGGAAACCCAATCTGAATTCAAACTCCTTTTCATTGTGATATAGTAATGGTGACCCTGACATGTCTCAGATATTTGCTTATAAACTGACATCCGTGCACCATTCTAACATCACAACATGAAACCTGTAAGAGTGTCTTTGTTCTAGTATACAAATACAATCATTTATTCTGCGGTACTAAAACTTTAGTAAGGATAAAACCGTATAACAAAAGATAACCATAAACAGCAGTAGCATTTACAAATAACAGCGTATCCAAAACTACAAAAAAAGCATACCATTCTGAAACGTCCTGTAAGAGTTGTGCTCGATCCTCTTCAATAATATTCTCTGGGTCTGACTCGGGCTCTAATTGATAAGGCAATGTTGACACCATTGTTTACAATACACTAGGAGCGCATGCAACTACCGAGGTGTGATGTTTCTGGACAACGTGCACTAGGCGGTTAGTGAATCACAACACACTGGGCCAGCAAACCAATCCAAGCCTATTGCGAATTTCTGAGGGAGGAACCAGGAAGTCAGCAGATCGTTTTTAGGAGAACGGAAAAGCGGTGTAGAATAAAGGTAAAATATGTGAAAAATAATGTGATTTCAAAAAAAAAAAAAAAAACATGAACAAATGTTACAGTGCACCCCATAAACACAATAAAGAGAAAAAAGTTGGTAGACCTCCCCTTTAAGCAAAGAGTGCATTTATCATAGCGCTTGTCCTGTGTAATGAAGCCAGCATGTATTTCTCTCCTTGAAACATAATGCAAGTTTACACTTATTCAATGTTGCAAGTGTGTGAGCGCTTACAAGTACCCTCACGCAGAAGCTCAGAATCAATTCTGAAGTTTTCAGAATCATTGAAGAGAGAATCAGGATGCATCAGAGAATCAATTTTTTTTTCCTCTCTATTGTTTATCAAACATCATGAAATATTCATTGGTAATTATGGGTAATTATGAATAAACATGCTTTTTACACACATTGAAAAAGCTTTTTGAAAAAACTTTTTAATATTTTTGCACTATTTACAAAATAATGAATTTTGCTTGAGATAAATGGCAGTCAAATGGCAGTATTATTACTAGTATAAATTGCTACTGCAGTTAGCCTGCATTTTATTGATGTCTAAATTTGATATTTAAGATGGCTAAATTAAATACAAACTCAGTATATAATTAAATATATGTAAAGTGTAATAATAAAACACTTATATAGAAAGGTCTTGTTCATAAAATAAATATATAAAATAATTCAAAAACTTTGCATAACACACATCAACAATCTCTTCTAATAATACAAATCGAAGTAGGCATTGCTGTTCACATAAGCAATGGCTTTCCGTCTTTTATTTTTTGACAGCCTTAAGGGACAGATCACGCAGAATGTGCTAATGCTGAAAAAGCAGCGAGACAAGGCATGTGTTCGGTGTTAACATGTCCTTAAAGTAAACAACACAGAATAACCACACCATCTTTAAGATTGCCCCAGACCTTTTACTTCAGCACATTCAAACCTCATACGTGATCTAGCAGTACCAGTAATGCCAGAAAAAATGGCAAATGATTTATTTTTAAAAAGGTCCTGTTCACACGTTCAAATGGTAATTCTCTTAAAAAGCATAACAATGATTTTGAGAAACCTAAGAGAGATTTCTAGTTAAATCAGATTGTATCAACTGAGGGAATAAAAACAGCATCCACAACAAAACATGATAGATTTGTGAATGGAAAGTCTTGGGTTACATAACAATGATACTTGCTCTGATATATTGGCAAGGCTCCTAAGGAAGTCAACCTCTCGGATATAAACAGACATGTTCAAGGCACGAAAAGAAGCTAAGCTATGGCTGACAGTGAAAAACGAAAGTGGGAAAATGTGTGGGAAGTAATGGCAGAAAAAAAAAAAATTTAAGCAGAAATGCATCATCATTTTGTTTCAAACTGGGTAAACATAGGATTTTCTTTCATGGTTTGCCTTTAAGTTAGCTAAATTTAGACACGCTGTGCTGCTGGAAAGCCTCTGGTTAAATTTAACCAACACAAACATTTGTGAAATGCTTGTTTGATGTATCTGCAGCATGTCAGTGGTGAATTCATTGGAGAACGGAGAGTTGCCCAAACACAGAGAAATTGTGGGGTTTTTCTGTTTTTGTCTTTATGTATGCTCTAAGCACGTGTAAGCTGTAGTTTTCTCTCAGGTGAGCTAATCACTGTTACATAACGCTAAGTTTGTCTGACCATTTTTGAGATCGGTTTAAATAAAATGAAGTAAAAGTGGATAAATGTTTGTGTCTGTAAAGAGCATTTATAACACACCTGCAAATAAATTCCTGTAGCATTATGATTCAAAAACATAATTTGCTCACATAACTTCCCCCTTATCAAATTAAGTTATTTTGAAGTGACGAATTTAAATAATCTCAAAGTGATTTTACATGGTTCCCATACAAGATTTAATTTATTCAATTGTATTTATACTTTTTGTCACATCAGTGAATTGCAAAATAGATAGCGAGCTAGCTAACAAACTTTTCATGAGCAATGGCATATATTAGCATGCTATATGCTTCTTAAGTAAAGTAACAATCACAGTACCCACCCTCACCTTTAAGCAAAAGCTGCACTCTGTGTAGGATGGCCGAAGGAGGTGAACCCCTGGAACTAACCGGCCATGTTTTTTGTTTTATTTCAGCTGAACTCTGTTCTAGACTTGCACAAACTGCATTGTAAACATTTTCCAAAATGTAATTTGTGTGGAAGCATTATGAAGTCTGTAAACGGCCGCTAGCAGAGGCCAGAGATGCTGAAGACAGACGCAAAGATGAAAAAGTACTGTTGCAGGCAGAGCAAACTCCACTGTTCATGACGTAAAATATTGGAAGAAAGTCCTAAATACTGAATTGGGGGTCTCTATGAATGTATCGCTGAGGGGATCTGACTGTTTTCAGAAAGGTTTAGAAGGTATTTTATTTTCATCTTACCTTTCTTTAATGCATGTTAAAGTAATGTTTATAAGCGCAGCGCTGCTTTGTTTACAGCGGTAACCAAGGAAAAAGTATATCACTACTGTTCCATAATCGCCACCTGTCAATTGAATTTTCATTCAGCCCATCTGCTGTTTCTGTTTTGTGCACGCATTCTTGCTGCTGGATCACCATATGTTTGAAAAGTAATCTAAAGGACACCAAATTTATGAAGTACTCTGTAGAAATAAATCCAAGTACCTCAGTCAAAAGATTATTCATACTCAAAATCATTATCACATTTATTTTCAAATATGATCCATTGGCCTACATGTGTGAACATGACATAAGACTTTCTTTTGGTGTAAACTGCCTTTGAAAGACATTCTGTTTAGACACCGCAAGTAAACGAGAAATCTTTGAGCACATCTGCATTTTCCATTTTGTTCTCAGAATTATCCGGTTTCATGTCTGCTTTTAAACTCCCCTAAACATCACAAGAAAGTGAACCACGATTTAAAATGCTAGTCAGACAGCCTCTTCCAGTAAGTGGGTGGTTCATGGCCAAAATTAGAAAATACAGTAAGTGGACCGCATTTCATGTTGATTGTCAAACGTCTGGCTACTATCAAACTACCAGCTCCTTGACTTACGGAACCCTCTTTGCCATATCTCTCTACTGTCTGGTTCAATTTGAGGCACAATTACACAAAAGGTTTCAAATATCAGCATCCATACTCCAAGCATTTACATTGTTCTTTTCAATGTGGTGCATAATATGTATATTTTAAGCCTTACATTATCTTTTTTTTGTCACAAATGTATCAAATCGGGCTGCTGACATCGGTATCACACAACCCCGTTGGCCATAACAGATGTGTACAATCAATATTCTATATCTAAAAAGGGCTTCAAATATTTACACAGACATCACAAAATGATTTTATTCTAATTCACAAGCTCTTGATTAGATCTGATATATATTTGCTTGGATATATCAGGTAAAGTACACATCAAATCTATATTGGTTCATCAAAATGAAGATTAATTGTTATTGTCAACCCGAAGATGTCAGTAAAACAGCTTGCAAACAATGTCACATAACATTACATTTACCTCAGAAAAGCCATTCAATACCCATAATTTGATAGTTAGCAAACATAAATCTGGAAAGCAGCATTTTTCTCAATAATTGCATTGTATTGCATTGTATTGTATTGTCTTTTTCCCCAAACCTGTTTGTGATTAGGGTTGGGTACCGAACTCGGTACTTTTAACCATTTGAGCGGTACGGTCCCACATATGGGATTCTTATTTCCGTGCCCCTGGGAGTACGGTCCCACATATGGGATTTAGAACGTTCGATGACATCACACAACTGCCAAATTCAAACTGTGGTTTCGCGCGTTTACTGGCGCTGAGCCAGAGAGAGACGTGCACTGCGATTGTCATATTATCACAACAATGCAGTGTTCTTAACCACATAATGTATATTTTAGGTTTCAGACATTTAAATACACGTAAGTACTGGTAAAACAATACATTTAGAGCTTGTAAAATACGCACATATGTCTATGGAAGCAACAATAACAATCCATTCAAATTTAATTTGCTGATGTGTTTTATTCATATCAGATACACATAGTGTAAGTAACTATAAAGTTCACTCTATTCTTCACCCCGTTCACCAGCCACTTACTTGCATGTATTTCGGAAGAAATTGATGAATTCACGTGCTGTAAATCCGACTGACAGGACTCTCTGAACTGCGGCGCGAACAAACATGGCGGCGCCCATCTCACGTTACAGATCACGATCAAGATCATTTACAAAGGTTTTTTAACGACAAAACACACTCATTTGCACATATTTGTGAATCGGAATATCAGATTGTTCATGACATGGTAAGCAAGTTTGTGAATATTTTAAATAAAAAAGATAAAACGAAATAAAAACGATCCATCTGTCTTACATTGTTATTGTGGCCGCGGTGTGTCACGTGACAATCATGACGCGTCGCCATGGAAACAGTAAGGGCAACGTTCTAAAATAACGGTCACCTAAAAAAAACTCACTCTGGGGGGACCGCTAGAATATTTTAAACTCGCCAGCGAAAGGGTTAAGGGTACCGACCGAAAGGCGTCGGTACTACCGAGTATCGAGTAGAATGGCGGAGACGCGGTTTTGTTTACATCACATAAGCAGGAGTGCAAAAGCACCTGTTTGGCAATATTTTGGATTTTGAAAAGCCTGTTGACTTTTGCCTTTATCTAAGGTGATTTTGGAAGGTTTTTTTTTTTTTTTTTACATTTGTTTCTTTTATATTTAGTTCCACAGTGTTTGCCGCTTTTTACTTTATTTAAACTGTGTGTATTTTATTTATTTTATTTTACATCAACATGTATGCCGTGCCTCCAATCTTTCTTATTCGTTTTGCTAATAAATGTTCTGTATTTATTTGGTTCCACAGTGTTTGCTGATTTTCAGTTTTGTATACCTACTAGGGATGCCAATTTTCGATCATTTCCATGATCGATCGTCGTTTAAATTAACGATCAATTAATCGATTAATAGTTAACCTTAATACTGCAAAATGCCTCTATTTCAGTGTATTCACCATGTATTCAAAATGCAGGCTTTCTCACCTGAATGACAGTGGTTTTAGTCTAAATAAAAGGCTAGTAGCAGGACTGTAAAATGAATAGATGTGATTATGATCATTTGATAAAATGAAGAGAGCGCCCCGTGGATCATTTTACTTGGCTGTTTCAGATCCCGTAACGGAGACCGCTGAACATGCCTCTTTAAATGGTTTCATTGTACTTGTTGTTGTATTTTAAAACACATTCGCAATGTTTGCAATTGACATTATTGGCATTTAAATAAAATGATCCCAAACGTAACTGCGGCTCGTGGGGCTGCGCCGCGCGGTCAGCATGAAACATTTTAATGTATGACACAAGTGAGGTACAAAGCTTTGTTTATAAGAGAAATAATGGGTTAGCAGGCAAATGTTACATCGTGACCTGTACATTTAAAGCCATATGTGGCTTTATGTTCTGTTCTGCCGGTTGGTCACGAATTTCCAGGAATTTTATAATATTTATTGTTTCTTTTTCCAAATCCTCACTGTCTCACCCTCTAATTTCACAGGCTTATTTTATTGTCATTCACTTTTAATCAGTTTTCACATCTCTTAGCTACTGTGGTAAACATGCGGGGGAAATGAAAGATTTCATGGCCATGAATTAAGAATTCGTTCCCTATGACTTAATTTGTTCCCTTATTTTAGATAAATTATGGGTTTTCTAGGGAACAAATTAATGAAACAGACAGAGCCCACAAATTATTAAGTCTAACGTAGAAACGAATGAAACAATTATATCTGGGGAAATTATTATTAAACATGACTTAGGGGACGGGGGAAGCAGACGGGGGAAGCGAGCCGGCGCGCTCGTGAAGCTCAGACAGCGCGGATTTAGAACGGCGTTGCCTAGCATCCATCTGGCGAATCTCCGCTCTCTACCCAACAAAACGGACGAACTCCTTCTGCTCTCCCGGACAAACAGGGACTTTTCAAACTCTGCTGCTCTGTGTTTCACGGAAACCTGGCTGAACAACGCCATTCCGGACAGCGCGTTACATCTTCCGAGCTTTCAGCTGTTTAGAGCGGATCGCGAGGCAGAATCAACGGGGAAATCACGCGGCGGCGGGACGTGCTTTTACATCAATGAGAGGTGGTGTACAGATGTAACTGTGTTAAAGAAGATGTGCTGTTCAGATCTAGAAACGCTCTTCATTAACTGCAAGCCTTTCTACTCGCCGCGGGAGATTCACTCGTTCATTCTGGTGAGTGTTTACATTCCTCCGCAAGCGCACGTGAGCTCCGCTTTACAGAAACTCGCTGATATGATCACAGAGAGTGAGCAACAACACCCGGACTCTGTTTTAATCATTCTCGGGGACTTTAATAAAGCAAATCTCTCCCGTGAACTGCCAAAATACAGACAGCATGTTACATGTCCCACCAGAGACAGTAATATATTGGATCACTGCTACACAGCGATAAAGGACGCATATCACTCTGTTCCACGAGCAGCTTTAGGACTCTCTGATCACTGTTTGGTTCATCTTATACCGACCTACAGGCAGAAACTCAAATCTGGAAAACCTGTATTAAGAACTGTTAAAAGATGGACTAATGAAACAGAGTGGGTTTTACAAGCCTGTTTCGACCTTACTGATTGGACTGTTTTTGAAGCTGCCGCAAATGATCTGGATGAGCTCACAGAGACTGTAACATCTTACATCAGTTTCTGTGAGGATATGTGCATTCCTACCAATACTCATCTAACTTACAACAACGACAAACCATGGTTCACTGCAAAACTCAGACAGCTCCGTCAGGCCAAAGAAGATGCTTACAGAAAGGGGGATAAAGTCTTGTATAAACAGGCCAAATACACACTGGAAAAGGAGATCAGAGTGGCAAAGAGGAATTATTCCGGCAAGCTAAGGAAAAAATTCTCTTCCAGTGATTCTGCTTCAGTGTGGAAAGGTATGAAAGAAATCACCAGTTACAAGTCACCATCCCCCAGCACTCTGGAGAATCAACACCTGGCAGACGGTCTGAACGAGTTCTATTGCAGGTTTGAAAAAACACCCCACACCCGCCCTGAACACCTCTCCACACAGCCATTAACACCTCCAGCAACCCCCATCTCCCCCACACCTGCAATTCAGATCAGCGAAGATGAGGTGCGCCAGGTCTTCAGGAAGAACAAAAGAAGGAAAGCACCAGGCCCAGACGGTGTGTCACCAGCCTGCCTAAAAATCTGTGCTGACCAGCTGGCCCCCATCTTCACACAGATCTTCAACAGATCTCTGGAGCTGTGCGAAGTACCCTCATGCTTCAAACGCTCCACCATCATCCCCGTCCCAAAGAAACCCAAAATTACTGGACTTAATGACTACAGACCTGTGGCTCTAACATCTGTGGTCATGAAGTCATTTGAAAGACTGGTTTTGGCTTATCTGAAGTCCTCCACTGGACCCTTACTGGACCCCCTGCAGTTTGCCTACAGAGCAAACAGATCTGTGGATGATGCAGTCAACATGGGACTGCACTTCATCCTGCAGCATCTGGACTGACCAGGGACTTATGTGAGAATCCTGTTCGTAGACTTCAGCTCCGCTTTTAACACCATCATCCCGGACACCCTTCAGAACAAACTAACTCAGCTCTCCGTCCCCACCTCCGTCTGTCAGTGGATCACCAGCTTCCTGACAGACAGGCAGCAGCTAGTGAGGATGGGAAAATACACATCCAACACCCGCACCATCAGCACTGGAGCTCCTCAGGGCTGTGTTCTCTCCCCACTGCTCTTCTCCCTGTACACTAACGACTGCACCTCTAAAGACCCCTCTGTCAAGCTCCTGAAGTTTGCAGACGACACCACACTGATCGGCCTCATCCAGGACGGTGACGAGTCTGCCTACAGACGGGAGGTTAAGGAGCTGGCTGTCTGGTGCAGTCTTAACAACCTGGAGCTCAACACGCTCAAAACTGTGGAGATGATCGTGGACTTCAGGAGGAACCCCCCTGCACTCCCCCCACTCACCATCATGAACAGCACTGTGACTGCAGTGGAGTCATTCAGATTCCTGGGCACCACCATCTCCCAGGACCTGAAGTGGGACAATCACATAGACTCCATTGTGAAAAAGGCCCAGCAGAGGTTGTACTTCCTTCGCCAACTGAGGAAGTTCAACCTGCCACAGGACTTGCTGAATCAGTTCTACTCCGCCATCATTGAATCCGTCCTCTGCACTTCAATAACTGTCTGGTTCAGCTCAGCTACCAAATCTGACCTCAGAAGACTACAGAGGGTAGTCCGGACTGCTGAGCGAATCATTGGTACACCCCTCCCCACTCTCCAAGAACTGTACTCATCCAGAGTGAGCAAAAGGGCTGGAAAAATCACTCTGGACCCCTCACATCCAGCACACTCCCTCTTTGAACTGTTACCGTCTGGTCGACGCTACAGAGCTCTGAGCACCAGAATGACCAGACACAGGAACAGTTTCTTCCCTCAGGCAATCCATCTCATGAACACTTGACATTAAAAGTGGAACACACAACACTATTGTAAATTATTTATTCAACACACATACTTATTTTTTCATTTCAGATTTGCACATATTAGACCTGTACACCATAATTGTCTATATTATATATTGTGTTTTTGCTATTTGTACATTGCCTATTTGTATATTATTCTTTTATTATCTGTGTCCTGTCCTGTTGCTGTCTTTCTGTTGCACTGTAGAGCTTCTGTCACAAAAACAAATTCCTCGTATGTGTAAGCATACCTGGCCAATAAAGCTCATTCTGATTCTGATTCTGATTCTGATTCTTAGTTAGCCTTCTACATTTCAATATAAAATAAATGTATATTGTTTCTTGTTTTAATGTACTTTTAAAGTTTAGATCACATTAAAAGCGTAATTTGTACGTTAGTGTATAATTTGTAGCATGGTGCATTTTTATTCATTTTGTTAATAAAATTTCAATGAGTTTGACGTTGTATTGTTGTTGTTGCTTGCTGCTAATTTGAAAGTGAAAGTAAAATGCACACTGCGGTTTTACAAGCTATTTAAAAGTGAAGGAAAGTGAGGAAAAGAGAGAAAACTCTAACAAACTAACCTGTTTTGGTCTTATTTTTTAATTGAAATAAATGTTTGTGATATTACACAGAGTAAAGTACCGAAAAAAAGGTACCATCAGGTACCGGTACCGAATTTCAAGTACCAATACCGGTACCGTACCGGTTGAAATGTGAACGGTACCCAACCCTATTGGTGATTAAATAAATCTGTCAGAAAAATAGCTGACAGCTATAATCTATCCATCTAGATATCTCTCTCTCTCTCTCTCTCTCTCTCTCTCTCTCTATATATATATATATATATATATATATATATATATATATATATATATATATATATATATATATATATATATATATATATATATATATATATATATATATATATATATATATATATATGAGTTTGGTTCCAAAACGCGATAAATGCCATTTTTAAAAAAATTGAGTTTCCACCAAAATCAGTATTGTATTTGGCCGGTATTGAAAAGTAAATTTTTAATTTTACGCAAAATGTGATATCCGCCGAGTTATTAGGTCATGTTTTCTCGCTTTTATTCCAAACCGCGACAAACGCCAGTCTCCTTTCTCTGCAGAATGCGATAAATCCGCTCAACCAATCACAGCGCACCATTCCACGCACTCTAGACAGTAATGGCGGCGTTTTGAATACACCCGGCTTCCTAGTTTTCCTCATCTACTTTGTCCTTTGTGATCAACAAAAAAGGGCTGCACGATAAATCGCATGTGATTGTCATGTGCATCTCGTCAGTAAAACCGATTCTGTGATAGTAGGCTGCCGGTAAATATCCATCACGTGCTTTCAGATGGAGTGGCATTTAATACACAGAGCCGTAGATCACGGACAAGCTATGCAATATCACGTTCATAATCGAATGAATCGCATTCGATTATGAACGCGATATTGCGTAGCTTGTCAGTGTTAGTGTTTTTATTAAAGCCATTTATGGTTTTGTTAATACAGCATATAGCACTAGTCAACTAAATGAATGTAACATGGCAAAGATGAATGCACTTTTGGAAGCTGAATGTAAGGGAAATGTCATTTTGGAATTTCTGTGGTCTAATGTGATGTTGTTCATGTTCTTGTTCATGATGAAATTTTCTTTTCTTGTTGTAATTAATTTATAGCAAACAAGATGACCCGTTGAATTCATTTTGAGAGCGATGACTGATTGAATGTATTTTTAGTCCAGTGCCTATATATAAGATTATGACCAAGTTCAGAGGCTGTCATATGTGGATCAACTTACTATGTTGAGTATTTTCAATATGAAAAAATAACTTTCATATTGATTCAATGGATTTACTGCATTTTGAAAAAAAAAGAAAAATAAAAACGTATCATGGATTTATTGCATTTTGGGGAAAAAATAATACAATTTTATAATAAATCTCTGAAAATCAAAATCTGGATCTGAATTTTTAATGTTATTACAACCTAAAGATGCTATGTGAAAGTTTGAAACAGAAAATATTAGTTTTCACCTTGCCACTTTCTTGGTAAAGAAAACACGTTTTTACTCAAATTAATCAAAATGGATTTATAGCGTTTTGGAACCAAACTCTTATTTAATTATTTATATATATATAAATATAAGAGTTTGGTTCCAAAACGCTATAAATCCATTTTGATTAATTTGAGTAAAAACGTGTTCAGAGTGTCGATTTAAACTAGCTAAGTGCAGATAGCCCTCCTTGTTGGCAGAGGCTATTTACACTAACTCCACCCACCAACATGTGATTGGGCTAGTCAACACTACAAAAGACACTCATCACACATCAGTTCCAGTGGTACAGATGGTAAAGCTCGTGCTTTTTGATGCGATCGACCTGGGTTCAAGATCGCCATTTGCTGATTTTTTTTTTCCTTTTCAAATCTCATTTCACATCAAAAATGCATTTTTTTCCTTTTCAAATCTCACATCACATCAAAAAGGCATTTATTTAAAAAATAAAAATGAAGGAAAAAATCAAAAAGTTGAAAATAAAGTATCAGGTAGTGTATCGGGTAGAGGATACAAAAATACAAATTAGAAAATGATGTCCTCACCAGTTTAAGGACTTGAGCCCTCTTTAAAAGAGTTGAATTTAGACCACTTTCAAGTGACCCAAACTTGACTTTGAAAAGAATCTAGTCGTCTTTGCATCCACATTGTACCTGAACGTGGAGTCTTAGCTTTCAGGTCCAAGTCTCTATTCATTTATTTTTTGCCCTTAAAAAAAAAAAAAAAAAAAAAAACTTTTTTTTTTTAAATGGTATAAAATTGTACATTGTGTTTTTTTTAAGAAAAATTCACATCCAACAACCCCACTAAACACTTTCTCCTGCATGTCGACCTTCAGCTTTTACTGTTAGATTCTTTGTACACTTCTTAGTACCCCTCACAGTAACCAAGTGAGGGGTCTCTTTTATACACAAAGGACTGATTTTTTCCATTCGCCTGACAGTCTATTAAAGACTCAGTCAGTATGAGTCAATACTGGGACACCAGAGCCATCCCACGCTTGCACTCAGCAAACAGCTGCCTCTGAAAGCTCAGCCAGACATAAAACACAAGGCTTCCACAACACCCCTGGCCTATTATGCTATTGACAGTTTGACCCATGAAGGACCAAAGAAGCAAGCAATGGGCCTGCTTTACATTGGGCGGCAAGTGATGTCATGAGCTTCTAAAGGTAGGCTACCTTTCAAGTCTACTACAAGTGAAGGAAAAAAAAAAAAAAAAAAAACCTTAAGCCAACTTGCTTGTGATTAAAGAAAAGCTACAGTCTAAAGACTACTGTTAATCATAATAAAATAACAAAAAAATTGCACTGTACCATTTTAATAAAAGTGACAAAATGAAAATTAACAAAAAGAAACTATTTTACAAGCTGCACAGGCATGCAAAAATACAATACTCACTGATTAACGTAACAGAGCAGTAACAAAGACAGCACAGAAGCCTATCTATGGGAAGTACTGAGTTCCTTGTAGACTTGTCCATGCCATGAGCCCCTCTCACACAGTAATAGCAGTAAATTACTGTAAAATTACCAGAACAACTTTACCTGTAAATTCAAAAATATGCTGTTCACAAGGCAACGTCTTTTTTCCGGTAAAGCACCATTCCCACATCGGTTTCAAATTACCGTTAAATTCTGTGACATCATTAAACGGAAATGACCTTGAAACGGCTGCGCCTCCCATTGTTGTGTTTGTAATAATGGAGGGGTATATGCGGTCAGTGTTTTTGCTGATGTTTCAATTTTTCTGTCAAATGTCAGCGCATTCTGAACTTGTACGTGCTCATACCGATAATTTTCATTCTGCGTTCACACACAGCAGAATTACGGCAATTTACTGGTAATGTTACAACTTCTCATACTGGTAAATTGCCGGAACAAATTTACCGGTATTTTTAAAAAGGACCTGTTCACACATGATCTCTTTATGGAAATTTACTGGTAATTTTCCAGGAAAGTCTGTATGTGTGAAAGGGTCTATATAATCAAATGTTACTGAGCAGTTTAAATCAGTAGTGGTAATCTGAAGTGCGTTTCCCAAAAGTATTGTTAGCTAACTATGGTCGCAAGTTCCACTGAACTCCATTAATGATGGAATTTGCGACCATAGTTGCTTTGGAAAACGCATCCCTGGTAGATATTCTATATACTCCAACAGATTTAAAATTTCAAAATGACAGAAATCTATAACAGAACATTTTTGCCACAGAATAGGTGAGATTAAAAATTTCAAATATTTAAGGAATGTATAAATTGTCTAAGCTGTACAAAACTGTATGACCAAGTGCTTTAGATTCAGTCTCTTTCAGCTCAATACATGTCCTGCGGCTCGAAGGCTGCACTAGGATTTTATACCTTCTGGTACTTGCCCATGCAAACCTCACAGCCACAATGGAACAGTCTTATGGGTGGTTTGGGCATGTTATGCAGTTAGGAGTGGTTTTGTTTGGGGCGCACTGCTACGCAGTTGCTAGAGTTTTCTGGGTGGTTGCTAGGTGGTTATTTACTGGCTTACTCCAAAGTTTCTATGATATTCTTGTCCCTGGGATTTTTGCCCATTTTTATTGTTATTGTTATTGTAAAAGTTGCAAGTCTGCTTAATTAGAAAAACAATAAAAACAGCTTTTATTGAAACCATGCAGCCAAAATTACTTTTTACTTCCAGGATTTTATTACGTAATAAAGATGATTAAATCAGCACGAGACTGCCTGCACAGACACAGATCAACACCTGCTTCTTCATCATAGTCTCTTTGGCCCAGCCACTGATGCATTAGTGAAGTGACAGGCAGGAGAAGCACAACAGGATCACTGTACTAAAAATAACATTAGGATCCTTTGGAAGGTAATGTTAGGCTGTAAATTAATGGCTGTTTATTTTCAACTATGTGATTGTCTCAGTAGAGCAATATATGTTTGTACATGTACATTTCACTATGGATTATTTGGTAAACTAATCCCAATTCAACTCAGGCTTTGCAAACAGACTTTTACATAAAGATTTTTACAGTAAAAGTGCAGCAGAGATTACTTTTTTTTTGTAGGTTAAAACCTGGAAAAAAGTAAGCTTGTGGTTAACACAAGCTCAAGATTATCACATTTATTTTATGACACAAAATACATCAGTAATACTTCTAGGCTGTCCTACAAAATATATATCATCATCACTGTGGCATTTTATGTAAGAAACATACAGAAAGTCATCAAAACAACACTCCCTTTATAAGCAGTGCATCTGTCAATCACATAGCACAAGTTTATCACTCTGCACTCTCGCCAAAACGCTCAGTAAAATCAATGACGCTGTCTATGTTGCATTATAAATGCCTTATTTAAATTGTGTCTGCACTGTTATCATGAAAGCATTCATGAGATTGCAGAAATCGCGAGGTCACTGCATTCATTCGCTCAACAGATAAGGTTTGGATAGGCTACAATGCTCAGTGCTGGAATGGGAATAGATCTAAATTTAATGTTATAATCAGCACATTTAAGGATTAGTTAATCTCAGCAGCTATGATAGTAAAAACATAGTAAATGAGTTCCACATGTAATACTTAATTCATATGCAGAGATATTACCCAATCAATGGACATTTACAATGAGGTCTTAAAGGAGACCTCAGACCTGTCCATTTAAACAGACTGTTTAAATCAGAGGTCTAAATTCAGGGTAGAAATGGCCTTTTATTTTCTAAATTATTACTTAATTATTTTTCCATATACAAATGTGACCCTGGACCATATAACCAGTCATAAGGGAATTGAGATTTATACATCATCTGAAAGCTGAATAAATAAGCTTTCCATTGATGTATGGTTTGTTAGGATCGGACAATATTTGGCCGAGATACAACTATTTAAAATCTGGAATCTGAGGGTGCAAAAAAATCTAAATACTGAGAAAATTACCTTTAAAGCTGTCCAAATTAAACATGGAACATGATCTTTACTTAACATCCCAATGACTTTTGGCATAAAAGAAAAATCGATAATTTTGACCCATGCAATGTATTTTTTGGCTGTTGCTACAAATATACCCCTGCGACTTAAGACCGGTTTTGTGGTCCAGGGTCACAAATGATTATTTCTAAATTGTTTACGGTGTACAATTTTGATGTAAAAATCCCTCTAACATAATAAGCACACCTAAGGAAACATTATACAATTTAAAATGCAGTTCATGACCCCTTTAATACTTAGGATTAGGGGTTCGTTCTACTTAACCTTAAATATAAACAGAAGCAATAGTAACGCTTGCTCTAGTAACTACGTAATTAAAACGCTACGTGGCCAAGAACAGCTGTGGTTTTGTACATGTAACCAAAAGCAATGACCTAACTGTGGTTACAGTACAACCACAATAAAACCCTTAATGAAACAGTACTGAACATTTCAACATGCAACAGGCCTAACATATTAAGATAAAGCTACATATGTAAGAGTTCAACACCATACTCAGCTGAACCAGTTGTCTTGTGTTCCCCATGCGATATTCTCAAGAGAGTGAACTCACCTCTGGCAGACAGCTTTTTGGTGTTGATGATTTTGGCAGCATATTCTTGACCAGTAGAGATTTTCATACATCTTCTCACCACAGAAAAGGCTCCTCTGGAAATCAGAAAGAATTTATATATATATACACATCAACTTTGTTTCATTTATTTAGACTATGAATATTACGTTTATTTTCATTTATTTATTTTTCTGTGTGTATATCTCTGATAATTTGGAATTTTCCTGTTCCTAACTGTGAAAATTCTACTCCAATCCCCTCTGACTTTTCTTTAAAAAAAAAATAAAATTAAATAAAAATAAATAAATAAAAATGTGAAGCTTTTCTACAACCTTGTCTTGAATATCCCCACTAAATATTCATAGAATATATGTGCGATATGTGTAAGAACATGCTTCTCAACATCAACAAAACTTGTTCTTAAAGTAAATAAGCATGAAGTTATAAATAAAGGAATTCCGCTGCTTGCTATTCCTGTCGAAAACGGGAAAAGAATAATATAAACAGCACATGAAAGAAGCCGAAAAGAGCCTTGCGAACGCAGGTACAGAATCAGGTAAGGACTAACAGGTACTTGTCAGTGCCTTTAAACAGCCTGCACTTTTCAAAAAAACCTTTCAGATTGTTATTAGAAGCGTGTGCATAACTAATACTTACTTTCCCAGTTCTTCATACAGCTGATATTCGTCGGTAAACCTGGTGCAGGTTGTTGAAGCCATGCTGAGAGCGACGGGAAGAACAATCTGAGCGCAAAAGTGAAATCTGCGGTTACCTCTTCCTGTATATCCTCAGTGCAGACCGAAAGTAAATGTTTCAACTCTGGAAAGAAATGAAAATGTCCAAGTCTGTCACTACAAATCCTCTTGCAGGTGTGAGATGGTGACTGGCACTGCTTTGACACCTATTTGAAGTTGAAGTGCCGCACCTCTTCTGATCAAGAGATGTCCGATTCGCGAACGTGTCGTTCTCTTAAACCGGTTCTTTTGAACGATCCAATAGAACCGATTCGAGAGCGTGTGTGAATCATTCGAGTTTTGGAGGACTTTTATTAGGTTACAGATCAATGTTTCTAGTCACAAACGCGTAGCGGATGGAATAGACCTATATATGTCTGGAATACACATAGAAAGAATACCAAAATTATGTAGGCCTATATAGACATTTTTTTTTTTTTAGATATTTGCACATTTTAAACTAGAAAACAAATTGAACTATATTTAATGTTGTTATTTGACCAAGGTAAAATCAAGAACACTTGTGAAAATGTTTCTATTTTTCATTATTTTATAATATCATACTAAAGGTTGCATTATAATTTATATAGTCAGCACAAAATTGGTTTGAAATTAGTAACAGTGCAATCTTAATTATCTCTTATTCATTTCCCGTTGTAATAATTACATTCTGTGCTAATTTTAAAAACACGTTTATATGAAACCTTTAAGTAGAAATGACATTTGGAATGAAACGTGAAAGGAAAGAAAGGTGGTTGACATGTGGCCTAACTGTGAACAACGAAAAATGTACACAATCACAAACCCATTAAAAACATATAGCCTATCAATAGTAGGATATTTAACTTAATTCATTTCACTACTAAAAAAGAGCTGCAAATCTGTCATTGTGTGATGATTCACATGAAAAAGAAGAATCATTTCTTTTGACCGGATCATTTTAACGAACCGATTCGTTAAAGTGAATCGAGTTTCCCAACAGTAGGCTACTTATCTCTCACATCTCGCTTCCTGCTGTAACAGCGGCTGCTGAATCTAGTGTAAGAGCTCCCTCTGGCGGCACAATCACGCGTGTACGAGTGTCTGAAAACACGACAGTGTATAGATTCTTTAAATCGCAAGAGATTTAAAGCAGACTTGTTGATAGACTAAAATGAAGCATCTTTCAGTACTGTTCATCCTTGAGCACTGTCACCTTGAGTTAACGGGATGACCAATTATCCTCTTAAGTTACTAATCCTGTAAATCCGGTGGAGCATTCTCCCTCATTTACTACTGTCTTAAAAATCAATGATGATAAAAAGCTCCCTCCCCTCCCTTGGCTTTTCACATTAGGTCTATTTGTCACTCTTTACTCACTTGAATATTTATTATAGGGTTGTTTTATGAAAGTGAATTTACTTTGAGGTACACACACACACACACACGCACACACACACACACACACACACACACACACACACACACACATCCACTGCCCAATATTCAGTGCTACCAATACAATTTTTATTTGAAGTTAAAAAATAAGAAAAATCCATTTTAAAATAAGTTTAAAATACACAATATTAAGTTGATGTAATGATCAATATTATTTCAACATGAATGTTTGATTGTTAAAAAAAAAAAAAAAAAAAAAAACAAGAAGAAGAAGAAAACTGATAATGTCCTGGCAGAAATTGACCAGTCCATTTTTTTCTGTTAAATTCACAAATATTACCTTAAAACTCTACACAATGCAATGCATTTAAAATATGTGTGAAATATCTGTAAAAACCAGTACAGAAAATTCCTTCATATTAACACTGCACATTTGGCCGTATTTTTACAGACATTTTTTAGAGTGTAATGTAAACTATGAGCAGTAAGAGTTAAAGTGTCAGATCATTTCCAGAAGGGGGTGGGGGATGTGGGGTAGGAGAGAGTGACAGAGACTAAAAACAGCCTGACAGGAAAAAACTGTTAGAGTGTCTGGAAGTGGGGGTATGGATACTCTTAAACCCTTTTCCAGATGGCAGTGGGGTACATAGTTCATGGGATGGGTGTGAGGGGTCAGCAATAATTCTAGATGCACTGCAGATGCGATGTTTGTTGAAGAATTCTCTGAGGGGAGACGCCGATGTTCCCCTCCACTGTCTTGACTATCTGCTGATCTGGACTTGCGGTCAGAGACATTGCAGTTCCCAAAACCAGACAATGATGCAGAGGATGATCTCAGCAACAGTAGTCTAACTGTCTGTTTGGATTCCAGATCCAACACTAACCAATAGCCCACAAAGCCTATAGATGACCTCAGCACAAGGAAAGACATTTCAGAGGTGGAAATGTTTTTTACTTTCTCTTACATATTAATATAAAATATTTTTCCATACTGATTTTTCACAGGTGTTTGCATGCAGTGCATTCATCTCAAAACACCAATTTAACGGATTATGTCCTGGCAGAAAATCATAAAACTTTTATAACATTCCAGGAAAATCTCTTATAAAACCATCCACCTATAGCTGTACCTGTATAAAAAAACATTAAAAAAAATAAAATAAAAAAAATTCTGATGAAGACAATAAACACGATTATGACAATGTTTTATCCAAGTTCTTCGTGCCATCTTGGGTATAGTCATAAGAATAAAGTATATTTGTAATGCGGTACTAATCAATAAAGCCTTTATCAGAGTAACACTTTTTGACTTTCTCAATTTGTGTAAATCCACATGGGGTTCCACATTAATTTCACACTTGTCTAATATAATGTGGTTTTGTTTCATAATTACAGTGTATGCTTTTTTATTTATTTTTTTTATTCTTTTATTCACCCCAAAAGAATGGAATGAAATGTGACAACATGCCCCATAGGTGAGGGACATTGTAACATCTGATGGGCACATTGTAACATGACCATGACAGCTTAAAATGTTATCTAATCTAATGAAAAATATAAATATATATATAGATGAAGAAATACATGAACACCCCTCCCTCCATACAAAGTTCTTACCGAACAGAAGACACATAAATGAGCTAAAATGCTTTACATTTCTTGAAATAATTTCTGAACATTGAATATTGACTATCTTTATTTACTTGTTTCTCATGATTTCTCATTTAAATTTATGAAAGTAATTAATGTAAATTACATCGCTAATGTCATAGAATAACATAGTTCTAATAATAGCAGGTCACATTGTAACGCAGTGTTACAATGTTTCCCATCTGCACAACTGTAATTTAAAACTGGCTCATGTCTTCTGCTAGTTAGCAAAGAATTAAAGAAACTAATAGCAGAATTGTCTCATTTTAAATAAACAATAAACACTGAGATGAAAAATTTACTTCAGCCAGAAAAATTAGACTTTTGCTACGGTTAAATGTTCAGTGATATCTTCAAAAGATTTTTTAATTTTGGCACATTTTTTTTCTTTATATAGTGTTGATATGGCAGCTAGTAAATATTGTAAGATTTGTTATGCTAGCATGTGTGGAAATGTTTAAACCATGTGTGTTACAACTAACACCCTGTTAGTTCATGCCCCACTCACCCCTACTATAAAATAATATATTTTCTTCCACGATATGAAGCCACAGAACCATGTTATTTCAAACACTTAACTGATGTTATATAGTTAGTTGGAGCAAAAACATGGCATTAATGTAATAAATTGTCATGCTTTGATGTCATGCTAAGCTAACATTCTAGCCAGGCCTTAAGCACATGTTGCCTATAGCGTTTATGTTTTATGATAGGCCCCTTTCACAATAATATCAGTTAACTTCAGCCTTTCCACAAAGCAGTGCACCTGTACTTCCGTTACCTACACACCAGAGATTCCCAGGAAAATGCAGGAGTGATCAGTGACAACTGGAAATACAAAAGGTAAAGTTCACAGTAAAAACTCTTGTTATATTGTGTCATCTTTATCAAAATGAAATTGGTTAATAAATATATAGACATCACGGTGAGACAAGAGTTATATGGTGATGCTCAAAAGAGGTGTCTTTGAAGATCTGGTGAGAAATATAATAATAAATGCATCTCTACCACAGTTCACTGTGAAAAGTCAATGAATGCATTGGTGTACAGGAAAATATTGCAGAAAGGCTTGCCTCCCACAACCGAAAAGCTGTTTTCTCAAGAGGAATGATCAGAATGATATTTTTCAATAAGACCATACTTCTGTCCAAACTGCAAAGACAACCAAGTGTCTTGAGAACTTGTCCATCAGGCTCATGTTTCGGTTAGAGTACAGATTTGAACCTTTTAGTGAATATTTGGTCTCACATTAAACTCAAATGAACTGGGAGACATTTTTTCAACAGTTTGAAGCCATTAATATTGAGTGGAACTGAACATCATTGACTCTTCTTCCTGTAAAAACCTGTCTGCAAGTTTACCCACATGGCTTAAACACAGTACCGCTGCTCTCTATACGCAGAGTACGCGGTTTGAGTAGGGCACCAACTCCAGGGGGGGCACCATCCCGATTCCTCAAAAAAAAAATAAAAATAAATAAATAATAATAAAAAAAATTTAATAAATAAAAATAATAATAATAATAAAATAAAAAAACACACGTGACGCGCCCGCGACCGCTCGCACCTCATGTTTGCGGCTGAATGCAAATGATCAGAATTGATGGACAACTATGCCCATGAAAAAACATCAGCAATCCGGCTCAAAAAATAGAAAAGAAAAGAAAAGAAAAGAAAAGAAAAGAAAAGAAAGATGAAAACGAGACCCGTGCGTCACTTTCAGGTAGGCTACATTCATAATCCTGTGAAACTTTTTTTGGGGGGTGTCGAGGTTAATAACGTGTTTTAATGTCGATAATAATTTCACCACCACCAACGCATCTAATATTCTCTCCGAGTTTCCATGTTCCAAAGTTAGCCAAGGTTTAACACAAAAAAAAAAAAAAAATCATGCTTCTTGTAGCCATGGTAACAGCAAATTAACCATGGTTTTGTTACTTCAAATAATAATTTACAAAGAAGTATTAAGATAATATTTTTTGTGGTTACAAAAACAAACCTAAGCCAACAACAGCCTTTAAGATAACTTAAATGCATTATATAAAAAAACAATGAGGCAACCCTGCTGAAAAAAAAAATAAAAAAATAAAAAAAACAATAGAACCATCACAAATGAATCACAAATACAAACATTACAAACCATCAACTTTTAACCATTAAAACTATAAAAAAAGAAGGTTTTCTGTAGTGTGTTTTGGGACATATTCCATTAGGATTTATTGGTTTTTAACAAGCCACCAATAGAAGGTGACCAATTACCAGTAGAGACCAACAGGGTCCATTACAGTTTCCATTAAAACCAATACAAGTCCCATTATAACCAGTAAAACCATTACAAATTTTGTGATGGTGTCTATTGTTTTTTCAACATTACATTTTATTACATATGCCTGCAAAGGGAGCCAAAGGCCTGGTAATTGCTGCTGTTACACTTACAGGACAACCATATCCTTGTTTAATAGGTTATTGACCAAACATTTAATTCAAATATCCACGTAATCTTTCATTTTTGGCCACCTTTTTGCTATAGATGACACAGCCTCTATAATTTATATAATAATAAAAATAATAAAAAACATGTGGAACATCAAAACCCTTACAAAAATTAACCATGGTTTTCGTAGTAAAACTGCTTAATTTTCTCTTGTGTGATTTCTGAATGCTTGAGACTATAAAATCAATCAGACAACTGTATTAATAAAATAATAGCCATAGGTAACTGTCTAGAACTACAATTGTAATTTGTAAATAATGCAATTTAATTAAAATTTATTTATTTATTTACTTTTATATTTTATTAAAGTTCTATTCTGACCCCTATAGTAGGTGTTTTTTTTTTTTTTGTTTTTTTTTTATAGTTCCATAATATTTGAGGGAGGGGGCACAACAATACAATCCTGCTTAGGGCACCCATTTGGCCAGCAGTGGCCCTGCTTAAACATTTACAGAAAACAAAGCGGAAGGGAATGCAGTGTAGTGTTACTTTATGTACAGTATTTGTGGAGTTCTTGCTAATTTCCTGTCCAGTGATTAGTGATTAAAATGGTTAAGGCCACTAAATATTTTGCCATTTTTTACTTTTTTTTTTTTTTTTTTTGTGTACAGGCACTGTATTAACAGTACAAAAGTATAAATTAATGTGTTTTTGTTGCTACATGTAAATGTCTGAAACATCTGTTTATTTGACAAATACTGACAATTAATTCATCAAATTAACTTCATCAGCAATAAAGACAGCAAATACTGTGTGAGCATTACTAAGGGAAAAAGAAAGTGCCAGACTTGATGGCTCCTTTTAGCCAAATTTATGGTGAGAGATTCATACTGCTTTTCCAATGGGGCTGGTGCTGGAGCCAGAGCTCAATTGGGAACCAGGCTGCGCTTTTCCACTCAAAAAAAGTGTGGGCCGGTGTCCAGATCCTGGTTCCGATCCGGGCCCAAAATCTTGCTGGTCTTGAACAAGGGTAAAGGCTAGAAGAGATACGTATGGCCCTACTGGGCATGCGCACATCAATACAGCGTAATTTTTGTCACACTGTACAACAATAATTCCTATTTTTTCATTTTTGTAAGGGGTAAGTTTAGGGTTGGGGTAGGTGTAGACGTTAATAAAACACAATCTAATAGGTAGAACGTTAATTTCATTGTTCATTTCTGGTCGGAGCTGTATCCCTTCTAGCCACAACCTTGAACAAGGAACGTCAGTAGGTGGAGCTTGAAAGGTTTCATTAGGCTTGTTCCATATGCATCGGCACTGCGCAGACCAATCTGCATATAAAATCAAAGTACCATAAGAGCAATTGGAGAGCAGACGACTCTTTATGCTTTTGAATTGCTCTTGCAGTACTTTGATGTCATGCATTGATCAGTTTAAACGGCGCCGATGCATCTCAAACAAGCCTATTTTTAAAAGCTGTTGGAGTTTGGGTAAATTAACAACATTAACACAATTAAATTTGTTGGTTCAGAAATGGTCAACAGAAGAGATCAACCCTCTCCTTCTGCAAAAGATAATTGATTGCAGTCACATGTTGGTGACATAGAGAGTTGAGTGAACTCCATGCTGGTGGCTCCTGCATTCTATATGCTGTCATAAATAAACATACACTGCTCCGAGTCAAAACGGAAGTTGCCTGAAGTTGCCCTTTTTCATTTGAAAAAGGGCTTTTTCATTTTGAGAGATAAATCCAAGTAGGATCATTGGAATGACTGATTTTTTTTTTTTAAGTAAGGCTTTGATACAAAGGCAAAAAGATAAAGACATTCGATCAATGAAATGAAGGATTGAAACTGCGAATTGAAAGTTTTAGATGTATCATTCTCACATTCTCAGATTTTAAAGAATTTAGCAGCATAGGGTTTCTAGACTGCAACAAGGTCAGTTTTATTTATTTATTTATTTATTATTTACACATTTAAGCCTTTATCCCCCGGTTTCACAGACAAGGCTTAAGCCTAGTCCTAGACTAAAACACAGGGTTGCACAGTTTAGCTCCAACCCTAATCAAACACACCTTATCCAGCTAATCAAGGTCTTCAGGATTATTAGAAACTTCCAAGCAGGTGTGATTTGGAGCTGGTTGGAGCTAAACTCTGCAGAGCTGTGGCCCTCCAGGAATTGAGTTTGAGACCACTGGTCTAAAGGCTTCATGAATGATATAGCCCATCTGCTGTATGCCTTTGTGTGTGTGTGTGTGTGTGTGTGTGTGTGTGTGTGTGTGTGTGTGTGTGAGTGTGTGAGTGTGTGTGTTTGGGTTCAGGGTGAGGGTGACGGTGGGGGTGGGGTGCAAATTATATATGGCCATGAAACATATACTAATATTTGCATATGCAGTTTTTACAAGAATCTTGAGGGGGGAAAAGATTGAGAGGTAGTAAGAGAACTTGAGCGAGAGAGTCCAAAATAAAAAGAGCAGCTTAGAGAGAAAAGACAGGGATAAAGGAGATACAGAGGAAAAAATGGACCTGCCGAACCTTTGTTAGTTGCCAAAAAGAGTTCCAGTCATGCTTGGCTAAAACTGGCCATTGCAGGAAACAGGAGTTTATGCAAATATGCAAGCCAACAAACTTTATCAAAGTTTGCAATATATAAAGGTGAAGGACTTTTACACACACACAATACACATAACACACCTTCATATCCTATCATAGAAGTTTATGTACATCAATATCAATACATAGCTTAGACCAACATATATCAGCCAGGCATTTTGCGATTAACGTTATCATCAGATAACTATGGCCCATTAGCATTTTGTTTGTGGAACATTTTCCAAATCAACCGACAGCTTTGCCAATAGATAATTATTCTATTTCCATGAGTAAATATTGTGGCGGGTATAATTAAAACAGTACGTCTTAAAACTACACCTATGAATGTTACTATGTGGGCACATTATGCAATACAGAAGGTGCCTCCTCTAACAAGGTGTAGCAGTCCAGTGACGGCATGGACAAATGTGAACCAACCAACAGCATACATACAAAAAAATGGAATAGCTCAGCCTCAAGGAATGCAAAGTATTGCCAAGAGATCCAGCCCTGCAGGCAAGCTTAATACCTCCTGTTGATATATGAAGCTGGTAGGGTGTCATTCTGCTAGTTATTTGGTACATTAAATGTGGGGAATTGTAATCTGTTCCAGCTTTGCTTCACACGAGTTTTATGAAGACAGCTGTGGAGTATTGGCCAGAGACATCGGATTGTTCTCAAGGAAATGATCCAGATTACATAATCCAGCTGCGTCATTTTGTTGCGCTCTAGAGTAGCACCGAACAATAAAGCTCATGTTAATTTTTTCCTATTTGTTGGAATGTTCTGAGCTTCATATGCATCTGGCTTATTGACTGACATAACCACACAGCTGAAAGTCACTGTAACAATCTCAGTTAAACATGGACTGTTGGAAAGTATTATACCGTGTCCTAAACAGGCACAATGCAACAAGATTCAAGTAATTAGACCATGCACAATTAATGTGAAACTGCTGTGTGACATGGCACAGTAAAATACAATCTGTATTTGTTGCTTATCATACAGCTATGTGGAAAGTGATTTTGGACCAAAGAGATTTAACTTTTGGCAGGACAAACCAGTGCAATGCCACAGATATTGAAACCAAGTTAATGACAAAATCTGCTCGTTGCTTTTGTAAGTGTGCAAAGTATTTGTTTATACCTTGAAAATTAGTACCAAATGACGTAAAAATCAATACTTTTCTTTCTTTCTTTTTTTTTTTTTATATTTTGAGCCCATATTCATTCCATTATTGTATTTTTAAAACTGTCAAACCAAATCTAAAATCCCTGCTGAGGACAATCGATTTTGCAGAAAAAAGTTTAGTATTGGCTTACAGTCGTTCAAATGACAGAAATTCTTCATTTTTTCAAACTACTGCAAGAGGAAAAAAATTAAAATAATGTATTTTAGCATGTGTACTTAGATATGGGTGAATACTGTGTGTATTATAAAACAGTACATACTAAAGTATTAGTAGTATGTTAAGCAAGTTAAGCATAATGATACTTGAAATGTAACACACACCAAAATTAAGAGAAAACAGGAGAATAAGAAAAAGATGTATTGATCTTACATTCAGGTTTCACTGGTACCAGACCAGTCAAAACATCAAATAAAACAATACATATACAGTAATAGAATTCAAATTTTTGCCAATAACATAGCACCAATTTCATTTAACTTTCTTATGCAACCCAAAATGTTTTTTTTTTTTTTTATTCAAGTTGTAAGACTTACAGTAGTAATTCAAGTGGTTTCCTTCCTCATCATGCATTTTTTTCATTGAAGGCGTCATTTTTGTGCTTTTAGTAGCACCAGAGTTGCAAAAACAATGATTTTCTTCCACTTTTCTCATCTGCCACTAGTTGTCCTTACCCAAACTTGCAGCAATGCTTTGAAGCCTCACAGTGTTTACACTCTATGAATGAATCGCCAATAGTTCTCTGCACATTGAATTAGAATAGAACATATTTAAAAGTACACACTACTGACTTTTAATTTGAAATTGAAATTGGAGGTAAATCTATACATCACTGAAAATGACTGTGTTGGAAGTTAAAGACTACAGTCATCCCTGAGTTCATACCACAAAAGGAACCACAAAAGTAAAAATGGGAGCCAACATAAACTTCTATGAACCTCAGGTCTTTCTTTTGAATTTCCCTCTTCGTTTCGCTTTCTTCCAACTCTTCATCTGTTCCAAATCATATGAGAGAAGGTTATCATCCTCATCTTCGTCATCATTGGTGTACCAGGGACCCCAGACCCCCCCATTATACTGAGGATTGGAGCGATAGTCTTTGGGAGGGTAGCGGCATGGCACAGCTGTCTTGTTGTACCGTAGAAGCCTGAATAGCATCTTCTTCACCACATGTGGGTATCGTTGAGAAAGGTCCACTCGTTCATATGGATCAGCTGTAATGTTGAAGAGCCATATAGATTTGCCTCGATCCCAGTTCACACGTTCATTGTGCCAACGATTGGCCAACAGCAGTTTGGAGAAAGTCTGTGGTGGAATCCAGTCACTATATCCTGGCACACCAGTCAGGAGCTTCCAGTCACCTACACGGAGTGCTGCCTGGATGGCCGTGTTCCAGATTCCATAGCCTGCTTTCCAAGAGCCGTTCTTGGCTTTGGTGTAGATAGGGTCTATGTTGTGGAGAATATCCAATCGAGGGGAGGGACGTCCCTCACTGATGGCTTCCCAGACATCATAACCATCAAGGTTCTGGTTTTCATCTAGAGAACCTTCACCAAGCATCACCAGTGTTGGGTACCAATCAGTAATATGGATTAGAGCCCTGCTTCTAGTTCCCTTTTTTACCAGTAAAGGGCTGTGTACAAACCCTACCGCTCGTATTCCTCCTTCCCAATAAGTTCCCTTACTGCCTCTTAGTGGCCAGTTGCTGCCTCCTGCCATTGGTTGACCTCCATTATCTGAGGAGTACACCATAACCATGTTGTCATAATAGCCATAATGCTTGAGAGCAAGAGTTAGATTGCGTACTGCCTCATCCAAGCAGCTGACCATTGCAGCATACTTGCGGCGATGCAAGTTTAGGATTGACTTATAGCGTTCAAGGTAGCGGGCAGGAACCTGCAAGGGAGAGTGTACAGCCTGGTAGGCCAAGTAAAGGAAGATGGGCCGTTTAGGATTGTGAGATGCCAGGATGTTTATTGCCTTTTGAGTATACATGATGGTGGAATAGATGCCATAGTCCTGCTCCCAGGCAGCTTCTTCCCCCTCATGAAGATCGTACCCACAC
The DNA here is from genome assembly GCA_039654775.1 of Spinibarbus caldwelli. Lineage (NCBI taxonomy): Eukaryota > Metazoa > Chordata > Actinopteri > Cypriniformes > Cyprinidae > Spinibarbus > Spinibarbus caldwelli. The sequence continues at coordinate 37,980,865 of CM077220.1, forward strand.
ATTCCTGGGCTGTCACATTTGTAATGGCTGTAGTAGTCGCCGCTACCCAACAAAGACCCAAAGAAGGTATCAAAGCCACGCTGCGTAGGCATACAGCCACGCTTATAGAAGCCAAGGTGCCACTTCCCCACCATATGAGTAGAGTACCCAGCGTTCTTCAGTTTCTGAGGAAGGGTGATGTTCTCCAAAGGGAGGCAATTCGGCTGAGTGGGTCGGATGATGGAATGCTGGAGGCCAGTGTGGATTTGATATCTAAGACATAAAAAATACAACAATTAGTAACAATAAATTATAAGCACTGAACAAAACAGACATTTGGTCCTCATTTTAGATGACCTACTACTTTAACTGTCCATCCAAAAAATAAATAAAAACTGTAAAAATGAACAGATCAACTCAGAAAATTAAAATGTTTTTGACTAAATACACTAAATACAGTACCTCAGTACCTGCGTGACTCGCCATGGACATAAACAGAGAGAAGTACAATGTTCTTCCACAAGACACATGCAGTTCTGTTTATTAACCGCTAGAGCACCAAAAGTTACAGACTGCAGCTTTAAGATGCATTTCATGTTCCCTTTAAAATTTGTTCTTGTTTTGGATAAAAGCACCAGCAAAATTGCTACTTATTATCAAATGATTAAAAAGTATGTAATACAATTATGTAAGTTCAACAGAATAATTTGAAATATGTATTAATATTTCAGTCAAGTAACTCAACATCTACAGCTTTTCTACTTCCACATGCATATACATGTATCAAGCAATATTCAAATCAAGTCAAATCATCACACTTATACAGTGGTTTGCTGTCCATGATGTACAAGTAAACATTTCTCCACAATGAATATAAACAATGCATAAATCAAATCAATCACAAGCACATAAACAGCACACATGCATAAACACAAACATACACAGCAAATTTCTGGAGTTGAAAAATCAGGAGTTAGGCAAAAAAGTGTGAAAGAGTTAGATTTCTGGAGTTTATTTTTTAACTCTGACTACAGTTTGTGTTATGGGATACTCCCTGGCTGTGTTTTATTTTGGAGTTCATTAATTGGTGTTCAGGAGCGTGTTTTAACACCACATCTGGAGTTAAATGTTGAGAAGTGCGCCACGATCCTGGTTCTGCAGCACAAAGGACTTGTACTTCGTCTTGAGGTAGGTAAAAACGCGTATTTATATACATATATAGAAAAATACTATTTCAAAATGTTTGATATTTTCTGACAGAAACACGTTCTGTCGTAGCTGTTACGTTATATACTGTGTACTAATGTCGATCGTGGCGAACTTGTTGTTGAACTTAACTCGTTTCTCCGAGCATGTTTTGTGCAGGTTTTATTTTATTTTATTTTTTGTGTGTGTGTGTGTCGACGTGAACGAGCTAACATTGGCTATCCGACATTCCATTCGCCGTGTTTCTGATAATGAGTGTTTTGCCGTCAAATTGTTCAGTTTCCATAAACTAATGCGGACGAGGTAATATCTTTTATCCAGTAATGCAGCCTTATGTCTCTCAGATAGCCTTATGTTTTACATACGTTGTTACTAAACTTTAGTGTCTACCCTGGCTATAGTTGAGCCATGAAATTGTAACGTTAGGCCTGCAATGTTTTGAATTGTAACAGCTATGATAAATACGTTTTAGTCGTGACCCATGAAAGTGCGTGGTTTTCAGCTTAAACATTTTTTGCATTCTCAATCACCCTAACATTAGCTGTTATCTTAAATGACATGTTTTCTTCTTTAATGTCAGGTCATGACTTTGATAAAAGTGCAACGTGGAGGGAAGAAGTACGTAAAACTGGAAGTTTGTTTCTCTGATTTTTTCAGTAACGTTACAGGTGAGTTATGTTTTTGTATTCAGTTAATAAAGAGTAAGTGACAGTAATTTTGCAATTTCTTTTGTAAATAACATGTTGATGTTATGGTGTAGTCCAGCAGAGGTTTCTGATACCAAAGAATTCAACATTGAAAGTCACAGATGACCATTGCATAGAGGTGGATGAGGATGTCTTTCCAGAACTTGCAACAAACAAAGAAATGTGTTTTATCATCCACACTGATGACATTTAAGAACATTTGTTTTGTTTTATAGATATTTTGAGAGTTTGTATCTTGACTCAAAGACAAAATTTGTGTATTTCAGAACTTCTATTTGCTGAAACATCCAACAACTCTGCTGACTTCTCAGACCTGACAGAGTTTGGTGCCTCCTCAAATCAGACAGAAGATGTTACTCTCACTACTTGTGGTAAGCAGAGTTATATGTAATGTGATTATTTTGTCTGACCCTGGGAATATCCACCTTGGAACATATGATAATTTTGCTGACGCAGCTCTTAGATTATATTTACATTTCAATGACAGAGCAACAAAGGCTTTCTTGAGAGGTGTATAAAGACTGTAACATAAATTCCACTACAGATTCTCCCCGACCCACAGTGATCAGCTGATGTACTACAAATGTTTCCTCATTTCTTGGATGTCAAAGGACTGGTAAGTAATAAATGAGAATGTGAAATTTTATTTAAAAACATATATTATGTTACATTAGGTGTCTGAATGGTTGTCTTTCCTGTTTTTAATTAGATTTTGCAAGCGTTCTCACTGATGTTTGGAGCAGAGGTTGCTTCAAGGTTCCTGGAAAAATGGAACACCAGTTTTAAAGAAAAAGTCATCCAGGAGGCCAGGAACCTTAAAGACACTGCTCTCCTAAAACAGCATCTGAAAGCTGTACTGAATGATAATCCAGGTACAGTCATCATCAAAATAGTAATGTTGTTACTTGAGTCAATCATTCTTCTTTTTAAAAAGGTTTTATTGATTATTTCCCAAAAGCATTTTCCCCAAAAATTCTGCTAAAAACACTTAATACACAGTTTTTTTCTTAAATTTTGTCTATTAATAAAGCTCATCAGTAAATTCATGCTTTGGGAATGCTGTTCATAACTATTACATTAAAAAAAAAAACATAGAGTAAAAGTCCCCTTGGCTTTGGGCATGTACAGTATATGAAATTTAAAAATTTTGTTTGCGCTCCAGCACAACTATAACTACCCCATTAATAGTTTGTAATTTTAAGATATTATGATGCACAATACACAGGGGTAACTTAGAGATGCCGTAAACAGACTAGTTTGAAATAACTACTGTTATTTTCTGTCTCCAGAATGGGACAGTGACATGGCTTCTCTAATTGTCCTGCTGGATCTTCTTACTCCACAGTCAGCTGGAAGAAAGCGGCCCAAGAAGATCAGTGTTGGAGCGGCAACACATCACATCATGTGGTGAAATTTCATAAGGTTTGTTAAGACAACTCTATCCTATTCCAAATATTGTACTTAATGCCATATTTTTAAACAAATTTTTTATAAAGGGACATTTATGTTGTGTTTCAGTCATGCCAAAGTCTTGATGACCATCTCCTGACCACTAAAGGAAACCCTCAACCATATCTTATTGCTTCAGGGACTTCAAAAGCACAGGTTTCCACCTTTTACATTGTCTTGGACAGAAAAGTTTTGCCTTGTCAGTCATGTACATCCTTGGGTACGTGACGAGCCTGTACACATTTTTGCAGACAATTGTGTACAAAATTGATAAAGGTACAACTGAAGAACTAAGTCAAAGAACTAAGTACAAGCAGTAATTGTCTTATTAAATCAAAATGTTAAGTTGTTTCCTCTGCACTTCATCCTTTGGTTCAGCTTTGTATTTATTCAGGCACCTAAAACCAAGTCATGGAATGTGTCCTGCACAAGTTGTTCCTTGTTTTTTCATCTGATGTATACGAGTCGTCCTCAGGTTACACAATCCTATACTGCACTACTTTTTTTTTATACACCTGCAGGCTTGATTTTATATAATGCAGTGATGTGTTGTTGGCAATGTTTTATACAATTTTACTAAACATTTCTAGTTGGCACTCTGTTAGCTGCCTAATGTAAATGTTTTGCTTTTCGATTTTACAGTATTTTATGACAGCAATTATTTTCAAAGTGTATACATGCATGGAATTTCTAAACCTAATCTATGGATTTGCTCAAATAAAAAACAGTAAGTCAAGAGTATGGCATTCAGTGTAGTAATTTTCACATAAAACAAACATATATTCTGTTAAATAAATGTTAACTCTAAGAAGTGTTAAATTTTTTAAATATTGATTTTTAACACTGGTAAGGAGTTCATATTATAATTAACTCAATTTTAGAGTTATAATTACTCTTCGTAGGATTAGTATTTTAACTCCAGAAAGAGTTACATTTTAACTCTGAAAAAGTGTTAAAAATTCAACTCCAAGAGCAGAGTTATTTTAACTCTTTCCTGGAGTCTAGTTGATGGTCACGCATGTACACTCAGATTGAGTTGATTTTAACTACCAGGGAGTTTATTCCAAAGAGCAGAATTTGCTGTGTACTGTTTCTTCATTTTACAAACACAGTACCAAGACAGTACACACACTGTTTAAAGGACATCAGAAAAAAATAAAAAATAAAAAAGTTTGTAACCTCTTCTAGAGATCCAATTTTATGGTCAATTTTTCCTGTCATGTTAACACAAGATAATTAAATAGGCTATATGATGTTATGGTTTTAATATCGCTTTATGAAAATCAAATCAAATCAAACTTCTTGTTCTAAGCAGCAGACGGGTAAATGTAGAGCAAATAATGAGTTTTGCTTAAATGCCTAGTTCTTTCATGAAACTCTAGATGGTGCAGGCTGATGGGTTCTTAAAGTAACTTGATGATATTCACAGCATTAAATGACTTGGCACAAGCTGATTGGTCCATGCTGCATATGCAGCCAGTGAGTTTACTGCTTACATTTAAAGGGGTCATATGACATTGCTAAAAAGAACATAATTTTGTGTATTTGGTGTAATGCAATGTGTTTATGCGGTTTAAGGTTCAAAAAACACATCATTTTCCACATACTGTACATTATTGTTGCTCCTCTATGCCCCGCCTTTCTGAAACGCGACGATTTTTACAAAGCTCATCATTCTGAGAAGTGAGGCATGCTCTGATTGGCCAGCTATCCAGTGCGTTGTGATTGGCCTAATACCTCAAGCATGAGAAGGAAATGTTACGCCCCCTTATCGTATTGTGATGCCGTGTCCCAGTGCGACGACACAAAAACAATAAAACCCATTATAAACGAGGCATTTGTTGCATCCAGTGGGGACATAATTACTGATTATAATGACTTATATTGTCTTTTTACACGTCGCGTTGCATCGCGCCACGTAAACATTACCATGTCTGCATTTGTGATCGGAGAAACGACAAACAACAAGCACTACTCTACACTGCTCAAAACTCACGTTTGAATCGTCAGTGGCAAATTCTTTAAATAAGAAAATGTACTTACAGGCTGTGAGTCAGAAGCGCCAGACTGTCCTTGCAAAGTTGGAATTGCCCCACTTTATAGAAACAGCCTTTGTGCAAGGCAGCATTGTAGGCTACTCTTCCAGGTTCAGGAAATAGTCCTCCGTAAAATGCGCTGCACACACTCGAATATTTGCATTGTACTGTTCTGGAACAGTGTTGTAAATACAACTTAACCACTGATTTATAGTTGTGTCCTCTTTTGGAAGCCCAAACAAAGTACTTTTGCTTTCACAACGAAACACAGAGTCTCCAGGACATGGCGCTGGCGGCAGCAACAATACTACAGCGAGAATAATAGTTCCGCCTTCTTTCATTGCGTATACATTTGGGCGGTGTTTTGCAAATCTTCCCACACTGTGATGTAGACATGTGGGGGCATGTTTAAATGAGCCGTTTTAGGTGGGCGTGGTCGAGTCTTAACGTTTATAAAGAATACCTCTTTGGTTTTGAGACTTTAGTCTTTGCAACTTCAGGGATCTTATCTATGCATAAACAGCTTGTAACACTCCAAAGAGAAAGGAAAACTTGAAATCACATCATATGACCCTTTAAATGGCTGGTTAGCATCCACTTGAGCATTTTGCAGCGCGCTTTCAGAGTTCCTCTGAAACACTCCACCTTCCCCAGCTCTACTTGTATAAATCTATTATGGGTTATTTTTTATGCTATTTGTGCAGCAGCAGTATGTCTTAAATACCCACAGCACCGTATCGCTGTATGCACTGGCAGTAGCAAGTTCCTGTACTTGCTTGCAGCAGCAGCAATAATCTACAACAGCAGCAATAACCAACAGCAGCAGCAATTCAGCTGCAGCGTAGCAGATCTATTCCACCAAAACCAAATACATTAACATTGTCATATCCATTACCATGCTAAAATCTTCCAATAGTTGTCAAGATAGAACATCCCAGTTTAATCTCTCATATGCTCATCTCCTCGAGAGTTCTATAATCTAAAACTGGAAATAAAAACTGAAGCTAAAAACTAAAAACTGTGATTTGGCAATTTAGATTTCCCAAAGTATCAAAGTCTATTCTGCAGTCAAACATTATCAACAGAAATGTTTCATTGAATTGGTCCAAGACTAAATTATCTGGCTATTGTCCAGCTTAATGTTATATCTCTTGACTCTAATTGTGTCAACAATTGTCTCTTTTGTTACTGCTTTCATTTTTCCTAATAGTCCAGGTGATATGTGAAAATTATGTTCACTTTTTGATTTACATGCAAGTGTTACTGTTCATTGGTAGCTACTTTATTGCATTATGTTTGGTTAGGACACAGTATATGAGTCTGTAGGAATCTTAATGGCTAAATAAAAAAAAAATAAAAAAAGCATAGTTCTTAATATTGTGAATCACTGTGAATATTCAATATATTGACCAGCATATTTATTAATGTGCTTGTGATGCATTTATATGACAGGTCAAGTGAAGACAGAGAGGAGGGAATGGGATAAGGCCACGTGATATGGCCTAAACCTCCATCCCCATGAGACAACAGCACTTATGCACTACCCACTACACCACAGGTCCAATCTCATTCTGGTCTATATACGTAGCCAGTGTAACTTTTACATTTTAAATAATGTAGCATGTACCTAATATTAAACTAAAAACCCTACAAACACAACCCAAATGCCCCACAAAACAAGTTTTTGGCCACCAAATCCATCAGAAAATACAAATCTTCAACCAGGCACTGCTAGAAGCCTTGCTGACCCATGTTCTGCTTGTTCCAACATCCCTCCCACATCTGCTTTCAATAAGTGGGACATACTCCTCTCTACAGCTAATCAAATTCAGACCACAGAGCATTAAAACATGTTCCCTCATTCCCACTACACCAGCCATTCATTACAACCTCTTTCTCTTTTCAGTAACCCAGTAAATAACCCTCTCAAGGCCCTTTTGTCTGATATCAGTAGAGCCATCCTATGATTTGAGATTCTCATATAATTCAATTTTTGTTCTCCCAAAAGTGACAATTCCGTCATCATTTACTCAACCTCATGATTTTACAAACACGTTTTTTATCTTCTTTCTTCCTACAACATCTAGTCAGTGAGTTGAACTATAGAACAAATATTTCAGTTTTGTGAATCAACCACGATTGACAATATCTGACTCAGAACTTCAGAAGTATCATTTGTTCTTCTCTCATGAGCTCTCATAAATACTCGAAGGAGAACTAGAGCAGATTTTACAGTACGTACACAATATTTCTTATATTACCAACACAAAGCTCAGAGGGTTTAGAAGACTTGAGTAAATGTATATACTGCACAATGCTCATGGCATATGGACCCCAATTTTGTACCTTTATGGGTTTTTTTTTTTTTGTTATTTTGACAATTGTTAACACCCCAAGTCACCACAGGGTTTTTATTATGATTATGATTTAAGAGTATACAGTTGACAAATCTTCTATTTATGCTTGTCCATTATGGCAGTGTTTCCAAATGCTGGAGCTTCACAAAACTGCACATTTTAAATGCCTCCCTTATCTAAACAATCTGATTTTCTTCTTAAGTCATCAGCTTGTTAGTAGAGTGCTCATGAACATGAATCGGGTGTGTCAAATAAGGTCCAAACATACAGGGCACAGTCCTATTCATTTTAATGTAGTGCTGATATGGCAGTTTGATGAAGACCAAAATCCCCCCTCCGCTTTTGTGCACCCTTTGTATAAGCAGTCTTAAATAATATTTTATAAAATGCTACCTAACTATCACATAAAATATTGTATATAAAGACAAAACATGTAACAGACTTGGAAGATTATGAGAAGTTCATTTCTTTTATCAGTGTAGGGAACACCTTAAAAGGGTAATCGCTAGCAAGAGGAACTGAGCTTGCGATTTATATGGGCAGATGTGGTGTTTTTGGAGTTACGATCAAAAGGCATCAGATTTCGGCACCCATCAGAGAAGTATAAAGCTTTTCAACAAAAACATGACCAATGCTTATCCCTCTCAATTACATTTAGACCTTTAAAAGATGGCTCAGCAGATGCCAACATAAACAACACTGCCTCTTTTTCTGTAATGTAATCTTATTTGCTCAAGACCTTTTTTGTTGAAGAGCATTTTCAAGATTAAACAATTCAGAGGGTATAAAAAGAATAATAGTTTAAAAGGTTAACTACTAAAACCAGCTGTAGATGTCCATTGTCAGTGTTTATTCAAGATACTATTGTCAACAAAGGGTATTAATGGGGTTATATGAATTACATTTTCAATGATCTTTTGAGATAACAGCTGTCCATATTCACTCATCAGTGATGCCTGTTGGGTGCACAAATTAAGATGCCTGTTGGGTAATAAACAGGATAAATGCTATTTTAAACACACCAGGGGCTAGTTGATTTTTAAACAGTTTATTTTCCTGGTTTTGGTACAGTTTTACTAATAAGTGGAATTTTGAAAAGGATAGTGATGGACCAAAGGACAGCATTTGCCAGGTTAGGGTTTATCTTTGGGGTTCTCCCTAAAATTAAATTAACCTAAAGAGCTCAAACTGTGGTTTTCAAAAGCTGTGTACTTAATTTTAAAATGAGATTTGAATAAGTCAAGTTCTGAGACCTCGGAATATGGTAAACATCTGGTAGAGCGTAGCAGCTATGGGTAGATTTATCTACTGGTGTTGTAGCTGTAGGACCTCCACAAAGTCCTTTTGATATGTTTAATGATAATCTCATATATATTCTGAGTGTTCTGAATTTTCTAGGGCAACCACACAACAGTCATACACATTACCCCAAATCCCCATTACAGAGAGCCAAATAGCCATTCTGTTCAGCACATTCATTGTAAATGAATGCGGGGAGGGGCTGATTCATTCATTACTTCCAAAGCAAATTGCCAAAATAGATTCCTAGCAACCTTCCTGTTTCCTGAGGCGTGGACCAGATGTTTCACTACTATGGGAACTCTGGTGTCAGGCTTTTAACACTATTGTGGGTGGAGAACATGCACACAAAAACACAATCTTGTCCCATCTGAGTATCCCATAAAATTAGCATACTTTTCACAGATGCTATTCTGCTGCAGTATATACAATTGCAAACATGGCCATTATGGGTTTGTGGTACTTTTGTTGTCAAAAAATGAATATATTGTTTAGTTATGGCGTAGTTACAGCACTACATATCTGTTTATGAAGTAAGCACATTATGCATGTATTTACAGGGGTAATAGGGTATAGTCTAAAAATATTTAGATACTCAAGCCTTACTTGCAAAATGTCTAGGCTAAATGTACTACATTATATCAAGAGACATTTATTTAAAAATGACAAACAACAAACTTTCCCCAAAAGAAGGTTATTTTATATAGTATGCTGTTCAAAAAAAAAAAAGTATTGAGACACTTTCAGGTTATCAAACTTTAATGTGATTAACTAGGCTACACTCCTTTGCAAGACCCGCGTTGATACTTTTTTTATCTAATGGAATTTCTTTGATTTTAAAGTGTGGCTTAAGTGTACAAAAACTTTTGGGGCAATTATATCTGTTAGAGATGTAAACCTGTTCATATGAATGCTGTATATCCCACCTGCCGGTCATCAGTTGGCTCCTTGAGGGGCTACACAGAGGCTGCACATAGTAATTCTCCAGTTTGACTCCTGCTGCAGCGAGTCTGTCCAGTGTTGGGGTCTTTATTTCAGACCCGTGATACCCCACGTCTCGAAATCCTTGGTCATCGACCATAATAAAGATGATGTGAGGCTGAGATGACGGCTTTTCCACGTTGTGCACACGATTCGAGTGAAAACTGCTCTCCCATGTTCCGTATGTTGAGTTGACAATGCCGCTAAAAGTGGTCAAAAGCGTAAAAAGAAACGTACTTCTTCCCATTCGTCCGCACATTGCACCTAAAACCATTCGTTTTAATTAAATTTACAGTTAAAATGAAAATCAAAACAGTGGATAACACTGTCTTTCTCTTTTCACAGCGCAGAATAACAGCGCTGCATGTCATGTTCCAGGAGGGATGTCGCTCGGACCGGGAAACACGCGCTTGGAAATTAGGTTCGCAATTTGTCCGACCCTGTTATTACGAACATAGCCATATATTGCAACATTTATATGGTGTTGAATGCTGTTATGCTGAGAACATCTATTTTAGTTAAAATGACTTTCCAAAATATAACGGATTAGTAATAATTAAAAAAAAAAAAAGTTGTTATCAGCGGTCGATCCGTCTGTCTTCAATGACAGACCATAACTGTCTCATCTTTCGCTGAAGTTACTCTTCAATGCCATAAACTGGAGTCCGATTCGCGAATGGATCGTTCTGTCGAGTCGAGTTTTGTAATGATTCAATTGAACCGATTCACTAAGCGTATACAGATCACCGGATTGTTAGGGATAACTTTACAACTGAAAACACGTTGATTTATGTAAAATAATCTAAAACATGGAGATAAATAGCAGTATACCGATATTATTTAACATAAATAACACAAAATAGCATGTGTAAACGTTTGGGAACTCTTTTAACGTCTGAGGAATTGCAAACGAATCAATGAATCAATTTTAAACGGGTTCATTTAAACGAACCGATTCACTAAAACGAATGGGACTTCCCAAAACGCTTTATGGACTGCCTGCCAGAGACACAAGAGAGATGGTGTAGTAACCCGTTATATTTAATGCTTTTTTTTTTTTTTTTTAGAGAAGAGGACAACACCTAATGCCTACACACATACTATTTTAATATGTAGAATATACATAATTATTGATTCTCTACCCTACTGTCTGACTGGCCATACAAACCACGTAATTATGAATATACAGACTGTTAGATTGCCTTTACTTCTTTCCAAAAAGGGTAAAGTAATAATCAGGTTTCTTTTGAGTCATTATAGACTGTAGCTCTGCTTATTGTTGATAAGGCCTATTTCTACTCAGCCCACAGATGTGAAAATAATACCTATATCTCATCAAAGATTATGAGGAGTATGTTTTTATTTATTTTTTTTTATCTTATTTTGTTATTTATTTATTTATTTATTTAATACTGATACAGTTAAATATTCTGTTGTGAATGTTTGCCTATTCTAGGATTACATTTCCTCAATTTCCTCTCTTCCTCTAGCAAATCCTAAACTTACATCTTAACATCTACCTCTGCTCAGTTCACTGAGACATGGTAGGCCTATTGCTAGGATAAGAGATCTATATTCAGTCAAAAAGTGGTAGGCCTGTCTGTTTGTTAAAAAAAAAAAAATAATAATAATAAAAAAATTAAAAAATAAAAACGAAGCTACTGGCATTTTTAAAACAGCCCAACAATGATTCTATTTTCTAATTTCAGTCACGGCATGATAACTGTGAATCAATATAAAGTGTTATGGCTTGTTATTATCACAAAAAGGTATGAAGCTGTAAGTGGGGCAGTAAAATACAAAAGCTAAAAGGTACATGTCTGTACCTTATTTACTTTTAAATGGTACATATTAGTACCTTAAAGGTACATATTAGTACTTAAAAAGTACACATTACCTTTTGAAATGGAAGCCCTTATTACACCTTATTTTCTGATAGTGGTACTGAAGTAGCTTGTGTGTCCTTTAAAGTAAGACTCATTTTGGTAACTTTATGTGCTAATAGTCTACTTGGAAAGATTTTAAATGTTTAGTTTATTTCATATTCCCCTTGATACGTAAGTTTTATGCAGGGTATTTCCTGCATTTCACGATTCCAGCCAGTCTGTGCTGTGCTCATATATTACATTACTTGTGCGGTGCTATTGTATTACTTAAAAAATAAATCTTTTCCTTTTGTCAAGTATAGTCAGATGTTATACTGTGTAATTTTTCCACATACTTTTTATTTTCATAAAGGAACAATGAAAAGAATTCTCTCATTGCATTACTCATGAAAGCTAATGTATCCTCAGGAAGGAATCTATTTCACCTTGGCTTGCATTGAAAGAAAAGGAGGAATCTCAATGGGCTTATTGTGCTAAACCACATGTCCATGCAGTAAACTAAGATGCTTCATGTAGCACAGTTTCATTTTCTGGATTCAGGGGTGAATTAAACATCAAACATTTTCAGCACTTGTTATTTTAGGGCAAAAATATAGGTCCTGTAACTCCTAAAGTCCCTTTCTATGTAAAACAGGCTTACTGTTGATTGCAATTTATTCAAAATTTGTTCACTTCATAGACACAAGTAATGTTGTGCTAATTCTGCCTGTGTAAAACAGGCAGAAGAATATTTAAAAGAGACATTTTCTGTTACCAGCAATAATTCATCAGTTGCTGGAGAAGAGCATTATAACCATATCCAGATGAGCACACTTTTGCCATTCTAAAGAGCTGTTTCGGGTTTCTGGATTTTGTGATGCTAGTCTGAGAAAAGTCCCTAGCACTCAGAACCAAACTTGCAAGATGGGGAACTGCACCATGGAAATTATTTGCAGTGCAAAAGTTTGGCCATGTTTGTGATGTTAGCTGATTTGCATAAATCAAAAACAATGCACATAGCATATGTGATTAAAAAGCTTTGCAGTGGCTGCAATTCATTGTTAGTAAATTCCTCTCTCAGTTGTTCACCTTGTAAAATTTCGGCACCTTCATAAAGACCAGTAATATTTTTTTTAGCATATCGCAGAGTGGTAACTGGATCAAGATGATTTTTTCCCCCTGCACCAGCAGAAAAGAATTAGCCTAACTGTTCAAAGATCTGGTGGAGAGGATTGATTTCTGGAAATATTCTTCATAATTACCCAAATAGTGAAATGAGCCTAACCTTTCTAGGATAATAACACTACCTGGCCCCACTGCAAAGAGAGAAGGGCTTTATACACGGTGTAAGAATAAACGTTTTAATCATGAGCTCATAAAGAGTGCAAGGATTTTACAAGAGTGGCTGATGGCAAATAACAGTGTGTGTTTTAACAGTAAAGCTTTTATGCCCAAAAACAAACTTTACTTGCACAAAATACTGTTTGACAGTATCTGCTGGTTATCTGCCATTTAGAATTTGTACCAAGTCAAGAATGGGAGAGGACTCAGCAGATGGAACCCATCTTCTGGCTGCTACATATGTAAACAAATGTCCATATGCCAAATACAGTCTTGTTACAGAATATTTATAATAACAGTCAGTTGTTATTAAATAATATTATTAATGAACAATCTATTTTATTAAGCGCATAATCTTTTTTTAGAAACTGGATGAAAGCAGGCAGTGGTTGTTCACTGCTACAGCTAATTTAATCATGGCTCTGCAACAACAAAAAAAAAAAAGTGTTGAAGTGTGGAAACATTTTCAGATATGATAAATACATTAGTATATCAAATTTTTCACATTTAAATTTCATACAAGGGTTGTTTTGACAACATCACAAAATGTTCTAGCATACTGAAATTCACAAAATCCAGGAACAATGACTAGCTGACTAGAAATGACAAGAAAGTTATCTCAAGAAGTACTACTCAAATATGAGCCCAAAATTTGAAGTAGATTTTCATTTGCTGCTAATCTTCTTTTTTAATGTACGGGCAGTGATTCTCTTTTCTATTTCTCATATTCATGTTATTTTAGTGTTACTGCATATCAAAGGAAAACAGATAATTCATATTTTATTATATGGTCCAAGAGGTAGAGGCAGTGGAGTGGAGACCATATATTAAAGGGTTACTCCACCCCAAAATGAAAATTTTGTCATTAATCACTTACCCCCATGTCGTTCCAAACTCATAAAAGCTTTGTTCGTCGGTGTATCAATGCACAAAACAATTATTCACAGAATTTTAGTTCTTCTTTAGTCTACAAGAATGTCACACATTGTGAATCCTTTTGGTGTGATGACACTGTCATATTTGAATGTGTGCATATGTTTTTACCTGCATAACATTCCTTTAACTAAGTGAATTTCAGAGGTATGTTATGTGCACAATGGTCTAGCGGCTTATGTGTTTGTCCCTTCACCCACACAATCTCTGTGTGGCATCTGTGATATTCTGGTCCCTATAAGGCTTCAGTCCCTCAGATTTAGGGTTGTTTTGGCTTGTTTCGGGTTGTTTTTCCCTGTTTATCATCCAATGCACAGCACCCTTCATGGTCCCACCAAGAGGAAAAATGTATTGCCCAGATGTTGCTTTTCTAAAACTCTGAAGATTTAGTAGTGATTGTTTTAGCATGATCGGTGTATCAGATTTTTCTCCTAAAATTTCTTAGGATAAATTAAAGTAGACACAAATGAGACATGAGAAGATTCTGAGAGAAATTTAGTAAGAACTGAGAATGTGGTGTAAGAACCATGGTAGATCTCTTTATTGTCTTGCTGTAATCTCTTTCAAGACTTCATTATGAACATTTTAGTGCTCAGAGGTTGCTCTTTCTAAGCTCAACTTGCAGTAGTTGTGATTCTGATGTACACTGCACAGCATAAAAGAGTACACCCCCTCTGAATAAATGTAAAATATGTATTTTCTTAATGATCACTAATATAATTCATGGAAAGATAGCAAAATTGAAATGTATTAAACATATACTTAATAAAAACAACAAAATATATGCCAATATTTTCTGTAAAATAAGCCAATTTTGTTTAAATGAAGGATTGCAGAAATGAGTATACCCTAGATTTAATTCATCAAATGTATAATATTCTAGTACTTAATATGTCCTCCAGAACTTTAAGTATACTGCTCTGACCTTCTTGGCACTGAGTTTACAAGTTCATGACAAATTTTCACATCTGTCCTGTTTAACTCCTGGAGGACGACCTCCTTAAATGCTCTGGTCTTTAATGGGGAGCTTTGCTCAGCTCATCTCTACAGAATCCCCCACAGCTGCTTAAGAGCATTAAGATTGAGTGAAATACATTTCCACTGAAGAATTTTCACCTTGAGAGAATGAATATCCTCATTGTCATGCTGAAAAAATGCCCAACAATACAGGGAATGAGGGGAGGGTAGCATCTTCTGTTTCAAGTTTTTGTATTACATCACACAGTGGTGTGTGAATTCATGACAGCATTGATAAAGAACAACTCCCTCACAACTTCAGCACTCATTCATCCCTATATAAAAGCTTTACTACCACTGAACGTCACTGTGGGTACCAAGCACTTCTCACTGTACACCTCCTCTAGCAGCACCAGAACATTTTGGATGCTTTTGGATCTGAAATGATTGACTTGGTCTCTTAAGACTAGAGTATGGATTCCCACAAGTCTCTATTTTGTAAATATGGGCCTTGGAAGAGGTTAAATGAGTTTTTTTTGCTTTGGCTACAGTAGGTAATTCTAGTGGTGACAACAACCATGCAAGTCACTTCTGCAGGCTGCGTCATACTCTGTGAGATAAAGTGTCACTCTTTCATAGCTTTTGCCGGCTCTGAGACACTTGCATATTATTTCTCCTGCTCTTTTTCTAGCAAAAATTCACTCATCACTAAGTGAAAACTTAAAGTGAAGACCTGATTATTTCAGGAGCCTTGTCACAAGTCCATTGTTTTTGAATGTCAGTGCTACTTCTGCTATATTTTCACAATTAAAACAATAATTTGGTATTCCTCTTGTACCATTGTCCTCTTTTATGCTAAGAAATAAGTCACCTGGCAGTCCTCTTTTAAATGGTTCCACTACTGCCAGCATTAAGTCTGAGCATGATTCAGTGGGCTATATAACACTTTTAATTGTCAGGAAATTACTTGTCTTTAAAAGTTTTGGTTCAATATACTTACATGTTGATCAAAAATAACCTTAAACCTATGCACATTTTTTTTTTTTTTTTTATTTAGTAACTTTCAGGAGGGTGTACTCATTTTTGCAACACAACATTTTATCACTTTGATAAGAAAATCTTATTTTGCTGAATAATTTTGACATTCTTCTTTGGTAATTGATCAAGCAGGCTTGATGGATCATTATATCTCCAAAGAACCCTAACATGTCATCTAAGTAAAGAGTAATTTGCTGAATTTTTTAAGTTTTAGAGGGGGTGTACTCATTTATGCTGTGCACTGTATCTCTCATATTATTATCAGCACTGTCTCAGATGTTTCTTCTAAAATTCTTTAGGGAGAAATAAAATTACATGCAAATGAGATATGACAAAGTTCTAAGTGAAAAGGAGTCAAAATGGAAAATGCGGTGGAAACATGGGAGTTTTCTCACTCATGTTCCATTAAATGAAGCCTTTGGAGCACAGGAGCTGGGTTTACAGTCGTTCACACGACTACAATGGT
Organism: Spinibarbus caldwelli; assembly: GCA_039654775.1. Lineage (NCBI taxonomy): Eukaryota > Metazoa > Chordata > Actinopteri > Cypriniformes > Cyprinidae > Spinibarbus > Spinibarbus caldwelli. The sequence continues at coordinate 37,997,479 of CM077220.1, forward strand.
GTGATTACAATAGACTGCGCCCCTATGGTGCAAGTTAGGCCCTCATATTAATTCAGACTCTAAATTCTTCCATTCCACCATATTCCAGAGGACAACAGTCCAACTGGGGATTTTGAATGATTGTTTCTTGCTCAAGCTCCACACAACCTCAGCACACAGGAGATATTTCTAGATTTCACACGACTACAACATGGTTAGGGTTGCAACAGGTTGTACCTCTCATAGTGCATGTAGGGCCCCTCTTGTTGAGTCAGACTGTACATTCTTCCATTTAGGGATAAGTTTCCACACTTTCATGCTTTGACTATTGGAGAGACGACTGCTGTGGAGCTTGCCTCAGTGTGGCCTCAGCAGAAGTGTGCATCTAAGCTGTATAGCAGCCATGAATGAGAACTTGAGAATGACACCCTAAGGTCTCGTAGACTTAACAGACACGCACACACTGCCTGCCTCATTAGAAGACTCAGATTTCGTGAAAGAAAATGCATTCCCTGTTAAAGAAAGGAGTCTTAAAGGAAGTGTCTCCTTCTCTTCTGCAGCCAGCGTTTTCTGATGCCAAAGAAAAAGGGTGGTTTACGCCAGATCATGGGATTTGCTGTGGGTGCGGCCCACAGTTAACATGTTCTTGGCTGGGATTGCTACTGAATATGTACCAGCTGGTGTTTCTTTTTTGCATTGTTTCTTATTTCATTCATGGGACAAGATGGCTGAGACCTATCTGTTCTGCTTGTGTTCCTTCTTGGGACTTGTCTTTAGTCCTAGAAGGTTTAATGGGGCCTCTCATGGTAGTTTTGTTGTTGGCCTTGACAGCTCCCTGGACAAAAGAGGAGGGTTTGTCACTCTGCACAGGCTTTGTACTGTGATGGCTTTATGGATTTACAACGATCATATGAGCTAGTGGCATAAATCTGATCAACTGTTTACTTGTTTTGGTGGCTGCAACAAGGGTGCTGGTATAGTGTTCCAATAGTTCAGCTGCTGGTTGAGTAAACCTATGAAAACCTCAGTTACATAACCCTGGTTCCCTTAGTAGTGAATAAGACACTGCTTAGCTCTGAAATACTTATTGTTTTCTGCTATGATTTCCTTTCAAGAATAATCTGAGGAGCGATGGCACAGGCGTATCCTTTTGAGACACTGATGATGCCCTCAGAGGGCAGCTTTAGATCCATCAGCCAATTGGTGTGATTCAGGCTTCAGACAATAGTTCTGAAATTTAAGCAGAGACTAACGTGAGAGCTCTACAGTCTCTATCTTTGGAAGAAAATCTGAGCACAATGTGTAATGTTGCTGAGGTCTCTTCTGACACGTTGAAGGAGGCAAATCTGAGAACAATCTGAAACTCTAGCAAAGGAGGCAAGAGCATGAGTGATATCATTGAGATCTCTTCTAAAAATTCTTCTAAAACATTTCTAAAAACGAGACCAGTGTGAGGTTGTTAAATTGTTTTTAGGAGACAAATATGATAAGCAAAAATCTCATATCAGTTCCACATCAACATTAAATACTTAGGCCTGTAAGTAACTGTAAGTTTAAGTGAGTATAAACAAACAGGCATTTAAAGACTGTGCTGGCATATATGTGCTGGCACATATATAAAAATATTATATATGACAAAATATTTAATACAGTTTATACTAAAAATATGTAAGTTATACTAAAAATATGTTGCCTCTCAGCCTCTCTTTAAATACTTTACCAAGCGACATTCTGATCCTACAAACCTGTATTATACATCAGAGATCAACTAAGACTGAAATTATCCACTACATCAGTTCATAACTGAAATTCTGTAAATATCACCAAAAGTTAATCCTAATAAAGTCCCAGAATACCTAACTGTCAGATTCTAAGTGACCGGAAAACCATAACATATGGATAACCTAAGTACCATAACTCCCCTTGCATCCCATGTGGACATTACTGCCTCAGTGGACATTGCCAGCTCCACTTACTGGGCTTCTTAAAACACAGCAAGTCCCCTGAGGGAGGAATCTGTTTTCTCCACCCTCAGCACCCTCCCCTCTCCCTGCTGCCTCACAGAGACCCTGTTGTGCCTCCCTAGCTCAAACTGTGTGATTTTCAAAACAGAATAAATAAATAAAATCAGAGAGAAGCTCTATAAAATACCTTTGCAGCAGAACAGGAGGTTGCATAATTTTTAGTGGGTAGAACATCTACAAGTGCGCTAATATTTTAGCACCACGTTGAATATATTGTAAGACAAACAAACAAGTCTCAAGAAGTATGTGTTTGCCAGAGTACATCGACACAGCTGAAAAAACTGATGCTTTCCACTCTGGCACGTGGCATATGTCAAAATCAACCCCCTTTTTCCCCAATGAGGTGCGCTTGCTTTTAAAACGCGATGCATGCACAAAGAATGCTCAGTATTAGCTGGTAACACACTATTTATAGCAGAAGTGCTAGCAGAACTGTGGCTAGTGGTATTGGTGTGCTTAGAGCTGTGTTGTAATCACTGGGCCTTGGGTCTGCAGCTCTGAGATTAGATGAATGAGCACTATGTAGTTATATAGTAGCTGTCTTTCAGCTAGATTTTGAGATCTTTTAAATCTGTTTTGCTTCTTGCTGAATGTTAGCTCATGAACTGTGGGTTGGATGACTGGTTGTTGGTTATTATGGTCATATATAACAATGGTATAAATGATCCTCTGATCATTAAGATGTAGGTTTGTATTTATTTTGTGTAGCGGATATATACAGTATGAGTGCCACAGAGTAGCAAGATTTATTTTCTTTTTTATTGACTAGTGTAACAGATAAAAAAAAAATAATAATAAAAAAAATAAATGGGCAGGAACTTGGCTCTCTTCATTGATTGTTGATTAAATTTTAAATAGGTTTGGAAATGATTGCAGAAGGTCGGGTTTAAGCAGACTGAATGATTGGAGAGGTTCAGCATACATCACCAAAGTAAAAAATTTTTTAATTTTTTTTTTTTATGGAAGATCAAGTTATGCCAGCATGCATTTCATGACGACTTTAAAAGATAAAAAAATATTAATTTGTTTTGTTCTAAGCATGAGTAAGCAGTTCTCAAAAAGTGTTAATGAAACTCACAATTGGGAATATAACTGGTTGTCAAGTCTGATGAAAGTTTAAAATTTTTCAAAATTTATCAGCAATATTTTTAGCATTGACGTTAGTAAATGTATATGTATATGTTCGTAGTAAATGGAACTTGTCCTTGAAGTTTTTCTTGCAAATGAGCACTTGCTTTAAGCTACATAGCTTTTAGGATTTTTACGTTCAGAGTCTTAAGGCTGATTCTAGTCTAAGGCTTTGTTTAATAAAAGAGTGTTTGTAGGCAGTTATGGACTCAGAATCCAAAATCAGTTTATAGTGGCAGCTAGTAGATGATCTGGGACTTGTCATGTATGAAAATACAGCTGCACATCTGTGGAGAGGGGATAGTGGAGGCAGGAAGCAGGCAGATGACATGCAGGATGACAGATGATTGGAGTCGTATTTCAGCGTTGCACAGCAATATGGATAAACATCCAAGTGGTAAAAAGCAGCAAGAAATATGACACAATTCCACAGGCCATGTGCAATGTCAGTTTACAGCGTTTCTTTTATTGAATAAAGCTTCTTTTAAATGGGTTCAAATGTAAGAGATAAATAGCTCACAGTCCATTTCTTTTCTTAATTATAGTACATTCAGATAAATGTAAGTTAAATGAGGTCAATCAGCAATAAATCATACAGAATATTTTTCAAAGTCCTTTTGCATTGAAAATGTTTTCCATACCATTTGTTGATGTCAAATGCAGTGTGTCCAATCAAATGCTAAAAGGATTGGTGCAAATTAATCTGTCAAAATTAAGCAAAGAACAACAGCTTGTGTGACTTGTCCTTACAACTGTAATATTAATATACATCTTTGTAAACAATGTTTGTTTTAAGTCATTGTGATTACTTTTGCACAGTTAACAGTTTAGGAACTGTTTTGGGCGACCGCTTCGTGCGTGGCCTCCTGAGGTCATATCTTTGTGAAAATATTTTGCTTGTGGCTGATCAAAGAAATGGCAAGCAACATGCACAAAATACAACATTTGTTATGTTTAAATCACAATTTTTTTTTTTTTTGAATGGCCTTCTTTTACAATGATAATGGTGTAGTGAGGGCAACTACCAGTAGGAGGCAAATTCCTGACCTTCCTGACAACTCAAGGTCTTGTCCCAAATAGAAAGTCCTCCCAGATATATTAACAAAATAATATAAAATAAATTCAGATTTACTACCTCTCCAGGTAGATCTAGGAGTCTCATATTGATTGTGACTCCCTGACATAAGAACATGATATACAATTTAATATCCTGTAGCCGTGTTATTACACCGATAGGGCAGCAGAGAAGGTAGCAATTGAAAAGGGCAAATGAGGACAGCTGTGATTTTTGGTGCTAACGTTGTTTAAATTTAAACTAGCTGGCCAGCTGTTAAAGAGCAACATGTGTGGAAGTCAAACTCCCTGTATAATAAAATATAATATAATATGCCAATCACAAAAGGCTTTGATTAATCAATTTCAAACAGCGCTGAGAAAAGTAACAAGTAACATGTGATAATGTTGTATATGCACTTATCTGCTTGAGGTCAAATATGGATGCAAAACAAAACAAAAGAAAAAAATAGACAGACAGACAGACAGACAGACAGACAGAAAGATAGATAGATAGATAGATAGATAGATAGATAGATAGATAGATAGATAGATAGATAGATAAAAAGGCACAACTGTCGTTTTCTATGAATAAAACATTTCAATATTTTTTAATATTGCATAAAACAATAAAATTGCATTTAATTATAATAATTCAGCAAACTGAATTAGTTTTATTTATATTTTTTAAATTAAAATATTTCTAAAGTATGAATATGCGTTATATTTAAATACACATATGGGTTGCTCTTATCAAATTTGGCATGATCAAATAACTAAGTGTGGGGGGATTATTGGGAGCCACTGCTCTGTACAGTAATTTACACAAGATAAATAACACTGGTATAATGCCCGTTGAAGAATGTTTTTATTTAGATCCTGCTTACCAGACCAATTAATGAAAACATCCGGGCCTCTAAACCACGCCCATTTTGTAACATTTTATTCTGCTTATTATAATATTATCACCCTTGTAAATTGTTGATAACAAGGGCTGATAATAAGGACTTGGTCATAAGCATTCTGTTGCAAAACATTAATCAGTATAAGCATTTTTTTTTTCTCTCTGAACGTGATTCGTGGAACGCTAGTAGTTCCGGGTTCGTCACTGACGTATGCGCCTGCGTCAGACGCAGCGTTCAGATTCAAACTGGTCGGCGGTTAAGAAAAACGGCAGCAAGCGAGCAGGACGCAAGACACAGAAACTAACCAAAATTAAACTAAATACAAGATGTCTAAGACACTGAAAGGAATCACGCTGAAGGGGAGTGCAGAACTCGTTGCTGAGTTTTTCTGTAAGTAATGGTTTTCGGGCAGATGAGTGAGTTTCATGGCGTCGTTGATGTCTAACCTGGGGCCGTTTCATAAACTAACGTTAGTCTTGTGCGTCTGGTCCCGGGTTACAATAGAAATGATATTGAAATCGACAGGAATCGTGAGGTGTCTGAAGTTTCGCTTAAAAGACTCGGACCTTTGTTAAGGTTTAGTTATTATGACAACGCTTTGCTATTTTAATGTCAAATTAATGGCTTTAAAAGTAGTAACTTTTAAGTTTTTTTTTTTTTTTCTGATGATGATCTCTAGCCATGTAACGTTAAAGCCACACACACACACATACATACATACATACATACATACATACATACATACACATATATATATATATATATATATATATATATATATATATATATATATATATGAAATCTTTGAAAAATGTTTGCATGTGTTTTTTGTTTAGTATCATATTTGATACAGTAGGATTCTGTAACGTTAGCTCATATGCTAAACCTTTTTTTGATTCAGAATAACTAGAATTTTAAGATGAGCACTTACTGCAAGTGTTCATCTTGAAATATTGCTAACGATATAAAAAGTAATTACGTTTACTTTATAAAAATCAGTAAAGATTTCACATAAAAAGAATACATTTTATAACTATACTGAAAGGCCCTTTATTTGCAAAAAAGGGTGTAAACAGTCAATCATATGACAGAAGACATGTAATAGTGATCAACAGGTTTTTCATCAAAGTTATGATCATGTGAAGTATAGGACTTAGAAATTTGTGTAAAGAATATAATACTGCAGGCTTTATTTTTAAAATATTTGGTTACAATTAGCCTATGTTAGCATTATCAATTGTTAGCTCCTTCAGTCGTTCTTACAGAGCAATTAATTTGGAAAATGAAATGCATTTTGGTATTCAGTGGTGTGCTGTGCCTTTTTGTTTCAAAAAACAAATGAAAACTGTTCCTTTGTTTGTTGTCTGTAGCGTTCGGTATCAACAGCATCTTGTACCAGCGAGGAATCTACCCTGCAGAAACCTTCACCAGAGTTACACAATATGACATGAGCCTTCAACTGACCACAGATGCAAAGCTGAAGAACTACCTCACCAATGTCATCTCACAACTCAAAGGTGGTTTTTCAATAAAAGTACCACATCTCGTGGAACAGTTTGTTTCATTAACATTGGTGATGCAGTATAGTAGGAGTAGTAATAACAGGTGCATTCAGATGTACTTAAATGTATAGAAATGGCAAACTGTAATTATAAATATGTTGCTCAGTTGCCATTTTGATCAAGGTACCACAACAATGTGTCTTTAGAATTAATAATAGTCCCACTTTACAGTTAGAAGAGCCAATTTACATTTATTCAGTTGCCTTGTTAAAGAGATCGTTCACCCAGAAATGACAATTTGCTGAAAGTGCCATATAAGATGTAAATGAATTTGTTTCTTCATTGGAACAGATTTGGAGAAATTTAGCATTACATCACTTGGATACTCTGCCATGAATGGGTGCCGTCAGTATGAGAATCCAAACGGCTGGTAAAACATTGCAATAATCTACAAGGAATCTGCATGACTTCAGTCCATCAATTAAGGTCTTCTGAAGTTAAAAGCTGTATGTAAAGCTAAATTTCTCCAAATCTTTTCTGATAAAGAAAAAAAGTCAAGACTTCATCTTGGACGGCATGAGGGCGAGTAAATTTTCAGCCAATCTCAGCAACAAAAAAAAAAAAACTATTACTTTAACAGTAGAACACTCATGCATGTTAGCTGGACCAGCCCAAAAAATATTGTTTTTGTATTTTTGTGAGATTTGAGCTGAAGAAGTACAATTGAATTGGCTGAGATTCCAGTCTGTCTTTATTTAAGTGGAAAAGAGCTATACAGTCATGACTAGAAATGGAAACCTGAGCTTGCTTAGTTCTTTAGCATTGTTTATCCTCTTTTCTGCAGAATGGTTGTTTGATTGCACAGTTCAGAAGCTGGTGGTGGTCATCACGTGCCTGGAGACTAATGAGGTGCTGGAGCGATGGCAGTTTGATATTGAGTGTGACAAGACAGCAAAGGAGAGCAGGTACATAATCAAACTTAATCCGCGAGGAAGGATTAATAATTACATTTTCATATTTGATCACATCCTGTGATAAAATGGTGAGAAGCTAAAAGTGATTTAGCTTTTTACCTGACCAATGCAAATATGAATGTGCATAAAGAACTGTATACCTTGGCTCTTCCAGCGCACCCAGGGAGAAGTCCAAAAAAGCTATCCAAGAGGAAATCCGTTCTGTTATCAGACAGATCACTGCCACAGTCACCTTCTTGCCTTTGTTAGAAACTGCCTGTAAGTAAACTACACTTGTGATCATTAGATCCATGTACAGTCACACCACACAGTCATCCTGTGCTATATATTTTGTATGAAATAATTTTTTATAGTTGCTGTAACTTTAGATTTCAGACAAACAAGCTTTCAAGATTTTTTTTTCCCCAGAAATATTGCATATGCCATTGATTAAATATTACTACAAATATATATATTAGCCTTTAGCCACTTAGGTCTCTTGGAGAGCATCACAAATAAACCTAAACATAGGGATGCACGATAAACTGAAATGAAATCGAAATCACGATTAGACAGAAGCTGCAATTGTCCAGTGTATCTTTCAATGAAGCACGGTTCTGTGATCAGTAGTAAATCTCCATCCGAAGGCCAGAGGTCGCTCTCACGCGGAAACTCCATATACGCCCCGCAGAAGAAACCCAGGAAATGCCTATAACGGTAGCTGGATGAACAGATTTAACTGCTTTTATTGATTCAACATGACTATTAAACACACGACTACGGCAATATATGGTTTATCGGAGTTCTTCTTATTATAATTTTCATTATAATAAAGTATATTTATAATGCAATGCCTTTATCACTGCTTAGAATACTATGAAATATGCTGTGCGCCTTATTCTGTGCAAGAAGCCACATCGTCTCACAGAAGGATTTATTTCAAACACTCAACTGACGTTAAGTGAGTTTGGAGTAAAGACGTTATTAAATGTGGTATTTTCACATGCTTTCAGATAAAGCAGCATTTATTACACAGAGCCGTAGATCATTGAGAAGCTACGCAAACAGCTGTCGTTATCGCAAACGATTTTGTTGATTTCATAATCGCACGAGTATATTGTCTGCGATTTATTATTATTTTTTTTTGCGTAACTTGTTAGTGAACTATGGCTCTGTGTAGTAAATGCTGCTCCATCTGAAAGCAGGTGATGGAGGTTTACTACTAATCACAGAACCGGCTTTACTGACAAAATGCACATGGCAATCGCATTCGATTAATCATGCAGCCCTACCTAAAAATAAAAATAGTATTTAGTATGACAAAATCTTCTACAGAACTGCATACTCCGTTCTAGTGTGACTGCCCGTCCCGTGTTTTGCGGGAGAGTCAGTCCTGAATTTGGAAGCTTTGTCCCGCGTCTTGCAAATCATATTGTGAAATTCCTACTAGAAAATATTAGTTTATTGAAAGAATGAATGATAATGAAGAAATCAATATAATGGTTATTATGTGAAATCATTTCAATGCTTAGTATTCTAAAAAACAGATGGTGAGGTAATAGTGGTAAATTCCATTTCAAATGTTAGGTGATTTCCAGAAGATGACATAAAGTATGATGTGTTACTCATGTGATTGCCTCCAGCCAATGGGAGGCCATGTTTTTAAAAAAAATGGCGGCCTTGGCCAAATTCCACCATTAAAAGATAAGCTGAGAGGACAAGTAGACAATTGTGGAAAACCAGACAGGCATAACAAATAAAAAAAATGGAAAGAACCAACTTTGATACATTGTATAAGAAGAGAGTGTATAAAACATGGAGCTTGGACAAACAAAGACTCAGAGGCAGTGGATGTGGCGGCTGTCTTCTCGGCTTTGTTACATTGTTTAATAAAGTCTTGCTTCTGGCACCTGGAACCCTGCTGTTTGAGCTTCTTTGATTGCGTCGAAGAGATCTTCTCCCTCTCTGCTCCACGACAATCACAGTAGTGTCCTGAATTTCAATTTTGTCTGTATTTTATTTTTACTTAATTACAATACCACAAAAACATTGATGATTTGCAAACTGGGATTATTTTTTAGGTTTAAAAATGGCAAAATTGCATTTCAATTTTTTCAGTCTTTGTATAGTCTAGTCAAGTAGCATAACTTGGTCACTGCTTTAGGACATTTATATTCAGTTCATTATATTTAGTAGACAGTTTAATAATACTAAGTTATTGTGCTCCCATGTGTTCCACAAAATCAGATTAGCAGCAATAACTACTTGGTCACCCTACTCATTACTCATGTAAAGCTGAATTCTAGCAAACTAAACAGCTTTATAAAGCTGGTATGTTGCAGGGTACGTTTTTTGTTGACTTTTTTTCTCTTTTATATGTGACTTAACTTTTGTCTCTTATAACTTAGGTGCTTTCGACCTTCTGATCTACACAGACAAAGATCTTGAGGTACCTGAGCAATGGGAGGAATCTGGGCCTCAACTAATTGACCAATCGGAAGAGGTCCGCTTGCGTTCCTTTACTACTACTATTCATAAGGTGAACAGTATGGTGGCCTACAAGAGGACAAACTCCACGTGATTTCTCTTTTTTTGTGTTCTATTTTCTTTTGTGTTTTGTTTTCTATTCTCTTTTTTGTTTTGTGTTCTGTTCAACTTTTCAGCCTTGTGTATATATCTATATAAAGCTCATTTCTTATTTGTTGTAATTTTATAGAATGTATTTCCTGATACAGAAAATAAATTTCTTGTTTCCAAGATTGTATTGTTGATTTGTTTCTTTGATATTTTGCAGTAGTTATACTCTAGATGGCGACAAAATCTAGGTTTACATTTCCTTACTTATGTGAATTGCACGGGGCCTGTCAAGAACACATCTGGGTCTCTATTTCAACCCAAATTCAAAAGAATTAGTTTCCTCTAATATTTTGCATAAATAATTTTACTACTGCATTATTAGTACCGCACTGATGTTATGGCAATATTGGTTCTACCTTTTTTTAAAAAAAAAAAAAAAAGGATTTAAAAAACTATAACTACATGATGATTCTCATTACTGTATGGAGAATCATCATTGATAATTACAAATGAAAACATACATGCTATGTAATGTTTTAAAATAAGCCTTGTATGAGGACTGAATTTACTCAAACCACACGCTTAGTGTAGCTCTTGTATTTAGTGAATGTTTTTTATTTTGTAAAGCAGTGTTGTATTAATTAGCTATATTGAAAAGAGTGTAGAAGTGTGCCACAAATAAAGGGGAGTAGCGTCTCAATTATGAAAATTTGGAGCAGAATAAAGGATGTAAATGTGTTTCATCTGAAGCAGGTTGGCACATTCTGCTTTGAACCTGTCATTCTTTGGACATCAAAGTCTTCTATTGCTGATGGCTCGGTTGAAGACACATCAGAGAAATACCTGCTGGGCTCATTAGCGTGAGAAGAGATGGAAAGGCAGTCTTTCCCTTTTATAGCAAGAAATGTAGTTAGAGAATGGGATGAGTATGTTACGTGCTATGCTTATATATAAAACAAAATTTTAAAAAGGTTTTTCTGATTCTTTCCTAATTATGCATTCAGGTTTTATTACCATATATTCTACATGGCATTTTTGTATTTATAAGAAATATTATTATTTGGGGCCAAGCACCAAAGGTGCTTAGGCACCTACTGTATCCGTTAGTTTTCTTTTTTTCTTTGTCCTCCACTCTGGAAGCCCATAGAACCGCTTACGGGAAAGATGAAATTTGGCACACAGATAGAGGATGGTCTCAATATTAACCATAACATATTTGGAGTATCTATCTCAAACTCTAGCACCACCAATGCACTCATATTTCTGCTAATAGTTTCTGAACCATAAGGTCTAAAGGCATTCCTTGGCTCATACGGAGTCAAATGCATACCAAAATTGAAATTTCTATGGGTCAAGATTTTTCGCAATTTTGAATTTAGAAAATTTATCTACTTTTCTCCTAGACTTTTTGTCAGATTTTCACAAAAATTGGCTCAGATCATCTTCAGACAATGCTGGCAAAAATGTATCAAAAGATTTCTGATAGACCAAACTGCATGACCAGAGGGCCCATGAGTAGTTTTGGCACCTACTGGCCAAAAATTATTTTAAAAATTAATATTTTTGTTTGTAATTTTTGAACAGTTTGACCAAAAATTATAGGATTGATCTAGTTAGATTCGGAGCGGCATACCGAATTGAACAATACCTAAATTTCCTCTCTCAGCCATTTTGATGAGTTTTGTAGTAAAATGCTACCATACTGCAGAGTTCAGCTTTAACCTAATCAAACACACCTGAACCAGCTAATCAAGGTGTTCAGGGCTACTTAATTACAGACAGGTGTGTTGGAGCAAGGGTTGGAACTTAAATCTGCAGGAAGGTAGCTCTCCAGAAGTAGGGTTGGAGATCCCTGGTCTTTACTGAGTAATTAAAGGCAGCTCTTTAGCTCTTCATTTTAGCTCTCTGTTGTGCTTGGCCCTTTAATTGCTACTTGCAGCTATATTATTATTATTATTATTGAACACTACAGGAGTATTTGAGTGAAATGCAAAAATGAATGAAGGGTAAAACAATGACCAGCTACAGCACCTAAAAATGTACACTTTTCCATCCAATTTGTTAACTGGTCAACTATAAATTCCTTTTAATAGACAGAAAAAAAGGTGCATCCTTGATTGTATATAATCCGTTCAAAAATTATAAAATAATAACTTAAAAAATAGTAGATCCATCTACATGTCAGGTGTGGAACAGGTTTCTTTTTGATCATGCCAAATGTGCACACAGTGACAGCATTCTGAACTTTACAGACATTTCTACAGACATCTTATTTCCATTACACTCCAAAACAAATATTTGTTGTGATTGTCAAAGAATTTAACACATTTGTGTAACAGATGATAAATAAGTTCACATATCACAGGCTATTGATCTCTTTAACTATATGCAATGTAGGTGAAAAAAGAGAAAAATCTACAACATGGTATAATGGTGTAATACGAAGTGACGTAAGATGAGGTTAAACAGTGAAAAATGACTGTGTTCGATGTATTCCTTTTATGCCAGCTTACTTTAGCAGTGCAATATAGCAAAATAAGATTTTGTATATGTGCGTATTTCAGTACTTCAGTGAGCTGCACAAAAAATAAGACAAGAATAAATAAGGAATGTTCTGGGCTCAATACAAGCTGATATGCTGTTGATTATAATGTAAAATAGTTTTGAAATGTTATAAAAACAAGACAGAATCATGCTTAGAGTAAAACAGGTAGACTGGAATTAGGAAATCTTTGAGGGAAGGCACTGCACTAGGATAAATGTTAAATATTCATGCTTTTCAAATGTATAGCTACAAGATAAACATTACACGGGGTACACATAAAACTAAAATGCTAGAACTGCTAGCTAAGCTTATCTGTGTAATCTTAAACCTAATATCTCAACTCCAGCCATGTTTATGGTTACCAGAAATCAGAAAGAGTTTTAACTGCAAAGTATTGTTTACATGGAGCAACTCCACCCACAGGAATTACACTGGTAACGCAGAAATGAATCTGTCTAGAACAGTTAGCTCCACTGCTAAAAGGAAGATTTATTATTTAGTCAACTACAGTTTTACAACTTTTTACAACTTTATAATTACTTACAAAAATACAACCAGTATGCTTCTGCCTTTGGAATGTTTTACCCCTTTGATTGTGAGTGTTACTGTAGCCTAAATGTCATTTTTGTTTTTACAAACTAAGAAACGAGTTGAAATGATTTTCTTGCTTAACAGCATGTCACAAATGCTTTGGAAAGAACTTGTATTGAATCTGGAACATTCCTTTAATGAGTCAAGATAATTTAGTCACAGTTTTAAAACATTTCTTCATCAGCTGGGTTACCTGCACAGGTAAATATCCATCAATCCTTCTTTTCTTCATCAAGTCTTTTATAGCACAGCAGTCTCAGTTCAAAAATGGACTTTATTCTGAATATCTACATCTATAACCCAACCTTGCACTTTTAACCTGCTCCAGTGTGCTTTGTGAAATGGCCAGAGCAGTCATGTGAATATCATCAAACCAAGGTCTTGTAATCTTTTAGTCTCTGGGAAAAGGGCAGGGAAAGATGTAAATAGTCCAAGGACGTCTGCATTCCAAAAGAAAGGTTACAGTCCTCCATTTAGCAAAGCTTCCTCTCCTTGCTCAGCAAGCAGCTTCCAATTCTGTCTGTTCTTCCTGCAACCTTCCAGCAGGGGGGAGCAGTACTCTGAGAAACCTGTCAGCGCCTGCTCACACAAACACATGGCAAGAGAGCAGAAGGACAAGCAATAATAATTGAAGAATGTTGTGGTCCAAACAAAATTTCATCAGTTATTTTTTTCAAAATATAAGAGATGAATACAAGTTTAGAATGACATGAAGATGAGTACATGATGATAGAATTTTCATTTAATAAGTGAAAGAAATGGTGAGTGCTTGCTTTATCCTAAATCATCAAATTAACCCTGTAAAGTCCGACATGATACAGTAGGCTTTATAGAGTTAAAACACTCACACAGGTTGAGGTATTCTAATACGAATCTCCAATCCATGATGACCCACAAAAAAAGCAGTTCATGATATAATAATTCAATAAATGTATCAAAACAATGAAATAAAACGTACACTAAAACTCAAACTTGTGTGAATTGCATTTCACATCAGACATCAAACCAGTAGGGCCGCACTAAACTTGCACCATTGGTTGGTTGTTTTTTGGCTGATTGGGTAGCTTAAAATTAACAATGATATTAAATATAAAAGACAAAAGAAAATATGATTTACCTCATATAACTGTGTACAAATGGCATCAATGAAAGACACTTGCATGCTGGGAATTTTATCTTGTTTCTCCCTGTTCATCAGATCCTTGGAAAGAATCAAGTCACATGGTTACTGTCATTTTCCTCATCCTCCAGAGAGTTACTAACCTGGTTCTAAACTACTCCAGTCTTATAAAACATAAAATTAACCTTTTTTCATAAAGTAAGTAAAGAGCTTACAATAGGTTCAATGTTTAGCTCTCTCCGCTCCTTATCACCTTGTTCAAAGAACTCTGTGGCAACCAGTTCTGCTATCTGTTGAAACATAAATAAATGGTAATTACTGAACTGGTTGGTACTTTCTTTGGTGAAGAAAATTGTCAATATTTCACATCAAAACCTGATCAACCCTGAAAATTATGACACTTTCCTGTCTGTTTTCATTTGGCTGTCTCCACCCTTACAGGTTTTCTTATTAATGTCATTATTTAGGGTTAGGGATTTGATAGATATGATACTAAGGAGTTATGTGACGGATATCTGACTGTGTTTAAAATGGAATACTGTGAATGCTCAATATGTTGTATGTTTAATCTATAGTATGTGAATCAAAGCATGTCAATGATAAACAACTGGTGTCCATCTATCTTATCTGTGAAAAGATTCATAGTAACAAAGTACTTCATGTTTACCATAGCCTCATGTCCATACAGTAAATAATAAGTCTGTCTATAGGTCATGGTTTTGCATTATTCTTAGTGATAATGTGTTCTTGGTTATGTTTTATGAGAGTGTGAAGTCTAAATTATGGTAATTTAGGTTGCACTGCGTAGGACTGCAGCTGCACCTCCACCCTCTGCTAATTAACAAACAAGCTTGTTAATTACTGAAGAGAGAGAAAATTAATGGAAGAGAGGAGGTGGTGGTATGATGTCATAAACTATGAAAGGAAGAGTAGAGGAATAGGAGTGCATATAATGTACTTTTAATTTCGAAAACAATTGGATGGAGTGCGTTAAACCAATTTAAGGTTAGAAACATTGTCTATGTAAAGGAACAAAACACTGACATGTTGTAGCTTTATGAATTTAAAGTACTTACAAAGGATCTACAAACTGCTATTCACTGAATGAAATAAAGTTTACATTAGCCTTCATTATGGATAAACATTTCACAAGAAATTTTAAGTCCTTATGCTTCTCTGCTGATTTTATATGAGTGAGCTTTGAAAGTGGGCTGTTATTGTAAATGTAATCATATGTATACTTGCATGTTTACCTTCTTCTGTACTGGCCAGGGTTTTGTAATAGCAGAGATGTCACATGCTGTCATCAGCATCGACCTACAGAAGACAATAACATCATAACGAAGAAATATATACGACTGACCCATACATAAAAGCATTCATCTTTCCTGAATGCTTGACACTCACCTTAGCAGATCTCTGTGATAATCGTCCTCCCATACAAACTGACTGTTCTTAGCCAGCTCAAAGAATTCTGTTCTTTTCCTGCAAAAACAAAGAGCATTATGAACAAACAGCAAGAAACCGATAGAAATTGGCTACTGTATGCTCAAATACAAGTCAAATGAATAAATCCATTTAGTAGGTTTCTAAAAGCACCTTCGACTCAGCTGTATATGACACCTGGTACCTACTTCATGTAGAGAGCCAGGTCAGTGGCCAAAATAGCCTTCTCAATCATCTTCAATGTCGCCTTGTACTCATCCAGAGAAAGACTGCTCAGAATCTGATTACCCTGAGAGAGAGAGAGAGAGAGACAGTAGGAATGAAAGAAAACAACCTTTTGTCTATATTATTATGTCAAGATGTATGGAAGCGGATGAATGCAGTTACAATGTGGCCACATAAAAAACATGGTTATTTATTTGAGGGTATTTATGTAAAATGTGGGGTTTCTTATTTATAAAAAGATGAATCTGGTCAAATATACAACATATTTGTGTAATAATTAAACTGATTATGTATGCTTTTTAATGTGTTCTTTAAATATTCATACAATATACATTTAAAAATAAAGGGGGGTTTTGCAGTAATGAAACATTTGGGGTTCCCCAAAGATCCTTTCAGTAAACAGTTTTTAAAAGAAACATTTTTATTAGAGTGAAGACATTAGTGTGAATCTTTTGTGCAATGGATAGGTCCCATGATTGTAAAAGGTTCTTCATGAATCCATAAATGCCAAAAAAGAACCATTATTATAAACAGTATAGGATGCTGAGATATGGTGGGTAGTTGCTATGTGATTTTCTAGGTGGTTGCTTTAATTGCCAGAAGAGCCTACTCTCACATTCCTATTATATTCTCTATAGTATTTGTCTAGAGTACCTCCTTCAAAGAATTTCACACATTTCATCATTTGACAGTACATAAGTAACAGCACATCTGATCAAAAAGATACATAATTTGAGGTATCATATCTATACCGCAAATGGTGTGGACATGTTATATGCCAAATTTCTATACTTTTTTTTTTTTTAGTTAAAAGATTGTTTAAATCACAAACCTTCAGTATGGGCTAGAGAAGCTTTATTTCAACAAATGCTACATTGCAGGCCAAGTCAGGCAACCATGGGATAATGTCAGCATGTTGCTATAACAACATCAAGCCCCTGGACAATGAGAAAAACATGGTCCTAGGCTTTCTTATTGAGTTTGCTGAATGTGAATGAGAGCAATTATTCCCTGTGTGTAAATGCGATCTGAACAGCTAATTGTTTTCTAAGATGGCAGATTGTTATTACCTGTAAAATAAGACATTACTTTTTAAAGCTTCTCTGGATTTACAATGCAGGAGTGAATTACTCTTATCAGCAGATAGAAGGTAAGAGAGGTCTACAATTAATATGTTTACAGCACACTGGACATGTTCCAACACACTGCTAATGGAGTTTGCTAGCATGGTTTAAACACTCACATATGCTTTTGTGTGTTATGTGTAAAGTTTTGGGTCACTGGACTTCAGAGTAGCATTTATGTTAGTTTACATTACAGTACACAATTATTATTATTATTTTTATGTTGTTCACTTTTGTATAGGTGGTGATGAAATTGAAAGACTAACACCTGTATAGTTGTCTACCTTGCGCTCATTAAATAATAATAGGTCCTGGTGTATTTTCTTTCAGAATTTGACAGCAGAAAGAAAAATTAAAATTTACGTTAAATAAATAAAGTTCTTTTTTATACTTCTCAAAATTTTTTAAAGACCTATTAATTGCCATTTAAAGGGATAGTTCACCCAAAAATGAAAATTTGATGTTTATCTGCTTACCCCCAGGGCATCCAAGATGTAGGTGACTTTGTTTCTTCAGTAGAACACAAACGAAGATTTTTAACTCAAACCGTTGCAGTCTGTCAGTCATATAATGTCAGTCAATGGTACCCACGGCTTTGAGAGTCAAAAAAAAAAAAAACATGCACAGACAAAACCAAATTAAACCCTGTGGCTCGTGACGATACATTGAGGTCTTAAGACACGAAACGATCGGTCAGTGCAAGAAACTGAACAGTATTTATAGAATTTTTTACCTCTGATCCACCTTAATGTCCAGCTGTCCTGAGCGCATTCACAGCAGCCGGCGCGTGATGCATCAGCGTGCTCTGGCATAGTAGACGCATGCGCGGAAGCGATCTGTCTCGCGTATATTTCACTCATTGTTTACACCGTCACGCTCCAGCTGTTGTGAACACGCTCAGGACAGTTGGACATTGCGATGGATCGGAGGTAAAAAATTATATAAATACCGTTCAGTTTCTTGCGCAGACCGATCGTTTCGTGTCTTAAGACCTCAATGTATCGTTACGAGCCACAAGGTTTAATTTGGTTTTGTCTCAAAGCCGTGGGTCCCATTGACTGCCATTATATGACTGACAGACTGCAACGGTTTGAGTTAAAAATCTTCGTTTGTGTTCTTCTGAAGAAACAAAGTCACCTACATCTTGGAAGCCCTGGGGGTAAGCAGATAAACATCAAATTTTCATTTTTGGGTGAACTATCCCTTTAAAACCCATTAATCTCACAGAATTACTTATGCAATTCTAACTGCTGTATAAATGCATTTATGCCACCTCTAAACATTTATGCTGCTTCTGAAAACAATATATTCTTTACAAGGATATTATTTTATGTAATGTCTATTCAATGCTTTTTGTATCTAATAAAATGACATATGATTAATTTGCAATTAATTGGATTAATGATTTGTTTAAAACTCCATTATACTCACTGGACTGTTGAGTATCATAAGACATTGGTCAAAATGGTGGTGCTCCATTGTGGAGTGGCAGTACAGCTGGGCCAGTGGATGGTCACTTCTGTGAAAACAGTCAAATCTGCTACATCATTCTCATTTTTACTTATCCATCTTGTTGCTAATAACACAAGCTGATACACCAAAATTAAAGTCAGTACAAACCTTTTGATGTAGGAGTTGTTGACACCTCGGTGGTCCAAATCATGGCTCAACGTTGCAATCATCAAAGCTAAAACCTCCAAATCACTCAGATTACTCTGTAAAGTGAAAAAAAAAAAAAAAAACTGCTTTACAAAAATATCAATTTTCTATGGGATTGGTTAATGCATTGAAAAGCACTGCAAAATATAGCCATGCTATCCAAAAACAAACACAGTCATATGTAAATCTGAATAACTGTAATTACTTTCCGGTAAACAGGCAAACTAAATCCAATTAGACTTTAGCTGGAATGTCAAAACAAGACTTAACACTTGTTAATTCATAATTCATAAAACATGAGTAATTTGTGATTGTGAATAATTGTAACAAGTTGACTCAACACACTGTTCCCGATAGACTTTACTATTCAAAGAAAGCATGCCTTTTCCATCAGTCTAAAACAAGTATATAAATGCAAATGAATAACTACCACTGTAAACAACAGAAGACATTTATAGTGGAACACATAATAAAACTGTTCTGCTAGTTTTATTTTTGCTTATAACTATAAACTGGTTTCTCCATAAATGGAAACAGCCTAAAGCTTTTTGACATTTTAAAAGAGCAATTACTACAAAATAAAAAGGATAACAAATAAAATGCTATACAATAATCGTTTTAATAATTGTTTTTAATCATTACTACGCTATATACTGTACTTGTGCTAGCAGTCTTGAATCCAGAAGTGTAAAGCTTAATATAAAGAGCAGCAAGCTTATATCCTAGTTACTGTTTAGTTACAAGACAGACACGCTGTGTTAATAGGTTTTAGTATGGTTACTGATTTATGCTATGCTAGACTGAACTCAAGTTGTACGCCAGACGTCACAATGCTGATGTGACCCTTGCCTGTGCTGTGTTTGTTATCAGAGTCACTGACCTGAAACCGCCCAGACTTCAGCACAGCAAACATGCACTGGGAGGTGTTGAAGGCATGTCGCCAGTTGTGATAGACCACATTCTTCCTGTAGTTCTTCTTTACGCTTAAGATCCACTGACACAAACTCTGGAACAAGGTTAATAGTTATTTTATATGTATACAGATTAGCCTGAATAAAATAGAGGGCTGCAGGGATTACTTTTTTTGTAAGCTAAAACCCAGAAATGAGTTTGAATTTTATCAAGGTTTTTGGTTAAATGCCCCAAATAAGGTCTGTGGTTAACACAAGCTCAAGATATTTTCAAGTTGCATTCTCCATAAAATAAATGCATCAGTGATACCACTATTGTACTTTTTAAAGCTTTTACCTATCTTGTAAAAAGCAGTTGCTAATAAGTGGCTAAATGGGATTACAGAGGTTGCTCTGGACATTAAATATCATCACGGCGAACAGGAAAGCTCATCTACTCAGTCTGCTTTCACATCCTTGTTGTCTTTATAAACACACTCATGCAAACTATTCTAATGCCAATTTTCAGGAAAAATATAGATTGAAAGTGTTGTCAGAAGCTTAGTGGTGTTGATGTTAAAGTCATGAAAGCAAGGTGTAGTTCATTCGTTGCTTCTGGAGAAGCATGAGTTTATTTCTGCAATAATCCAAAAGGCAATGGAAAAGTCCTGTCAAGGAAACCTGTGAAATGCTAACTTTTGGGCTGGCCAACAAAAAATGTCATCACTGCAGTGCTCTATAGATAGAAGCAAGGCAAAATGACAGTGTTGTAGAATTTGTGAAATCTTTTCAAGTCCTTAAAAATGCTGATAAGGTAATTTACTTAGCTATTATTATTGAATTAAATGAAATCACTCTGAATGAAACAGGATGTTGAGGTGGGATTTGGACTAAAACTCACATTTTATTTAATGTGGTATCTGAAGTCATGAAGAAATCAGAATTAGCCCAATTTACTTTTTAAATACACATTCCTGGTCTTATAGTGCGCAATTCAATATTTAATCGTTCAACAAAAAGTAAGGTCACATATGGGTTAAAGGTGCGTTCACACCATATCGTAATAACCGTAATTACAAGATACCAACTTGTAAATAGCGTCCACGTCCTCGTAAAACTCGTAATTTCAACTTGTGAACTGGGAGCTTTCTGAGAGCTACGGCTTTTACCACGTGACCACTGCACCTCACGCGGAACCAGCGAAAAATAACAGTGCTTTTAAAGAAAGCTATATTACTGCTCTAAAAACGAGGAAAATAGATGCATATATAGATACTATAATGTGCTATAATAATAATAATAATAATAATAATAATAAAAACATTATGTAAGTGTTCATACTGTTATTATTTTGTTGTTCTCAACAGAGGCCACGTTCACACAGCAGCAGAATACGGTTGTCAGTCCTGTATTTGAGTCCTTAATACGGTTACGTTCACACACAGTTCGGTTATTTATGGGTGTGACAACCGCATTCTGTAACCGAACTCACACCTGTCAATTTTCAGGACTCTGTCGCACAAACGCGCGTCTACCTTGTGTTTCGTGTTTTCACGTGTTTTCGGTAATTTACAGTGACGGAGGAATGAGCTGCGTGTCATCTGAAATTTTTAGATCCCGTCAATTTTCCACCGGAGCCGCTCCCGCGTCCACGCGATTCAAATGCTCCGCTCTCCACCCAAATATAAAAGCTGCTGTCGGTTAATGAAGATTTGACGAATGAACTCGCAGCTCGATTGGACTCTTGTCGTGTCAGAAAGC
Organism: Spinibarbus caldwelli; assembly: GCA_039654775.1. NCBI lineage: Eukaryota > Metazoa > Chordata > Actinopteri > Cypriniformes > Cyprinidae > Spinibarbus > Spinibarbus caldwelli. The sequence goes on from CM077220.1 coordinate 38,018,961, forward strand.
GATAAGACTTTCAGTTTTATGGACAGCGCCATATTTGATTTTACTTTGGTCACTGTCGCTATGGTTACTGGTTAAGAACACGGGCTTGACTCCCGTTGCACGTTCATACAGACAGTATTCTAAACACAACTGTACGCTGCTGTGTGAACGGGACATTTCGAGACTCACACCTGTAAAGAAAATGCGGTTGTCAATCCCAAAAACTGACAGTGTGAACGTAGCCTCTTTCACGCGGGTTCATTTTGTTGACTGTCGCTATAGAAACGGATAATCCCCTGTCCGAGGACGTGAACAGCACCGAGTTGAACATCACGGGTTGTCATCTCGGAATTACGGTAATTACACTATGGTGTGAACGCAGCATAATTTTGACCTATATCTAAATAGCTATGTATCTCTTTTACCAAACTCACATTTAACCCTCATGTGGTGTTCGGGTCCTTTTTGCCCGCCGAAAATTTTCTTTTTCCTGAAAATACTAGTTAATGTTATCACATTGGACTGAAATTTAGTGACTTTGTTCACAAAGGGTATAACTACTTCTCATTTTATTTATTTATTTATTATCATTTTCGTACTTTTTTGGGGGAGATTTTTCACCTTGTTCCACTTGTGGTGTTCCTGAGCAAAAAGGACCCGGCCTCAAAAAATTGCTTATAAATCACTCATTATGCTATATTATCACCAAATATTGGATTCAATCTTTTTGTCAACTTGTTTTCTTTCATTTAGGACTGGTTTTGTGTTTCTATTTGCATCTGATTAATCATATGCCTCATTTATCTGAGAGTAGGTACCTCAGTTTTTGAGTGAAAAAATCTTTTTTTATGAATAATTTTCACAATATTAAAAAAAAAAAAAAAAAATAAAAAATTACTCATTTTTGACCCTGAACACCACGGGAGTGACAGGAATCTGAACACAGCATGAGGGTTAAGTTTTGCTTCATTCTGGTATGTAACACCAACATTTCACATTTCAAATTAATTACTAAACATTTTTTTCTTGTTGGATATCTAGTCACATTGAAATGGGTTGCGAATAAAGTAACAATAATAAAGTTGCCATTTCATGTTCACTTGAATCCCAATATTTTAAGTAATTTTTAATATTAATATTAAGTTTTTTTTTTTTGTTGTTTACATTCCGTTATTTCATTTTTGTTTTATTTTGTTGATATATTTGTTGTTGGGCATCATCATGGAAAAATGATTCTTGCCAGAGTCAATGCTTTTTGATAATTATGTTATGATTATTTTCATCCAGCCATCCATTCTCCAAACCGCTTGGCCTCTGTAGGGTCATGGGGACGCTGGAGCCTATCCCAGCGTCTCTGGCCACAGAAGAGGGACATCCTAGACAGATGGCTAGTCCATCACAGGGCTTTCTTCTTATTTCTAAAAATATCCTATTCACAACGGTATTTAAAAACCAAGATTAATTTATCCTGGAACCGAAAGCATCCAAAAATATGAGGGTTACCCAGATAAGTTTAAGTGATCATGTGATCTCAACAAAACAGCTTTTTCTAGGCCACTGATGACTGGTGACTTCATATCATGTGAGTGTACACACAGTGTCACTGACATTCTTGGTCAAAAGTGCCATTTCATTTATTTAGGTTTAAAACATGTGAAGTGGTTTATGTTTAAAATGTGTAAAGTTTGACTAGATTTAGACACTTTTAAGACACTAATTCTTTACACAGTCCTGAAACACTAAGTAAACTTCCCACAGTTAACGTGATTAATTTCTCCAATAAAATGTCAGTCTGGTGGAATGTATGCTTGTGTGCTATGTTCTGTTGTCATGTGATATCAAGGGCGTAGGTTTGCTTTTGACATTGGTGGGGACATAAAAGCATGTCCAGGACGCTGTTCCAAATCCTGATGCGGCACTCAAATAGATTACCATAAAATCACATTATATTTGTCCCAAATTATTGTTAATGTACATAATGACTTTATCCTAGTCTGGAAGATTGTGTATCGTGTATCTTTCAGCACAGCCTTTGTCTTTATGTTCGTATGCTTTATATAGAGAGCTAATAATAGCCATAGATCATGCTTTCTCTTTCCGTTTGCTCTGTTTTGTCAAACACTGTACTTCAAACTCATCGACGCAACTTTGTTAATTTCTTTTTGGACTGCTGTCTTGAACTGGGTGCGATACCTGTGAGTTATTCTAAACGCGGCGCTGCGCTTCTCCGGTGTGCGACTACCTTGCGTTCTTACTCCGTCAATGTATTAAATATGCGTCCTTGAAAGCGCGCAGTTTTCTAACGTATTTACTTTAACTTCTTAGGTAATATCAATGGTATGACGTTTCAGATGCGTCCGAAATTACAAAAACATATACATATATTTAATTGTTTGATAAAATTATTGCTAGGGACAGTTTGGTAGTCGCTGGATATTGGTAGGAACATGTCCCTAGCGTCCCCCCCTAACTCTACGCCCCTGTGTGATATGTATATTATCAGAGCAGCCTGTGATTGATCAGGGCTCTGTACTGTGGTGGCTTCTAGTAGACCTGCTTTCATTCACTCAGTCAGGGGTAAATCACACCCAAAAAACCAATAAAAAAGGGAGACTTCATGTCCTGCCAGGAAGATACCTTGCTTAAAACTGAAGGCCATAAAAGGAGCTTGTTGCAGCCGGTCAAACACACAGTGAATCCTGATGTTTTGCTTTAATAGTCAGCTGAACCTGATCTGGCAATTATAGTTCAAACTGCAGGAGAAAGAGGACTGCTCTTCATTTTCTTCTTTGTGAGGGTTTATTGAATGGATTCCACAGTTATTTGCAACATTTATTTATAGTTGAGCGAACAGATTGCTTTTGCTCAACTTTTGGCTGCAAAATAACAAAACTCTTCATATATACTGTTATCATCAATGGAGAAAATAAATAAAGAAAGAAAGAAAGAAATATATATATATATATATATATATATATATATATATATATATATAAAGAAAGTCTGTTCCTGTCTGTTGTGCTGCTGAGAGGTTTGCGATTGTAGCTCCGCTTTTTTATTGAATCTTTACCTTACTTTCACTCTCTGTTGTTTAAAGTGATAATATATAACTTAATTCCCACCATATTTCTGGTATTATCTATCAAACTAATCTAACTAATTTGATCGTTCGCTTTTAAAACCGCGAGTGCAGCGCGCGTGCAGCGCGTTAGCCGGTTAGCTTGTTACTCGCGGTTCCATTCACGTTTCTATTCGCGCCTATTATTGTTTTCTTTTTTCTCGCTCCGTTTTCATTTCTCTCTCGCGCCGTTTTTCACAAGTTCATCAAACAACAGTGGTAAGTTAAGTTGGTATCATTCATCAATCACGGTGAGTAATGGCTTCTCCTTCTCTTGTTGTTTGCACTTCATGTCACATGTACAGTTTATCTCTCTCTGTCGGCGACAAGGGATTCACATGTGATAAATGCAGGGAAATAGTTAGGCTGACAGAGAAGATTTTAGAACTAGAGACACGCATCCAAACTTTAGTTGAGGATAGTAAGAATGTGAGGGCTGTAGATACTGCTTTGGATGCGACTAGCTCAGGGACTCCTGTACATTGTTCGGTTCCGGTTGTGCCCGTGCAGCAGGGCAACTGGGTGACTGTGAGACGGCATAGTCGCGGGTCAAAACACCGCTCTTCCGTTCCGATCAAAACATCAAACAGGTTCTCCCCACTCGGTGACGCACCCACTGAGAAACCTGATGAAAGTGCTCTAGTAATTGGCGATTCTATTGTACGGAACGTGAAAATAGAGACACCAGCCACCATAATCCAATGTTTACCGGGAGCCAGAGCGCCTGACATCTTGGCAAATTTAAAAGTGCTGGCTAATGCTAAACGTAAATTCAGTAAGATTGTTATCCACGTCGGCGCTAATGATGTTCGACTTCGCCAGTCGGAGATCACTAAAAATAATGTTAAAGAGGTGTGTGAACTTGCAAGTATGATGTCAGACACTGTAATATGCTCTGGCCCCCTCCCTGCTTACCGTGGCGATGAGATTCATAGCAGACTGTCGTCACTCAATGGCTGGATGTCTAAGTGGTGCCCGCAGAATAACGTAAGTTTCATAGACAATTGGAAGAGTTTTTGGGGCAGACCTGACCTGTTGAAAAGAGATGGTGTTCATCCCTCCTGGGGTGGTGCCGCTCTTCTCTCTAGAAATATGGCACATAGTCTTAGAGTTCGTACTTGACTAACTAGGGCCCAGGTCAGGGAGCAGACAGACTGGCTAAACCGACCGTCTGCTAGCCGCCTAACGTCACAGAAGTCAGTTAATTCTCAGCACATAGAGACTCCTTCACCTAGATATCACACTATAGAGACTGTGTCTGTTCCCCGTACTAGAAAATACAGAAAACGTCCAAACCAAAGTAATAGTAACAATTTAATTGATGTTCAACAAATAAAAAATGTTTACAATACAGAGAAACAACTGATAAAACTTGGCTTACTGAATATCAGGTCCCTTTCTACAAAAGCACTATTTGTAAATGATATGATCACTGACCATAAGCTAGATGTGCTTTGTTTGACAGAAACATGGCTAAAACCAGATGAATACATTACTTTAAATGAGTCTACCCCCCAAGATTACTGCTATAAAAATGAGCCACGTCCAAAAGGTAAAGGGGGAGGTGTTGCTACAATTTATAGCAATATTCTCAGTATTTCTCAGAGGGCAGGCTTTAAGTATAACTCGTTTGAAGTTATGGTGCTGCGTATAACATTATCTAGAGAAACATGTGTTAGTGATAAATCCCCTGTGATGTTTGTATTGGCTACTGTGTACAGGCCACCAGGGCACCACACAGACTTTATTAAAGAATTTTCTGATTTTCTATCTGAGTTAGTACTGGCTGCAGATAAAGTCTTAATTGTTGGTGATTTTAATATCCATGTCGATAATGAAAAAGATGCATTAGGATCAGCATTCATAGACATTCTGAACTCTATTGGGGTTAGACAACATGTTTCAGGACCTACTCATTGTCGAAATCATACTCTAGATTTAATACTGTCACATGGAATTGATGTTAGTGGTGTTGAAATTCTGCAGCAAAGCGATGATATCTCAGATCATTATCTAGTCTTGTGTAAACTCCATATAGCTAAAACTGTAAATTCTACTCCTTGTTACAAGTATGGTAGAATCATCACTTCTACCACAAAAGACTGCTTTGTAAGTAATCTTCCTGATTTATCTCAATTCCTCAGCATATCCAACAGCGCAGAAAAACTTGATGATGTAACAGAAACTATGGACTCTCTCTTTTCTAGCACTTTAGATACAGTTGCTCCTTTACGCTTAAGGAAGATCAAAGAAAACAGTTTGACTCCGTGGTATAATGAGCACACTCGCACCCTAAAGAGAGCAGCCCGGAAAATGGAGCGCAGCTGGAGGAAAACAAAACTAGAGGTATTTCGTATAGCTTGGCGGGAAAGTACCCTATCCTACAGAAAAGCATTAAAAACGGCTAGATCTGATTACTTTTCGTCTCTTCTAGAAGAAAACAAACATAACCCCCGGTATTTATTCAATACAGTCACTAATTTAACGAAAAATAAAGCATCAACAGGTGTTGGCATTTCTCAAGAGCACAGCTGTAATGACTTTATGAACTACTTTACTTCCAAGATCGATACTATTAGAGATAAAATTGTAACCATGCAGCCGTCAGCTACAGTATCGCATCAGATAGTGCACTATAGATCCCCTGAGGAACAATTCCACTCATTCTCTATTATAGGAGAGGAAGAATTGTATAAACTTGTTAAATCATCTAAACCAACAACATGTATGTTAGACCCTATTCCATCTGAACTACTAAAAGAGCTGCTTCCAGAAGTCATAGATCCTCTTTTGGCTATTATTAATTCATCATTGTCATTAGGATATGTCCCCAAAACCTTCAAATTGGCTGTTATTAAGCCTCTCATTAAAAAACCACAACTTGACCCCAAAGATCTAGTTAATTACAGACCGATCTCAAATCTCCCTTTTCTGTCAAAGATACTAGAAAAGGTAGTATCCTCACAATTATATTCCTTCTTAGAGAAAAATGGTATCTGTGAGGAATTCCAGTCAGGATTTAGACCGTATCATAGTACTGAGACTGCTCTCATTAGAGTTACAAATGACCTGCTTCTATCATCTGATCATGGTTGTATCTCTTTATTAGTTCTACTGGATCTTAGGGCTGCGTTCGACACTATCGACCACAACATTCTTTTGAATAGACTAGAAAACTTAGTTGGCATTAGTGGAAGTGCCTTAGCATGGTTCAAATCGTACTTATCTGACCGCCATCAGTTCGTAGCAGTAAATGAAGAGGTATCATATCGATCACAAGTGCAGTATGGAGTACCTCAAGGCTCAGTACTAGGGCCGTTACTTTTCACGCTTTACATGTTACCCTTGGGAGATATTATCAGGAGACATGGTGTTAGCTTTCACTGTTATGCTGATGATACTCAGCTCTATATTTCTTCACGGCCTGGTGAAACACACCAAATTGAGAAACTAACGGAATGCATAGTCGATATAAAAAACTGGATGACGAGTAACTTCTTACTGCTAAATTCTGAAAAAACAGAGGTGTTAATTATCGGACCTAAAAACCCCACATGTAATAACCTAGAACACTATCTAACACGTGACGGCTGCTCTGTCAATTCTTCTTCATCAGTTAGGAACCTAGGTGTGCTGTTTGATAGCAATCTTTCATTTGAAAGCCATGTTTCTAGTATCTGTAAAACTGCGTTTTTCCATCTCAAAAACATATCTAAATTGCGACCTTTGCTCTCAACGTCAAATGCAGAAATGCTAATTCATGCGTTTATGACCTCAAGGTTAGACTATTGTAATGCTTTACTGGGTGGTTGTTCTGCACGCTTGATCAATAAACTACAGTTGGTCCAAAATGCAGCAGCTAGAGTCCTTACTAGAACCAGGAAGTATGACCATATTAGCCCGGTTCTGTCAACACTGCACTGGCTCCCTATCAAACATCGGATAGATTTTAAAATCTTGTTAATTACTTATAAAGCCCTGAATGGCTTAGCTCCTCAGTACTTGAGCGAGCTCTTATCACATTATAGTCCTCCACGTCTGCTGCGTTCTCAAAACTTTGGCCATTTGATAATACCTAGAATATCAAAATCGACTGCGGGCGGCAGATCCTTTTCCTATTTAGCGCCCAAACTCTGGAACAATCTACCTAACACTGTTCGGGAGGCAGACACACTGTGTCAGTTTAAATCTAGATTAAAGACACATTTCTTTAACCTGGTTTACACATAACACACTAATACACTTCTATTATTCAAATCCGTTAAAGGATTGTTAGGCTGCATTAATTAGATCAACCGGAACCGGGAACACTCCTCATAACACACGATGTACTCGTTACATCGTAAGAAGAATGGCATCTACGCTAATATTTGTCTGTTTCTTTATTATTCTGTTTCTCAGTCCGTGTCCGGATCAGATGGCGCCGGGAGATGATGTCTGCGACCCTGACCGTCGGCGGAGGCCGGACACCTGGATGAGCCCCGGGGACATATCCCCAGTGAAGACCTCGACTTAAATACAATAAAACTTAAAATTAAACAAAATAACTATAATATAATAAAATACCTAACTACATAATACTATTATTGTTAGAAATTGCAACAGTATAAAAATAGAAATATAATACATTTATACATTTAAAATTTAATTAATACAATAAGTAAAAAATAAATAATAATATCCTGGCCAGAGGAGAACTGGCCCCCCGACTGAGCCTGGTTTCTCCCAAGGTTTTTTTCTCCATTCTGTCACAGAGGGAGTTTTCGTTCCTTGCCGCTGTCGCCTCTGGCTTGCTCAGTTGGGGACACTTAATTTCTAACGATTATCGTCAATTTGATTTCATATATACTATTTAAACTAAACTGAGCTAGACAATGACATCTCTGAATTCAATAATGAAATGCCTTTAACTGAAAATTGAGTGTTTAATCTTATTATTATACATTACTGACACTCTATCCTCCAATTTGATACTGTTAAGTGCTTTGACACAATCTGTATTGTTAAAAGCGCTATATAAATAAAGGTGACTTGACTTGACTTGACTATATATATATATATATATATATATATATATATATATATATATATTTTTTTTTTTTTTTTTTTTACTTTTTGAATAAAATATGTTTAAGGGCTATTCCTGTCACGAATCCGGCCCATGAACTTCCGTTTACCCACCACCAGAGGTCATTCGCTCACCACATTGACTATGCACTACATTACTGTTGCACATCACCTCAAACTAAAATTCCCATCATCCATTGCACTGATTGCACATACACAGCTGAATGCACTGATCACACATGCACAGCTGAATCCCATCAGACACTCTTTATAAGCCTTGGACTTCCTCTCCCGCACTGCCGAGTATTGTATAGCGTTTATCCTAGCGATAGCTACTCTACGGAGTCCACTTAGTTGTCTTGCCTTGCCTGTTTTCCCGTGTTTTGATTCTAGCCCGTGTTTCCTGGATTGACCCTTGCCTTGCCGTTCGGACTCTGTTTGCACCTCGTTTGGATTATTGCTGTGTACCTGGATTTACTCTCTCTGCCTTCCCCTGTTGGATACTGTTCGCCACTCATCGACCCACGCTTGCCCTAGGACTACTCTGTGTCTTCCCTGTGTTATACCTGTTTGCCATTGCCTGAACCTTGCTTGTCTTCTGACTATGCCTTTAAATAAAAGCCTGCATATGGATCCGCACGTCTCACGTCTCGTTAGCCCCGTAACAATTCCATCCAAAAATGAAAATTCTGTCATCATGTACTCACATGTTGTTACAAACCTGTATGCATTTCTTTCTTCTGTGGAACACATAAAAAAATATATTTTAAAGAATGTTGGTAACCAAACAGTTTCGGTTCCCATTGACTTCCATTGTATTTTTTTGTCCATACAATATAAATCAGTGGGAACCAAAACTATTTGCTTCTTCAAAATATTGTCTTTTACATTCCACAAAAGAAAGAAAGATTAAAAGTAAATGATTTTCATTTCTGGATGGATTATCCCTTTAAGTAAAGAAACCTCAGGTGTTGTGGGTAGTTGCCAGAGCATGGTGGCTATGTATTGTGATTGCGAAGGTTCTCTGATTGGATTTGAGCATTCTAATTTGCTTAGGCGTTATGGCTTAATTAGTGCTTTGCAGTGATTTTAGAACAGCTAAGGGGCATTGTTAGGCACGAGGTGGAGCGGGGTTAAGTGTTCTAAAACACAGTTATTACATACATTTAAAAAACAGAGATTTTTTAAAGTTGAAAATAAAGCAAAAATTACAAGAGTACATTTTTACAAGAAAATAGTGTTTCAGTCTTTACACTTCAAAATTTTATGTTTAATTCAGTGTGTTACTTGCTTAGTTTCTTTGTAATTATTTGTGAAATTTACTAGCAGTGTCTGAGTGAAATTTTTTAAAAAGTAAATCTGGCAAGGGTTTACAAAATATAAAACACAATGCAACAGTAATACTAATGTAATGAGTTCACAGGTGTGTTTTGTTTTTTATTTTCTGTAGAAATGCACCATGACATAATGCTTTTGTCAGTGGTTGCCAAGTTGTTCTGAAGTTATGGTGTTCAGAAGGGTTATTTAGTCCATAATGCAGTTGTTACACTCTTAAAAAAAAAAAAAAAAGGTTCTTAAATGGTTCTTTTGCAGGGTGTTCCATGAAGAACCTTTAATATCCAAAGGTTCTTTGTAGCACAGAAAGGTTCTTTGTAGCACAGAAAGGTTCTTTACAGCACAGAAAGGTTCCAGAGACTATTTAATTGTTCTTCACACTCATCATGTTGTAAATATTTTTGTTTCTGGAAAGTGAGATCAAGTGAGCTAAATTGTCCTGTCTGGTCCAGAACTCATTCCAGACTCATTTTCTATTAGTTGCATTCAATTATAGTGTAATAACAAGCATTAATTTTGAGTTATTTGAATAGTTTTGTGGTGTTTATTAATTTAAAAAGACCAGTAGATCCTTTTATATCTATTATCTATTTTAATGCTGTTTTGCAAAAAAATTATTAGGCTAGTTATTTAAGTTTAGTATTAAAAAATACTGCAATCATGTTTTAAAATGAAATAAAAAGGCTGAGTGATACACAATCTTAAAATATAAAAGTGCCACTTTGTCCCACTATCCATTTTGCACCTATGAATTGGTCGTAGAACTACAAAATGAGTTTCAAATTTGCGATTTAATAAAGATTTAATGTGATTTTAAGTTGTTTATGTAGTGTTCTAATTCTAGAGGTTTATTTATGCAAATGCTGCGTGACTTTGATGTGTTTTAACGGGCATGTGCGCTGAATACTGGAGTCTCATTCAAACGCTGCAGTAGAGGGAGTTGCCATGGAAACGGGGCAACAACACCAACTGACAAACCGCAAATCTCCATCTCTCTCTGCTGATTTCACTGCTTTCAGGTGAGTTTAGTACCTAAAATCACACAAATATCACATACAACTGTTCCAGACATTTTCTTACATGTAACTGACGTGTTTCTGTTGAATAATTACTTCACAGAAAACTTCGAAAAAGTCCGTAAGCATCTCAATTGTTTTCAGGCAAGGTAAGCTAACTCTATAGCTTGAGCTCTTGTTTATGAGAGTTTGGGCTTTTAATCACATCTTTATGTGTAGATGAGAGGTTTTGATAGCTTTGTAAAGGGTTTGCTGTCAGTTTGTCAGTGGTTTATTGAAAGTTTTTCTAACTTATTTAGCCTAAAATATGTGCTGTAAGGTTAATCGGTGACGTCACTTACAAGGAGCGTGAATTAACTGAATCTAACGTTAGTTCAAACGTGTTTCTATCTTTAATGGTAAACAAATATTGATAAAAAATTGTTCTGTGATTTCAGGAGTGATAATATAATCTATCTACAACAGAAGATAAGCTCCAAAATTTCAAAGTTTCTGAAGGGAGCTGCTGACAGAAATGCAGGAAACACAGGTGAGCTGAGAAAGCTCTTTAAATACATTCATATGCATTTTCTCACAACATATTTTCTTATATCACCATGCATCTGTTATATTACAGTTATTTTAGGAAGGTTTTGACATCCAAACCTGAGTGACACAAACTTAAAAACATTAACGTTAATTCTGTTATTTTAAGAAACTGTTTTGTGAGTGTGTGTGTTTGTTTATATATATATATATATATATATATATATATATATATATATATATATATATATATATATATATATATATATATATATATATATATATATATATATATATATATATATAAATATATAAATATATAATATATATATATATATATATATATATATATATATATATATAAATCCACTATAATTTTAAAAATAATACTGTTTTGTGTCACGGAATGCAGTTTTAAGATTTTTTTAGGTGAGAATGTGCTTGCTTGGACTTCAAATATGTGGTTTGTTAATAGAGATAAGGTCTATTTCAAAATTTGCTTCGACGTTTTCGCAGACGGGAGATTCATCGGTTCAGCGGCCGTTCAGAACTCATTACACCCACAGAGAGTGCCTGACCGTAGCCAGATCTTCTGGAATTTACCGCTGGCTCTGATGTCTCTATAGTGGTTAAACATGATTTATAATTCATTTTGGGTAAATCTAACGGCCAGTCTTTGGTCTCATTAAACTATTATTTGTTCCAGAGTAAATAGTTTTGGCAAAATATTATCATGTTTATTTAAATTCAGTGCTGTATATCGCGCTGTCTTTGTACGATTGGCTGAATTGCCTAGCAAATTTTATGATGGCTGTTGTTGTTGTTGTTTATTACAGTACATATGATTATTCAATAAATAATATTTTATATAAGTAATAATAGTATTTAATAATAGTGTTTAGTACCGAGGCATGGTGCGTGTTCGTGATGGTGATTTTAATTACATTGTTCCGCCATTAGATGGCGACAAGAGACTGTTTTTATGAGTCAGCGCTGCAGTAAAGACTTTTACTTTGAAAAATAAACGCTTTTGTGAAAAGGTTATTTTTACTTTCAACAACGACACCGCTAACAAATGAGCAGTGCTGTCATCACAATTCACGCTTAACGGATGAAAGGATATTGATGATACGACAAAGATAACGCTTTCCTCAGTGGACATTCAGACTTATGTTTTATTGTCTGTAGGAGATGCTGTATCAGATACAGGTAATCACAGTCGCTCAGTCCATCTCTCTCTCATAATACTTCACTCTACATAATACAAGCTTTTACTGCAGTAATACAATAAGTTTTCATTGAAGCAACTCAATGTTCCTTCGTTACTAATTCTAAAGTGACGTTTGGGAATTAGTAACGGAGGCTTGGGCTCGTTAAACTGTCAACTTTAGATTTAAATCTGTGGCGGAAGGAAGTAGTTCTGCACAAAAGAGGGCTTTTAAAGACACTTGGTTGTTATTTCTAATTTATTTACACACTTGTGCCGTCAAACTGTTGTATAAACGCAATATCACACTCATAGACGTGCGATATGGCTGTATATCGTACGGCTGTGATTACCTACGACCAAATCACAGCTGTGCGATATACAGCCATATCGCACTTCTACTCGTGTGATATTGCTCATATATATATAAACTATTTTATTTTATTTTCTGCATTTCACTTCTGCTATAGCTTGCTTCCTTTAAATAAACCTGCCTGTATACTAAATATTGCTGGCTCTGTGATAAATGGCATGTTATATTTCTAGATTCTTCTATGCTGATGGCCATGCAGCAGAGTTGGAGCAGACATCCTGTCAATCTCTAAGGCACTATGAACCATATGACTTGTAAGTAAATCCCAATGTTTCCCCTGCCATTATATTAGGGAGGCGGCCTGCACCCCCCCACCCCCCTTGAAGGTCAAGTTAATTTTATTTTCTATATAGCTCCAGATCACAACAGAAATCATTTAAAGTTACCTTTCCTATAGAACAGGTCTACACCTTGTTCTTTTATTAAACAAACTACATAGCCTTATGTTATTTATCTTATTTACACGACCGCATGTCATTTCTGTCTCTACATTACACAGTCGTGCTCTCTGTAAGTTATCGCGCACAGCGGAGTTCCGTCACGATGCACTCACACACACACATGCACACACACGCACACACACACACACACACACACACACACACAAACAAAAGTGAGCACACTCCGACTCGTGTTTGTAAATATTAAGCTGCAAAACGACTATTTATATATGAATTCTGCGTGTCTCTGTGTTAATGAATGGTGCAGACGTGCGGTTTTGTTTACTACTGGTACTGAAGCGCGCATGACACTTCCGGTGATATTAATGTCTGCCGTCTCACTAATGAGGACATAAATGAACAACATCTCCAGAACTGCTCTGAGAGTCACTTCTTTTGAGTAAAACTATCCTCATATCATATACACACTGAAATGTAAAGGTATTCACGGCAACCCGTCAAAATAAAAGTTCGGTTTAACTTAAAGACATTGCGGCAGAAAATATATTACTATTGTTCAGTAGTATGTATGTAATAGGCTACTACTACTACTACTAAAATGATTAAAACCTCATTTTTAAGGAATAATCATACAATATTTCTTAAATGTTTTAATTGTAATATTAAATCCCCTTTATTTTCCAATAAAGTTAATTAAAAGATAAATTAAATGAACGTTTTATGTCTTAAAAATGTAAATACACAACAGAATTTCTGAGGTCAAAAAATCATAAGGCTATTGTGAGAATAAATGAAACTTGTTTTTATGCTTTCAAAAAATTTGACATACTACAACAGAATTTGGTCACAATAAAACATAAGGTTGGGAAAAATGAAACATTTCATAGGGCCCTAAACATGTAATTTTTGTAAAATTTTTAATAAATTGATGTTAAATTGCTTGATGTTAAGAGCTTTAGTTTAGTAATGAGGCTTATGGGTCTGTACAAATACCTAACCCCAGGAATGAGAAATAATATATAACACTATTACTAATAAATAAAATAAATGACAAAGTCTAAGCAGGTACCTTGTACTTCATCTGAAAATTCTGTACAAGCTTGAGGTCCACAAACATGCGGATGGTTGCTTGGGTCGTCTCCGCATCTGTCAGGTCAAAATCACTGAAGCTAAAGTCCAGCAGTCTGAGAGACTGAGCAGACGGAATCGTAGCCGCCTGTGAAGTTAATACAGGCAGATATTTAGATTATACCTTGAGCATCAAAAACTTTTTTTTTTTTCTCACAATCAGTTGCTGTGTTAATCTGTAAACATACACACACATCTGGACAATCACACTACTTCACTCCACTCACTCAACAGACAACCAAACTAAAAGGAAAGAGATCACTGACTGTCAGGCATAAATAATCAATGAGCTGCGATCAGCATAGTTTGCAGTGCACAGGATGATCATTTAGCTGTGCTGCACTTGATTTGTCTTCTCTTGCTGAAAACGGTTCATTGGATAATGCAAAGCACATAAATAATGTCTCTCTTCCTCTCTCCTGTTGTTTTTATGTACTTAAGTAGGGAAACGGAAACCACAATCACCTGCAGAGATAACATAATATTCATATAGATTCATCTGTTTATTATTAACTACAATTCAGGTATTATTGGTTAATGTCCTATTCCATCATACACAAAATTAAGCATATGTTCAGGTGTTTTTACATGCCTTATGAATTACGTAAACAGTGGTAAATCTGCATGCTGACCTTCGCTTCATAAGAGTAATTGGTGTAATTAAACAAATGACTCTCAATTGAAGCAGAAATTCTGCCTCTGTCCATGTCTTAATTGCCTGATTACTCTCACAGGCCTAATCAGAGCAGGTTTTCCATATCGACAGCTGAAAGTGCTGTATCCAAGCAACCTGTGTGCTCTCTGTGAAATTCCCTGAGGGTATCCGAAGAAAGGAAATTCCTGTTTTCTTTACAAACACTATGTGGAATAAGACTCAGCTGAAGCAATAAGCTATGAAAGATAACAATTTTAGCATGGATACGAGGTTTTCGCCAACAACACAAAGTGTTTTTAAAAGTGATATGATACAAGACACAAACATTCAAAAATACAGCCATTGAGTTTGGGAATTAATAGGCACGGCCATTGCAAACTACTTTGAAACTGCAGCTTGCCAAGCTACAAGATACACATATGTTACTCTGTTATGTACTCATATGTTACATCTTAAATAGTGCTGTCAAACGATTAATCACGATTAATCGCATTCAAAATAAAAGTTTTTATTTAAAAAATATATCTGTGTGTACTGTGTATATTTATTATGCATGTATAAATACACACACATATATTTTGAAAATATTTACATGTATATATGTATATTCATATAATTTTATTATTTATATTTAATATCTAAATGTAACATATTTTTCTTAAATATATACATGCATGGGTGTGTATTTATGTATACATAATAAATATACAAAGTACACACATATACTATGTAAACAAAAACTTTTATTTTGGATGCGATTAATCGCGATTAATCATTTGACAGCACTAATTATAAATGAACTAAACTTTCCAACATCTGAAATAAATGTTCAGGAAAGCACACTGATTCTCAGGCGTGCTGGGCAGTAAGGCTGTTTGCCAATTTCTGCTATTGAAAATTTAGTTAACTTAGTAGGGTTGCTAATTCTAAGATAGCTACTTCCCAGCATTTTGCACTTTGAAATACCAATAACACTTTTTATAAACCTATATTATAAAAATATTGACATTTTTACTGTGCCAGCTGCTAGAAGACACATATGTTAATATAACAGTTTTTTTGTTTGTTTTTTCTATTGGTGCTGCATAATATTATACACAGTAGCAAAGTGAACAGGTGTCTTACCGTCATATCTGTTGCTAATTTGTGTATTTTACCGCTGTTGGAACACCGTATTGACCATTCAAGACTTGATGGCGTATTATCTTTTTATATTAGTAAAACTTTTACTACATAATCAAGATTTTAAGGACACAAATATTCATTAAAGCATTAGTTTACTCATCAAATTCAATAAGTGCCATCCTTACCCCAAGAAAAAATAATCCACAAAGAGAATGTTAATATGCAACAATTTGCTATGTGTATATCAGCTATTTAACAATGGCTTTAAACATGTCTCAGATTTCAGATTTGAAATATATTTTTCATAAATTGATATTTATTACAACATCGTGGTTTGAATGACTCATTCAAGATGATGATGGCGCATTTCGATATAATATGATGAGAAATTGTAATTTACCGCAGTTACCTGGAGCGCCCGCGTCTCTTCCTCTGCAGCCGAGGCATGATAAGAGAGGACCTGTATAATATTCACACACAGCCACATTATATTAATGGGTTTGCAAAGTTTCTGTTCTGAATGGCATAATATGTTTATCTTATAGAAAGTATACTGGAAAGAATGCATATTTTAAGTATGCATTTGGGACATACTACATATGCCAGAACATCCTATATACAACCAGAACATGATTTGATTTGATCAAACTGACATTTACACAAAAAAAGACAAGGACAAAAATGTCAAAATAACCCTTTTAACGAGATAATACTGGATGCAGAATTAAACATACTCAAATGAGATCAGGTGACAATGGTGCATGCTGTTTAATTGTGTACTGTTTTTCAATTTTGAACACAGCTACCTGTGTCTTTTTTTTTTTATTTTAATAGTGATGGGCGATGGAGGATGTAAAGTGAGGATTACGACAAAGGAGAACGCCTGATGTGGAGTGCAGCCATTGTGTCAGCTGCAGGAGATAGCATGCCACCAGCGCTTCTGACTGTGACAGCTCCAGAATGGTAGGATAAAAGAAAATAGAGGAGTGGGAGGATATCAGCCTTGAGCACAAGACTATGTGTAGCAGCAGATTAAAGGGGGTAACAATCTTTTAAAATATTAGTTTAAAATACTATAAAAACTAAAACTCAAAATGTCTTTATCAGTCCAAAAAGAGCATTTATTAAAAATAAGCTGGAAAACTCCCCTATTTCCAGAGATATTTTGATGTCACAATCTTGAATATATTAATACCACCCACAAAGTTAGGACATTCCTCGGTGCCCAACCAGTCATAATGAACTAATAATGAGGCTGGGTGGAAACAATGTCCCTGATTATTTCAGTCCAATCCGATTTTCGCACGAGGGGAAAAATAAAATGATAAAACATAGATTTGACTGAGAGTATGCTGATGTTAGCTGCCATAATTTATTTTACTATAGCATTTTTTTAATTTGTAAATGTATGAAATCACACTCACCTCAAGTGTGACCTCTTGCTTAGCCATTGCTCTTTCCACTGCTTCGTACATCTGTGTGTTCTGGATTCCCAGCCCGCAAAAGATAGCAAAGGCCTCTAGAAACTGCTCATCGTTCCTATTAAAGGCTTTTATCTCCCCTGAAGCTTCATCTATCTTATTGACCAACTGGCAGACACCTGCATTCGGAGGCCATAAAAAAATGATATAGCACAAGGGTGTTCATATTTTTGTGGACACGTTATTAAAGTTGAACAGGGATAATTTCATTATGTGAATACTTTGCCCAAAAAGTTTAAAATTGACTTTTCAATCAATTGTCCATTTACGGGAACACTTTAGTATAGGGACCAATTCTCACTATTAACTAGTTGCTTATTAGCATGCCTATTATTAACATATTGACTATTTATTAGTACTTATAAAGCACATATTGACTATTTATTAGTACTTATAAAGCACATATTCTGCATGACCATATTCTACATCCCTAATCCTACCCAATTTCTTAAAATTAACAACTACCTTACTATTAATAAGCAGCAAATTAAGAGTTTACTGAGGCAAAAGTTGTAGTCAATTGTTAATAGTGAGAATTAGACATTAAAATAAAGTGACCCCATTTACTTTTATTATATGAAAAAAAAAGATGTCCAGGAGCTTCATTATAAATTCACCTCTTATGTTCCATGAAAGAAATCAATAAATTCATATGGGTTTGGAATAAATGAGGGTGAATAGGTTTGAGGTCATTACATGGTTTATCAGCTTGGTCTATCAGCTAAGTTTCAACTTAATTTGTATTCAATGTAATTTGTATTAACTATTGTATGGTGCAGAGGCTGATAAAAAAGGATAAAGTAATCAAGTAAAACAAAAAAAAAACAGAAAGCCTTGGATTTATTTTTAACATGAATAGCTCAGGGAGCATACAATAGAACATATAATCCCTTCAAACCCTAAAGAAAATGACCGCCTAAATTATTCTAATCAATTCAGACTTTCATTATAGGGTTTATACTGATCTGTGCACTTGTATTTGAACAGCACTACAATGAGGACCTTTGATTAGCAACTTAATGATGTCAGTTAAAAATGCATGAGAAATTAGAAAATAGGAGATGGACTTTTTGATTTGAAATTCACTATTATCACATATATGCTATTTAAAGTATATTTTGTGCATTCTGAATAAAATCTGAACGGTGTCTTGGGTGTTTGTTACAGGTTTATTCTGATCCCTAGAAATGGTTTTGGATCCCTTCAAGTCTATGAAATGTTTTCATTTGTTTTATTTATTTATTTATTTTTTATTTTCTATTAGGTATAAATCTTAAATGTAACCACTATAGTATCACACCTCTCCACAAAAAGCCACATAATTTGAGGTACTATTTATTGGTGTGGAATGACGAGTTGAGTGCTAAAGTTTAGGATTAAGGATTTTTTCATACGAGCAATTGTAATATGTTTGTCTTAGCAAGCACCACTAATAATTACTTTTTAAAATGTTAAAAGTTATTCATAAAATATTTTAGCAACAATTTTGACTGACAGCTCAGATTGTGGAAAATGAAATATAGAAAACACACATACCTATCACTTTGTCTTTCTTCCCATTCCTTATTGGTGTGCACAGTAGACTTTTGATTTGACAGTTTGAGGGTTGTAGATTTTCACTCTTTTAAAAAGAAATAAAAGCAAAAAGAAATAAATGCAATGAAGAAATGGTCAAACAAATTGAGTTTAAAGCAGCTTTGGGAAAAGGGGCAGTTCATGACGCAAAATGGGGGAGGTGAATATCTGAATGAATAAGAGCTCTGTGAAATCCCAGAAACATCGGGATCCCAGAGCGGGATGACCCCAAGCCAATTGACTTTCCTGTCCAGCTTTCCCCTGAGTACTTACTGTCCATGGAAAACGCTGGTCTTTGGTGACATCTGCAATGTTCAGTGGCTCCATAGTGTTCTTGACATACTGGGCATACATATAGTTAATCTTATTGACATCACATTCTCTGTAAAAGACAGGGAAAAAAAGTTTAAGCACTCCTGCTGATAACTTTACAACACTAATACTACACAACTTTACTACTAAATAGAAACCATGTTAAAGGAATAGTTCACCCAACATAAAATTTCTTTCCCCGTTTACTTATTCTAATTAAAATAATTCTTACCAATACCCAAGAATAATAAGGTTCCCAGCAGGCATTCCAATCTGACTATTCTCAAAATGACTCAAATACTTAAGCTACATCCTTTCTTAAGCTTGGCACGCTATTCAATAAATCATAAAGCAAAATGCACTTAGATTAAATATTTCAAATACCACAATGTCTTTTTAATGAGAACAATAAAAGCACTTGACTTAAAAATACAAAAGAAATATATAGAAATTGGCATGTAAGTATAAAGCTAATGTGGTGGGGAAAAAAAATAAAAACACTGGGAAAAAAGTCAAGGCTATGTTCTAGAAATGTCTTGTTCTATTTGTCATATTACCACAATCCATTCTCAAGTAGCTGTAGCTATATACATTTATGTTATGTCAATGCAATGCACAGATGAATGTGAGTTTACATACACAACTGACACCTGAGGCCTGTTGCATGAAGCTGGTTTCGATTTTTACCCAGGTATTTTTGCGTTTAGTTTGAGCAAACTCTTTTGAGTTTTTGGGCTTAAGAAGGTGGGTGGGTTTCATTGCCATGGTAACTTGCATTACACAGCTACCCTGCTCTGGAAGTTTTTAGAATTGCATGGAAAAACAGTATGTCCAGACAAGCTCTAAAAGCTGCCAGGACCGAACATATCCGCAAACTCATAGAAAATAACCAAAACAATCCAAGGTTATTATTTATTTTATTAACAAATAACCAGATGCCACCTGATCTAAATATTCCCTCACAGTTTAATAGTAATGACTTTATTAATTTCTTCACTGATAAAATAGATAACATCAGAAATACAATAACAAATGTAGATTCTACGGCGTCTAGTACTTCAGCTTCATTCATCACACCCAAAGAAAAAATGCAGTGCTTTACAACTATAGGACAGGAAGAGCTAAATAATCTTTTCACTGCATCTAAACCAACAACATGTCTATTAGATCCTGTACCCACTAAATTACTGAAAGAGTTGTTACCTGTAGCAGAAGAACCACTTCTCAATATTATTAACTCATCGTTATCTTTAGGTCACGTCCCAAAACCATTCAAGCTGGTGGTTATTAAGCCTCTTATTAAGAAACCACAACTAGATCCTAGTGAACTGGCAAATTACAGACCCATTTCAAATCTTCCGTTTATGTCTAAAATTTTAGAAAAAGTTGTGTCTGCTCAATTGTGCTCCTTCCTGCAAAACAGTGATCTCTATGAAGAATTTCAGTCAGGTTTCAGGCCCCATCATAGCACAGAAACTGCACTTGTTAAAATTACAAATTACTTCTTGCGTCAGACCAAGGCTGCATCTCTTTGCTAGTTTTACTTGATCTTAGTGCTGCGTTCGACACTATAGATCATGACATACTCATAGATCGAATACAAAACTATACAGGTATTCAAGGGCAGGCTTTAAGATGGTTTAGATCCTACCTGTCCGATCGCTACCACTTTGTTTATTTAAATGGGGAGTCATCTCAGTTATCACCAGTAAAGTATGGAGTGCCACAAGGATCTGTCCTAGGTCCTCTGCTATTTTCAATATACATGTTGCCTAGGGGTGTAACGATACACGTATTTGTATTGAACCATTCGGTATGTGGCTTTCGGTTCGGTAAGCATTACAAACCGAACGATTCGATTCGTTGGACTAATCCTATTATATTTGGAAAATAAAACAGCTTAAAGTGTGTGAAATATAATGTTCTCAGTGCCATTGGGCTCAACAAGGCAGACCAAATGATGTAACAGACAACATGCTGTCTGCCCAGTGGCGTAACATTAGCAGACGGGCATGCAGGGCATGCACTGCGAAAGGCCCTGTAATAACCTCCCCTTTCTGGGTTGCGTCGAAAGACGATGATCTTGTATCGACGATAGCCAGAGATATTGTCAAAAACATCAATTGTTGGCAATATTAAGATATTTGGCATTTCCAATTAATATAGGCTTGTTACATTCTTATTTTTATTAGGCCTACTATTATTATTATGAAGTTACTTTTATTATTAAATTAAAATTACAATTAATTTGCCCCACAATAATTACCAAATAACTGACTTCCTGCGAGGATAACAAAAGATTAGGCTAGCCTATATATTTACTCTTCAATTAAAATGTTTTTAAAAAAGGTATTTTAAAACAGGTCTATTATACAATGAATTATAGGCCTATGATTAAAATATTAACACTTCACTCATCAATAAAAATCAATGAAATAAAAAGTTTTTATTTCAAGCAGCGACTTTCAAAAACAACCTGTTTAAAACTAAATAAACTTTTACGAAACAAAATATTTTATTGTGTAATATTAGAAATATTAAGGGAATAAATTAAAACAGTTAGCTATACCGTTATCAGCATATGTTTAAGTAGATTCGTCTCTTGTCGTCTCTGAGAGAATATGCGGCGTCAGATGCCGAAAGCTCCATCGTTACTCCGTCATTCTGTTTTTACTTTCACTTTCTGTCTAGTGAATTGACTGAAATTAAGACGTTCACCGGCATAACTCTTGCACAAAGTTTGTACGTTGCTTGTGTGTGATATCCATTGGCTCGCCTTCGTGGTTTAAAACAGAAATATTTCCAACATTGTGACGTAACCAATTACCCCCGTACCGAACCGAACCGAACCGTGACACCACTGTATCGTATCGAACCGAACCGTGAATTTTGTGAACCATTACACCTCTAATGTTGCCCCTTGGAAATATTATTAGAAAATATGGGATTAGTTTATTGTTATGCTGATGATACTCAACTAGGCAATATATCTCAACAAGACCAGATGGAACTTCAAAATTATCTAAGCTAACAGAGTTTGTTAAAAATGTTAAATATTGGATGACCAACAATTTTCTCCTATTAAATTCGGATAAGAAAGAGATATTCCTTATTGGACCAAAAAAAACAAAAAACAAAAAACAAAACAGTAAACAGAATCTCTTGGATTACAATTTGCAACTAGATGGATGTACTGTTACTTCCTCTACAGTCAGAAATCTATATAGTTATATTAGACAGCAACTTGTCTTTTGAAAACCAAATTTCCAATGTTACAAAAACAGCATTCTTCCATCTTAGAAACATTGCCAAGCTATGAAATATGTTACCTTTTTCTGATACAGAAAAGCTAGTTCATGCATTCATGACCTCTTGACTGGACTATTGTAATGCACTGCTACGTGGTTGTCCTGCATCTTCAATAAACAAGCTACAGATAGTACAAAATGCAGCGGCTAGAGTCCTCACCAGGTCAAGAAAATATGATCATATTACCCCAATTTTACTGTCTCTGCAACTGGCTACCTATTAAGTTCCGTATCAGTTACAAAATATTACTACTTACTTATAAGGCCCTTAAAGGGATAGTTCACCCAAAAATGAAAATTCTGTCATTAATTACTCACCCTCATGTCGTTCCAAACCCATAACCCAAACCCCCTTCGTTCATCTTCAGAACACAAATTAAGATGTTTTGGATTTAATCCGAGAGCTTTCTGATCCTCCCATAGACAGCAAGGGTCCTTAAACATTCAAGGCCCAGAAAGGTACCAAAAACACTGTCAAAGTAGTCCATGTGACATCAGTGGTTCAATCAGAATGTTATGAAGCAACGAGAATACTTTTCGGGGAAAAAAAAAAACAAAAATAACGACTTTATTCGTTATACATCAGCAACACAATACGTATGCGTCATGGCGCTCTTGTGAATACCTCCAAAACAGATGCGGAAGAGAAGAAAATGTTGAATAAAGTATTTTTTTTTCCACCCCAAAAAGTATTCTCGTTGCTTCATAACATTCCGATTGAACCACTGATGTCACATGGACTACTTTGATGATGTTTTTGGTACCTTTCTGGGCCTTGAATGTGTAAGGACACTTGCTGTCTATGGGAGGATCAGAAAGCTCTCGGATTAAAACCAAAACATCTTAATTTGTGTTCCGAAGGTGAACAAAGGTCTTATGGGTTTGGACTGACATGAGGGTGAGTAATTAATGACAGAATTTTCATTTTTGGGTGAACTATCCCTTTAATGGTTTAGCTCCTGCATACCTCACTAGTCTTTTATCACGCTACAATCCATCACGCTCCCCAAGATCGCAAAACTCTGGACTTTTGGTAGTACCTAGGATAGCAAAGTCCACTAAAGGAGGTAGAACTTTTTCGCATTTGGCTCCCAAACTCTGGAACAGCCTTCCTGGTAACGTTCGCAGTTCAGATACACTCTCTCTGTTTAAATCTAGATTAAAGACACATTTCTTCAGCCAAGCATTGGAACAGCAGCTACGCTAATTATGTCTCTATTTGTTTCTCTGTTTCTGCCACGGGATTGACATCCCGTGGTAACTAGGAATTACAAAAGCTTCAGTCTGGATCCAGAACACCTGAGAAGAGATGATGCCAACCCCTCAGAGGACCTCAGATGATGCCAGCCCTGAAGCAACATTCAGAACTACCATATTTTGCTATAAGTTGATTGCAACATATAATCATTGCTGTTAATAGTGTTCATCGTCTGTTTGATTAAGTCATTAACTGATTTTTACAGTACATTTCTGCCATATGTACATCACCTTGACACCACTGATAAACTACTACTAAATATATTGTAGAAAATTTCATTTCTTGTAAAGCTGCTTTGCAACGATTTGTATCGTGAAAAGCACTATACAAATAAACTTGAATTGAATTGAACTGAATCTAGAGCAGGTTTTATTCTGGATTAGAGATCACAAACCCGAATTGGACCAATCAGCTGTGAGCAAAGTGACACATATCTGATGCAATAAAGCCACTCCCCCTGTATTTCTTGCTTCAAATTAAAGCAGTTTAGAGTGAAAGAACGTCACTATATAAATGATTAAATTCAGTTGATTAATTTGCATCGTCAGATATTTTCTTTCTGCATGCCTTCTCAAACTTTTGCTGCAGTGTTTATTCCTGCCTTGTAAAAGCATTTAAACGGGTCATATGATGGTGCTAAAAAGAACATTTTTATGTGTATTTGGTGTAATGCAATGTGTTTACGTGGTTTAATGTAAAAAAACGCATTATTTTCCACATATTTTACATTATTTTATCTCCTCTAAGCCCCGCCTTACTGAAACGAGTCGATTTTTACAAAGCTCATCGGTGTGAAACAGCGAGGTGTGCTCTGATTGGCCAGCGATCCAGTGCATTGTGATTGGCCGAATACCTCAAGCGTGTGATGGAAATGTTATGCCCCTTACCATAATATGATGCTGTGTCCCTGCGACGACACAAAAACATTAAAAGCCATTTTAAGCACTACTTACACTCATGTTTGAATAGTAAGTAGCAGATTTTTTAAAAATTAAAACGTAATGTTACTTACAGGCTGTGAGTCAGAAGCGCCAGACTGTCCTTGTAAGGTTGGAACTGACCCACTTTTGAGTAAAAGTCTTTCTACATGTAACAGCCGTGGTGTCCAGCAAGCCAGTAAACCTCACTCCCCTGATCTAGTGACTCTTAGCACCCGTCTCCCGCACTTAGACCGCGGTTCGAATCTCGCTCGGAGCGGGGTGAATAGGACCGGTTACACACAACCGGCCTTGTACTCTCCCATGTTCAGAAAACAATCCTCCGTGAAGTGCGCAACACAAACTCCAATATTTGTGTTGTACTGCTCTGGGACAGTGTTGTAAATAAAACTCAGCCACAGATTTCTTATGTCCTCTTTACTCGCATCCAAACACACAGCACCTCTCCACAACATGGCGCCGGTGGAAGCAACAACAGAGCGAGAAAGTTACACCTTCTTTCTTTGCGTATACATTTGAGCGGTGTTATGCAAATCTTCCCACATCGTGACGTAGAGATGTGGGGGCGTGTTAGAATGAGCCGTTTTAGGTAGGTGTGGCTGACACTCAACTTTAATAAAGAATATCTCTTTGGATTTGAGACTTTGGTCTTTGCAACTTTACAGATCTTCTTTATGCACCAAGAGCTTGTAACACTTCAAAGAGAAAGGAAAAATTTAAATTGCATCATATGACCCCTTTAAATTCATTTTATTTTAATTACAACATCAGAGAAGTGAATTGTGCCAGCTCTCGCAAGAAGTAAATCAAACCTATGCTCTCCATATTCCGTGTGATTGGCTGTTTGATGCACGCGTCACACTTGTAGGTACACACGCTCCAGAGTTAATCACAAACTCTGAGTTGATACTCAGACAACCGCTGAACCTGGTCTAAACCAGGTTGGACTTGTTTGGTTGTGCCACTTCTAAACCTACTCTGAAACTCAAAGTTTCTTAAGATTATAACTAAAAACATTGCTGAATTCTCAAATAAAATAATGTTTAACCTAGTAAAATGCATATAATAATCTACAGTTTTTAAGGTTTTTGCATACTACATAACCAGTCAATAACCTTAATCAACAAAGTACTATTATTCAACTATCAAAAAAAAAAAAAAAAAAAAAAAAAAAATATTAGATGAACTAGAACAGTAAATGTAAGGTTCCACATTCAATACAATTTAAGATCTATCAGCAGCAGAATGCCTCTGTATAATGCCTTCAGTTACCACAGACAACAATACTGAGCCATCCCTCAGTTTATAGAATTAAACAAAAATCACATTCACAGCAGTGAAATTATTATATTAAATTTGGTAGATGCAACTTTCGTAGTGTGTTCAAGGTATACATTTTACCATTATGTAAATTCCATAAAAATGAGCAGGAACTTTTGATGGAAGTGCAAGAGGCAAGGCATTAAAGAGAGTTTATAGCAGAAAAGTAATGCCTGTGTTTCAGTTAAAGCATTAATTAATATATATATATATATATATATTTTTTTTTTTTCTGTTTTTCTGCTTTATACTTGTCTAAATAATTCTTTAAGCATTGGAACTACTATCCTAGGCAAATGAACTTCTGGTTATATGTTATACATGTAATTCCTATGAGTGGAGTTTGCCCAATTTTTGCACAGTTAAGTCACATCACTTTTTTTTAATGCTATGAAAATGGTAATGACAGAAATTAGAAATTATGAAAATCATAAATTATAACTTTGCACAGACAGCGCTCTTTTTTTTTTTTTTTTCAAAAGTCTCATGTTAAGACTTGTGGTTTTGAAATATTTTAACGTTTATATTTTTACATTTTTATTTTAACATTTATTGTAGAGCAGCACCTTGTCCCATAGACTCTTATTGTAAATTCATTACTATAAAAATATTTTTGTTTTTACAAACTAAGGGACTTTGTCTTGCAGTACATTATCTTCTTTTTTATTATAACCCCACCTGTTTGGGAAGTCCACGGATCCTGCAAGCTCCTCATATTCCATGTGAAACACACTGGAGAATGTGTTCTGTAACACAAGCAGAACAGCAATTACTTACTCTGCAGTTTCACTCACAGAGGTAAACTTTGAGGAGGTTTAACACAGAGGTAAGCTAGTATTTCTGAGGCTTTTTAATGCTATTAGTGTCTGGCTGCCTGTGTAAACCTAACATTGAATATCTGCAGACACATAGTTTAATGTGCCTGTGTTTGTGCATTTCTGGAAGGGTTAGAATTTCCTGCTCATTACAAGTAAATAGTTATGGAGCACGGTTCAGTACGAAAAGCATTCTGCGAGCAGTCAAAACAAAAATGTTCACAATGGATCTGTGCAATAAGCAAGGAGAAATGCAATAAATTATGAGTTTATTTCCACATTCCAGACCTCATGACAGACGTCGAATATGGGCTTGTCGACAAACTTGTCTTTCCTTTGCAACAGCTGCTCTTTCCAAATTTGAAGACACTAGGAGGACCGTGTCTTAATAAATTAAGGTGCCATTCAAATGCACTTCCAGAGGTGAAACCTGCCTCGGTTAGGAAGACTAGTTGATTGTAGACCAGATCAGTTTTTCACAATGGTTAATCTCTTTCCATAACACTCAATATCACTGTGAACTGGAGAATGAATTAAATTAACAAGCTGTCTTTCTACTTTATATCTGGACTATGGTGCAACTTCCAAAGACTATAACAACTGTGTGTAAAGTTGAGGAAAACCAGAGCTTTTTGTATTAACAGAGTATGCAGAACTAGGTTTCTAGGTCAACAAATGACCTCTGAATTAGGGCTGGGCGATATATCGAATGCGATAATCATGCGCATCTCGTCAGTAAAGCCGGTTCCGTGATTAGTCGTAAATCTCCATCACCTGCTTTTAATACACAGAGCCATGGTTCACTGACAAGCTACACAATATCGTATTCATAATCGAAGGCGATTCATCTGTGATAATGAACGTGATATTGCGTAGATTGTCAGAGATCTATGGCTCTGTGTATTAAATGCTGCTCCATCTGAAAGCAGGTGATGGAGATTTACGACTAATCAAGGAACTGGCTTTACTGACGAGATGCGAATGATCGTTGCATTCGATATATCACCCAGCCCTACTCTGAATTATGATACACATCTCAAAAACAGAACTCTCTGTGACTATAAACAAAGTTTTACCACATTTATATTAATGATTCTACCTCAACATCATTGAAAATGAAATAATTGTAATTAATTCGGACAATTAGGCATTCATGGTGTTTTAATTCCCACATGAAGTGAAATACTTATAAACTAACCTAACAAATGACTGTGTTCTAGGTGCACCTATGTAGAGCAGTTATTTTAGGTTGTTTGCAAAGCCAAATATAGGAAACATTGCACATACAGTCAGTACACCTTTCAAAAAACACACATGCACAGTGAGGTGGACCACTTCTGAATGAGAGCTTTCCCTGATTGCTCAATGGGAAGGGAGGATTCATCAGTTTAAAAAAAAAAAAGTTTCTTTTATCCTTTTTTGTACCATGACTCTCATCTACTCTTCTCTGTGCATCCACCAAAAGGTTTTCCCAGCTTTTCATGTGATACATTTCCCTTTGATCTTAACAGAAGTGCATATTGCTGGAATACATAATGTTTTCCTTATTACAGTGTTTGCAAAGCGGCAATATATTGAAATATACTGAAATATATTAAATATATATATTGAAATTCAGCAAGCACTGGTATTTCCTTCAGAAAATGTAATTTGAAATATCTGGTATTTTGGCTGCATGAGGTGCATGTGTATTTGTTGCCATATTTCTTTGGCAGTGGCAAATAAGGAAGCAATTTAAGTGAAGTTCTCTGCTAGTGAGTCTGCTATAAAGGAAGCAAGTGTTTCTTAACTCTCTCACTCAGCTATGGAAATATCCTGCACAGCCTCTCTTTTATAATGCCTAAATGCTGTACATTAGCATTAGCGAACTATTAACAACAACAACAACAACAACAAAAAAAACGTAATCGTATTGGGGTAAAATTTAAAAGAAAAGGTTGCTCTTTAAACACTAGTCAGGCCTACAGAGATACACCATTATGTTCTGGAATTAATCAAAATAAAAGAGATTGTAATTATGTTTAATAACTCATTATAACTCAATAAATAATTATGTTTTTTCTAAATGAAACAAAAAATATTTTGCATTATATGTCATTTGTAGTTTCTAAACAACCCAGTAGCTCAGAGGTTCTGAGTGTTTTGTTTTTTGAGCCACTGTTTTGGAACGTTGCAAACCATAATTATTTTGTGTGGTAGTATCAGCAGTACCAGTATCAGCTTGTCTCGTCCTGAAACTTTGGTATAAACCCGCTCCCCCCACAAACACCTCAGAGCCCCTCTTTCAAAAATATTGATTGCTGCGGCCCCAGTGTTCTCAATATGCCTCCATTGATAAAAGCTTCTATATTTAATTGTCTCTTAGAACATTAAGTCTCAACTACAAGCAATTTTTTTTTTATTTAGGCTAAAAATATAGATGTCAAAAAAGCATGCTGTTTGAAGCCCAAGCTTAATTTTTTTTCAAGCATCCTAAAGGGATAGCTATATTTTGGATAGCCAATATCTTGGTGACACCAAAGAAATGCAAAACATGCTTGATATTTCCATGTTTTATGATCATAAGAATTCTTTGAACGTTTTTAGTGTTTTGGAAATAAATGTGATGTGATATTTTGGTCTTACAGCTGTTTCCCTGTCAGAAATGAAGACAGTGCATTCTTGGGCCTGCATGAAAGACAAGATGGTAGCCACAGTTTTCCTCAGTAAGACCTCCAAAGACTGCTGCTCTTCAAAGATCAAACTAGCCAGATCCAACAACACCTACAAAACACCCCAAACAATGATCACTGCTTATAGCCAAGTTACTGTTTAATCACACCTATACAAAATTAATTTGTACTAAAATGTGGAAAAAATACCTGGTTTCGCCTGTTCTCCAGCTGTGAAGTCTCATAGAGTTGTGCATTGTGTAGCACTATGCCAGAGAAAGCCAGGTACGAAGAAAAGTCCTGTCGAGATGAAAAATTAACAAATTATTATAATAAAATGACAGAAACTATAAAATAACTATAAAATTAAATGTGCAAATTTTTCACCCTCTCATCCTGTTCTGTGAAGGCACTGTTCTCTCCACACCTTTTATTGATTGCTTGTGCTACTCCAACAACCTTTAAGCATTAATAAGACATAGCACTCAAGTTTTAATAGTACATGTTGCAAATATTGTATGACAGTTCAGACATTTTTTTGTTTAAACTCATCTCTCACCTCATCTCTGTGATTTTTGATGGGCAAACACAAGATGCTCTGTGTCTTATATCCTGTAATTTGGTCCACTTCTGCATTAAAACGTGGATCCTGAAGGAGAAAAGAAATCAACCACAATTCTTATTTATCCAGCATTCCTGTAAATTATGACTTACAATAATATCACCATTTTAAAAATCAGCTGCCCATTTCATAACACAATGTATTTTTTTTTAAATAGTTAAATTCAACAATTTTTTTCTTCTTCTTATGCACCTTAGAAATACAACCTAGTCATACATGTTAAAGGAATAGTTTACCCTAAATAAATAAATAAATAATCAATCTATCATATAGATTGCATTTGTTTATTCAGTGTTTAGCTCAGGCCGCAGGGTAGGGTATGCCTGGTTAGAATGCCTTGGGACTTTGTGTCTGTTGTTGTGATACCACCAGCCTATCAGCACTGTCATGACGTCATTTTATTCTTCATTTCTTGTGGCTCAGAAACAACTGTGTCCCTGAGCACAGATGGCAGATTTCCATTTGTGTACATCTGGGACGGGGGGGGGGACACCTGAGCAACTGCAGTTCTGTTTGGCACCGTTACTGACACAGTAATGACATACTTCAGGTATACAAATATGTTTTTAAGACATCATGATATTTTAAATGGTGACTGCTGGATTATTCATTGAATGTTTATATGAAACAGTGTCTCACAAGACAATTAAACACTTGAATTTCATGCCAAACATGGTTAAGGGTTTATCTTAACCTTAATTTTAGTGTTTTAAGATACATCCTGTTAAAGATTAAGATGTTTTAATCTATTATTCTTTCTCTTTCTCACTATCTTTCTCTTTACCTATTTTTTTTTCCTTTCCCTCTCTCTGTAAAACTCAGGGAAACACAATTAAACTAAATTACAAAGAGCTAAAAATACCTGCCGTCATTATACAAACTGTTGGTTAGCAACTGAATTGCATAACATTTAAATCTAATCAAAGGCCTTAAGAGATATAGCCTAAATTGCGTTTCTAAGGAAAAACTTTATTAGTGCTATACGAGGATTTTATAAAGCAGAAAATTTTATTTCAGTCTCTGAAACCAAAGTGTTTTCTATGCACATGACAAGGTAATACAGAGGAATCAGATAAGAGGAGAATGCCTGCTGTCAGAAATTCTGTCTAATTATTGAGATAAGCAGGTAAATCCAAACTTTTCTCTATTCAAAGTTTCATTATAAGATCTAATGGTGATGATACAGTCTGAGGGAAAAAAAACACAAATTTGTCTTAGTTGTTGTCTTTTAACAACTAGCCAATCTCATGACCAATAATTTCTACTTATTTTTTTCAATTTGTATTCATTTTAATTTTATGTATTTAAAATGTCACAATTTTTAATTTCACATGGTGAAATTAATTATCAACAAATTTAGGCATTCTCATTTATAGTCTTTAAGTAATAAAACACTGAAATGGCAAACAGCGGTTGAAATGACAGAGCCTCACCTCATACGCATTCTTGATGTTCAGAGGCTGTCCAGTGGCTGCCACATATCCCACAATTCCTTTGTTCCATTCTAGGCGAATACCACTGTTGGAAGCCTCCTCAAGAGTGGACCCTTCTGCAACATCAAATAGCCGGCTAACCAGGAACTTCCTGTTTGAACTGTCCTCTCCAACCAAGAACAATGAATAGCGATCCGCAGCTATCAACTCGTGAGTGTGTAAGAAGATCCTGTGGCAGAGGGCAGTAAGGTCCAAGTGACTTGAAACATCACGTACAAGCTCCAACAGACGAGCACAGCGGTCCCCATTTTCACGAACTCCTGAGTCCATAATACCTCCGCCCTCATCTGTCCCATTGCCTGAGCCAGGCCGCTGGGGAGGAGGAAGTGGCATCTGCACCCTTTCTGTATCACTAAGAAAAGTAAGCGAACCCTCGGCGTCTTTCACAACAATGGGGCGAAGTGGCCTATCAAACTCAGATGCAGAGATCTTTTGTGTAGGGGTGGATGGAGCTGGACTTGGAGATGGTGCATCAGTTGGACCCAGTGGATGGAGGGCCGATAAATGTTCTGGCGAAGCTTTTGATCCTTCCCGAGATGGCTGAATGGAGTGGACACGTTCAGCAACCCAAGCGTTGACCATTTCCCTTAAAAAGAAATGTAACCAAAATCATTAGCTCAGCAGTCTCTTAACCTAAAAAATTACAAATACAAAACTAAATCTGATTTGATAAATTTGATTATACCTAGTCACAAAGACAGTTCACTTGGTATTTATCGTGGTAATGCAACCAGGCAGCTATTTCCTAGGTAGGTAACACTCATACAAGTTCAGCTTCTAAAATCTGACCTCATCAATTTTCCTATACCTTTCAGGCTGGTCACATTAATGTGCATGCATGTTATACAGCAAACAAACTCAATAATTGAAAGGTGGGACTTCCATTCAAGAGCTGCCATATGGCTTCCTCTTATACTGTCTCTGCTACTCAGCTGGAAAATCTGTTTCAACTCATCTACCGACTGTTGACCCAGCAAGAAAAAACAGCAATGTAGAGAATTTTCACAGTTCACCTCAGTTATTTCAAGGTTTTATGGGCAGTTTGCTGGACTGGGTCTATCTATATAATGAACTGTTACAAAGGTTCTACATTACATTCTCGAAGTTTTCATTAAAAGTTGAATGGGACATTGAGTTTAGCAGCTCAAATGGAAAACATTGAAGTATATAACAACCCACAATCATAACATTTGCTGATAGATTATTTCCAAATCTGTCAAAATAACACTAATGTAGTGGCTTTTATTAAAATAACACTACAATGAAGGCATTAAAATAGCCTGTAACAAATGTTTTCAATGAAATGTTTATTATTCGGGTAGGATATTCAAACTCCACCATAGTCTCAGTGGACCCGACCTAAATTGTCCTTGGCTA
This sequence comes from Spinibarbus caldwelli, assembly GCA_039654775.1. Lineage (NCBI taxonomy): Eukaryota > Metazoa > Chordata > Actinopteri > Cypriniformes > Cyprinidae > Spinibarbus > Spinibarbus caldwelli. Next base: position 38,052,040 of record CM077220.1, read on the forward strand.
GAATAGTTTAAATAAATAACATTCCCTTTGAAGAGACACCATCCAACCATTTGCTAAAATTAGTAACTTCATCTACAGTTATTCATGCTAAGAAGTTTTAATTTATCCCGGCCAATCGAATAGTTAGGATTTAGATAGATAGTTAGATCTAATAGTTAGATGGGTTGTTTTTTTTTTCTGTGGTAATAAATAAATTAATTAATTAATTAATAATTAAACAAGCAAACAAACAGCTGGCCAGATGTTAGAGTAAGATATAATTGATTAAAGACAAATAAAACCTAAAAATATTCCCAAAGGGCAGAAATGTAGATGCTACACACAGCCAGGAACATCACAATGTTTGGTAGAATTTGTAAAATTTTTCAACCGTCTCAATCTAATTCTTAACTACTTTTGTGTTTTGGCAATATGGATGGCAAATTTGTATGAATTCCTATGATTCATACGTTTTTGTATGATCTGCTTACACCTCACTTTTTTTTTTCTTTTTCTAAAACTCTTACACTTTTGTATGAATCAGATCATACACATTCATATGAAATTGCAGAATTGCAATATATACATATATTTTTTTTTTTTTTTTTTTTTTTTTTTTTTTCGTTATTTGTTATGTCTGTTCTTCTTCCTCGTTATTTCACCGGTACTGGACATAATTTTCTGAGCACACAATAGGCTAGTTATCTGGACATGTAAGCAGGTGTGTTAATTCATTTGATATCATAGTTAAGGCAACTTATTTGTTTAAGCTCTGCATTAAAGTGCATAAAGAACATCAAATCAATCAATATATCAATCATTTCAATATATAAAAGTTCACATCTTTGTTTGTTGGTTGTTATTGATTAAACAGTGTAAGCAATGAGTATAGCCTACATCATAGTAGTGTATAATGTGAAATTGCTACACACAACCTCAGATATGATTAATTCCTCTAATAAACGACTTCCAAATTACGTTTACATCGGAGTTCACAAGAAAAAAAAAATGCAGTAAATACTTACACTTTCCTTTACAAACAACAAAAAAATGTAAAACAGCTAAAGTTAAATTTGAAATGAAGGCAAATATTTGGTGCCTGATGAGAACATGGAACGCTGCGTTGCGCAGCTGCAGCAAGCGGGTATACAGCCTCATTACAGGACGACTAGTCTTTAAACTGAACTAGCAATCTGCGCCTTTGAACTTACCGAGAAGCCTTTCGCACAAAATAAGAATGTGCGAACTCTAGGTTGTCGTCAAGCCAAGCCTCCATCATCCTCTCACTTTCGGGAGGATAAACCTCCATTCCGCCTGCACTGATCAGCCGGTGGATATCATCCGCCTGCTCTCTTCTGATGTTCAGTCACAAACACACTTCCACCACAACCAGACACCAGCGTCTACACTGGCTGCACTATTACTCTCTCTCTCTCTCTCTCTCTCTCTCTCTCTCTCTCTCTCTCTCTCTCTCTCTCTCTCTCTCTCTCTTCCCCACGCACACACAATTAACGCGGCTTTACTTACATTAAAAGAAAGTCTATCACAAGGCAAGGTTAATCAAAACTCATAAAGCTTGTTACCCATTTGGAAGGATACCTTCATATCAGACCTCAATTTAGGTGATTATGCTAAGTAACAGTTGTAGCTATTTTGGTACATTATTAGTAGCCTGTATCACATCAACTTTTTTTTTTCTTTCTTTTCTTTTTTTTTTTTTTTTTTTTTTTTTGTCCCATTTGGTGCTTTAATGTATAATTTATATACTTTTTACTGCCATTTGATATTAGGAAATAAACTCCTCACAACCACTTCATCAAGTTAATCAATATCCCAAGGATACCATATGGGTAGTTGGCATGACATGTCAATTAGTGATTGTAGCATGGTTAAAGCTACAGTTAAAATGATGTAAATCAACATTTTACATATTTCATTGTTATCTTTTACAATTGTTATACATTCAACTATTTTATAAGCTTGGATAATTAAAAGACAGCATGGATTTAGATCAACAACTGAAAAAATAAATAAATAAATACATTTTAATGCCCACTGAATGTTGTTCACTATATTACCTAAAATGCACTTTGCTTTATGGACATGCAGTGTATACAGTCAAACACAAATATTAAAAAATGCAAATGTCAATACCATTGGATTTTATTAAAATAACAAAATTCAGAAAATTTCTTACCAGACATTCGTCCCTTTGAACTTTTTTTGCTAACCTATTGCCTAATATTGAATAGCCCCGACCCACCCCTAAGCACTACCCCATCTCTGTACACAATGGTGTAGCCTTACCAGCAGATGGTGCCTCCTTCTCTCCTGGGAGAGGGAGATACCACTGAAGGCATAGGCCTATGTGCTCTCTTGGGTACAAATGTGATTCCACTGTATACATGGTGGCCTGGCTGAGCTAATGACAGTCTCTGGAAAGACTATATGTCAGTGAGAGTGAACTGTATTGGAAAATGTTTCAATAAAACATTTTTATATTGTTATTTTTTTTTCCCAGTTCATTTATCAATGGCTGCATTTGGCAGGCACTTCCCACTATCTTTCCACAGAAGATGCAACTTCGGAATCGTGTCAGGACATGCTGGGCTTATGGTGGGATTCCTGTGGCTCCCATCTACGGCACCACATGCAACCTTCACAAACTTCAAGTACCGTTTGTCATGGTGTCCCCAACTATATGTGCATGAACACACAGAGTCAGCTAGCTGGGCTGAAACACTGTCCAGATGTGGTCACTCAAGTCACTCTAAGCTAAACTACTCGGTTCACCTTTCAGTCGTAAGTCAAACAACACTCTGTTCCTTCACATAATTCCATGCACTACATTAAACAGCTCAGCCACTATTGTAAACCCAGTGCTATGGAGGATAGCGTTAGATGGAGAGAAGTCCTATGCAGTCCTCCAATGGAAACAATTTTGAGTGCTTAGTTTGTCCTGTGTAGCGCTCAACAAGACAAATATGGCAGTAAAATCATTTATTAACAGCAGGTTTAATGGAGACAGAGAGAATGGGGTTGAAACCGGGGTCAAAACAATGGTATAGGCCTACTGCAGAGACACAAGTGATTGTGCCACTGAATGCAGGAAATGAAAGTAACTTGAAAAATCCCATTAAAAACATATGTGACCCTGGATGACAAAACCAGTCTTACGTGTCAATTTTTTGAAATAAATAAGCTTTTCATTGATGTATGGTTTGTTAGGATCGGACAATATTTGGCCGAGATACAGCTATTTGAAAATCTGAAATCTGAGGGTGCAAAAAAATCAAAATATTAGAAAAATCGCCTTTAAAGTTGTCCAAATGAAGTTCTTAGCGATGCATATTACTAATCAGAAATTAAGTTTTGATATATTTACGGTAAGAAATTTACAAAAAAAAAAAAAAAAAAAAAAAAAAAAAACTTCACGGAACATGATTTTTACTTAATATCCTAATGATTTTTGGCATTAAAAAAAAAAAAAAAAATCGATAATTTTGACCCATACAATGTATTTTTGGCTATTGCTACAAATAAACCCCAGCGACTTAAGACTGGTTTTGTGCTCCAAGGTCACATATTGTCCGAAATTTGCTTGCCTTTGCCTGTCTACCATGAGAAAAGATTTATTTTGCTCAGATGCTTGTGTCTTATCAAGCTTTTCACTGAACAGTTTTTTGTTTTTTTGTTTTTTTTTCATGATATCCTGATGATATAGATGCTAGTAACATTAACACAAGAAGAAGATGGTGATAAATTTTTATGTACTTTAATATATTAATTGAAAAATTAACCAAATTGGGTGCAAATTATGGGGGTATTATCAAACTCTTGAGTCCCCATAGGAAGTCAAAACAAAGGGTTGGGGAGTTTATGTATTCAAATGCAATTGTTTTTTTTTTTTGTTTTTTTTTTTTGTTTTTTAAAGATATCTCAGCGACCACACAAATGAGATTATGACAGCTTAGTCAAGCTTAGTTAAGTAAGCCAAGGTGTGTATTTTCTCCTGGCTGCAACAGTCAGCTGCTCAAGCCCTTTTTGTAAAGATTGTTATCAGACAAATCATAGCTATGGGTAATATTTATTTGCGATATATCGCAAATAGTTAAAATGTTTTGTCAAAATGTTAAAATCTAAAAACCTTTAAAAATGACAGACCCTTGAAAGTTATTTTAAAAGGTAATTTGCACATTGAATGTACCACCTATTTCCATTTTGATTCAATACATGTTACCATTGATCTAAATCTTGACAGTTACAGGGATAGTTTACCCAAAAATAGAAATGTCTAATATTTATTTTGTGTAACATAAGGCAAATTTAAAATAAAATTTTGAACATTGTTTTAAAGTTTTTTTTTTTTTTTTTTTTTAATCATACAATGAAAGTCAATGAATTACTCAAAAAAGAAAAAGGGAAAAAAACAAACACAAGAAATAAATGTGTACAGGTTTAAAACAACATGCACTGTTCACTGTTTTCAAGTCTTTATGCCATGGCATGCACATCAAGGTATGCTTTGCAGGCATAGTTACCTCCAGCATGCACAGAATTCTCCTTTATATCACATCTCCTCTAGGACCATGAAGGGGTCACAAGCAAGGTATTTCGGAGAAAATCTGCTGCAGTAGAAAACGTCCCCAGTGAACAGTTCTGAGCTCCGGTTGAATACTGTTAAATATTTTGGGAGGTAGTGGAGGGGGTTTCAGGAGGTTGAGTCTTTCTTTCTGAGCTTGACAAACCACAGAGCTATCTCTGGTAAACATCACGAAGGTCTAGCAAGATCTGGAACAAACACAAAGGAAAGTGTGCAAAGGGGATGGCTCACCCTTACATTCAGGTTGTTTTATTATATAACAGGATGTTAGGAGAGCCTGAGCTGATTTGAGCTGTGGTCTGCCTGTTGCAGAAATCTTCTTAAATTAGTAACAGTTAAACTGGTCAAGCAAATATCTTATGCTAACTTAACTGGAATACATTTGCATTGTCAATTAACATTCAAAAAGACATTATGTAAATTGCCACTGCATATTGAGCTCATCTGTAATGACATTGGAGTGAATGTCTCTATTTGCTGGCACACCATCAAGAATATAAAACACCTCTTTCCATTTGGAAGCCACATGCATGCATATGTTAAATATGAATTGCAAATATATTTGTTTCCCATGAATGATGCTTGTTGTTGCAAAATCTGCTGTCATGTCTCTATCACAAGTTTTTAAGAAAAAGATATGATCTAGTACATACTCCACTAAAATACTTAAAAAAATAATAAACATGTTTTATTTTAATGTATGAGTATGTACTAAGTAGACCATAATGTGTAGCATAAACTCTTTTAAAATAGTAAGTATAAATACAAATTGTACTTTTAGATGACAGCAATTTAAAAACATACATCAATGACACACTAAACCAGGATTACTCTAGTTATTAAGCTTCTATATTGTTTCCAATGGGAACAACATACAGTAGGCTGTCTTTGAGATTTAGCTGTCTGCTATGTCTGGAAATACGTTAAACATCCAATCCATCTTGATGCTTGTCAAATCCACAATTATCGTTATGATTTATAACTATCTCCTCAGTTTAAACAGCTGTAAAATAGGCTGAAAAGTAGGTATTTGCTAAAAATAGAAGTACATCTGGAACACATTTGTTGGTCCAAACACACTGTATGCATTATTGGTTACCTCTATGTGAACCCCATTTTTAAACTTTGGTCATAGGTTGATGTTGAATATAATGCAGATTTTATGGATTGATGGGGTTTGTCTCAATGGATTAGCAAGCCAAAGTACACTAAAGTGTAAAACCTTGTGTGAAAATGTTCACAGAAAAATTAAAGACTGTTTTTGTTACAGACATGCTCAAATCAATCATAGACACCAAGTTTGATATTAATGATGTTTTGTCCTGATACACACAATACCTGTGCAATTGGTGATATATCGGCATATTTGATTTAAAAGCTACAGGTGAAGAGTCTTGTGAATAATGACCTTAACATTAGTACTTCTTCACACAACATTTCATGGTTTCAGAAGACTTGGAATACAGAACATGAGTTATATGGACTACTTTAATATTGTTATTTTTTTTTTTTAATTTAATTTTTTTTTCTGACCATGTCGTTCATCTAATGCACCTGTAATGCCAATTTCTTCTGGCAAATGACACTTTTTGACATTAGCAGTTTGTCACAATAAAAACCATGTAGACATAAGAAACAAATATTTAAGGAGGTTGAGGTTTACTTTGTTTTTCCTCTCTAATGATGTACAGGTATTCCTCTGTGCAAGCTGTTAATTCTGTGGAAACTGTTGATGGAAAGAACAGAGGAGCTCATTTCAGTGTGTGAAAACACTCTTGATTTCCCTGAGGCAGTGTCCAAAATTTTGTCACGCTTCTTTCCACACACAAACAAAGGCTACAACCCCATGAGTGTTGTTTGATGCTGTTTTTTTTTTTCTTGTTTTTTTTGTTGTAATGTGAAGTTTGTTCAAGTGTAATCAAAGACAGGCAAACACATTACAAAACTATATAAGGCTAATGTAATAAAAGTATGTCTATTTGTTATTCACACGATGATTGACTGAAATTAGACATTAGGATCAGTGATTAGGAACATCGGCAGTCTTGTCTGGAAACATGGAATAATAATTATAGATACTGCTTTTTTCTTGCACTTGAAGCTCATTGCTTCTTACTGTGATGTGCCATAACACATTTTGGCTGATAACCATGTGCACCTGGTCAGTCAATGGAAGAGTCAGTCTGTCAGTCTACTCTTTGTCAAAGGATAATGAGTACTTGTTGTGTAAAAAGTTTACGTTTTTTCTTTTCAACTGCTTACAAACAATTTTTTTACTTGTCACAATTTCTGAAACCTGACACTCAACCCCCAAAACCACACACCAAATCTGCAAAACCATACACTAATTCCTGGCGTTTGACTCAGTTTTCAATTTCATAAGACACTTTTTGCAAAACACAACACAATTTTCTATGTAACACACAAAAATCTAACAGGAATTACAGTAATATTTATGGCAAATGTGTTTGCAAATGTTTTCTTTTGAGATTTATTTGTGATATTTTGAATGCAGTGCTTCATTTTGCAAGAGATGTGAGGCATTTTGCATTTTGTGTGTGCAATTCTAGGATTTGTGTTTAAAGTTTTGAAAAAAAGAGGCAAAGTTTTGAAAATGTAAGCAGTTGAAGAAAAAACTGTAATATCAAAATTGTGTTAGCCTTTACCACATACACCGTGTGCTGAATTATTAGGCAAGTTGATACTTTGGTCATATTTTTTTCCAAGAACATTTTACCAATTCCAAACCACATCAATCTTAATAACTATTATTGACTTTGTATTTAATCATTTATAAGTGATATATAATTGTCCATGAAGGCTGGAAGTCAAAAACTCCTAATATTCAGGTGTGCCGAATTATTAGGCAGGTTTTCTTTTACAGATAAAATGAACCAAAAAAAAAGAGATTTAACTCAGACTAAAAGTCAAAAATCATTAAATGCCCATGAGAAGGATGCAATACTAATGCAATAATAGAATCTGAAAAGTTAGGGCATGACCATTGGGCAGCGAAAAGCTCATTGGGTCAGCAGAGTCAGAAAAAACAGGAGGAGAAGAAAAGACACTTAACTGCAAAAGAATGAAGAATTAAGGTGAGGATTAGGTGAGAAACCATCAGGAACCATTTAGTCTCCAGCGCCATCATTTTCCAGAACTGCAGCTTTCCTGGAGTCTCCACAAGTACAATGTGTCAGGTTCTCAGGGACTTTGCTTGGGTAAAAAAATCCTAAAAAATGACCCTCACTTAATAAGAATAGCATGCTGAAGTGTTGTGAAATACATTAAGACTGATTTTTCATAGGCTTTATGGACAGATAAGTTTTTAGTGACTCTTGAAGGACCAGCACCACATCCTCTTGTACCACTGTTTGAAGAATTTGTCTTCCAGAATCTGGCAGTACATTTTAAGAGCTCATTTTTAGTCCAACTTCTATCCTGAAAAGTCTGTCTTGCAGAAATTGACTAATATGAGCTCCTAAAACTTACTGCCAGATTCTGGAAGATCAATTCTTCAAACAGTGGTACAAGAGGATGTGGTGCTGGTCCTTCAAGAGTCACTAAAAACTTATCTGTCTATAAAGCTTCCAGCCTTCATGGACAATTATATATCACTTATAAATGATTAAATACAAAGTCAATAGTAGTTATTAAGATTGATGTGGGTTGGAATTGGTAAAATGTTCTTGGAAAAAAAAAAAAAAAAAATGACCAGAATATCAACTTGCCTAATAATTTGGCACACGGTGTATATATACTGACATTAACATTGCTTTTAGTAATTTCTGAGGGGACAGAACTATGGAAAAGTCACATTTGAGCAGGCTAGGTTTTCCAAAAAATAAAAATATAAAGAAATATAAATATAAATAAATAAAATTAAATAAATAAATGTGTTCTCTATGAACTTTTGAAAAAATAACTAAATTATTGAAAGTGACAGTCATAATATTCCAGATGGAGAAGAAAATATGAATGAATGTTATCAGTACAAGATGTAAAATATCATATATACAGGCCAGGGTATGAAGAGCCAGACTGCGGTACAAGTAGAATTGCTTTGCTAAGGCCGGACCTGGTTGACAAATCTGGGGACTTTGCCAGATAGGGTGTGTGCAAAGAGAGACAAGAGGAGATTCACTGTGACAGCTGTGTCATTTTCTTGCTTTATTACTTCAGTTGATACGAGAAGCAGATAAACCCGTCAATTTTCCATCATGTGGAATGTCCTGCTTTAAGTGATTATCTTAAAAATTGTGAAGTGGCAATGTATAAGAATGCATTATTTCAAGTGTTCAATATTATGCTACAATTAATTTGAATGAATTTTAAAGGTCAAAGCAATAAAATGTAAGACAAAATACATGCCGAGCAGCTGATCAAGTGGTTAATGAGTTTGGCAAGTGGATGACTGGTTAAAGAGAGAGCCTCTCTAGATTGTTCTTTTCAAGGGCCATAATAGATTCATACCTTCAAAACGCAAGAGCACACAGATGTTAAAATAAATAATGTTGAACCTTTTGGCCTATTTTTAAATGTAATCAGGTTCCACTGTATTGGTACCACCATATATTCAGATAGATAGATAGATAGATAGATAGATAGATAGATAGATAGATAGATAGATAGATAGATCTCAGAGAAATTCAGACAAAGATACATTAATACCACACACAATTCATATGAAAGATAAATATTTGGAAGTTCAGAATTCAATCATTTTCTGACTTCCATCAACAAATCTGCTCTCAGCAAAGTGTTTGCTCATCCCTTCAGAGTTATTTTTAGTACGAGGGCTTTGGAATAACTCTTGCATAGAAATGGAAATTTAAGATCAACACAATGAGAACTTGGCTCTGCAGCTCTATCCCCTCTGGAATTTGTGACTTATACAAGTAGTCCAAAAAAAAAAAAAAGAATAAATAAAATTCTTAAACATCTACCATACCACAAGGGGATCTCCAGATACTAACAGAGGAAACTGGATTTCCTCTGCAGGGATCTGAGATATGCATGATTCTTTTTCCTGACAGTTTTGTCCATGGTAACTTTACAATTTTTTTAAGGACTCAAAGCAAATAATGGGCCTGTTGCATGAGAAGACACACATGCCATTTGGAAAGTCTCTGTATGTCTCAAATCAAACATGTACAGTAACCACCAAGTAGAATTCACATTCAAAAATGGCCCTAGAGAATTCTTATAAAGCTCTAACTTGAGTTAACCAGACTGAGTGCAGATTTCTTTAACACCATTGCCTTAGCATATCAACTATTTCCCAGTTAGCTAATCAAACATGTATGGCATATTTTTAAGAATAGTTCACCCAACATTTTTCACATCCGCAGGTACTGTAACTATGATCTGTTGTATGTCAAGAGAAGCCTAAACCCATACAGTTTGGAACGATGTGAATAAATATAGATATAATAAATAGTAACTGAATGTTTGTTTCCAAACTAGTCCAGTAGACTGTAAGAGCTGTTTTATGTTGGCTAAAATTATTGACCCAGTTCTTCAAAAGTGATGTCAGGGCAGTTTTGTTTTGTTTTGTGATATGCATATCTGTGCTTTGAACTTGTCTGAAAGCTTGAAAATTTTTACAAAAAAAAAAAAAGACAGTCCAAAAATAGCTTTTGGGTTTGACAAACACAAACACTGTTAGTGAAATATATGAGCTCAATACAACTGAACCAACTAACGCATGAAAATCCAACCACATAATTATGACACAACATACGGTGAGTGCAAATCAAAAGAACATAAGGGCGCTTCTTCAACTAGGGGCACTTTTAGCCTTGTGAAGTTGAATAAAAAAAAAAAAAAAACTTGTTCAAAAGTCACGTAACACAGTCTCATAAGTTTAAATAATTTGTCTAGTTTTAAGGTCTGTAAGAGAACAAACTTAGATTACAAGAGAAATTGTTAATATTTTACATTTTTCCGACCTGCAATGAACAAATGTGATTTCCACCACATCTCCATATACAGCTGTTATTTAAATATAGAATAATTTATGTCACTTAAGAATTGTCTAAGATCATTTTTGTAAATAGTTTTACCAGTTTTTCCACAATGTACAATAATTATACAATTGTCAATGAGATAAATTAACTGCCCTAAGGACCAAATGCTGAACTGTACACCTGTCACACTCTGAAATTTAATGTTGGTTTGGGTAAGAACTTATTAGAAAATAAATAACTTGAATTTTTATATTAAGTAGAGCATGATCTCATAAATTGTGGATACATTTTAATGTGTGATGAGAACTTTTTAAATATTTTTTTTTTTAAAAAATGTTTGGTGATGGAAATGACAGGGTGGTGGTGGTAATGACAGGGTGTTGTGGAAATGACAATGAATTAACGTGAATGTAGAGAAACAGAAGAGATATTTATTAGAAAAAAGTCTTAAACTCATCACACTCACTAAACTCAATTCACAAAGTCATTAAACATATCAATTGTACTTTGTAACCATAAATGTCATTTCCACCACAGAGGCAGTGTGGTGGAAATGACTGTGGTGGAAATAACATTTCTGTAGTGTTTTTGTGAAAAAATGGAAGATAGCTTCACTGATTAGCTTTGAATTAATACTTAGCATTTCATGTATGCAAAATACTCTTATTTAACTTAAAATGTTTAGCTTTTTAAAAACAAACTTGAAGGTACAGCATGTTTGGAAATGACGTAGAATAAATATATTAACTGATCAAGCAATATTTACCTTGATTTTTCTTCCATTTGTTGTTGATGAAAATTTAAATTTCTTCCATGTCCAACATGTGCTCTGATGTCACTGAACATTTCCATAGAAACCACCTAAACAATCTTTCACACAAACTTTTTAAAGGGACATTACAGTGTTGTGGTGGAAATGACACCAATACTGTGCTCCAGCTATATTTTGTATAAAAAGTAATATTAATAATGGTCTCACATTAAATACTATAATGTATTTTAATTATTTTACTAGTGCTTAAATCAGGTACATTAATAGTTACTAGATAAGGCATATTTTTAAACTCTATTTTCATTTTTGAAGTTTAAAAGTCTGGGTGTGCGACAAGGAGAAAACAGTGATTTTGACACATATAAGGAGGTTGAAAAGTATGAAAAAATCACAATAGAAAGGTAGTAAAAAGTTTTTAAGGTGGTTTTATTGTTGGTTTGATAAAGAGGAATTTGTCCAAAATGATATGTATTTTTAAAAATATGACCAAAGAACATAAAAGTACCCATAGTCTAAGAATCACCCATAAATCTGTTGTGTTTACAAAAAGGGCTGACAGTTTCCATATTATTCATATGATTCTAAGAAAGTAATTTATATATTTATTTCATTATGTTGTTACATAACCTACAGCTTTTATAGAAGGCCTAGTGAACTACAGGGAGTAACAGCACACACCCACTCAAACACACCACATCCTGATGTCAAGAGGTATATCAGTCACCTCAGTTCTAGGACCTCCTCCATGCTGATATATTACTCACATTAACTTGATCCATTAGATATACATGACTTTCTTCTGTCACAGTTAGATTAGTACGCAATCTCACATTTTCAACTCACCCCATGTTGAATCCTCAGATGAAATGTCTCAAATGAAAACAGTATCCTTTTTTCTTCTTCCTTTTCCTTGCTCTCCCTCTTTCTCCTCTTCAAACTTTCCCTCTTTTAACAGAGGCTTCTAGCAGACTGGCTTTTATTTATGTCCTTTTTTGGGATTGGAGTAGGTGAAGAGAGCTTGCAGAACATTACATTACTCCCTTGCTGTTATACCCGAGAAACTCTCTGTTTTATGA